>JACCIB010000057.1:0-600000 GCA_018906965.1 Philotrypesis tridentata
TACATTTGTATTAATATCTTTATAAATTTTTAAACAAACATTATTTGTTTTACATGAACTTGGTATTATAAACGGGTTAATTGTACTATCTCCTATTTTTAATAGAAATGAAGAAAATTCTTCATTTTTTGAACGTACGTTATGTTTTAATTTTAAAACTTTGAATAAATACCATAATTTAGAATATTTAATAGTGTCTTCAATTATTGCTGTTCTAAAGCCATATTTCTTTACTGGTAAAATTTGTCTGAAATTCACCGCCTAAAATAATTAATTTTCCACCAAAAAGGGTGTCGGTATTACAAATATCTTTTAATGTATTATTATTAATTTCTAATGCTTTTTTTTGGAATCATTGAAGCTTCATTCCATATAATTACGTCAACTGTTCTTAATTTTTTTTTATCTGATTCGAAATTTAAAAATGCTGTTTCAATACTATTTAAATCAAGTGGTAATCTAAATGTTCTATGACTTGTCATACCTTTGGGTAATAAAATAGAAGCTATTCCTGTCCATGCCATTGATAAAACGTTTTTGTTTTGTGATAAGAAGTAATGTATTAATGTTTTGTATAAAAATGTTTTCCCTGCTCCACCGGGTCCGTCAATGAAATACATTTTTTTAATTGAATTAATTATATTATTAAAAATATTTCTTTGATCATCGTTAAGTTGTACATACATATTGTCGAATACATTTTTATTGTATAATATTTCATGTTTAATTATTTTATCATTATCTTTACTCAAAGTATTAAAATCTGGTGCAGGTAATCCAAAATCTGTACAAGATTTGTTTTCCAATTTCAGTATATTTTCTATGTATATTAAAGCTCTATTTTCTTTATTTTCTTTAAAATCTTCTATAAAATATGTTTTATATTTATTCCAGATTTTATTAGCTTGAATATTTTCAGATAAAATAAACCATGTAAAAAATTGTCTTAATTGATGTGCCAACATAATAGTACACGCTTCATCAAATATTTTAAAAATTTGTGAATCGTGTTCTATTAGTCCCATAGCAATAGCTGTTTCTTTATATGTAGGATATTCTATATTTTCATATATTAATAAATCTTCAAAACAAATTGGACCTTTTACATGATTTAAAATAAGTTTTAAAAAGAATCTTTCTAAATCTTTTAGTAAAACAACACACATTCGTCCAATTGCTTTGTCTTTCTTATTATTTCTTCTTTTTCTCAAAGTTTTAGAGCATTTATCAAAAATGTAAAACTCTGGTATATTTATATATTTCAAAGTTTTTGCAAAATTATCTATTTTATTCAATTCAAACCATGCAATCAAAGTAGTTTTCCATTTATTTAATGCTTCTTTTTCTTTATTTTGTTGATAAATCATTTTTTGTTGGTCTTTCGTATGTACAGCTAAACGTTCAACTTTAATATTTCTACCTGTGATTGGATATTCTTGTAATCTCCATGCTGCTTCCATACAACTTATGTATCGTTCATCTAAATATTCAGTGATTTCATCGTATACTAATTTATTGTTATCTTTTTCATTTTTATTATTTATTTTTTGATGTTTACAAAAAGCTCTATCACTACCTTTAAGTAAATAATTGTATATATACTTTATACTTTGAACAGTGGCACAATATTCAACATTAATGTGACATTTATATTTTTGTAGTAAAAAATTGTTGTATGGTACAACCATAGAGTTGTTAACAGGAACTTTTTGACTAATATTTTTGGTAATGTAAAAGTGATTATCGTGAATATTGTTTTGTCTTTTGTATAAAGGGTATCCGTTGTTTTGAAATTTTGTTTCATTTTGAAATGTTTTTCGAAAATTTTTTTTACATTTTAGTTGATCTTTAACGTAACATGGTGAATTTGTGTTATGTGGTCCATGTAACATGTGCTTTAATACTAATTTTTGTAAACTTTTATCATGAGATGGTATTTCTGCTAAAATATATTTATCTATATCTTTTGGTGTCATTAACTTATTTTCTGGATAAAGAGTTATTAACATATGTGCATGAGGTAATCCTCGTTTCTGAAATTCTATCGTATAAATATAAGCTATGACTTTACCAAAAATTTGTTTTTGAGTAATATCTTTTAATATGCTTAAAAATTTAGTATAAAATACCTGACTGAAATGTTAGGTATGTCGTTGGGAGTAGTACCAAGAGGAAATGTTTTTAAAACTTGTTTTAATTCTTTCCACTTAGGATTACATGTTATTGTAATAAATAAATCTGGTCTACCTTTATTTCGCATTATAGCCATTGCGTCTTGGTAATGTTGTTGCATATATCTAGGACTTCCAATGTAGGTAGCAGGTAATATAAAGAGATTTCCTAATTTTTCTTTTGTTTCATAATTTTTTGTTTCATTAGATGCACTTAATTTAATATGATCTAATAAACCTTGGTAGCATTCAATACGTAATTCCTTTTGATTATTTCTTAAATAATTCATTCTGCTACTTTCTACCATAATATAAGCGTGTAAAAAATATTATTGTGTTAATCTTCCTGAATATAATAAAGGACTAAAGCTACTATTAGGTCTGTAAGCAGTTCGATATGAATAATATTGTAACATTGTTAATTTGTCATTTGGAGAATTAGGTTTTTTATTGTATCCAATGCTCCAATCTAAATCGCCTGATGGAAACAATAGAGGAAAAACCATTGGATCTACATGGTGAGATAACTTATTGATATATGTATGTGTTATGTCTTCATTGTCACTTTTTGGATAAATACAGATATCATAATTATCAGGAATTCCAGTTTTTGAAACAATTATAGCACTACATTCTGAAGTTAATGGTTTATTATAAAAATGTTGATGTTTTTCATTTTTTTGTATGAAGTATAATTTATAGTCTGGAAGTTCTTTTACATATGAAAGTTCATGTAAAAATTTATAATGTTTAGTATAAGGATTAGTTTTGAGCAACATAGTTAAAGTTTGTAAATGATTTTCAATTAAATTTTCATTAGTTTTTAATCTTTTTGCAACGGCTATATTATCATCGTATATGTAAAATTGACCACAAGATGGATTATCATTTTGTGGTAACAATGTAGTAGGTACTATATGACAAACTTTTCTTTGTATTTTTAAGTTATAAATAGCTTTTTGTTTAATATGATGTACATTAGCACTAAAAGAAGCAAATGCAAATTGATTATTGTAATATCTGATTAATATTCTAAAATCTTTGTCATTTAGTAATAAATTTTTTAAAATATTGTCATATTCACTTAAAGGTGATAGATATATTTTTCCATTATGGCAACAAGTACTTTTTTTTTCCTGTACCCAATAAATTGCTGAACAATATTTACATTTAAAAGTCATTTCACCAAAATCAGATACATTAATATTTTGATTTGTACATTCAGAAACAGTTTCTTTAATTTTACAGTAACTTAACTTTGTATTCAACGCAATAGTTTCATTTGAACAATTAATATCACTTAAATCAGATATAATTGTTTTTGGTTCTATGTATTTAGAAACATTTTCTTCCATTGTACTTGATTTAAATTTTTTATTTCGTTGATTAGATTTTTGTAACAATTTTCTTTTACTTTTAAACAGATTTTTATTATATTTCTGACTTATAAGTTTAATATTTTTATTGCTATATTCCAATATATTATAATACTTTGAATCTGTTGTTTCATTTAATGATAACACAAGTTTTAAATGGTTTGAAGAACGTCCAAATTTAAAAGTATGTAATGAATTTACCAAATGTACTTGAATATTAATATCATACATTTTTGAAAAACATTCAATTTCTATTTCTGTTCCTAAAACCATGTTTTTTGACATATAAACAATTATTATCTTTTTCTATTTTAATAGTTTTTGTTTCATTATTTATACATTTATTATCATCTTCTGTAATTGTAAAATTAGTATTTAAATTTAATTTCATATTTATATTATTTATGTTATCTGTACTTGTAATGTTATAATTTAATGTTATAATTTAATATTATAATTTAATGTTATATCATAATGTCCATTGTCTATTGATCCACTCAATAAAAGTGTTAATTGCATGTTTGGTGAATTGTTACCAAAAGTGTAAGTAGTATTGTGTAATATTCGTGAAAAAACAATTAAATTTATATCATATATTTCTGAAAAACTTTGAATTTCTATTTCACTGCCATATATTCTGTCTTGTGACATAAAATTGAAATATTGTTTAGAATTCAATACATTTATGTAATATGAATTACCTATAATATAATCTTTATAACGGTTTCAGTTATTGTAAACATGTTTTACAATATGAAATCTAACATTCATATACGAATTTTGTGTATTGTAAACAATGTATGAAAAACATCGAAATAAACAATTACCATCTCCAATAATTTTTATAATTGGTTTCATCATGGTTACTTATTTAACTGGTATACGTATTAAACATTATATTAATTTGTTTACTTAAATTGAATTATACAAATTATGTTTTGTCTTTTTTAAATTGTATTAATCATACCTTTTATACAGTTTCTTCTATTGCACTGAAGCAGCAAGGAGACCTGAAAATAAATATTTATTGTTATATGCTTTTTTTTAATTGTATATTTATATAATTATATAAGCAGCAGCTTACACAGATTATAAATTACTTTAATTCATAGTTTATTTAATATGAACAATTTTTGTTCAAGAAGTTCACTGTTTAATTAGCTGTTAATGTCCTGTTACTGCAATAGTTTAATTCATTGTCAATGTATTTTGATAAATTAACGATTCTGAAATTTATTGCCTCAACATTATAATATTCTTCCAAGTATTATACATAGAAATAAAATTTAGATTATAAAAATAAATAATTGGTAAAAGTGTTATGTAAACAGTGAACTTCTGGAACAAAAATTGTTCATATTAAATAAACTAACAATATTTTTCAAATTTATTGCTTCAACATTATAATATTCATCCAAGTATAATACATAGAAATAAAATAATAAATCAAATTGTGATGATTTTTGAAATTACCGCCGTTTAATTCATACTTATAGGCTATAACTGGTACGAACCGTGCTATTACATTTTGTATCATAGCTTTAGTTCTACTTCTGCTGCTATCAACTGCCTAACCTCATCCGCGCCAGGATCAATAATTTAGAATAAAATATATTGTTTAAAATGCATTCAAACCTTTTTAAACTCGTACTTCGCGTGTATAATAGTGTCTCAGCTATAGCCTGGACAAAATTCAAAGTGTAATAGTTCACTCAGACAAAAGTCATGTACATATGAAGATACTGTCTATAACTCGTTGAATATCAGATATGTATACTTTCATTATTTTTTTTTTTTTTTTTTTTATTGAGCATTTCAAATCTTTACAGACTTATTTCTGCTATACATCGAGTATTTACATGGATCTAATAATAATTGAACATGATAATGTGTACGCGCGTTCTGTTTCTTTTTACATATAAAGTTTACAATCTTTCAGAAATGAGTGTATAGCTTGGCAGGCTTTAATGTTTGGTTCAGAGATATAGGCTTCAACGCTGTGTGACCTTGAGTATCCAATTTTCTTTAAATTTTTTATAAGAGCCAATCTCTGTGAATCATACATTTTACAGTACTATAGTACGTGGTTGATTGTTTCCGGCGCATCTCCGCATTTGCATCTGTCGTCATTAACAATATTTTTACGATGCAGTGAGGCAGCCAGATTGTAGTGGTCTGCTCTGATTCTATTAATGGTAACTATGAGCTCGCGCGTAAGATTTCGTGCATTTGAGAACCAGGGTTTGCTTGAATTTTTATAATAATTTTGGAAGTACAGTTTACCTTTTTCGTGACCTTCTTTACAAATGAGTTCAGATGTTTGTGTTAGTGCTAAAGCGGTAAGCATTTGGAAGTAGTCGGAGTATGGAATTTCATTAATATCTATTTCTATTGATGTAGTCGCCGCTTCTGCGAGGGAGTCGGCTGCTTCATTGCCTCTTATTCCCGTATGGGCTGGTATCCAAAATAATTTGATTATTGTATTGTACATATTATTGCTTATAAATTCGTTGTATTTCTTTTTTAGGTTATAGACGTACGGATTAGTTTGTAGATCGCATTTGGTAGAATACAATGATTGCAGTGCGTTGAGTGAGTCTGTGAATATAAATATATTTTTGTCTTGATGGGTTAGTGCTAAGTTTAGTGCGTCCAGGAGGGCGATGCATTCTGCTGAGTATATGGATGCATTCTGATTGATCGCTTTGGCCGATTGCACGTTCATGACGGGGCAAAGGCATGCACTTCCCACTGCGTTATTTCCTGCGATTTTACTACCGTCGGTATAAATTGCATATGCGTTATTTTCTATGATAAAGTCGTCAAGCATTTGGTTAGGGTCCGGAGCTGATTTTAGTTTTTTTCCAAAGTCTGCGTCATAGGGGATGGACGTTATCAGAGTTTTGTAATCGTGAGTAAACAGATTGAAGTTGTTAGTAGTGATCATATTCGAAGGAATTGGAGAATTAATCAAGCTCGAGATGCAATGCGTAATCATTTTTTTGTTTCCCTTAGGGCCGCGTCTGTTGTTTATGTTATAAAACCTTTTTATGTTGCTAGATGTAAGAGAATCGCGGTTAGATGTTTGTTTTAATAGAAATCGATTGCAAAGGAGCTTGGTTCTTTCCGCAATTGTGGTTAGTTTTGATTCGCCGAGGAGCAAGTTTGTAGGGGTAGTATTCCGATATCCGAGAGCTGCTCTAATTGCTGCGTGTTGTACTTTTTCCATTTTTCCAATATTTGTTTTTCCGTTGAGATATACGTAGCAACCATAGTCTATGATAGAGCGAGCGTAGCTTTTATAGAGTATGAGTAGTGTTTTTGGATCTGAACCCCATCTAATGCGGCCTAGAAATTTTAATATGTTTAGTATTTTGAAGCACTTTTTTTGAACTGTTATCGTTTGTATGTTAAATGATAGTTTGTAATCCAAGATAATCCCTAGGAACCGAGCTGATTCTTGTGACGTTATGGTAGTGTTGTTAATTGTTAGTTTTGTGTTACCTGGGAGAATGTTTTTTTTATTAAAGTGAATGAAAGCTGTTTTGGTGGGGGAGAGCTGAAGTCCTAAATCTAGTAGTCCCTTTTCAATTGCTTTAATGCTGTTTTGTAGAATTTTTGTTCCCCTTTTGATCGATTTACATTTCACGTATACTCTGATATCATCGGCAAATTGTGATAGATTTGCGCTTTTCTTTACGTTTGTAACTATGCTTGCCACGTATATCGCGTATAAGAGGGGGCTTAGAACTCCACCTTGTGGGACGCCCTTATGACTCAGTCTTGGTGTATTCGCGTGGTCAGTATAAATTACCCTTTCATGTGTTATATGTTTTATAAATTGTAAGCGAATCGCTGGACAACGTATTGAAGCAAGTTGGTTTAATAGTATGTCGATGACAACATTGTCGAACGCGCCATTCACGTCGAGGAACGCTGCGAGTACATCTTTTTTTTCTAGGAATGCTTCGTCTATTTTTAATGTCAGATTGACTAGATTGTCTGCACACGATTTTCCTTTGCGAAAGCCACTTTGGCTTGGAGGGATAAGATTGTTAGTCTCAACCCACCACTGAAGTCTATTTTTAATGAGAGTTTCAAATAGCTTACACATACATTGCGTTAGGGAAATAGGTCTATAGCTACTCCCGTCTCCTTTTGGTATAAAGTGGGCAAAGGTATGTTTCCAATGGGTTGGATAATCTTTTCCCTTATACATATAATTAAAAATATCGAGTAAGAGTAATTTGTATTTAATTGGAAGTTTCTGAATTACTTCATAATCTATACCGTCCGTACCTGGTGAGGCATTTGCGTTTTTAGAGTCCAAGGCTGTATTGAATTCAGCGAAGTTAAAGGGTGTCTCGAAAAATGGATTTGATTCAGAGTCCGGAAGGCTGCTTGGGTCTGTTTGTACCCATGCAGGACTAATTTTGTTCAGTGCGATATCAACTTTAGTGTCCATTTGAGGATCATTATTAGTATATCGAGGCTTAGTATTGAGCCAGCTATTTTTAATTATTTTAAATTTGTTCCAGACGTATGAAGGATTTGTTTTTAAATTCATACTTTCCGCGAATTTTATAACGTGTTCTTTTTTTTTTGATTTGAATAATCTTTTTGCTATGGCTGTATTTTTTTTGTAATTTAATAAGTCAACTGGGTTTTTCGAGACTTCCCACTTTTTGAAAACAGCACGCCTTAGTCTTTTTGCTCTGTCGCAGTCTGCATCCCACCATGGTACCGGATTTCTTACGGGGTATTTTTTTGCGGGGTTTCTCTTCGGAGTTGAATTTATAAGTGCGTTTGTGATGATATTCATAAAGAATTCGTATTTTTGACTAGGACTAAGGTTTTCATATTCCAGTGCAAAGAAACTGGTGTAGGAGTTTTCTAAGTATTCGGTATACTTAATACAGTCAGTGCGCACAGACTTAATTTTAAATGTTTTTTTTTTATAATAAAACTTTTCGGAGTTAACAGAGATGCGAATCGGGAAGTGGTCTGAACCCCAGGTTTCATCTTGCACTTGGACGTGTATGGTTTCTGCTATGTCATAAGTCGAAAAAATTAGATCTAAGTTCGATCGATAATCGCGATGAACGTCGATATATGTTATTGAATTGTCATTATGTAAACAGAGATTTTGTGAATCAATCGCTTCGGCAAGTCTAGATCCGTTGCTGTCTGTGTCTGTACAATTCCAGCATATGTGGTGCGCGTTAAAGTCTCCTACCAATATACTGTTATTGTTTACGTTAGAGAACAAGGAGTCCCATTGAGCTTGCGTGAGGATGATACCTGGGGTTCTATAGCACGCTACAATGTCGAGAGGCGGATTGACATTCGTGATTTTTATACCGCAGAGTTCTACCGAAAAATCCGGGTTTGTTAAATTTTGGATTTCGCTAAATGACAAATTATTACGAATTAGAAATAAGATACCTCCTCCTCTTGAGTGAAGCCGGTCCTTTCTTACTTGAGTGAATCCAGGGAATTTTGTTAAGTCGGATGGAGTCAACCAGGTTTCTACGCATATTAGTATGTCTACGTCCTTGATAATTTGTTGAATTTCATATTTGCGTTGAAGAAGGCTTCGTGGGTTCCAATACAGTATTCTGAGAGATACTTGTTTATACTTTTTCTCCATCATCTAATTATAGTTCTTCAGCGTCGTCAGTTTGGAGCTCGCTTTCTGAGTCGCTTGAAAATAGTCCTTGTAATTTCTTCTTTATTCTAGTACATCTAGCCTTGAGTGCTGGACTTTCAGAGTGAATATAGAAAATGTTTATCATTTTGAGAAGCCCCTCTGTGTCCTTTGTATATTGAAGCGCTATTTCGAGCACATTCGTTTGTCCATATGTTTCTGTTAGGAATTTTTGGAATTTTTCGGGGCTGAGAATGAGCTGATCTGAAGACTTCTCTAATGTTTTGATAATCGAATTTAGAGGTATTGTTGGAGTTTCAAGTTTGTCGCATCTTTGCTTTTTTGATTCCGGTTTTTTGAAGCTTTCTTTATCTGGTTTTTTGTTTCTACTGCTGTCGCTTTTCTCCGTTTCTTTGTGACTTGATTTTGAGCTTGGGTGGCTTGAACTTTCGGAAGTTGTTGATGGAGGAGGTGGTCTCTTGTAGGCTTTGCTGGTTGGTTTTGCGTTTTTTGTTACGTTATCGTCTGAATCAATCAGTGTATCGATAGATTCTGTACTCTTGCCGAAATTGTTGGACTGTTGTGTGTTTAGAGGCAATAATTCCGGGAACTCTTTGGGTTTCGTACACTGTTTCGCTGAATGGCCAAATTGTTTACACTCACAGCATCGCATTGAATCCGTGCTAAGATATATCCAATATGAGGTTTCTTGGTAGTTAATTTGTAGACTCTCGGGTAGTGAATTTTCATCTTCTTCTTTAATGTAGATTTGGCGCCTGAATGATAAAATATGCGATCTGCCTGGTTTGCTTGTGGATGCTTTGATATAGTTGAGGTTAGATATTGGGGTGATGCCAGCGTTTCTAAGAGCGTTAAGCACGATTTCATGCGGTATGACCGGGTTTACATTGGATATGACGACTCTTTTATTTTTTTCAATTAGTGGTCTAATTTTGAGCTCTTCCTCTTTTATTTTTACTATTTTGTTCACTAGTTCATTAGTTGCGGTTTCATCAGTCAGGAAAATGCATATTCTTCCGCCAGATATTTTGGAGATAAATCGAACGCTGGTGAGATCTATTAGTGATTCGATACCGTCCAGGTAGTCATCTATGGTAAGGCCGTCTAGTGCATCAATGATCACTGCATGCTCTTTTTTGGGTTTGAAATCTTGTTGAGAGGCCTTGGCGTAGCTTGTGGATTTTTGCAATTGGGGATTTGGAGATGAACCCCCGTTTCCGGAAGTCATCATGACGGAAGTCGGTTGTGTTTCAAACTGCAAGCTGCAGTTTGAAACTGCTGGTTTTTTCACAGATCTATTGATGAATTTAAACACTGCTCTATTTGAACTATCACACCCGTGTGCTAGGGAGCTTGCTCGAGTTCGCGTCTAAACACGTCTACACTCTACGGCGTCCCAAACCAGACTCTTTCATTATTTTTAATTCAATAAACTTTAAATTAAAGAACACAATTCTTTGTATTAAAATAAATTATTATTTGTTTGTTACAGGTGATTCAACTTATGAGAATACCCGAAGCCTTAAAATTCTATAACAAAGCTTGCAATCTTGGAAATATTACCCAGCCGTATACTTGGGCTGTACTCAGATTATAGGTGATGTAAGTGAAAGTGCTAGCAAAAATAAATTATTTAACATTGTTTTACTATGATTCCAATTCAAAATCCTACGAAGTTCTTTGTGATACCTAATTATAGGAATAAAATTTTATCATTCAAAATAATAATGTATTGGACATGTGCAGAAAATTATGATAGTACCCCAAAAAAATCTTAAACGTGTTAGTAACCATCTGTGATGTATCTTGATGCGGAACACTTTATAATAACTATTTAAATAAATAATTAAATTGCTAAAACGAATACACCACCGGTTTTGGGCTGTTATTTCGTTCGGTACGGAGCGGCTTCGCTCAAACTTCACAGAAACCTTCTTAGATGTGTTATTAACTATCTGTGATGTCTCCCGACTCGGCATACTTAAGAATAATTATTTATATAAATTATTTAATTACAAAAGGGCCTCTAGATAAAGTCTCGGGCTGTTATTTGGTGCTGCACAGAGCGGCTTTGCTAAAATTTTACACAAACCTTCTCAGATGCAATTTAATTATTTATTTAAATAATTATTATTAAGTGTGCCGAGTCGAGACATATCATAGATGGTTACAAACACATTTAAATTGTGTTTAGTGGTTTACGTTACAGATGATTGTGGTTTTTACAGACAGTCAATCCATTGATCGGTATTATGAAAATTAGATTTCTGGGGGCCACTATCATTTCGCCCCTGGTTACGACTGGTAGTGGAGCGCCTAGTTTTACTGTCATAAGCATATATATAGGTCAATGGATATGAAAATTGAAATTTAGACTAAAAACCAAAAAGTAGAGGTAACGAGCTTAAACTTAAACTATTAAACGTCAAAATCAAATCACTGGCTCAAAAGTTTCGAGTATTTGAAAAAGGCGATTTCGACCAAATATCTCGATTTTTCATAAAAATGAGAGATTTTTCCCTTCCTTCAAATATCTCTGACTTTCGATCCAGTGCTTCGATTTTAACGTTTAATAGCTTAAATTAAATCTCTGCTCCTTTACTTATTGATTTTTTAGTCAAAATTTTAATTTTTATATCCATTGACCTATATATATGCTTTGAAGAAAATTGGTTTTTTGAAAGCCTATATATAGCTCACTATATATGAAATTTTAATTCAATAATTTTAATTTTGTCCTGACAATACCTCTGGAGCGAATCCATATGTAAAGAAGTAAATGTATAACGAGAAAATTTTCAGTTCTGAATACAATCATTTATAGTAAAAATAAAAAACATCGCTCCTTTGAGAAAGCATTCTGCTATTCGTAAAACTTATTATTTACAGAAACGTTGAGGCTGCTGAGCATTTGGATTATTCTGCGATGAGATCCCGCTTATTTGCTTTACGTGCAGCAACGAAGCCAATAAAGTACCTGGGTAAATGTTATAAACCTCAGTTGCTACACGAAAGATAAGAACAGAGTTTGGTTCGATACAAATATGGAGAGAGGGAATTTGTATTCGAATCAACCCTGATTCAAAATGGTGACAATCCGCACTGTCTATTTTATGATCCCGATTTTGTAAATAAATTTGAAGACACCGATTTTACTCTGCACTGCGATGGAACGTTTGATGTAGTCCCGAAAGTCGCAAAGTGCTCGCAGTTAGTGACGCTTATGGCTCAGAAGGATGGTCGGGTACGTTAACTTTTAAAGACTTTGATTTGCTGTAACGCCTAAAGCCGCTTATGAAAGTTGGTCAACAACATTTAATTGATTGTTTATAACGTACTTAACAATCACTAAAAAGGATTTTTTTAACTAATATTTAACAACAATTTTAACAATAATAATCTATTGCTAGGCTTTTATTTGGGATTATTTTAAAGTTATAGAGATACGGTAAAATGTATCGTAAAATACATAAAAAACTATGAATTTTGATATAATTATTTTTAAAATTGGACCAACAGGACCCGAGATAAAATAAAATTTTTTTGTTGAAATAAATAAAAAATATTTTTTGTTGAAATTTAGCATAGTGTTTGTTGGTTTGTTGCTTAAAACGATGATATTTTCCCCGATAAATGTAGATGCCTTACTTCGTCTAAAACGGCTGATCAACAATCACAGTTTTAGAGAACCTTAGTTTCAATTTGATCTTGGCAACCAAACTAGCTATTGCTATAATTTTTTTTCCATTTTGCCTGTTTTTTCTCAATTTTCGGGCTCTGTAAATTAAATTCTTATTAAATCAATACAATTGTGTAAAATTATCATTTTTTGGACAAACCTTTAGATTTTTCATGTAACTGAATTTAGCAGAACTAGCAGAATTAGTTAGAAAAACTAAATATAGCTAAAGCAACGTTATTAGCACTGTCATAAGTTTCTGATTATCTGTAGAAACAAAGTTACACAGATTACACAAACTTGCAGGCCCGTAACTTTTGAGGGTTCGAAGTGCAGTATAAAGTGCAGCAGCCGAATGCATTTCAAGCGCCCCGCACAGTTTCTGCGCTGTCCCTTCAAATCGAGAGGTTTACATTAACTTACACTTTGTAAACAACTTTTTCATATGCCAAAAAAGTAGTACAAAAGGTTTAAACAAATGCATTTAAACGAATTGCAGTGTAAAGCCCTACAGCTGAGATTATTTCATGCGTTCGGCCCCAGTATCTGCGCTGTTCCTGCAAATATAAAGGTGTACATTCGACTAAACTTTGTAATCAACTTTTTCATATGTGAATAAAGTTTTACAAAAACTTTTAAAAAATGTACAGGCCTGTAACTCGAGATTTGAGGTTCCGAAGTGCAGTCTAAAGTTCAGAAGCCGCGTGTATTACATGCGCCCGGCTCAGTTTTTGTGCGCTGTCCCTTCAAGTATAAAGGTGTACATTCAATAAAACTCTGAAAACAACTTTTTTATATGACAATAAAGTTATGCACAAAGTTTAAACAAATGTACAGGCCCGTAATTCGGGTTTTAAGGGCCCGAAGTATCGTAACAAGTGCAGCAACCATATGCGTTTATTAGGTTTCGCTCTGGTTTGGAGCTCTCACTTCGAATCTGAAAATGTTTATGACGCGAAATTTTATAAACGACTACATTATAAGTTACTTTAGTTGTAGAAGAGCGGTAAAAAGCGCAGCAGCCGCATGCACTTCTCACGTTACGCACTATTTTCGCTCTTTCACATCGAATCTGAAGATGTACATTCGGCAGAATTTTCTAAACTACTATTTTATAACTTGATAAAACTGTGCACAAAGTTTAAAAAAATTTACAGGCCCAATATAGCCCTTCAGCTGCTTAAATCCTGAGTTACAGGCCTGTACATTTTTTTAAACTTTGTACATAACTTTATCGACTTATAAAGTAGTAGTTTAGAAAATTCTTCCGATTGTACATCTTCAGATTCAATGTGAAAGAGTGAAAATGGCGCGTAATGTGAAAAGTACATGCGATTGCTGCACTTAATAACTCTTCGGGACCTTCAATCTTGAGTTACGAGTCTGTACATTTAGTTTAACTTTGTGCACAACTTTATTAGGTTATAACATATCCGTTTAAAAAGTTTTTCTGAATGTGGCTGCTGCGCTTGTTATTGTACTTCGGAACCTCAAATCTCGAGTTACAGGCCTGTACATTTTTTTAAACTTTGCACAGAACTTTATAGACTTACAAAATAGTCGTGTAGAAAGTTTCATCGAATCTTCAGATTCGATGTGAGGTAGCGAAATTAGCGCGATAAGTATGAAGTGCATATGCGGCTGCTGCGCTTAGTATCGCTTTGGGCCTTCAAAACTTGAGTTACGGGCCTGTACATCTTTTAAAACTTTTTGTACAACTTCATTCACATATGAGAAAAATGTTTACGAAGTGTAAGCGAATGTACACCTCTAGATTAGAAGATACAGCAAAGAAACTGCGCGGGGCGCTTGAAATGCACTTGGCTGCTGCACTTTATACTGCACTTCGGGCTCTTCTCAAATCTAAAGTTACGGGCCCGCAAGTTTGTGTAATCTGTGCAACTATTTATTAAATCTTTAACGAAGAATAAAATTTAAAATGTTTTTATAAACGTTTTGAATAAAATAAATTTATTTTTAATACAACTCATTAACAGGCTTATCCAATTGCGTTTGCCTTCATGAGCGACAAAACGGAGGCCTCGTATACGGCAGGTTTCAGTGCTCTAAAAGAGCGTTTCCCACGACTGCTACCAACAAGAGCACTTACGGATTTTGAGACCGCTCTGCAAAACGCGATCCGTACAGTGTACGGCATCCCCGTGACCGGGTGTTATTTTCATTTTGGCCAGGCAAGTTTAAAATCAATAACATTTCATTAATAAAATTATTCATGATTGTATGTTGGGAAGCTAACATTCGTGCTATATGTGATTGGCTAATATAGCGCGCCTGCTTCGTAAATGTTATTCGCAAAATTAGAATTTAATAAATATTTTTATTAATAGTTTTTTATTTTTTTATAATGCGCATATATCGAATTAAAAAAAATTACTTTTCCTTCGTCTAGAATTGTGAAAAAAAATGTTAAGTTAGAGCTTTTGGATTCTTCGGACATTTTTATGTAAACCAAAAGAGGATTAAAAATGCTGACGAACATGGGAAAAGTTATTAGCAACCATATTTCTAAGCCGTCATACATATTTTTTACACAAAATTAATACGTCAAGATTCTGGAATAATAACAACTATGGATGTTCCCAAGGCACCAATAAAGTTTCTAATTGCTTTACAATACATTAAAATATAAGAGTGAGTTTTAATTAAAAAAAACAATATGCCCAGATTTCAATGAAAAGTTATGTCCGTTTAAAAAAATAAATAATTAAAATCCGAATAGCCGATTTTCCATTTTTCCTTCATACATCTCCCCATGTTAAATTTTCATACTCTATATTCCCGAAAAAAGAGCAATTTTTTGTTAATTTGACATGTGTATAATAATATTATTTTCAATAAAATTCAAAGTCTAATACATACATAGAAATTTTTGTATAACTGTATTTTTGGACATTTAAACAAGTGACAATGTGATTAAAATCAATCGATTCAAACAATTGTATGATAGAAGCTTTAACTACAAAGATTTGTCTAGATTATGTGAACTGATCAACAGTTCCCAACGTTTAAACAACTAAATCCTATCTACTAAATCCGTGATAACTCTAAAAGTCCTTAAAATAATAATTCGTGTAATGCTATCAAACATTTTTTTTCTAAGTTTTGATTATGAAGTACTTTCATTTATGTCTATTAACATCGTAAAATTTATAGTTTAATAAAATATTTCAGGCCCTAATGAAAAATGCAGTAGCAAAAGTGGTTGCGAAGAAAAAATATAATAAGAGAGACCAGCCCCTCACGCACAAATTGATTAAAAAATTTATTAATTTGGCGTTATTGCCTCCACATTTAGTGGAAGAGGGCCTGACTCTCTTAAAATTTGAGTGCAGTACTAAGCACGGATCAATTTTTGATGATTTTATAGAGTACTTTGAGAGACAATGGATTCTGACGGTCACTGCAAAAAACTTCTCCGTTTACCGCATGTCCGTGAGAACAAACAACTTCCAGGAGTCTTATCATAAGACCATGCTTGGCAAAAGGCCCAACGTAACTTTTTTCATGAGTAAGTAATCGACAATTTCCCTGTGATGAATCAATGATATAAGATATCTTTCGTACCAGTTTTTTTTAAATTTCTCAAACATTCTTTTTCAACATATTAATTTTTTTTTCTTTCGAATTGCCTCGAAAATACCATTCAATTCTATATTTTTCTAAACATTTTTCCTCCAGCGATAGATTCATTTTATTAAACAATACTCTAGATATTTAATACACTAGAAGCATTTTCACAAAAATTAAACAACATTCCTTAAATATTAAGGGATGAAAGCAAAACACAATTTAAATAGCATAAAAATTGCACCCCTCTGGATTTCAGCGCACTTTGCATAACTTTTAGTTCAAAAGAAATATGCCTTTTGAAATATCTAGACTCATAGAAATTCATATTATTCGAAAGGAGACGGCTCCTGTTCAAGTCCTGAACATTTAGATTTATTAATTTATTTATCCATTTCAATGGTTAATTAAATGAAACATTAAGTTAAACACATTGCAGCATACGTTTTTCACATGAACGGATTTTCGTTTAAATGATAATAACGTTAATTAACGTATTCGGTGTCGCTCATTACGAATATGAACATTTCATTTACAAACAGTGATAAATGAGCAAAAATTTTATAAAATTTGTGTATTAATCATGATTTAATATTATTTCAAAATCGTGCAATTATTCGAAATAGCTCAAAAACAGCTTTGAAATCACGAAAAGATACAGAAAATTCATCTGCAAAATAAGACACCTGAACCTTCGTAAATATGATTTTGTGAACTTGAAAATGCATATATCATACTTTACTTTGGCACAATCAAATTGTCTATATAGTGCTTCTGGGCCTCCATAAGACCCATTGTTTTAAGCATTAAAATTTCTGCATTTTAAGTCACTTGCCACGGGTTTCTTAGTCAACCAACAAATTGTTTTTCATCAGACTAGGCTTAAAAATTTCCGTGTGAATACTTATACGAGCTATACAAATAATATAACTGTTGTAATTTGTAAATGATTGTTTATTCAGACAGACACAAAGTGTATATAAAGAGATATAAAAGGTATGCATATATAATCAATGTAATGCGTATTGGAAAGAGTTTGCTCTGCCGATGGATGGCTCTCTGCTACTGAAGTCCTCTCCGTCCAGTCCGATGGCCCTTGGGGTACCCTCATAAACATCAGGTAGAAAGATGTTAGTGGTAGGGGGAGAAATATTATACGGGAATGTCATTGAATTCCAACAATAACAGTAATATATCTCATATGAGCTTGTCAAATAAATAAAAAAAAAATTATTTAAAAAAAGTACTATTTATAAGGTAAATTTCAAGTCTAGTCTGATGAAAAACGATTGTTTGATTGATTAAAAAATCCGTGGCAAGTGACTAAAAAGGCTTAAATTAAAGGATTAAAACAATGAGCCTTACCGAGGCCCGGAAGCACTGTATAGACAACTTTAGGGTTTCAAAATGAAATATTGTGGGATCGGTGATGTTACAGGAGGTGTCAAATAAAAGAACAATTTAAATGAAATAAAAATGTATTGCAAAAATCACAAGAATAACTGTAAACTGAAATAAATTCGCTCGTCTAGGGATTCGCTCTTTTGCACACGTCTTGCTCTCTTGGTGATCGCACAAGGACTGGTCGCCCCTTGGTGCTTCGATGAGGGATGCGTCCGGGGGGGGGGGAGGGAAGATGAGGGTAACACAGGGTGGGGACGTCTTGGGCCTTACCGCTAGTACCGTTATGCGCATACGCACCGACTCAATCCCTCCCCTGTCTCTCTCTCTCTTTCTCTCTCTCTCATTAAACATGTAAACTTAAATAATACTAGAGTTTTTGATGCAAGGTATAAGTAATAAGTAAATACAAAAACATAACTGTATGAAGTAAACATTAAATTTTTTTGAACGATAATTATTCATGGTTCATAATAGCTGTAGGTAGAAGTCACAGGTAAAAAATGATGATTGAATAAGATAAACGAAGGTTAAAGGACTGAAAGTAATAAAGGACTATTGGTTAAGTGATGGATATTTTATGTTATGCTTTAATTTTTATAAATAATATTTAGTTGAAGTTACTTCTTCAATGTGAAAATATCTACTTAAGTATAAAGTGTAAAAGCTATTGAAACAAATATTAAATTATACCAAGACATGCAATACCGAAACAATAAATAAAATCATTTATCAATTAAGTTACGTGTTGAATTACTTTATTAATATTTCTTAAAGTTTAAATTATACTATCACAATCTTTTAGAATTAATTTTATAAAGTTCCAACCATTATAAAGTTACATATTTTATAATGTAACATACATACACACAAATGTTTAGTGCATATATATAACCTTAAAATAATCCTCTACATCAAATGCTTTTTTTATAAATTTTAGTTCCAACGCAATTATATAGGTTTTATTAATCCCAAAAGGTTGTGATTGTATAACATAAACTTTCAGAATAATTAATAAAATAATTTAACACTTAACTTAGTTTTTATCATAATTGTATAAATTACTTCTATTCATAGTTTATTTAATATAAACAATTTTTGTTTGAGAATTTCACTGTTTACTTAACACTTTCACCAATTTTTATTTCTATAATCATGTTCTGTTACTGTGATAGTTTAATTGATAAATGATTTTGAATTTTATTATTTCTGCATTACATACCTTGGTATAATTTAAATAATTAATTAATTTTAGACCTAGACAGGTAATATTTATTTATATGTATAATACTTGGATGAATATTATAATGCTGAAGCAATAAATTTCATAACCATTAATTTATAAAAATACATTGACAATGAATTCATCTATTGCAGTAGCAGGATATGATTGTGAAAATAAGTGATTAGTGAAAGTGTTAATTAAACGTTAAACTTCTTGAACAAAAATTGTTCATATTAAATAAACTATGAATTAAAATAATTTATAATCTGTGTAAGCTGCTGCAGCATTATCGTGTTAGCTTAATTTTTTATACAACTAGGCCTGGGTTTTAATTAATTAATATTATGATAAAAATTTAGTTACGTATTGAATTATTTTATTAAATATTTTGATAGAAAGAATCATATTTAAGAGGTTATGCCTGAGTTAAATCTGAAAAAAAAAATTATGAGTTAATAGGCTAAAATAAATTATTTATAAATAGTAGGAAAAAAATCTTTTGCCTTGTTACAGTATAGATGTTAATTATAATTTTACATATTTTAAAAAAATTATATATCTATACTTACTATGTAAGCAATCCCATGTGTAAAGTATTAAATTTCAGCATATTTTTTCCTTTGCTGTAAGAATTTTCAGCTCCCGGGTGATAAAATTAGATCAAACAGGATGAAATATCTTCTAAATATGTTTCTCCTCAGCTTGAATGGAAGGCTTTCCTGAAAAATATAAATTTTAAATGTTAAGTGTTACATAAGATGATAATATTAGTAATTATAGTGAATTTTACATATTTTCTATATGTAACATTCACTTTTAACTTACCTTAGCCAATTCTGTTCCGTTCAAGCAATGAAGAAGAGTTTCCTGGAGTTCTCCAAAAAATTTCAGCTTGATCAGTCCCATAGTTGCTGAGAAATCCTGCGGTAACTGACTCTGAATCATAAAAATACAAAACTGAGTAAAATACAATTATAGTATACACATGTAAATCATAGAAATAAACTCAGTAATACTTACGGGTAATCTCTAATACATTTTAATTCTATTTTTATACTTAAATACAGGTACACTAATGCATATTTGATGACCCGGGTGCAGAATATTAATTCATAATGGTACTCTATACTGAAAATAAAATCAAAGTTATCAATACCAATTTATTATCAAAATATTATAATATTTATAATTATTTTTACTACTTACCATTAATATATACTGTAAAGGTTCTTGAAAATATACCAAAAAAAACATACCAAATGACAATCTTCAAAATTAATATGAAAGTCTAATCAACCCATTTACCTTTAAATAAAAAACAACACAAACATCTTTATAAATATACATCTATATATTTACATCTTTATAAATATATATATTTACATCTTTATAAATATAGCAAACAACTGTTTCTTAGGGAATTATTTTATCGATAAACTCCCTCTAACAACCTCTCCTGAGTCTCCAATCACACGGCTTAAATAGACATTAGAGTTGAACTGTTTCAATATGTTTATATTTTAGTATGATTTCTTAAGTCAATCTTTTTAATCCAATTAATAATTTTAATTTAATTTATAGACACTGCTCTAAATTGATGAATATAGAACTATTTCCTATCAAAGCATTTATTTAAATAAAAAATAATTTTAATTAAGTTATTTATATTCATTTTCAGTTATTAAATAACTGGTTACTTGCTGTATAAGAATGAACAAGTATAAAATTTTTTTTTAATGTTTATAATTATTTAATAATTTAATATAATAATTTATAAATGTTTCAGTTCTATTAATACAAAAAATATTAATATTGAAGTATTTTGTCCAATTTGTAAACAAAAATTTGTAGAAGATAAATTCTTAAGACTTCATTATGAACAATATCATTGTATGAGTAAAAATATTGTTTGCAAAAAATGTGGATTAATATTCCAGAGACAAGATCACTTAAAAAGACATTTAATAGAAATACATAACGAAAAAAGTATTTACAAATGTAATGATTGTCAGAATGTACAAATGTAATGATTGTCATTGTTTTAGAATACGTACATTAGTTAGACATTCATTGTCTCATGCTAAAAAATAAAAAATCTGCAGTTATTGTAGAAAATCATTTTTTCGAAATGACAATTTACGGAGACACAAAAAAAAAGTGCATAATAATGTAATATAATAATAATATTATTAATAAACTATTTTTTAAAATAAAGAACAATATTTATATGATAAACTATTTAAAAATATATTTATTATAAATAAGTAAATATTTTTTTATCAATTTCTGCAGATATCTTAAATAAGTCTAAGAGATAAATAGATGACAAACTACGAACATTGTCAAAAAAACCAAAAATAATACCATATTCTACAACTGAATTTTTAAAAACAAAAATGATAGTAGGAGACAAATCAGCGTAAATACAATTGTTTTTACAATATTGTTTATGAATTTAAATTTATATTTACAATAATTTATTTTTTAGATCTGTAGTTGGATATGTAGATGAAATTATAAATCAAAAAACTTTTACTAATAAAGAATAAATACAGAATTTACTGTGCAAAAATTTATTTTAAATAATAATGATGGAATTAGAATCCAATGCAATATATTTGATGAACAAATACCTCATTTTCCACCAATGCTAAACTTAAATCAAGTAACAATTTATACTAATTTTTTATTTTATAAATTCAAAACTATATCACATTTTTTTTTAATTTTCTATCTTAATTTCCAGAAAATCTGATTAGAAACTGTTTCTGTTATGAGTAACAAAACATATTCAAAGAGTAATGTTGGTTACATGCTCAATTTATCTCATTATTCAACAATTACTGCTTTAGAAGACTCCATATTTACAAACCAAAAACCGTGTAAAATAAATATAACTGATGTACCTAACAAAAAAGGATTTATTAGTAATTAAATATTTTGCATCATTTACTGTGCCATTTTATTTTTAAACAACAATTTATATTTTATATATTTATAATAGAAATACAAGGATTTTTGAGAAATGCATTTGTACAAAGAAACAAAAATAATAATAACGAATATTTCGGAGCTATTACAGACGGAAAATATAAACTGGTAAGTTTTTTTAACTAAACAATAGAAGAAATTATTGATATAGAACGAGGAACGAAAATAGAATTAATTGGAGATCTTCAAGAAGATGGTATAAAAATACAAATTATTTTAATTTAATGTTTTTCATTAATTATATATCATTTTTAGGCAATACTTTTATTTTAAAAGTTAACACTTTAGATAATGTCAAAACTTTCAACAACTTGAAAATGGAACTAGAAGATCTAATACTTGGTTCTGAAATTTTTTTAATTAAAGTAAATTATAATAATTAAATAAATAAATAATAAGTTTACGTATATACATTATTAAATATTTAAATATATTTTTTAGAGCTATAGTAAAAAATAATGATTTTAACAATTTATAAACCATATTCATGTTTAAAATAAACATAAATAAGTAAGTAATAATTTATTACTAATGCAACTCATTTGTAAGTATATTTAAAATATAGTTATTATTGATAATTTTTATAAATAATTATTACAAAATTATATAATACATTTTTAATCAAAAATTATTTTATTCACGCGTTTAGATGAACAAACAAAATTACAATAATTATGTAAGTATTATTACTAATACAAATATTATACATTATTTAATTTTATATATAAAATGATTTATTAGTTACAAATATTTTTTAAAATTACACTTACATATATTTAATACAGTCTTTATAAAGTATTATATATTTACGAATAAAATACAATAGACTGATTAAATTTATGCAAGAAAATTTTAAATTTGATTTATTAAAATATAAATTATAAATGATTTATTTCATTCACAAATGTACAAAATATAGTGGAGTAGGCCTACTGGGGAAACCACTTAAAAAAACGTGCCTATACATTTACCTCATGGTGGTGTGGAAATAATGTCTTCGGTTATTTCTTTTAAAAACTAAAAATATTCTATTATTTAATTTTCCTGTGAATAAAACTTCTTCTTTTAGTACCACACTTTTTCAAGTGTTATAACTATCCCCAAGTTTCTAGGTTAATCCCAGTGGTATTCTTTAGGTCTTTTCTTTTTACTGATAAGCATTTTTGTTCTATTAATCTTAATTATAGATTATTAAAACAAAAATCTAAATTTATAAATAAGTGAATGTATGTATGTGTGTATGTATAACGAAACAAAATGGCTGACAATTATTAACAAAAATTAGATGTCCAAAATAGATTTTAATTATATATATAATTATTAGACGTTAATTTATATTATTAAAATAAATAAAAAATATAAATATATAAATATGTAAATAAGTGTATGTATACTATATGTGTTGTACTGTATGTGTGTATGTGTATGTGTAAGTGTTTGTTACTTAGATTAATTTTTTTAAGTATCGCGATTAAATACCCATTATTTACCTGCAAATAAACAATAACTCTTCGATTTAAAAAAAATAATATATAATATTATTATTATATACAAATAAAAATATAAAATATAAAATACAAAATTTAAAAAAAAAACAAAATTTAGTGGATTAGACCTACAGGGAAAACCACTTTAAAAAAACACACCATTTCTATTTACCTCACAGGTGGTGTTGAAACCATAAAACAAATAACTTATAATTCTATATTTTTCATAAATTATATTTAACATTTACATACACATTAACAGGGGAGAATACCTTCACACTAAATTTTTTACTGATATTTTAATATTTAAAACTATTTTTAATAAAATTATTTATTATATTAATCTAAGTTATATTAGGTTAATATTAAAACTATGATTGCAGCTATGGGGGTTGGCGAGCGGAGCGAGCAGGGGCGTACCCCCCTAGTATATATATATAATGATCTAGTCGCGATTCTCCCTCTCTTACGCACGCGCCAGCTAGCACTCGATCTCGGCTTCGCTCGCTCACGCTATAGATATACGCGCGCTATGCTCGACGACGAAGTCGCTCGCCGCTTCGACGAAACACACAAACTCCCTCGAATCTATACGCAATTTCGCGTTCACAGATTTCTAACACTCACTCGCAATTGTACATTCACGCAATTACACACATTCACAAAATACGCGCTCGGCGTCTCGATCGCGGACAAAGACTGGCAATTACACTTACAATCTTTATTCCTCTCTCTCGGCCTCGGCTTCTCGTGTCGTCTTCTTCCTCAGCACTCTCGTCTACTTCCTCGGCTTCACTTGACCCTCCGCTCTCCGGTGGCTCGTCGGCGTCTAACTCTCGCTGTCGTATGGTCTTCTCGCAGCTCGACTGGATCTCGGCGCTGTACAATCCTCACAGCATTCTCACAGTGCACAGATTCACAATACGCGATCGCGAAACCCGGTAGCAGCTCTCACAAAGACTCAATTTACGTAAGCTTGGTAGACGCGTCCGATCTACTCGGCCCCAAACGGAAAAGTTAGCTATGATCGTCCACACAACTGATCATCTCCAGCTCCAAGCGAAAAGTGACGCCGCGCTCGACGTGCCGCGGCTCAATCGTTCTCGTCGCAGCGGACCAATCACGGCGCGTCTCTTCAATGCTCGCTCGATCGCTATGCTGTCGGGGCCTTGTGGTTGTCATATTCCGTCAACCCGGCCCCTCCTAGTTTCTCTATCTTGACGCGAACCAATCACTCATCGCATTCACTCCCTCCCTCGCATTCACATACTTGCACGCATTCACAGAATTCGCGAGCTTTTCTGACGCAGCAGGAATTACAATTCTCAGAAGTATTTTTCGTGAACTGTAAATTCTTCGGCAGGAACGGCTTCGTTGAATTCTCAAATCTTCTCTCGTATCCTCGGCTTCTACAGACCATGCTCGGCCCCGACTCCTCGTTAACACCTCCGGCTCGTTCGCGTACACATAATTAAAAATTTTGATTAGTCCCGGGTAACATAGAAAATGTCTATGTTGCCAATGAACTCGGGGTTCAATAAAAGATGACTCGTCTCATTTTTAAATTTGGATATGGTGCCTTATTTTTATTATATCTATGTATGGATGTATACACACATATATATACTTATATATATATACTAGGAGGGTACCCCCCTGCTCGTTCCGCTCGCCAACCCCCATTATTTCAGTTGTTATTTTGGTAATGTACAAAAATAATTTACAGCAACAATTTCAAGAATTGATTTTAAACTTTTAGATTTTCAAATCTCAATTTTTAAATATATGCATATTTTATTGACTGTTAGAACAATAATAATTCTTAAAATTTGCCTACCGCCATAAAATTCATGATACATAAATGATACTGAAATTATAAATTATTATAAAAATAGCTCACCCATCAGCTCCACCCTCGGTCTGCCACCTTTCCCTATCTTCTCCACGACGATCTCTAACCATGAAGTCTATTAACTACCGGTCATCTTCACCATTCAACCTTTATCTACCACCGATCATCTACATCCTCGATACCTCGCCTCTAGTTTTTTCCTCCAGCGTCCACACACAATCCCTATATATCAGCCCTACTCAAGACTTCAAACCTTTACGTATCACTTTGACCCATGACCTTTTCATCCAACTACATCTACCCATAAACTCCACCGTCTCTCAGCTATTAATACCTCACTCACATCACCTATAATCTCGACCCATGAGGCCGATTGAATCATAAAATCTACCCTTTACCTATGACTTTCAACTAAAATTATTATTTTCTGCGTATGTTCTCCACCTATCACCCCAATTTATTACGTAACGCTCCACTCATTACACCAACCTTATCTTCTTGACTCTCCACCTATCATTTCCACCTTCCATCGATCGCCTCCAATCACGACCTCTAGCCTCCCACTATTACGCCTAATCATGACTCCTAACATTGACCAATTACCTACACACATAACTTTGCCTAAACACCTATCATTTCCAGCTCTAAACCACCTGTTAACGATCATTTCCAACCATGAAGTCTACCAACTACCTGTCACCTTCACCGTTAATTTCTATCCACTACCGATCATCTACAACCTTGACCCTCGACTCTCAACCCCTGAATATTTTAATCTTTACCTATACCTCGACCTATGACCTTCTTATTCTCCTGTTACCTCCACTTTCTATCTCGACCCATAAAGTCCACCGTCCTTCTAGATAATTGACCCACCACTTACAACTTTCACCCATAACTTTCACCACCACTTACCACCTTCACTCGTAGCTTCTAACAAACACCTATCTCCTACACTATCTACGTGAACCACACGCACTCCATTGCTACAGTCATAACCACCACCCTTTACGCATAATCTGCAAATATGTTCATACTTTCTGCCTACACCTATCACCTCCACATATGAATTCCACGCACCACCAAGCATCTTTACTCGTAACCTCAAACCGCACCACCTATAATGTCAACCCATGAAGCGTACCGACTAATTAGAACCTCCACTGTCCATCCGTTACTGGCAATCCAGTTCTTCTACTCCGCGTGTCACTTTCCCCTTCGACTTACGACTCCAATCATGACTTCTGACCACACCTATCACCCATGATTTTCAGCCTCCATCTATCACATCTAGCCATGAACTCCCGAACAACTTATTATCCTACACGACCTCTACTCAACACCTGCCATTTCTAGCTCTGAAATCTACCCTATACCGAGCACCTCTATCATCCATCTATTGTATTCAATCATGTCCTTCTTCTCCAGCTATCCCTACAACGTCCATTTATAAATACAATCGCGATCTCCACCCTCTACACATAATCTCTACCTATCTCCTACATCTATGACTTTCTGATTACACTGATCACCATCTCTGATCATGTCTTCCGACTCCAATTATAATCTATATATTCCACTTATGATACTAACCGTAACTTTCATAATTCACCTTTTTCCTACACCATCCACTTATGCCTGCAATTATATCCTCATTCTCTCCCTATGAAGGGGCGCGGTAGCGCCACGATGGCAAGTATAAGGTACGTCAGTATATACGCCGCCGTCGGGCGCTAGCCAGACCCTATAATCTTCTCATAGGCTGTTGGAACTAGGCATACGGTTTTCTTCGCATTCAGAGCTTTGTTTCTCAATTATGAGTACACAAATGAAAGCTTGGGATAAAACTTACACAATCATTTCAGGGTCATATTTTGTGAAGTGGCTTCTATCACAAGTTATTGTGAAGTGAAAGTTCGAGATCATGAACTCCTCAACGAAAATTATTCTCCCGGAGAAAATTTTCTCCGCGGAAGTACGTCATCTTGTGACGTCAGCTTTACGTATACTGTTGTATGTATACAGTTTCTATGTGTGCAAATGCAGACGAGCAGACATTTTTATGTGTAGATGCAAACGTTTTATGTTATCCAATACAATAACACATGCTGTGTTAAAGAAAAAGTATTAGTTTAGTCATACAATATACTAATAATAAACAAGTGATTTTATTTTCAAAAAAAAATATGTAAATTTACTCAACTATGTTTGGATAAATTATTTTAAATGTCATGATTAAGACATTTCATAAAAATGACTAATAGGCTAGAATTAGATAAGTATTTAGTTTTACTTTTTTATAAATATAAAATACAATCAAACATATTGAGAACTGATTCTTTGTTACAATGTTTGCTTTTATTGTTCAGATTTTTTATTGGAAGGAATTTATACAACTATCAGATGAAATCATAAAATAATAAAAGAATTTTCTAGTCATGTGCAAGTTAGTGAAGTGTTAAGAATATTTTGAACCTTCATGCAATTCAACATTCATGCAAGAAAGTTTCTACGTTGTTGAAGTGGATATGAATAATTCATAACTTTTTCTATCGTCTCCTGGGAGGTAGACTTTCAGGCTGCACGTCGAAAGGGATCCTTATAAATAGCAACTATAGCTGGAATATCTAACAAGTTTAGACCAGAAAAAAGAAGGTTCCTGTGACGAAGTGAAATTTGTGAAGTGGAAAAATATTTTGAATCAAGAATTTTTTCTAAGAAATGCCGGAAGAACTCAATTGACAAGAATAATAAATGCATCCATTTAATAATGGATCACTAAACATATGAACTTTAAAAACTTTTATCCAGTGTAATTAAATTTCATGATTAAAAAGTGTTTCTGACGTAACATTTATTATGGTTACGTATTCATAAATTATTTATAAGACATGCCGGACGAACTCAATTGACAAGAATAATAAACATTATACTTACAAAATAAAATTAGTGAAGTGGACAAATATTTTGAACCAAGAATTCTTTATTAGAAATGCCGGATGAACTCAATTGACAAGAATAATACATGTATCCATTTAATAATGGATCACTAAACATATGAACTTTAAAAACTTTTATCCAATGTAATCAAATTTCATGAATAAAAAATGTTTCTGACGTAACATGTATTATGGTTACGTATTCATAAATTATTTATAAGACATGCCGGAAGAACTCAATTGACAAGAATAATAAACATTATACTCACGGAATGAAATTAGTGAAGTTGAAAAATATTTTGAATCAAGAATTTTTTCTAAGAAATGCCGGAAGAACTCAATTGACAAGAATAATAAATGTATCCATTTAATAATGGATGACTAAAGACGTGAACTTTAACAAATTTTATCCTGTGTAATGAAATTTCATGATTAAAAAGTGTTTCTGTCATAACATTTATTATGGTTACGTATTCATAAATTATTTATGAGACATGCCGGAAGAACTCAATTGACAAGAATAATAAACATTTTACTTACGGAAAGAAATTATTGAAGTGGAAAAATATTTTGAATCAAGAATCATTTATAAGAAATGCCGGAAGAACTCAATTGACAAGAATAATAATTGTATCTATTTAATGATGGATCACTAAATATATGAACTTTAACAACTTTTATCCAGTGTAACCAAATTTTATGTTTAAAAAGTATTTCTGTCGTAACATTTATTATGGTTACGTGTTATAAAATTACACAAT
Organism: Philotrypesis tridentata; assembly: GCA_018906965.1. Taxonomy (NCBI): domain Eukaryota; kingdom Metazoa; phylum Arthropoda; class Insecta; order Hymenoptera; family Pteromalidae; genus Philotrypesis; species Philotrypesis tridentata. The sequence continues at coordinate 29,139 of JACCIB010000057.1, forward strand.
TATTAAGATTAGCTGCTTAAAATAATTAAAGATTAAAGCTTTCAAAATTTAAAAAGTCAAAGTAGGTGCAACCAATAAATATGAAAGTTGTTAAGGAATCCCTGTGACTAATTTACTAAATGAAAAATTAGTTCTGTTCAATTGCCAGAGAGAAAGAAGTAAAACCAGCTTCCAGATCATGGATATGTTTGCCTTCTTTTCACTGTACGTTTTGCTATCTAGAAGATAAAAATAGCTAATGAGTTGTGAAGCCCATCAGTCCAAAGGATACTATGATAAATATTAAATTGATACCATTGACTAATTTTAAAATATCAACATTCAAAAGTTTCAAAATTATAATATTCAAAACTAGTCAATGGTGTCAACTTAAAATTGTTCATACTATCTTTTTGAGTGATGGGCTTAATAACTTATATGTTCTTTTTTTCTTTTAAATAGCACAAGGTATACTTCGCTTGAAAAAAAGTCACGCTCATCCACATTCTGGAAGCTGGTTGTCCTTTCTACTCTCTGGAAATTAAAAAGAACTAAATTTTCAGTAAGTAAATTAGTCACAGAGATTCCATGACAACTTCCAGGTTTATCCATTGGACGAGCTTTGAGTTTTGAAATTTTGAAAGCTTTAATCTTTGATTATTTCAAAAGTCATCCAATGAATATGTACACGTTCTTAAATTTATTTTGCGTTGTAACGTGGAATTTTCCCGCCCGCACGGGGATTCCAGTTATTTACAAAGTATTTCTAAGATATGCGGCTTTCTTCCTTCACTCTGGCTCGTGGTATTCCTGCAATGGTGAAAAGCGGAATTGTGGTGGCAATCAGGTCGACAAATTATTAACACCAATATTTAAAATAATAAATCACAAATATATTATAGCTATCTCTTTACAAATTCACGTAAGCAAACAAATTATCTGACTCGAAATAACACATGGGCACGCGGCCATATAACTATCTCCGAGACCCAAGGTTTGGCGGCAGCTGAAATGGGCCGCGAAATTTCCTCTACGATAAATACTCGGAATCAAAGGGAAAAACTGCTCGTTTCCTGTAAATCGCGAAAATCCTCTATAGTATTACCGCCACAGGAATAGGGAAAACTGCTCGGTCCCGTAATCGCGAAAATATCCTCTACGCTCTTACTCCTCTACCTAATATCCGAAATATACTACCAGATAAAAGAACAAATAAATTGGCGATAAAGTTTACCAAATATTCCTCTATAGCTGTAGTCGACTCGATTCCTCCAATGGATCTTCCTCTATCTTCCTCCAATGGATTATCGTCCTCTATGTATTTCCTCACTATGCAAATTCGCGCCCTCTTTATGGATATCGATCAATCAATCAATCACGTCGATATCCATCCGGTGGCTCCACCTATAGATCATCTGTAAGCCGCGCGATATTTGAAAATCCTCTATCATCCTCGAGTAAACCATAGGCTACATATATCGAGTCACCAAAGATTCCTAGTTCGTACATTCCCCTATACTCCGTCATGACTTACTGAAGTCAACATAACGTTAACCATAATACGGCGCGACACAGTCACGCGTTCCCAAACTCTCTCTGGGCGCTCCAAACATCATCAACTTCGCGCCGCTATACCCATCTCTCTCTTACTCAAGCGCGCGCTCTCTCTCTCTCTCTCTCTCTCTCTCTCTCTCTCTCTCTCTCTCTCTCTATCTCGCACACGCTCGACTCCCACTCTCGCCATATTTCTCTGCATGTAACCGCGAGCGCGCTGCCACCGTCTCGCTTCCTGCCATGCCCCCTCCCGAGCGCCGACGCGCTGCGCAGGTGTGACTCGAGATCTCACATCCTGCGCTCCGCACGCGGTCGGTCAGAGGCAACTCCTGCGAGTGCCACCGAGCGCTGGCTCCGCTCCAGGAGCTGTCAACTCGCCGAGAGTGAGTTAGCTGGCCGTGCAACAATGATTACGACGCAACAATAATTATTGCTACGTCGCAGTGTTTAAATGTTATGTTTTATTTTTTCAGATTTTTATATATATTACTTACAGTGATAAATAAGGCTGATTCAGTAAAGTCTGCTGTTTATAAATTTATTTTTTTTACAACAAGTCCATCGGATCACCTGTAACAGAGAAAGAATAATTTATTTTAAAACACAGAATCATGTTCTATTATCATAAAATTAATTTATTTGAAGATAATTAAAATATACATATCTGACAGAGTGAAATCCATTGATAGTATTTTGATCCTAATGCCATCTTTTCTGTAAATGCATTTTTTTACTTGAAACTTTTTGCAGGTTCTAGATTAAACGTTATTGCACACGCGTAGTATGAGTTTTAGGGGTTTTTAACGCAATTTAAATAATATAATTTGTGAAAAACTTGAAGATCCACGCGGAGGTTATCAACTAGCAGAATTAAACCAACAGTAGATTAGTACTTCAGGTTAGAGAGTTAGACATAGTTATAGTACGAAAGTTGATTGGCACCAAGTTATGGGGATATAGAGATCCCTATAACGAAGCTATGAAGTATTAGTCTACTGTCGGTTTCTGCTAGTTTATAACGTTCGCGTGGATCTCCAAGTTTATTATAAACTATATTATTTAAATCGCATTAAAAACTCCTAAAACTCATACTACGCGTTAGATATTTCTTTTTTGAATAATAATGATCCAAAAATAACTATTTGCTGTACAGACGGTGTCGAAAAAGTAATTATTATTGCAATAATATACAAGCATATACGAGTATGTATATTAATTTTTTTAATTTATAACTTATTTAGTTGATGTTAATGATTATTTGTAATTTAGGTATATATACCATTTAAAAGTAGTGAAATCTTCCCGCACCCCCCCCCCCTCCAAATAAACCTTCTAAAGGTAAAAGGCTGGCAAGTATAATTTATTTGGTCACTTATTCTGTTCACTTATAACTACAATCGTGACCTCTACACTCCATCTATCTCCTACACTGGCCACCTATAACTACAGTCATGACCACCACCACCTTTTACGCATAATCTGAACACACGTTCACACTTTCTGCCTACACCTATCACCTCCACACATGAATTCCACGCATCACCTAGCATCTTTACTCGTAACCTCAAACCGCACCATCTATACTGTCGACCCATGAAGCGTACCGACTAATTAGCACCTTCACTGTCCATCTGTTACCTGCAATCCAGTTCTTTTACTCCACGTATCACTTTCCCCTTCGACTTATGACTCCAATCATGACTTCTACACTCCCCCTATCTCTTACAACGCCCACTATCAGCGTCACCCATGACTTCTGACCTCCACCTATCACCCATGATTTTCAGCCTCCATCTATCACATCTAGCCATGATATTCCCATCAACCTGTTATCTTACACTTTTCATCTATACCCATGAAGTCTATCGTTTCCCTTCACCAACACTTCCACCCTCCACATATTACTTTTAATCATGATCGCCAGCGTCCCATTAATACCTCTAATTATGACTTGTAACATTCACCAATCACGTACATCTATGGCCTCTACTCAACACCTGCCATTTCTAGCTCTGCAATCTACCTTATACCGAGAACCTCCACCATCCATCTATTGCATTCAAACATCTGGTTCTTCTCCAACTATCCTTACAACCTCCACTTATGAATACAATCGTGATCTCCACCCTCCACACATAATCTCTACCAATCTCTTACACCTATGACTTTCATGTCTTCCTACTTCAATTATAATCTACACATTCCGCTTATGATACTAACCATAACTTTCACAACCAAACCTTTCACTTATGACTTCAATCGCGACCATTACTCAATCTATCCCTACACCATCCACTTATTACTACAGTTATTAACCACCACCCTTCACACACTCCTCGACCCATGAAGCTGACCATCTACCCAGCACCTTCTCCTGATGGGGCGCTGAGGGGGGGCCTGAGGGGGTTCTGAGGGGGTGCCGAGGGGGGGGGGGACAAATTCGAATGCCGGGAATACAGCCGTTTGTTATGAAAATATACTTTATTTTATGAAACAGTAGTTTTATGTTGTTTAAGTAAAGCAAACTAAAAATTTGTGCTATTTTACGAAAATTGGTATTTAGTGGATTGTATTGCTAGAGTAATAATTTTCTGAGAAAGAAACTTTTGGCAAAAATAATTTTTCATATTGTCTTTTAGGATAAATTTTCTATAATAATGATATACTGATGTAGAAAAATCCTGTTCAATAATAGAGGTATAATAGGATTAAAATGTCGAAAATCGATGTTGATTCAAGACTTATATAGTTACTTCACATAAAATGACATAAAAAATAAAACGAGGCAACGATAAAAGATACGTGCAATCTCGATTGTCTACATAAACATTAATAATTTTTGGTAAATACAATTAGTACATAATAAAATAGGAGGGAATAGCGATTCCAACTTCCACTGTATCTGTTACTGTGCTCTCTGACAACGGAGAACCGAAGAATGGGGTAAGTTAAATCATGTACTAGTGGATAATCAAAAGTGAGGAAACCACAGTTCTACATTTTGTATATAATTTTTTGTATATAGCAATCTAAACAGCATCATGGCATTGTTGACACCTTGCAAGAAGACATAACTTTTTTTTAGATATAATAACACCAATTGGTTAGATCTTGATTGTTGATTAAACTTATACAAGAACGATCCTTATCAGATAACATTTTTCATCGGTACATCAAATATTACAATCAAAGCAAAGCAAGAAATAATTCTTCATAAAGTTATTTAAAATGTACCTAGCACAACCATTGATGCATTTCAACTCGAAGTAAAAATGAAAAGTCAAATTAAAACTAATATTCTATCATTACCAATTTTTAAAAATCCTAGGCACGTATTGCATGTCCCACGATATCAGACAACTCGAAACTGTATAGCTGATACTCAATGTTACAATAATTTATTCTTTAACATATCTTCTAAATACGCACATACACACATCCAAAATGTTTGTTAATAATGTTTGAAGCTGACGAAATAAATTCAGAATGTATAAAATCAACTTTGATTACTCTTGGTCGAACTAGTTTTTAGATTTCTCAATCCTACAGGTACGTAGTGAAGATGGTCAATATAGAAGTGGGAAGCCATTTCTGTTGTACTTAAATCCCTTTTTCGAATTTTATCATAAGATTTTTCAAAAAAATATTCAAATCTTTCCTGATAAACTTTCTAACCTCAATAATTATGCTCTTAATACATCTAGTGTAGATGAAGTTGAGATATCAGAGAGAACAAGTATATACTTCAAAACGGCACGTTATATGAAAATGACAACAGCCGCCTCAGAAAAAACGAATTTTGAAGTAAAAAGAATCTTATTCTTTACTGACTTGTCTATGCACTACCCTCTGGATTTCTATGCAGTTATTGTAGACTTAACTTTTATTCAGAAAAAAATATCGTTTGATGCTTTTGAAAAAAAATGGAAAGGTATCAGTTAACTCCTTACACAAATATAAATTTTCAGTCAAATATCGCATATTTATCTAACGATAAGTATTTTCAAAAGCTTTTTCAAGAATGAAATTTTATACTGATGATAATACTATTTGCATGATTAATTTGAAATTGCTTAAAAATCCAATTTGTTTCCATCCTGAAAATGTAGCTACCCTTATTATTGCAGATAATCCTGGATTTAAAATTACTAGTTAAAAATTTTTTGATGAAAAGTTGCACTACAGTTCGGAAAGAGCTTCGCCGTATGATGAAAAATTTCAAGATATCTTTAGAATAATGTGCGAATCAGAAATCTGGTTTAAACTCATGCAAGATGCACAATTCGAAATACATGAAATTTCGAAAGCAAGAAAATATGACACTAATAAGTTTCTTACTGTTCAACCACTTTTAATAATTTTAACAATAGGGTTTGGACTTTCTAGTTTTATATTTCTTTCCAAACTGATGTATTTTAAAATCAAGAAGAAGTTTTTTCATATAAACTTTTTGGACGTTTTTTGCGCCTTCACGAAGTTTGATCTCGATCAAAAACTTTGTATTTATAGGTAAACAATTTTTTCAGGTCAATTTTAAGATTTATACAACATTTCTACTACCACATTTTCTATCAACAATTTTTCTAACGTTACACGAATTATTACATTACAGACTTTTAGCGTTACCACCGATTTTAATAGATAGGATTAAAATGATTATGCTGTCTCGTCGATGGCGAGGCTTATTGTGTCACTTACGTTGTTTCGATTGGAAATAAAATTATATCAACAATGGCAAAATCTAAATTGTCCATACTTTAGTGTTTATTATTTAAGAACAAAATTTCAATTCAAATATGGAAAGCCACGAATTACAGAATATTTTATTTGATCATCGATGATTCTATATACAGACAGTATTAAGGACTACATTTATGCTTATATTCAATCTCAATACCATGACTTTTTATTACACGATAAACATTTCTTTAGCTAAAGTACTTGTTATACATTTCATTCAAGGAATGCATTACTTACGTATACTAATTCTGCGTATACGATTATTCTCCATAAAAGCCATCAACGCAATTAATAAAAAATTTATCTAATAGTATATTACGTGCCTAGGGAGAAAAAACTTGGAGAGTCCATATCTCGTGAATATTGACACCCGAGTCGAAGGCGAGGGTTGCAAACACGAGATATGGGCTGTCCGAATTTACTCCCGTGGTGCGTATACTATTTTTCTTCATACTAGCGCCGAAATTACTAATTTCGCTCCTAGTGCCCGGGAGCGAAAGTGGTACTTTTGGCGCAGTGTGGAGAAAAAGTCATTAAATTTGATATAAAGTACATCCTCGAAATAATTAAATTTTTTATCCTGACTACGCTCGGGCGCTTATCTCACGGTGCTGGAATGAACTTCTTATGACTCGATAAGCATGGTAACGGATCATCCTCGCTTGAAAAAGTTAACTTTCGCCCCTAATTGTGTAATATACTATTAAATTTGGAAATAGTAAAAGAATTGAATCGATTTGAAATTGACACTGAGTATGTTGTGCCGCACAGCGAGGGTAATGAAGATTAAGTACTGTGCACACTGATACTGATATTGTCAACTTCTCTGTTACTAAATATTTAAAATTTATATTTTTCAATAAAGTCTTCTATTCAAGCTGTGGAGAAACGTATTTAAAATATTTTTTCATATATGAATCATTATAAATTTTGATAGAGAAACCAATAGTCTGGACCTCCGATATTCTGGGTCTTTCCCAGACTCTTTTAATATTGAAATAAAGTGTCATTATGAATTTTTCAGTTTTGATCTACATTATCGAAAACATGTATGTATGCATCACATCATAAATATTTTTTTTGAAAAATGTATAGGATTGCCAGAAAAAAATTTTATGTCTTTATTTATTTGCGAAACTAGTCCGAAAATGTAAAAAAAACTTATTTCATCAACTTTGGTCATCTGTAACTCGAAGATACTTGATGGAAAATATCAGAAAATATTTAGGAATACTCACATGTCTCTTAAGAACATTTTAAAAATATTTTTGAGTAAGATCGAAAAATTAACCGCTCGATTTGTCAGAAAACCACGCATATATATATTATGATAATCTGCGCATTCTCGTCATATCCACATCCTAATATTCTTCCACAACATCTTATTATATTATAAGACTAATTTTTGTCAATAGTTTTAGAGAGGAGAGAGCGCGACTGACTAGGCTGCGTCACGTCGCGGATCATTAGATTCAATTTGATTATTGGGGAGTATAGCTAGATTTCGGCGATAGAAAACCTAAAGTTACTTCCGTGTTACCGGTAGCTTTGTTTAACCGTTTCAGAGAACAACTCGCTATGACGTCTGTACTTTTGCATATTTCATATGCGATTCGCTATCAAACCAACTATTCATAAGAAGTTATTAAAGTAAAAAGAATTAAAGTAAAAAAAGGTCGGACAGAGAGTAAGGAACGGGAAAGCTGAGGGAGGGAAAGTCTGTCTCTATTGTACTTATGCATTTTCCTAAGCTTCTTACTTATACTCACGGATTTTCCTATGTCCTGTCTTTTCGTAGACATTGTTATGTAAATACACAAAATATATATGGGGAAATTAACCAAGAATCGGACTCTTTTTGGCCCAAAAGTGGAAACTAAGTAATTTTGAGGGCATACTAACCTGGCTAGATTTTTACACTCGTTAGGACCTACAAAAAAAGTAATACATCGGTGCCCTATAGTAACAATAAGTTACAGGCCAAAAACTGAAAAAATACGTCATTTTTGCGCTTTTTTTCATTCTCTTAACAGTTTATAATAAACAAAAAGAGTACGTAAGAAGAGCTTTAATTTGAGCTATAGCGCTTTAAAAACTGTTGCTTAGATTAAAAGTTAGAAGGATTTGAAGAAAGGAAAAAATCTTTGGATTTTGCCGTGTTTTCATGAAAAACAGCGTTTTTATTTTTTTTCTATAAGACTTCTTGGATCCGATCCAACCAATCATTTTTAAAGTTGAATAACAAAAATTAAAGTTCTTTTCTTGTAATTTAATTTTTATTTATTAATATTAAAATTTTCTTATGTGATGAACCACACATTTGCTTCCCAAGTGAGCTATAAGATGTTATCCCTTCAAAAATTGTATATTTGTGAATTTGAAATGTTATCATTTCAAAAATTGTATGTTTTTGAATTTGAAAGGAAATATATATTATACAAGTAACCTTAACTTATATATGAAAAAAATAATTATTCACAGTAGAGCAAGAAATTTTATAGAATAATTATACAAGATTATTTAATATGAAATCGAGGAAATGAGTGACGCGCGTGTAAAGCCCTGAGATATTAGGCTGAGCGCATTTGTAACCACGCGATACTATTCCAATCAAGTGATAGTAATTCTGTACTTGGAGCATTAATGGGCCACCACTGTCACCCTGTAAAGACATTTACATTTTTCAATATCGAGACAATTTCTTAAAAATAATTTTTTAAGAAAACTTGAGTTACCTGACAGGTGTCCTTGCCACCCTGAGGATAACCAGCGCAAATAACGCGTTCGTCTACCACAAAATTGTGAGAATAATTTTTGTATTGAGCTTTGCACGTATCAATATCGACTACAGGAACTGTAACTTGGTAAAGATCAGGACTCAAACTTCCCCCTGCAATAACGATGATTTGTCATCGTTGTACGATTTAACTTACCAAGTATGTTGAAAAAATGAATTTTATTGTTAAATCGTACCTTCACGCTTCACTCCCCAACCAGCAACGGTAGCATTAGCTTTAGAGAAACTGTTCTTCTGAAGATTTTCCGATACCGGCAAACAGATTGGCCCAATGAGATCTATAAAAATTATATTTTTACTAAGCGATATTTGTAGCTTCGAAATTGAATATTTTCATTGATTATACTCGTATATTGAACAGGTTTATCAAGTATCAGTAAGGCGATGTCATTGACACTAGTTTCAGGATTGTAATCAGGATGTAAGATCGTTTTGTTGATCAAATAATCGACTGGTTTGAATGTTTCCTTGGCGTTCTCACTTTTTTCACGAAAATTTGTGCCCAAACGAACCATTGAAAAATCAAAATCGAAAACGCAATGACCTGCAGTGACCATAGTTTGCGGAGATATCAAACTTCCAGCACAACCAAATTGAAGATCTTTCGGTGAGCCTCCATAGCCTAAAAGACCTATCCAGGGCCAAGCACCTGTCAAAAAATATTATTTAAAGATCTACAGTTTCACAGTACTTTGCCTTTTACTCTTTGTAAAACACTTACCTTCCTTTGCTGGATTGCCTCCAACAATTTGAGGTTGCCTTAATGGTGTTTGACCACAATGAGGTGGTTGAAGTGGTTCCACTTTGAAATTATGTTCAGTTATCGCATCAATAAATTACAAAGCTTATATATAATTTAATTTACTAATTACCTCGTGAAACTGTCGGTCGAATCGTTAAAATGTAAATCAGAAAAAATAAGAATGCACTATCGTATCTTTTTGACTTAATATCCATTTTAATGTACCTGCCGTAGAAGAACTAAATAAAAAAAGTTTCGACATAAATCGTTCAAAATTCGCTGAATATATTATTAGAGCTATATTAGTAGCTAAAAACAGAATTTAGTTATATTGTTTCCTTGAAAGATTTGGTACAAAAACTAACGATTTTTACGAAAAACGAGTTTAACTATTGCTCAATTTTGAATTCGTAAACGATACGTGGTAATGAATAAAAATTTAGTTTTTTACGACTTAAAAAGCGTGAGACGATATATATTTACTGTAAAGGTGTTTACTAAGATACCATATTTTTAAATATTTATGCACTGTTACAATGGCAATAACATGATTTAAGGTCACGATATTTTTTTTGTCTTACGTTTTAAATTAAATTTACTTAAGGTGACGCCGTATCCACCACAAGAAGATAACTGTTTTATCTTGATTTCATAGTTCAAGGTTTTCTCCTAAACCATAATATCAATCGACTTGAAATTTTAGGATGTGATGTATAATAACAAAATCTAGGGGGGACAAGTACTATTTTGTTGAAACAATCTAAAATTAACATTCCTGTAATTTGTTGCATACCGATCTTGTGAAATGAACCGTGAAAGCTCGATATGTCTCCTTATTTTAAACCAATTTATGAAGTATTTTCTAACTTTTAAAACCAGTGCATACTTGTCCCCGCTTACTTATACAATAAAGAATAATTCTCAATGAATCAGAAGGATATTAACAAACTTCTGTTGAGACAGTCGAGCAGACGGCGTGATACCAGAACTAAAAATGTATACGTATACGTAAACCATGAAAATAGTTGCAATAAGAATACCTGTTCCCCCTCACTATAATACTAATTAATTTTCTAAACAATGTCCTGACACTGAATTGTGCATACATTTTCTAGAAACCTTGAATTACACGATGCTGATACACGGCCACCGTGAGGCGACGACCATGTTTAGTATTTGTGTATAACGCTACCTAGAGATGGCGCTTGAATAATGTTCTTGGCTTTTTGCATCGCTACGTGCTGACCAGATGTGACTCAGCTTTCTGACGTAGCCAACAGATGCCGTTTGAGAACAGAAGTGAAGAGTAAGTGGGCGAATGTACGATTTTTTACCATTCCTACCCTAAGCTGTCGACCAAAATGACTCTTACATAATAAATATATTTCTTTTTACATGCTACCTTATATGGCCCGTTAAACAATTACTATAATTGTTATCGAATACAAGACATAAGTTATAATTTTTTGCCGTTCGTTCTCCCTAAACTGTAGGTCAAAATGTCAGTCAGCTATGATTGAATAAGATATAACAATCTTATGAAAAATACAGTTAAAAATTTGTAATAGTTATTATTTATACAAAGTCAAAACCTTATAATAGATCATATTTAAAAAAATGTTGAAATAGAAAAAACGCTAATTTTAGATTTTTCCCATTTGGTCCCCCATTCAGTTTCAACTTTAAATATTGCTCTGGATAACTTAAACGATCATCTTAATTAATTATATTGTATTGGATATTATAGCAAGTTTGTTAACTTGTATGTAAAATTTATAAATAGTTGATACTTAATATTGATTAATTTTGTAAATTAAATAATAATTGTAAGAGACAATTTTTGCAGGTTGTTCGGGGTGATATGCTAAGCGAAGAAATAACTATTCTATGATGGAGTAATCATGTGGGTGATAAATACTATAAAAAATTTACACCTTTTATAGTTATTATTTTGGATGCATAATACTACATAATATTTACAATTCTTTTCAAAGTGCAAATATACGGTTTTTTGCCGTTCGTCCTCCCTAGGCTGTGTGTGAAACCATTCACTAATTTTACTTTGAACAACTATTATTACTTTTAAAATACATACGTTCATTCATGCATACATCCAGACGGACATTTTCTAAAAATGCTCGATTTCACTTCCAAACATCTTAGAATCTCATTTTAAGTGTTTTTAAGAATGCAATGTCTATGCATAGTCAATATATTATGCTTAGTAATGTTTATAATTGTTTACAAACAGTAAAATTTCGAATGCAAGGTTTTTTGTCGTTCATCCTCCCTAGGCTGGAAGGCTCCCTAGGAAGAAACTATTATAATAGCAAACATAGGTAAATTAAAATTTCTTAGTTTATATTTTACACATAAATGTATTTGCAAAAGTTTTAAAACTGCAAAAATATGAAGAGCTGTTTCTTGTCGTTCGTTCACTAGATTATGTTAGAATAGATGACTACGATTGTTTTAAATGAACGCTCCGACCAACAATAAAGTATACATTCGGTTCACAGTTAGTAGGCATATAAAGCAGATATTATTCTTAGTAATGTTTACAATCCAACGACTAAACAAATATTACAGTAACAAATATAGAACTAAGTTAACATTCCTTCGACACCATTAAATACACAAAGTTGATTTTTTATGCATAATAATATTTTGAAACAGTTTAACATTGCAAAAATGTGAAAAGCTTGTGTTTTCCATTCATCGGCCTTGCGTTATTGACAGAACAGACAACTACGGTTTTTTATAAATGAACACTTCAGTAAGTCAATACATGTGATGTTAAGTAATGCTAATAATATGTTATGCTACGTTGTTAATGGAATCGATGACAGTAATTGTTTTTTAATGAGCAATCCCATAAAAGATTAGCGCGATTTGTTCACTTATTCACTTGCTAGTTGAAGCAGGCTATTATGTTAGTGTGATCGTTGCATTCGGGGAGAGAATCTTGAAATCTGAAGGTAAACTTTTTTTATCCTTTTAGTTGCAAATTCCAGTAGGCACAGTTGTAATAACAAATTAAAAGTCATTATTTTGATCGAGGAACGCTCAAAATTATTTGCGTACCTTCCTGATAACAATCTTTATAACCAAATTAGTGTAGGCTTTTTAGAGGGCATTACTGATGTAGCACCTGAAAAATGAGAAAATTTGTTAGTAAGTACAATGAGAATTTATTCAGAAGGATTTTCGAAGGGTTATATTAGCTTACTTTAGACATTAATGATTTTACCTGTATGAAACTATAGATGAAAAACAGAAAGTACACCAGTACTTTCGGTAAGATTGTCTCGGTCATCACAGGTACTATCCGTAATTTTACTATGTAGAAGAATGGTTGAGCAAACCTTAATACTAAGGTATCACAAGTTAATATCAGTTTCAAACTTTCAGTAATATTTTGTGTTATATAACGTTTTCTATTTCATAAATGTTATAAACTTTGAGACTTTTAAAGGAGCTCCATCAACGCTCCTTTACGTGATAAGCAACCAACTGTTTAGATTATCTTCGCCTCCCCGATTATGATATCCCGATTTATATCATATATTAATTTATCATTTATCGTAAATAGTAGTATGTATGAGGAAACTAATAAAATAATTCTGTAGTGGCCCAGTTGCATTGTGCAACTAGTACAAAATATTTAACTTACTTTATGATATTTGAAGACTGTGCTATACATAGATGCTCTTACACATACATGTATATTGGTTGAAACAATAAACTAAGGAAATCACTTTAGAATAATCCGCTTTTATTACATAACAAATATAAAACTTTTGATTAGTTTTATGTTAATCAAAGATTATATGATACATTGATGCTCTTGCATCAATACGAAGGCAGTTTGATGTAATCATTTTGTTTAGTATTTATTGTATAATTAATACTAATTTTTAATATGCATTAAGAAACTGAGAAAAATACTTTACATCCATGAGGTTGCAGTACGCAAAATATGCAAAAGCTTCCAATTTCCTTTATATTCATTGAAAACTGTACTTTACATAGATGCTTTACACAGTCTGGTAAAAAAAATATATTAATTAATTCTAACATTATTATCAAATTCATATTAATGAATAGGACCCGTCAAAAGTACTAATTACAGAATTACTTTATAAAATTTCAGAATAGACTCGTTGCATTTCACAACAAATATAAAATCTTTCGATTCATTTTATGATAATTAAAGACTATGGTTCTACACTATGCTCTTGCATTTGCACACAGTCTGGCTAAAGAAACATATTATTTAAGTATAACATTATAATCAATTTCATATTAATAAATAAGATTCGTCAAAAATACTAATTATAAAATTAACACATAGAATTATAAAATAGACTTGTTGCATTACACAACACTAAAATGTTTCACTACTTTATGTAAATGATACAATACTTTACACACAGATTCTGGTATGTATTGGCCAAAGAGATCGATAGATAAGTATATTTTATTTGTGTGACTTTTGGTGCTGAGTCAGGTGTCTTTGAAAATTAAACTTTCGCCCACAATGACATACTGAATTCCTTACGCATTTTTGTTGATGTCTAAGTAAATTTCTTTTAAATAATCGTAAACTGCATTCATTGCAGTTCACTAGTGCATCAGCAACATGTTGCTCTTGCATATGACGCTACTTGTTACTTTTTGTAACTAATATTATTGCTGTAATTATTTTACGTACGAATTTGTTGTAAAAAAATAATGTAAGAGTTCTCGGAAATATGGTTGCCAGTTAGTTTTTCTATATTCCTTGGCATTTTTTTTATCATCTTTTGGTTTACAGAAGAAAGTCCAATCGGTAGGAAAGCTATCAGCAAGACATTGCTAACGTATTTGACATATCAATTGCTGATATATTGTCAATATATTGGAGTCACATTGTCCAATATATTTCCGAAAGGACCCCGCAGAAAAACTCGTGATTTTAGGTCCCGGTCAAATTTCATGAAACTATATGGAAATTGTAGGAATTAGTGTCCCGAACAAAGTTCCATCGACTCCTGGTAAAAAAGTGCAGCTGTTTTGTAATAAATAATAATAAAAGTCGCTAATATTTCCATGGGTTAGATTGCTCGAGCGTGAAATTTCAGACGGTCGACAGACACAACAAGTTGTTGTTTACTTAACGCCTCGATACAAATGAAATATTTTTTTATTCAACCGCGGGAGTGAAGGGCCAACTCTGAATACCCGTTGATCCTGTAGGCGCGCGAAAAGTGGTATTTTATTAAATGGAATGGCTGCGTCAGCTGTGGAGCAGCTATATCATTCGAGAGACGCACTCGTTCACGAGCTTCTAACGTCAGATTCCTCAGCGCATCCATCTTCGCAACAGCTCATGTCACGCGAAAACTACCAGAAGCATTGTTAGCTCGGATCTGCCTGTCGCCATCGACCATCGAGAAATGCTCTCGGAGGAATTTTCGATAATAGGAAGTTAATTTCGAAGTGTATACATACACACGTACTAGGTACTCAAATACTCCTCATGCAGGATTTTTCGAGTGTCGAGACTTCCTTTCCAAAAATTAGCCTATCATTGAGCATCGTTCTGCAGGGGATTCTCGAAGGGATTCTCGACGATCAAGAAATTCTCTCGGAGGGAATGCGAAACTTTTGATCTGTATATCCGATTTAAATAAATTTATATCCAAATGAAAGGTATTTTCAAGTACTTTATTTTAATTGATTGTAAATTTTATTTAACATGCGGCCTGCTTTTAAACTTGTAGGAAAATGAAAAAACTGCGCAAAAATTAGCGTATTTTTAGCGTTTATTGATATTATTGCAATTCAGATTAATAAAGAAACTTTCAGAAACTAAATGTTTGTATCTATTAATTTCACGGTCGATAGTCCAACTTATACATTAGCTAACGTCGTACAAAATTCTCTTAAAAGTTGTCTCAAAAAACCAAAGTCTCATATTGATAATAGTTTTGCTTTAAAAAATGAACTTTCAAACATTTACATTCCTGATGATTATATATTAATTTCTCTTGATGTAATCTCTTTATTTACAAACATACCAATGGAATTGGTCTTAAATAGTATTGACAAACGGTTTGATTTAATTCATAATAAATGTGATATTCCTTTTAGTAATTTAGTTGATATTATAAAATTTTTGTTTAATAATACTTATTTTGTTTTTGATAATATTATTTATAAACAAATTTTTGGTACTCCGATGGGCTCTCCTATCTCTCCATTGTTTGCGGACATTGTAATGGAGGATTTAGAAACTTGTGTTTTAAAAAATTTGTGTGATAACCATAACTGTATTCCGCTGTTCTATTTTAGATATGTAGACGATACTATTTTGTGTATCAAGGAGGAACATGTGAATTTAGTGCTGAATGAATTTAATAGCTACAATAAATATCTACAATTTACTCATGAAGTAGAGAATAATTATAAAATTCCGTTCTTAGATGTGATGCTATCTATTAAAAACAATAGTATTATTACAAACTGGTATCAAAAGCCAACAAATACTGGCAGAATTCTTAATTTTAATTCTAATCATCCGGTGCAATTGAAACGAAACATTATTTTTAATTTAGTTGACAGAGCAATATTATTGTCCCATAAGGATTTCCACAAAGAAAATTTAACTTTAGTAAAAAATATGTTAGTGAATAATAATTATCCAGAAGTATTTATAAATAAATGCATGCGTCAACGTATAAGATTACATAGATATAATAATTTTAATTGTAATAATAGTCAAAATTTTCATAAGAATAATGATACTTTATGTAGGAATACTAACAAAAAGATTTTGTCGTTACCGTTTCATGAAAAATTCCTTTTTTTCAATTAAATCTACATTTAAAAAATTCAATTTCACTGTAGTTCCTACCTTAACGAAAAAACTAAACAATATAGTAAAATTAGGAAAAGATAAAGTCGATATGATGAATGAAACAAACGTAGTTTATGAATTGCATTGTAATGATTGTGATGTAACTTATGTTGGTCAGACGAAGAGAAATCTTAAGAAGCGAATTGATGAACATAAAACAAAACTACTCTTGAAAAGTCTGTACCTATTCCCTTACATTTAAAAAATAATAATACTCATTCTTTTGCGTTTGATAAAGTTAAAATTCTTGACCGTGAAATTAATAGATACAAACGTTTAGTTTCTGAAAGTTTCTTTATTAATCTGAATTGCAATAATATCAATAAACAAGAAGATTTCAATTTCATCAATAAACAATATTTGAGATTAAATAGGTTGTTTGAAAAATAATTATTTCTGAAAAATTATGTTCATTTTTAATTCGTTTCTAATTTTTTCCACTGCTGAGTTGTTTTTGTCATAGACTGTATTTCAATATTGGGTATGCTTAGACGTTTGGACAGGATTATAATCTCTGCAATTATAATGTACTCGTAGTTTTTAATTAGTCTAATGGTAATAATTTTGTTTGTGTATTATGTGTATATATAAGGAACATTTGTATATTTATGTATATTTTGTTACATTTCCATTATTGTTTGTTAAATAAAAACAGGCTTGACAAGGTCCCACATTAGAGGACGAAACGTTGCCAAAAAGTATTGGATGTATTATTTTTGTTGTGAAAAAATGGATAATTAACCTTTCACAACAAATAAGGGTTTCCTCCCACGTTTGAAGAACTTGAAAATTTTGAATTGGCATTATATTGCCAATGTATCCGATTTTGCGATGGCCAATGCATTGGGATAATATTGCTGATAGTCTATCCAGTGCATTGCCAATATTTCCCAAAAATCTTTGAAATGAAGTGACAATTATTTATTGCGGTAGTATTGATGAATAGATTTTTATTGATAAAGTCCTCTACTTAAATTTTAGTACAGGATTGTTTTACAATTTATTATAATGTAGACATAATTTTCATGATTTTAACAACATTCAATAACTAAAACTTTAATAAATAATCGCAATAATAATAATAAAATAAATTATGCACTATTTCGGGGTTCTCAGTGTCGCAATCATCATGTTCACAGTAGTTGCAAACTGCGGTGGGGTTAACCTCGTTGCACATTTTCTGTTGACGTAATCTGAAAAATTAAGAAAGCATTTGTGTATTAAAAACCTGAGTAAAACTTTTGAAATAAAGGTAAATATTATATTTCATATGAATACGTACACTCCACCGCATCCATTATGTCTCGAGGTACAGCGCGTGTCCGTTTCGATCGCCCTCTGGAACACATAGTTTTCAAATTGTTGATTCCAACCAAGACTTTCAACAATTTCCTGGTCATTTCTTTCGGCGCACTAAAATACCTCTCCATGTGTGTTGCCTCGACTTCACTGATCCATATGTTATACACTCTGCAGAGTTGAATTTTGCCGGGACCAGCTTGACGGCAACTTGTCAATGGATCTTCATTCCGAAAGAAAATTATTTTGTAAATTATTATATCGTAATTAAACAAATAATTGAAAAATAAAAAGAAATAATTAAAATATGCATAACTACTTCAAAATTGTCTTCACCCCTGTCTTGATGCTCTCTCTCTCTTGCCGTTCTCTCTCCCGTCGCGCTCTTTTCTCTCTCTTTCGTTGCAGTCTCTCCTCTCTCTCTTGCAGCTCTCTTTCTTGATGCTCTTTCGCTAGCCGCTCTCTCTCCCGCCACTCTCTTTTCTCTTTCTTTCGTTGCTGTCTCTCCTTTCTTTCGCGTCGCGCTCTTTCGTCTTCTCGCTGCTCTTCTTCATCCCACTGCTGCCACTCTCTTTCCTCTTTCTCTGGCTGCTCGTTCTCCTCCCTCTCGCGTTTCTTTCTTTCCGCCGCTGCATCTTCATCTGACCTTGAATCGAAATCGAAATGATTTCCTATCTGAAAATTATTATCAAATTTAAATAAGTATAAACGGCAGATACACGTACTTGCATATAGCATACCGTTCCGCGTACGCATTGCTGGCCGCTTTGTTCTCATTCTATTTATATAGATACACTTACTTCGACTTGTTCGACGTGATGCTGCTAGATGGTCGAGATAAATAATCGAAGATTCCTGGAGTCTTGGCTAATTTTGCATGAGCTCTTTGCGATGCTTCCTTCTTCATTTTCATTTGAATCTTTTCTACCTTCTTGATTGTAGGCTTCATAGGCGTAGCAGATGGTTAAGATTTTTTTCTTCAACATTTCGCCTTCAGTACTGATGCGTAAACTTCTCAGATATTTCTGATCATCTGTAAATAATTAAACTATTATAAATTTGTTATATTATTATAAATTTTATCGCTCAGCAAATTTCATTAAATTTGACGGTTATGTACTTACGACTTTTTTGTATGACTTTAGCTTCATGCTTTTATGCATCCTTATACACTACCTCTGTTATACTTCCACTTTCTACATTCGGACTCAAATGTTTTTCTTCGACAACACTCTGTGTTTTGCTTAAAGTCCACAAAACTAAAGCATACATTGCGCTCAGATTTTCTCGCAGTTCTCAAAAGCTAACCGTCAAAAGTGCGCTCTGTCACTGGTGTGATATTAGCTAATAAACAAAACAATATAGCGTAACCTAATTAGAATTGACGTTGAGTAAATAAGAGGCAAGAAGGCAAATTACCTTATAAGCCTAATGTCTAAACGGCCGCTGCATTATAATGAGTATAGTAATTATACTAAACGAAATAAATGTTCAATAAAACATAAAACAT
The DNA here is from genome assembly GCA_018906965.1 of Philotrypesis tridentata. Lineage (NCBI taxonomy): Eukaryota > Metazoa > Arthropoda > Insecta > Hymenoptera > Pteromalidae > Philotrypesis > Philotrypesis tridentata. Next base: position 48,661 of record JACCIB010000057.1, read on the forward strand.
CGATGATCCCTGGAATAGCAACACTTGAAGGAATGCCAATGAAGACAACGTAAGTAAAATTTTTATTTTATGCGGACGCAACGCGCTTTTTTAATTTACTAGTTTTATGTTTCAATTTTAGGATATACTTGAATGCCACCCGAACAATTATGCACGTGAAGTTTTAGATGAGATATCTATGCTTGAGCCTGTGAGAGAAACTTCAAGTAACCAAAATGGATCATTGTTTAATGGCAAGCATGTTCTTCAGCGAGAATCTCGAATAATAATAAAATCGTCGCTGTAAAAATATTTTTTAATCGTCTAGAATGTATGCAAAGTAAGAGAGAGAGAGAGAGCGTAAAAGGGAAAGAGAGAGAGCGCGCGTAAAAAGGAGATTATATATATATACATAAGTGTACATATACAGATCAAGTACTTACCCGCGCGAAAATCGCGACTGTTGGCAAAACTTTGCCAACATTGCGGCAAAAGATACTTAACACATATTCGCAATATGTTGGCAAAATTTCGCCAAAACTGCGTTAGAGGGACATTTCCAAAATGTCGCCAATAGTTGCTAAAAAATTTTTTTTATAACTTTTGCCAATACTTTGCCGAAAGTTACAAAAAAAATTTTTAGGGAAGTGTCGCCAACATTTTGCCAATAGTTACGAAAAAAAATATTTAAATGAATGACACTAATTTTTGGTAATAATTTTGAATAGTATTTAAATAATAAAAGCCAATGCAAGTAAAATTTCATGAGTAATAATTTTATTTTCATGATAACAATAATAATAGTATTATATACAATAAAATTATTCGAACTCTATATTATTAACCGGATCAATTAAATATTCTACATTCGTATTTTCTACGTACACGTGATAACATACATATTTAAGATTATCAACGTCAATTAAAATAGCATTATCTGATTGATTTATAACTTCATTCATAAAAGTTAATACATAATCATTTACATTAACGTTGAAAGGATTTTTTGTTTCTATTGGATGTATAAGTGCATAATGTTTCGCAGGGCAACTACAGTATTTATTGCAATGGCAATTGTTTGCACGAATAAATTTTTCGATTGAACCATAATATGAACTTGTATTGACTATATATTTCACAAAGTGCGATACTGTTTTTTTTTTCATTTTGATAAAATTGAGACGTATACAAAGATTTGTTTTTAAATAATTTTTTAAATAGAAAAATATTTGACTCCCTTATATTATAATTCATTTTTATTTGTTGTTCATCGAGATTTTTTAATTTTATTATGTTACCAACAATACTAGATGTTTCGTTAATTTTCGTAAGGCTTAACCTTTTCATTGGAGACAACAGACTTTCGTAAAAACTGTGCATTTTATTTTGTTCTCTGTACCATTTATCTTTTAATGTATACAACTGAATATAAATGTGTAAATTTGAAATAATTTGTAAATGTGGCTTGTTGCTTCCATGGACGAATGATTTTAATTTGCCATTGAGGTCTTCTAATGGAAAACAAGATGTTGTCCAAAGAGGACCTAGACGGCGTACTATGTCTGGCAAGTGTCTCAAACTGTGAACATTGCATGACATATGTTTGGTACCATAATAATATTCAAATCTACAAACGAATTCCCTCAACGCAATTTCAGCAGATACTATTTCTTCATCAGAAATGTTTTCTTTACATAATATATATACGCCCAGTATAAGATATTTATAGTGTTCCCAATATTCGATAGGCAAAATATTGTACAGTATTGGTAACGAATAGTAAAAAGCCCAGTTTTTGTATTCAGACGCTTTCCAATGCGTAAAATGCGTTTTTATTGGTCTTGGACGTCTGGATACAAAAGCTGGAGGCTTTATAGAACACAGTCGGTAATCAATTACATCAACAATATGATGAATAGAAAAATTCTCATGTGCAAATTGTGGATCGAACCATAGCTCTCCTAACCGTTTTACACACCCTTGAAAAACACAATGCATTACATCCACTGCAGTGGATGTAATGTATTTGTAGCACATTTTGGACAAAATTGTAAATCCTTTTACTCCGCATACCGGTTTTTTAATTTCATTCGCCTGTATCGCATGCTGAGATGATTCGCTCTCTGTTCGCAAGCGCAAATTGTTGATAAAACGATATATACGGCGCCTTTCGACAGTTTCTCCTTTCTCTTTGCACACTTGGCATCCAAATTTCCCATTAAATTGATTCATTAATAAAAAAAGGGATTTTGCTGGAAGATCACAAGTGCCGTAACACAATACGCCTCGTACAATAATTTTCGAATCCAAATCTTTGACATAAAGCTCAATTCCTTTGTATAAACAGGTTAAGTGCTCATAAAGCGGATCTAAAAATAGATTTGGATCTGGTTTATAGTCACCAAACCATAAGCCAACTAACAAAATATTTTCAATTTTAAATCTTAAATTGTACGGAAGTTCATTAATTATTAAAAAAAAACCCCATATACTGTATTTTGAAGATTTGAAAATTTGGACTCCGTCGGTATACCACATAAACGATATATTGTTTTTGTATGATAAAATTTTGTTTTCTTTTGAAAGTTCTCTGTAAATAGACGCATCATAAATATCTCTAACATTATTCGTATCAGAATTTGAAAATGTATATTTATAATTTAATTGATTGTAAAAATTTTGACGCTCATAAAAAGATTTCAATTGAAATTCAGGAGGAACAAAAATAAAATAATTTTCATCATTTTTTGCAGTCGCGCACTTACAACGATTAGAATCATTAAAAGTTTCTTCAGCAATCATAGATTCGTCATTATTTATATCGCTATGTGTATTTTTACTTAAGGCCATACATTCTGTGCAATAATAGTGTTTTTCTATTGGAATCTCGGAATTAGAGAACAAATTTTCAAATTTGTAGTAACTTTTCGGACAGTTATTGGGTTTTATGAGTGCATAATTAACTAATCGAAAAAAGTCTTCGATGCAAGCTTTCGATAGGTTATGGCGCATTTTGATTGCACCTATACCTAAGATAAACTCCGAAACGGTGATCGGAGCGCCAGGATACAACTCATCCGACAAATTTTGTTGAGACTCTTGATGTTCTTCAAAACTGCAATCACTAGCTGCGTCGTCGCTCCAGTCATTACTGCTTTCGGTATCGTAATGAATATCTAAAACGTATTATTTATAAAAGTTACGCGCGTGTTTTGTAGCTTAGAAAAAATATCGAAATTTTCGATAACCGGTCGGTATATATGCAATACAGAGGAAGAGAGAATATTATTAATAAAAAGAAAAATAAATAAAGTAAATTAAGTGCAGTTAGACTATAATATTCGACTAAAGTTATATTTTTACCGCAACCGAATTTCTTGGTTGTTTTCAAATTCATTTTTCGACATTTCGTTTATATCCGACGTTGAATTGAATTCATCTTTTGAACTGCATGAACGGATAGAGCATTCATCATCGTTAGTAACCTAAAAACCAAAGTATTTGAATTAATATTTATTTTGAAATTCATTAGCCCTATTGCAATAATATAACCCCTCTTCTATACAGTTTAGATAAAAGTTTCGAAAAACAATATTCCCCGCTATCGCACGCGTAAAACTCTCAATGAACGAAACTACGTTTGAATCGAACGATTTTTCCCCTACCGCCTAACCTATTGTATATAACAGAATAGAAAATATTACACATGTTATTTTACTTACTAATGTTTCCGACACCTTTAGAGATTGCTCACTTTCGCACTCGTACAATTTTTTCTTGAATAAATGTTTCGAATTTCTTTTCACTTTATCTGAGAAGTCTTCGAATTTATTAGGACGTTTAGACATTTTATAAATAATTATTCACGACCACCAAGTTTCAGAATTTTTTTCATGTCAAATTATTTTGCAGCATACAACTTTCGAACGATCTCAATTGATCAATAACATGAAGTTCGATTCGATGCTGTTTTCAGCTTTGTTTATGATGCAATTCACACTGCTGACAAATCAAAAGCTTTTGTGCAGTTCTCGAGCGGAAGCGAAGTCGGTCTTTTTTAAATAATAAAAAAAGTGTAAAAATGTATGCACTCGTATTTTGGATAAAAACTAAGACGACGAGCGTAGTCAGCGAAGACTGTATGTGTCCCGTGAAAGAAGAAGGTGAAATAACGAGCGTGAGATATGGAACAAACAATCGATTGTACAGGGCGAAAATAATAAAAAAAAGCGGTGAGTACAAAAATTATCTTTTCTACAATATACTTCTAAATTCGCTTCGCGCCGTTCGCATATGTACAAATACATATATTTCTGTGTCCGCATAAGTCCGGGTTCATTTATAAAAATTTCAGCAGAAGTACGCGTATATATATATAACCTATCCGTCCTTATGCTAACGTCTGCATGAGTCTCGGTTTGTGTACGATTTCGTCTGCATAAGTACGGATACATGGATTTATACAGATATTTGGACCTAATTTAATATAAATAACCTACATTTTTTTTCAGATGACGAAGATTATCTGAGTTACTTGAGGGTAACTGCTGATGGAGAGATTTTAAGAAAAGAGAAGGCAACACAAGGACGGATAGCTCTTCCCGATCAAAGTTTGCTGAAAGAAAAAGAGAAGGAGAGAACGAAGAAAAGAGCAACAACCTCTGAGTCTGCACAAAAGGCGATAAAAAAAAGGAGCTGTATCCTAAGTGACAGCGAAGATTTGGAAAACTTAAGTGCAGACTTAGATGGGTCCGAAGTTCCCATGCAACCGTCAACATCAGCATCGCCAGCAGAAGCGACATCGGTAGCAGAAGCGACATCGGCGTTAACTGCGCATGCTTCGACGTTAGCTCCTGCACGGAGCAGGACGCAAAGAACGGAAGCGGAAAACGATACGGTAAATTACCCCCAATATAGTGTACAATATACAAATCATAATAAAATTAAATTATTCTATTTTCTTATTTCTTCACTTTTTATTTTAGGCTTCAGATGCAGAGAACGAAGATCCGTTGGTGATTTGCCGTCGTCCAGGCAATGGACGAGTACTTATTTGCGACAATTACAACGTCTGGATGGATCAGGGCGACTTAATGTATATCCAACGATACAAGCATAATCCAAAGGAGATGACACGCCAACTTTTGAAATTTTTGGTTGGCGAGCAAAATCTCCAAGGAATGTGTGCTCGTGGGAGATCAAAAAGAAAGCCAGGAATCCCGAAGGATATTGTCACGTGCATTGAATGTAAGTTATAACATATTATATACATATACAATTATACAAATGTACATTCGCTTGCTCAATAATCCATATCTTTGAATTTCAGATTACGTAAACAAAAAATGCGTAACTTCCTTAAGCGTTGAGCAGTTCACGACGACCATAAATTATCTGATTGGAAGGTTGAGGCATCCCAGGCCTTCTTTACCACCGCAATAGTTTTTCTAGTGTTTTATGTACTTAATTGAAAAATAAATTGTATCTTTCTACAATGACGTTTTTTAAATTAATAACCCCACCTGTACGTTATTTTTTTACCATTATTTTTAAAAGCAAGTATTGCAGCAGTTGGTATTATTTATTTACATTTTTTTTCGTAACTATTGGCAAAATGTTGGCGACACTTCCCTAAAAATTTTTTTTGTAACTTTCGGCAAAGTATTGGCAAAAGTTATAAAAAAAATTTTTTAGCAACTATTGGCGGCATTTTGGAAATGTCCCTCTAACGCAGTTTTGGCGAAATTTTGCCAACATTTTGCCAACATATTGCGAATATTCGCGCGGGTAGTGTTATAAAAGTCAGCAAATTAAAAAATGTTTGTTTTTACATTAAACGCGACGATACAAATTACTTCTGTGAACCTGTAAATTTATTAGAACACGAATAAATGTAATATCTTTTTATATTTGTACAGTCTAACTTATTTACCTAAATAATATTACGTATAATACTCATCAACATTATACAGTTAAGATATTGTGGAACTATTGTCACTGTCAAGATTGCCAAAAATTTCCCAATGTATTGGATACATTTTCAGCAATATATTGACCATCGCAAAATCGGATACATTGTCAATACAATGCCAATGTTTCGATTTAATTTTTTGCAAAAATTTTTAGGAAATATTGGCAATACATTGCCAAGTCAAGCTTTGCAGAAATGATGCTAATATATGGGCACTGCGGGTGCCGCTCACAATGCCGAAAGGCCAAAAAGCCGAAAAGCATAATAACGAAAATCATTTTACCGAAAGTTCAAAATACCCATAATCATTTTACCGAAAGTTCAAAATACCGAAAATCATTTTACCGAAAGTTCAAAATACCGAAAACCAATTTACCGAAAGTTCAAAATACCGAAAGTCTAAAATACTGAAAGTTCAAAATACCGAAAGCCCAAAATACCGAAAATTAAAAAAATGATTGCAGGCGTCATGAAAATGATTTTGCATACTATAACGAGAGTTTGGATGCGATAGAAATCAAACCCGCGCGTGAAATAGAACTCGACCGTGCTAGCGTGTGTGTTCCGAAAACATCTTTAATGCGAAGTCGCCAAGGATGCTCGAGAACATCGGCAAGTAACATTGATGGAAATGGGATGAATCAATTTCATCAACTGCACGTCTGAAAGAATAATGGTAATGGGTAATGGATAAAATTAATGGGCGCCTACTTCGTTCGAAATATCCAGGACTTCGAATGAACCCGTTGCAAGCGTCGATGATACGAGAAGCGTGAGTGAGGTGATACATCCGTGCGTACACGCTTAACTATAACGTTATTTACAAGCGTTCAATATAGTTTGGGCACAATAGATAATTTTTCGTAGTTAGTTTTAAACGTAATTTAAGTATCTATATACTTTGTTATACATATATTTCTGTGTCTATACAAGTCCTGGCTTTTGTATTAAAAATTTTAAATGTCAGCATAAGTATGCTTTACTAATAATCACTGGCATTATGCTTACGTAAGCATAAGTCCCACAGACTCTGCGTAAGTATGGGTTCTTTTGCGATTCCGTCTGCATAAGTACGGATTGGCTTACGTTTCTATATATATATATTACAATATTATATAGTTGTTTTGAGCCGCGCTGGGATTTGCCCCCCCCCCCCACGCCCCCTCATTAGCCACCACAGCCCCCCCCCCTCAGAAGAACCAAGAAACATTTCAAAAGAACCAAGAAATGTTTCAAAAGTTTGGTTATTTTTATGCATTTTGCCCACCCCCCTCGCCCCCCCAGCCACCCCTCAGCCACCCCTTAGCGCCCCTTCAGGAGAAGGTGCTAGGTAGACGATCGACCTCATGTGTCGAGATTATAGGGGATGTGAGGTGCTAATAGCTGAGAGACGGTGGAGTTTATGGGTAGATGTAGGTGGATGAAAAGGTCATGGGTCAAGGTGATAGGTAAAGTCTTGAGTAGAGCTGATATATAGGGGTTGTATATATATATATGTGTGTATTCAAAAAAAGCAGTAGGCCGTCGCATCACGCTGCGCCAACTTCGCCCTGCTCGCTCATCTGTTCCTACATCGACTTATTTACATTAGTCGTATTCGAGTCAGCGCGCCGGCATAGCGTGTTTTATTATCCATTATGGATAATGAAAATAATTTATTACCATTTTATCAAATTTGAGTTTAAATTATAATGAAATTGAGTTTAAATTAGAATAACTTTTAGTCAAGTCAATGGTATTTTTATTTGAATAATGAAACTTTGCACCTTAAGATTTTGGATTTTAAGGGCTTCAACGAAAGGTCGTTGAAATATCAACAACTGAAGGTGAAATTCACAAGTAGTAATCCTTTTACTTACGTCACAGATAAGCATAGCACATAAAATGCTTTTATAGCACAGGGTAACCTAAATCCGCACTTACGTCAAGGTCATCTTCATTATTTCACCATAAATATCACGGTGAACAAATCGACTACTTATATCACGAATAATCGTGACTGCGGATTTAGGTAAGGTTTACTATAAAATTGTATACAATACTAGTAACCTAAGTAACCTATAGCACGGCGTGAATATCACCTCGTTTCACTCGAGCGCTATTTACACGCTGCGCAATAATGGGCCACTTAAGGGCATTTATGCCACACTTATCAGTAACCTAAGTAGTCCATTATGGCACCGTGCTTATAAGACTCGCTCCGATCCTAACCTAACGGCGCCTGAATGGACTACTTATATCAGGATAAGCGCGGCACAGTGGACTTTGGTGAAACATATTCTATGAAATTAGATGCGGTACACGTGTTCTAAGTTATCTTTTATAACACGGCGTAAGCACCGCCGTGCTGTAAAAGATTACTTAGGCCACTTTTATCGTAATATACACTCTAAACCCCCAAAGTGTAAATTTGGGTTTAGAGTGTACTATTACGTTACGCGTCAGCGGTTGGAAAGTGACTAACAACCCTGTCCGAGCAGTGGAAGGGAATTGTCATTTTGTCAAATTGTTATTTTTTATCGCTAGGGTACGTAAAATAGCGTACACACTATGTCTGGGAATATAGTATATTACGTGCCTAGGGAGGAAAAAACTTCGAGAGTCCATATCTCGGGTATATTGACAAACACAAGATATGGGCTGTCCGAATTTACTCCCGTGGTGCGTATACTATTTTTCTTCACACTAGCCCCAAAATTACCAATTGCGCTCCTGACGCCCGGGAGCGAAAGTGGTACATCCGGCGCAGTGTGGAGAAAAAGAATTTTACATTCTGTGGTAAAGCAGCATAGCAGTGCAGCACTGCCGCGGCATTGTTTTTGTTTTCTTATTACAAATATTATATATATATAGAAACGTAAGCCAATCCGTACTTAAGCAGACGGAATCGCAAAGGAACCCATACTTACGCAGACTCAGTGGGCGCATGGTTACGTAAGCATAATGCCAGTGATTATTGCTTTAGGAAAGCATACTTATGCTGACATTTAAAATTTTTAATACAAAAGCCAGGACATATATAGACACATAAATATATGCATAAAAAAGTATATAGATACTTAAATTACGTTTAAAATTAACTACGAAAAATTATCGGTTGCACCCAAACTATATTGAACGCTTGCAAATAACGTTATAGTTAAGGGTGCACGCACGGATGTATAACCTCACTCACGCTTCTCGTATCATCGACGCTTGCAACGGGTTCGTTCGAAGTCCTGGATATTTCGAACGAAGTAGGCGCCCATTACTTTTACCCATTACCCATTACCATTATTCTTTCAGACGTGCAGTTGATGGAATTGGTGCATCCCATTTCCATCAATGTTACTCGCCGATGTTCTCGAGCATCCTTGGTGACTTCGCATTTAAGATGTTTTCGGAACACACACGCTAGCACGGTCGAGTTCTATTTCACGCGCGGGTTTGATTTCTATCGCATCCAAACTCTCGTTATAGTATGCAAAATCATTTTCATGACGCCTGCAATCATTTTTTTAATTTTCGCTATTTTGGGCTTTCGGTATTTTAGACTTTCAGTATTTTGAACTTTCGGTATTTTAGACTTTTAGCTTATTTTAGCTCTCTCTGTCTGTGTCTTTAACGCGCGTGAACCCCGCGCGAGCGGCCGCGACGACGTCGCGCTGATGGTAGCCGCCTTCTAGAAGTGAAAATAACCCTAAAATCTCGAGTCAGGTTGGGAACATTGTATTATTATAAAAGATATTTCAAAAATGTATTTGTTTTTTAATTCTTCTTCATCAACTTTTTTGTTATTCATGTTATTAAAAAACAAAAATAATAAGAATGCAATTAGATCAGATAAATTTTTTTTTAAATTCATACATTTTCGAATGCTAAAGAAGACGGCGGTGGTAGCGGCTGCCCCGGCGTACACATACATACACACACACACACACACACACATATATATATATATATATATATATACACACACACACATATAGTAGTGCGATAATGCGCGCCTGCTTTCTCTCTCGGTCGTCTCTGCGTTTAGCGTTCTCTCTCTCTCTCTCTCTCTCTCTCTCTACGCTGCTCGGATCGTGCGCTAAAGTGGATTTTCAAATATCTTGCTGACCGTATGCAAACTGTAATCGACGAGGGAGGAAAAATATCGGAATGGCTGGAGACGCAGGCAGGGGTCCCACAGGGTAGCGTTCTTGGCCCCCTGTTATTTTCGATTTTTATAAATGATCTACCAAGTGTGCTTCACGATGACACGAAATATATGATCTACGCGGACGATACACAAATTTATCACTCATTCACCCCAGATAATTTCGCCGAAGGAATCGCGCATATAAATCGTGACGTCTCCGCAGTAGCCAAATGGGCGAGCGACAATGGCTTGCATTTAAACACAAAAAAAAACCAAAGTACTCCTGATTGGTAGCCAACAGTATATAGCAAGGGTAAATCGTGTAAATAGCCCCCGAGTGGTATTAGGGGGGATCCCCTTGCCATATGAAGAGGAGGTCGTGAGCCTCGGAGTAAGAATTTCTGAAACTCTGAATTGGGACAGCCAGGTGAAATACACCGTGCGTAAAGTGTATAGGGCCCTTCATACGCTCAAGCATCACCTCCACGCCTTCTCTCGCGAGCTACGCAAGAGGATGGTCGAGTCCTTAATCTTCCCATACTTTGATTACGCGTGCGTAGTCTACCACGACGTCAACCAAAATCAGAACCTCCTCTTCCACCGCGCCTTAAATGCCTGCGTTCGATTCGTATATGGCCACGTACCATTTAAAGAAAGACTCACACCGTATAGAATAAAGCTCGGCTGGCTCAAAGTGGATCGGAGGCGCGAATATTTTGTCGGCACAACCGCATACGCGGTTATCTCGAAGAATGCGCCAAACTACTTAGCGGACAATTTTCAGCTTGCCAATACGCTCGACCTACGACGAACCGGCCGTCGCCAGCCTGAGACTCTCTATTTCAAGAAGGCACCGCGCACACAAGCCAAAAAAAAACTCATTCGCCGTTAAAGCGACGTACTTATTGAACTCTACCACCGATCACATTTGATCCGATGCGCATTGGGGCCTTTAAGTCCCAACTTTTTAGACAGCTCCTTGAGAGAGACGAAAAGGACTGGCATGATGAGGAAAATCTGAAAGCTCTCTTGTGATGCTCCGCGTTTCCTAGATAAAGGTTAGAAGTTAAGTTTTGTATTTAGTATATAAATTCTCTAAGTGTTTAAGTTAAATTTTTATTTATGCTACGCTCTTGTACCGCTGCGCAATATTTATTGGCGCCCATCGCTCCGCTACTAAAAGTTCCATTATAATTGCCAATTTGTACTGCGCAAAATATACTTTATTGTTAATTTCTATCGTTTGTAATACCGCTCTAAAGATCATATAATGTTTAGCATTTTAAACCTGTACTTAAGGCCAACACCCCCGAGGTTAAATAAACCAATTCAATCAATCAATCAATCTCTCTCTCTCTCTCTCTCTCTCTCTCTCTCTCTCCTCTCTCTCTCTCTCTCGGTAAGTTAGTGAGCGGACGCTATTTATATCGCTCCTCACTTATACGCCTGTAACTTTGCTCATATCTGTGGTGGAGTTTTCGTTTTTTGTGTCCAGGGCCCGATCTCCGCAGGCTCCATGCAACCGGAGCATTAACTGCATAGCTCCACTCTAGGAGCTAGGAGACCGCTTTAAAGTTTTATAAATTCACGAGCTTCAACGATCTGCGATCGCCATTAAATCGATACTGGTAAAGTGCTGGTCAAAGGGGACGTCAAAGGGCTGGTCACTAAACCCACGGATCGGATACCAGGCTGCTACCTACATGGTCCGGTTCGTCCAGTGTCACGTCGGTTACCAGCTCAACGCCAGTCCCGAGAACTACGACGTTCACAGCCGAGAGTGATTTGTGAGATTGTGTTTAATTTGTGAATTTGTTTTGCCTTGCATCTTACGTTGGAAAACTGCGAACATTTTCCGTATTGATGCGCTGTCATGCGCTGCGTGTTATCATTTTTTGTTTCGCCGCTTTTCTATTTGCTTCTGCGAGGAACTTATGTAGTATTTGTAAATTATTAGTTTATGCGTTGCGAACACAGAAATTTTAAACTTTTATCAAGCGCTAAATTCTGTCTAGTCTCAGTGTTGCTACTTGTTGTCGTCGTATCTGTTTACATTAGTTGCTGATCTCTCGCAACTCGTTAAATTGATAAATATATTAGTGTTAGTTCCAACCAGGCTTTGCGCGTATTATGCCTAGGAAAGCGTCTAGAAAATCTTGCGTTCATTGTCACAAAATATCCTTAAGCCAGAATACCGGTCCCATTCAGCGTTGTGAAAATTGCTTAAAGCCATTCCATATAAGCTGTGCAACCCAATTAGGCATTTTTATTGATAATCATATACGTTGTTGCAACGAGCAAATCGCTTCTGATAAAGCCTCAGGCAGCTGTGCAAACTTCTCGCCGCTCCCAAAATCATCCAAGCGATCAGCTATAGTTGATGCTACGCGTGGCCTAGAAGTAGAGGCGCTTACTGATTCGGATTCGAGCGACCCGAGCTCCGTTAATGGAGCGGTCGATTACTCACGGAAATTCATTGAGAGTATAGTAGATTCAGGTGCGCATTCAGGAGGTGAAAGTCCATGCACCACGAATAATAGCTCTAGAAAGAGACAAATCTCGCCTCCTTCCCCGTCAGCGACACGCGAGCGTAAACAACACCATAAGGGTATTATGGCGGATCAGGCTCCTGCATGGTTTAAGTCGTTCAAAAATTCTTTCGATGTGTTCGAAGCCTCTTTTAATGAGTTTAAGAGTGACCTGACCACGCGAGTCGGTCGATTAGAAAAATTAACTGAGACTGTGCAGACGCATGACTCCCAGCTCGCCGAGCATCGTCGCGAGCTTAGCGAAATCCGCTCCATGCTCGACTTCACGCCAAAAACTATTGCCTATGATAAGGGTGAGTTTGTTATTTCCGGCATCCCAAAAGTAGTAAAATTGAATTCAGTGGAGATCGTTAGGCACGTCTTAAATGGGCTAAACCTATCTACACTAGTTCCGCATGTATTAGATGTGCGCGAGATGAGTAAGCCAGCACCTTCTGATGCTATGGATGTAAGTCCGGCGTTGCCCTCGGTCCATGGTCCGAGCTCACCCACTAGTATTGAAGCCAACTTAAATGCTCCTTCGGTCTCGGGCTCGAACGATGAACATCAAAACGGAGCTGGGGTTACTAAAAGATATTTAATTGTCCAAATGATTTCGCCCGCGGTACGTGACCTGGTATTATCGAAGAGGGGTGCCCTTTCCGCTCTCAAATCGCAACAACTCTTCGGAGCTGGTGCTGATGCACCAATTTATATCCGTCTTGTCTGGCCCAAGCCTGTTTATGAGCTCTGGCGGAAAGCCCGGATGTTAAAGACGAACTTGAAATTAAAAAACGCCAGGACATACGTATACAAAAATCTTGTCTACTTCACGTTAAACAAAAGTTCTCAGCCCCTGCTGATTGAGAACGAGCTCCAGCTAGAATCGCTTGCAGGGTCGCTTGGGGAAAATTTAGATGCAAATGTACTCGCCGAATGACGCCAAACAGCACTATATACAGGTACCCAACCCCTCTGCACTGATTCTTCTATTGCGATTCTTCCTGCTGATCAAAGCCGTGATATTGAGATAAATGACACACCGTTTTTGAGATTCGCTCATATTAATGCAAATTCGTTGCGCCATTATCACGACCATATTAGTAGCTTTTTACACAACAAAAAGATTGATGTACTCGGTGTATGTGAGACATGGCTTACCCCTGACCTGGAGGATAATATTGTAAACATCCCGAAATTTGACTTTGTGCGGAACGATCGTGCTCTTCGAGCTTATTGTAATGCGAGCGATAATGATACAGGAGTAGTTATTGGTAAGCCGAGACGTACTTATATGCAGGGTGGAGGAGTAGGCTGTTATATTAGAAATGGTATAAAATCCAAGATATTGTATAGTTCTCAAATTAAAAATCGGGATGAAACGGAGTTTTTAATACTCGAACTCATAGCCGAAAATGATGAACGATTTTTGTTCGCTGCAATCTATCGCCGACCAAATGGCCATGTGTTATCGGAATTTTTTCTGGTGCTATCTGAATTTTTACCACTTTATGCTAACATTATAGTAGCCGGCGATTTCAACTCAAATTTGCTGGACAGTTCCGATTACTATACCAGCCATTTAAAAGCTCGTGTAAGCGAATATGCTCTCTTCCTCGTACCTACAGGGGCATCGCATTTTAGCAAGTGCCGTGATATATGCACTCGTACTTGGATCGATATTATGTTGTTAAATGAGGAAAATTTGCTTCTAAAATTCGAAAAATCTTCAGCTCCATTTATCTGCGGGCATTATTACCTCATTATCGATGTCCGATTGCGAAGTGTATTGCCGGTTAAGGAAATTCGTCGATACCGAGACTTTCGTGCCTTCGATCCGATATTGTTTATTTCCGAAGTGCAATCTAGCCAATTGGCTTTAGAGTCAGTTAGTAATTGGAATTTTTCTAGCTTTCGAGATTGCTTAATTAACATATTGGACAAGTCCGCGCCGTTTGTTGAACGTCGGGTGCGCAAACGATCTGCCCCGTGGTCGCGAGTGGCAGATTGGGCAGATGAGAATGGCATTCAACTCAATCTTGGAAAAACGCAAGCTCTTATTTTCGGCTCTGTGCAGAATCTGATGCGCACCGACCTAAATTCACTGCCGCGGGTCGTTATAGCAGGACACCCCCTTACGTTTGTCGACACTGCGAAGAATCTGGGTGTAAAATTTTCGTCGGATTTGTCCTGGAATGCGCACGTATCGGCGTTATCATCCAAGGTGCACGGCATCTTAAATAGGATGCGTTTTCGAGCAAATTTTCTATCTGCTAACCTAAAAAAACAGCTAGTTTCAGCTCTAATACTACCTCATTTCCACTACGCGTGTTTAGTCTACTGCGACCTGTCAGGCTATCTCGACCTTAAAATTACTCGGCTTTTTAATACGCTTGTTAGGTTTATTTATAGGTTGCGCCGCGATACCTGTTTCGCCCCTTATGTAGAAGAATTGGGTTGGCTTCCTCCCGCGATAAGGAGGAAGTATTTCTTGGGCATTTTAATTTACCAATTATTGAAAACTTCGAGACCGGGATATTTAACCGGATTTTTGCCCCCCTTGAGTGATGAACTTCGGCGCTCGGGAAGAACCCCAGCCTCTGCTTTTAATATACCTTGTGCTTCATCCGCGACCTATGCAAATGGATTCAGTATCCAAGCTATGAGGCTTTGGGACACGATTCCGGTTAGTATTAGATTAAAGTCAGATATCCACTCATTTAAGCGTGCCTTTTTTCTTAACTATTTAAGGAGCCAAACAAATGTATTAGTTTAAGTATTTAACTGTTCATTTTGCGTTTTAATTGTAATTTAAGTGCTGTACTTATACCGATTGATCTAAATTTATTTATTGTGCTTATTTTATCTATCTATTTATTACTCGAACTATCTATTTACTACTATTAGTATAAACGCTATATTAACTTATTGTCTATAAAACTTTACTGTTGAGATGTGCTTATATCTATCAGCGATAATGTATTTATTGTAATTATTATTGTACTGTTATATTGTTCGCTACAGACTGGCATACGGTTAAGTTTGGCCTTGCCAGTAATAAAACGAGTTTAATCAAATCAAAAATCTCTCTCTCTCTCTCTCTCTCTCTCTGTCTCTCTGTCTCTGTCTCTCTCTCTCTCTCTCTCTCTCTCTGTCTCTGTCTCTCTCTCTCTCTCTCTCTGTCTCTCTCTCTGTCTCTCTCTCTGTCTCTCTCTCTCTCTCTGTGTTTTTAGCGCGCGTGAACTCCGCGCGAGCGGCCGCGACGACGTCGCGCTGATGGTACCCACCTTCATTTTATAAATCAAGTAACTTTATTATTCATTCATTATTTTTTATCTCGAAATCACAAGAAATATAACAAATTACAATAAATTATTTTAATAATAATGTTCATCATTCATTTCAAATAACTTGCAGGTCTTACTCCTTAAAATAGTTTGTCTATCCTTAGACGTCCAATTCATTTTTTTTCCCAAAGGATTGTACGTATACTGTAAAAAAATTATATTAGTTAAACAATAGCTTAGTTAATAGATACAATATGATAGATATATTATTTTACTTACTGAGAATAATTTCTGTCTTTTTTATTGACACATGGCTTGGCGAGTCTGGTTTTTCCTGTTTTTCCACTAACAGTGAGCTTTTTTCCAGTAAGTGTACATTTTCGTAAAGCTTCTTCCGTAAAAACGGCTTTCTTTAGTGCCGTGGCTAATTCGGTCTAACTTTTACATATGTCAGTGATAGTTTTTAAATCGATTATAGCCACAAATATATTCGATCCCTTTATCAGCTCGGATACCTGAAAAAATTAATTTATAAGAGTTAATTTATAGAAGAAATAAATGAATCCTATACTTGCGTACATTATTAGTTTTCTCTTTGTATTTCAGCGTCCACTCAGTCGTCAACTTTTTGAATTTTTGTAGCTGTCTTCGGTTTTTCGTTATCGTCTTCATCAGATGAGTCCATCATATAGCTATTTCTTTTCTGCTTGGAAGCCGAAATCGATTTACATGCTGGAGAATAAAGCTGAAATTAGTGATATCACAAGTTAATATTAGTTAGTTTAATTTTACAAATATATACAAAATCAAATTTACCTTTTTTGCTGAATTAATATTCGCATTTTCTACAGATTCATTTTCCAATATTATGTTATCAAGCTGTTAAACAATAAAAATATCATGAATTCAATTATTTCTATACAATTTTTTTGATAAATGAATGCAAACTTACAATAATATCCATTGACGTTTTTGATGTTATATTGCTACAATCTTCAATCTCGGGAGAATCGGGTTTTTCTTGTTTTATGTGCAATTTTATTTCTTTTTGGCGGTCAGGTTTATATAATTCTTCTAAAAAAGAATCATCTGAAGATATCTCTACAACGTCAAAGTACGATGGGCCTGCCATCTAAAAAAAGTTGTTTAGAGAGCATGTGATTTTACAATCATTACATTTTATTGTACTTACAGCATACATAGAGTCAGTCGGCTTAGCTATGTTTATTCCCGGAACTAGTTAATAAAGTCTTTAACTAGTTCCTTTTTATAAAAGTGTATACTTCATTTACTCCCCGGGTCGAACATAACATTTTGGGGGCTCGTCCGGGATAAGCGCGTCCGGATTTATGAAGTTACGCCCAGGCACCATGACCTTAATGAGAACGCCGCCTGCATCCCCACTCTCCCCGCTCTCCGAGACACATGACACCGTCATACCGACGACTATACCACCACCACCACGAATAGTAGAACAGCCTTCTCCACCGATCCTCATCGATGAAATCACTCAACTCAAGAGTCAACTCCAAGTCGCGGAATCTACACTGGAAGCTTCTACATTGGAGGTTACCAACATCTCCAAAGAACTTTGCATTCGAGAATCCGAGCTTCTTCAGGAACGTCTTTTACGCGAAGAAGAAGCCAAAAATGCAGAAGTTAAGTACACTTCCCTTCTAAATGAGTCATCATCAGAGATTGCTAGGATCACCTCTCTTCACAGGGAGGCACTGGCTGAAATCGACCGTCTCAAAGCTATGTCCAGTCACCGCGAACTCTTTCCTCCTGAAGCTCACACATCACACCCAGTCACCGACAACTCCCGTCTACAACTTCTCAACCGAACTTTATTGGAAGACAACGAATCTCTTCGACAGCGTTTACGAGAGCTAAGTCGTTTATCCCACACGAAAACAAACACACTTAACCACTCAAATCATAATTTAGGTTATAATCATAAATTGGAGGATTACGATGGATCCTCACCTCTTCGAGAGTATTTAATTCAATTTCAGGTTATGGCTAGAATTAACAATTGGTCTCCAGAAACTAAAATGGTTGCTCTTATTTCTAGTTTGAAAGGAAAGGCAAAGTCCATTTTAACTGAATCTGATATTTCTTCTTCTAATTTTGAGAATCTGATCTCTAGGTTAGAATTAAGGTTTGGAGATAAACATATGGAAGCAACATACTATTCACAATTTCAAACTCGTCGTCAACAGTTTAGTGAAGATTTTCAAACGTTTGCTTCTGACTTAGAATGATTAGCAGCGTTAGTTTTTCCCGAATGTTCTCTTGAGATTCAAGATAAATTTACTTGTTCACAGTTCATTACAGGAATCTTTAATACTTCTATCAGACAAACTCTCCAATTAAAAAGAATAAAGTCATTAAAAGTAGCTCTTGTTGTTGCAAAATTTGTTGATGTTGATGACACAAGAATTCCCATCAATTCGAATTTGCTTCGTTATCCAACAGGAGAAATAGTTCCAGTACAATTTTTGATATCTGCGATTATTGAATTAGGAATTTATTCAGCTACTTTAGATGTTTATGTAATGGATATGGTTGACGATTGTATTCTTGGAGGTGATTTTCTTCATTTAACTGGCTTAACAGATTCTATTACTAATTTAATTCGTACTCCAAATTTAATCACCAATGTTGTAAATACGGTTCAAGTGGCTAGGATAGATAATTCATTCGAGAATTTTTATTAAGAATGTTTACGAAAAGAATATTGATGAGTTAGACCATAATCAACGTGACAAGTTTTCGAGTTTATTACTGGATTTTAAAAACCTTTTTGAAGGTCATGATATTTCTGGACACTGCAATATCGTAGAATACAAAATTCAATTGCTTCATGATCATCCAATTAAATTACTTATTCGTAGACCACCTATTCATCAGGAACAAGAACTTCACAATTGTATTTCTGAAATGCATTCTCAGGGTGTTATTGAGGAGTCGGATAGTTCTTATTGTTTTCCTGTTGTTCCAAAAAAGAAGGAGGATAGTTCTACTCGTTTCTGCATCAATTACCAAAAGTTAAACGCAATCACCATTAAAGATTCTTACGCTTTACCTAGAATTGATGACACTTTGAATAAATTAACAGGATTTTCATGGTTCAGTACTTTAGATTTAAAAAGTGGTTATTGGCAGGTCAAAATTCGAAAAGAGGATAGGAAATATACAGCATTTTCTATTCGGAAAGGTCTGTGGCAGTTTAAGGTAATGCCTTTCGGTTTATGCAATTCTTCTGCCACTTTCCAACGTTTAATGGAAAAATTACTTAGAGATTACCTTTCAGATTTCTGTCTAGTCTATTTAGATTTTATGGTTTTAGGTAAGTCTTTTGATGACATAGTTTCTAATTTAAGAAAGGTTTAATGGAAAAATTACTTAGAAATTACCTTTCAGATTTCTGTCTAGTCTATATAGATTTTATGGTTTTAGGTAAGTCTTTTGATGACATGGTTTCTAATTTAAGAAAGGTTTTCATTCGTTTTCAACAAGCAGGTTTATGTCTTAACAAGAAGAAATGTGTTTTCTTTAGGAGACAGGTTGAATATTTAGGTTATATTGTTTCTGAGAAGGGGAAAACTGCTAATCCTAAGAAGATCGACTGTGTTAAAAATTGGCCTATTCCTCAAAAGAAGAAAGATGTTCTTAGTTTTGTGAGCTTTTGTGGTTATTATAGAACTTTAGTTAAAGGTTTTGCAGATATAGCTAAACCTCTTTATAAACTCACTGAGGACTCGGCTAAATTCATTTGGTCAGAAGAATGTCAAAATGCTTTTTTTAAATTAAAAGAAAAACTCATTTCTCCACCCATTTTAGCATTTCCATCTCTTGAGTCTGAATTCATTTTAGATACTGATGCTTCTGACCATGGAATTGGTTCAGTCCTTTCACAGATACAGGATGGTAAAGAACGAGCGATAGGCTACTATAGTACAGTCCTCTCGAAGTCAGAAAGAAATTATTGTGTGACTCGTCGAGAACTTCTTGCTATAATAGAGTCGTTAAGAAATTTTCATCGCTATCTTATTGGTAAACCATTTCTTATTCGGACAGATCATTCTTCTTTAACTTGGTTATTATCTTTTAAAGAATTAGATGGTCAATTAGCTCGATGGTTAGGTAAATTAGATCAATATGATTATAAGATTGTTCATCGTAAAGGTAGTTTACATAAGAATGCCGATTCTCTTTCACGTCGTCCTTGTGAAGATTCTTCGTGTAAATATTCAAAAGTAGAGAGTACATTTTCTGAAAATGAAAAGACAGTTGCCCGAATCATTTTTGAAGAAAATTTACCCTCAGACTGGAAGACATTTCAGGAAGCTGATGAGAGTATTTATTTCATTCGTCGCATGAAAGAATTAAACACAAAACCAGACTGGCAGGATATTTCACCTTTAGACACTTTCGTTAAAGTTTATTGTTCACAATGGAACTCGTTAGTGTTAGTTGATGGAATTCTTTTTAGAGAATGGATTTCTACTAATCTCAATTACAAGATTCGCCAATTAGTCGTTCCTAAAAGTAAAATCAAAGACATTTTGGAAGAAGCTCATGACTCACCTTCCGGTGGTCATTTTGGAGTTTGGATAAAACTTTAGAAAAAATTCGAAAAAGATTTTATTGGGCGTCTTGTAAATCAGATGTAGAAAATTGGTGTAGATCTTGTAAAATTTGTATTGCAAAAAAGGATCCTTCTGATAAGGGAATTAGTCAAATGAAGGTTTATAATTCAGGTGTTCCATCCGAGAGGCTTCAAACGGATATCCTAGGTCCCTTTCCCCTTTCTTCTTTAGGGAATAAATACCTTTTAATAGTGACGGATAGTTTTACTAAATGGGTAGAGACTTTTCCTCTCTCGAATATGAGGAGTAAAACAATTGCTGAAGTTTTCGTTAATGAAATTATTTGTCATTATGGAGTCCCATTAGAAATTAACACAGATCAGGGTACAAATTTTGATTCTCGCTTAGTGAAAGAATTAGCAGTTTTACTAGGAGTTAAGAAAACTAGAACTTCACCTTTACATCCTCAAGCAAATGGTCAAGTAGAACGTCAACATCAAACACTTCTACAATACCTCACAAAACATGTACACGATACTCAAAAAGATTGGGACCGTTGGGTATCTCTCTTTTTGTAAGCTTACAGATCTTCAAAACACGCAACAACCGGAGCTACACCAGCAGAAATGTACACAGGCTTCGACCTCCGACTTCCTTTGGACTTAATTCGTGGGTGTCCACCAACGGGAATCCTGGTTGAAGAAGACGGAAATTATGTACATCAGCTGCAGAGGAAACTCCACTCACTACATCACCTGGCTCAAGACAAAATATCCCTACAATCTGAAAGAACAAAATCTTGGTACGACCAACGAGCTCGCAACGTTGAATACACCCCTGGACAGAAAATTTGGTTCTTCAGCCCTCAAAGAACCAAAGGGAAAGCTCCCAAACTGCAATCGAATTGAGTTGGTCCTTGGGAAGTCGTCAAGAAGATCAACGACGTGGTTTACTGTATTCGTCGTTCCCCAAGACATAAGTCCAAGATTGTTCACATCAATCGTCTTGGCACCTTTACCGAGAGACACCCCGACTTGACTGATGAATGCTCTGCTCATGGATTTTGAGCCTTAGTTTTTCCATAAGTGTGAAGGTGAATACCGGAGCAGAGACTTGAGGAGAGGTACCATGGCTTATCAACTCCCCACTCATGTCTGAAGACAACTTCCAAAAAAACAGAGAGAAAACGAGAGGAAAGAGGAACAGATTGGTTTGAATGGTTCTTCATGATGGGAATGTTCCTTTTCAAGAGACGGGTCCGATTCTATTTCTGTAAGTGGCGATTGGAATTGACCTGTAAGCATGGTTCGGTAACTTGATGCCCGCCGTGGATCAAGGTAGAAGATGTTGGTAATTCCTGTAAATCATCATTGGAATTTAGAAGAGGGTCAACCCGCTTGGAAGGAAATGAGGTGGGATCGACTGAGAAAAAAGGGTGCAATGTTATGACCAGCGTGATTTGAGATGTTCGAATCGCGCATAGCAACCGCTGCAACTTCGCCGTTGTTATTGTATTTGTTTACCAGTCTAGTCCAGACAGCTGTTTGGAACGAACTTGCTATTTATTCCCGCGAGTTAATAAAGTCTTTAACTAGTTTCTTTTTATAAAACTGTATACTTCATTTACTCCCCGGGTCGAACATAACAATACATATCTCCATATATATAGAGAAATGTACAGGCATTTACAGTATAGTTTACATTAGTACAAAGCAGCGCGACCGTCGCAATTAGTCGAACAATACACCGATCTGATTTAGTATATCAGATATTTATGTATAGTATACAGTAAAATTAATCTTGGAATGGCGTAGTGCAATCTCGGCTATGTAAGGCGGCTCAGCTGCTTCCTCTTCTATAGTACCACATGTATGCGTATATATTTTGTAATATTGAATGAGAAGAAGGAGCGTCGCCGCTGCCGATCTGCACTGCAGTGTATATAGTGTATATAGCTGTATGAGCATTAAAAAAAAATCAGTGCGGCTGGTGCTCCGTGTCTCTTCGCGGAACTGACTTCGTGGCTCGCCGCATAGACTGTGTATAGCAAGCGCGTTGCATTTGTTTTTAACATTTGCCGTTGCGTCGTGTCGTCGATTCGTCGGCTCATCAGTTCGTAGTTCGTGCAAATCTGCAGTATTGTCGCAATCGCGGTCGCGTTCGGTTGTGTACATAATATGATGGCATCAAGAGTACGCCGGAGAAAACAGAAGCAGCCGGGACGTCGTTCGGGATTGCAGGAGGAGTCGCCACTTCAGCAACTGCAACCAGGCGAACGACCACCTCAGCCAGAGCAGGGAAAAGCGGAGCCGGAGGACGGGCGTTCCGGTCGATTCTTCGAGGCCAAAAGCTTAAGGAAACTCGACGGGAGAACCTTTCAAAGGAACAATTCCAACGCAGCCGGAAAAACGTATGTGATATTAATTTTATTATCAGCAAGTCTCTCCTCTCTCTCTCTCTCTCTCTCTCTCTCTCTCTCTCTCTCTCTCTCTCTCTCTCTCTCTCTCAGATGACAGACTACGTCTCCAGTAGAAACTTGCTGAGCTCTCGGAAAGAGTACAGCACCCATTCGGCTCTCATTTCTATCAACGACGATGTACGCCAATCGATCGACGAGGGTAAGGTCACCCTCTTGGTTTCGATCGACCAAAGCAAGGCCTTCGACCTTGTTAACATCTCCCCCTCGTCGACAAGCTAAAGACCTTTGGCTTTTCCGATGCAGTCTGTGCCTGAATCCGCTCCTACCTCTCTGAGAGATCGTAAGTCATCGCCGGTTCTTCGGGTCAGCTGTCCATGCCCTTACCAAGAGTATCCGGAGTTCCTCAGGGCTCGCTGCTCGGGCCCAATTATTACTCTCTTCATCAATGATCTACCTGACGTATGCTTACGTTGCAGATCTCATCTCTATGTTGATGATTTTTGTATCTACGTCCATGGTAGTATCCACGAGGTAGAACAGATGATTATGCACATGAATCGTATACTCGCCAATATAGTCGAATGGGCGAATTCTAACGATCTTCGCATAAACAGCGCCAAAACAAAAGCGACTTGGTTCGGTTCTCGAGCATTCCTCGGCAGGATCTCCGATGCCAACCTCCGGCCTATTATCGTCGAAGGGAGCGTAATTCCCTTTAGTGACAGTGTCAAGCTGCTGGGCTTTACACTGGATGTGGCTGCCTTCCACTCAAGCCGCAGTGTCAAATAATCGCCAAAAAATGCTTTGCCGCACTAGCGCGGCTTCGTAGGGGGGCTTACTTCCTGCCCATTGCGACTAAGCTCACTCTCGTCAAGGTACTCGTCTTTCCATACTTCAAGTACGCCCCATCGCTATTCCTGGGGATCACCGACGAACTGTCTGTTAAACTCGATCGCTGCAAGAACACATATCACCTACCTATAAGAAGTTTGAAGTGGTCTCGCATAAAGTTCGCACAAAGTTCTTCGCCCTGTGCCTGCTGGCAAAGGTACTTCGGACCAATACACCATCTTATCTGCGTGAAAAACTCCGATTTGGAAACTCTAGCCGATAGGGCTCCAAGAGGGCATCAGAGCTCGACTTGTATATCCCCCATTTCGCGACGAATTACTTCACCAACTCCTTCCGCATCCGCGCCCCACAACTGTGGAATTGTCTCCCAGTTGCCATACGCGAAGTACACTCGAACGAGTTCCCATCGTCGTTCACTGATTTCGTTGTTTCAACGCCGCCGCAGCGGTTTTTTTGTTATCATTTGCGTTTATTTATTGTATGCGTTACATATCCTCGACTATTGGCGCTTGTTTATTCGTTTATTTGTATCAACTGTTATACTTTTATGTTTATTCGTATGTGCAATTATGCGACTACTCTAGTAGTATTACGTTATTATTTATTTTTATTTTTATTTTTATTTTTATTTTTATTTATTATGTTATTCAGTGTTTTCTAAGTGGGCCTCTGCGATTGCCCTGCGTTATCATGCACCTTATTTTAAGCGGCATTGTATCCATGTCTATAGGACTATGAAGGACCGTGAGTCCTTAGTCCCTAATTTTTGAATAAAATATCGATCTATCTCTCTGCCCCTTGATGCGAGCTCTAAGACCGTGATTGACCGCTGCTGTAATTTTCGTGCCGTCGCGTTATATAAGGCGCTACTATGATATATCGATATACGAATATATTGCCGTTTACGTATATATGTGAAGTTTTACATGCAAATTTTACACAGAATTTCGACTTCTTCCCCTATTATAATCGCGATTTTTAGGTAATCAGCAATAGCGAACCTCCATAACGTAAGTAGTGCAAGCCAAGATGATCATCTCCCTCGCCTGCGTATATTCAGAATATATTTGAGAAAGAGAGACAGTTTTGCCGAGCTATATGTATAGAAATTTTAAGGAAGGCGAGCCTGCACCATCTCTCATTATTGAATAATCCTCTGTGTACACACAGACGATAAAAACGAGCTGTACGAGTGCAACTTGCGTAGGAACCTCGTGTCTCCGGCCGCTTGTATCAAAACAAAATTATTTGCTGGTGTGGCTCAGTTTAATAATTCTGCAATAAAAATTCAAATTCATAAACAAAAAACCCGGATATTTCTTCGCTGGTTGGTGAATGGTTTTTTTAGTTTCACATTGCTTATGTCGTGAGGCTATAAATCTTAATAGATTGGGTTGAATATATACTAATTGCACTTTTCCATGGCAGGCTGTTTTGTTCTTTACATCAGTCATGACGTAGAGAAGAAAGGAGGTATATGAAGTTATTTTTAGTTTTATTCGGGAGGAACTAATTCCTCTGGCTAGAATTGATTTAATTCTAAGCGATTTTGAAATAGGCATTAGAACTAAAGCTGCGTTAATTTGGCCGGAAGCACGGCTAGTCGGCTGCAATGCCCATTTCGACAGAGTAAGTCCGAGTAAGATTTTGTTTTTTACCTTGTTGCATCATTGCCATCTAATTTTGATTGTCTTGCGTT
Organism: Philotrypesis tridentata; assembly: GCA_018906965.1. Taxonomy (NCBI): domain Eukaryota; kingdom Metazoa; phylum Arthropoda; class Insecta; order Hymenoptera; family Pteromalidae; genus Philotrypesis; species Philotrypesis tridentata. Next base: position 74,111 of record JACCIB010000057.1, read on the forward strand.
AGGCAATTTGTAATCGCTTAAAGCCTATTTCGAAGACGCTTGAAGAATCGGTTGAAATGCAGGTCATTGTTAAGAAGCTTCTTGCATTGGCATACTTGCCGCCAAATATGATAGTTGATTAATTTGAGCGGCAAGTGGAAGAAGTAAATTCTGGAGATGAAGAAATCGCTAAAAGATTGCAGGAGCTTTTTAGGTATTTTTGATTTTGTTTTTTTTCAGAGCCTTCGCAAGTCCTAATACGAGTCTTGCATGGCTCAGCATTGCCTGCGCTATTGAGTACTGAAATTAAAATTTATGCTTCAGTTAAAGTTTTCCAAAAAAAGTTTTATTATATAAAATTTAATATTGAAGTAATGATATAGAAGCTTATTGTTTGACACTTAAAAATATTAATTTATTGCCTCAGAAACCTATCACCATTGGGTCATGCTTTTTTATAAAATTTGTGTACGGAGTGCAAGATTGTGAGCATCTAAATGAAAGAAATTATACGTTTAATTCAAGAAAAGATGAAGCAACTTGTTTCGCAATTTGTTTTAAAAGCTTCCATCCACTATTCATCAATACTTTAAGAATATACCTTGGCAATATTTGTAATAATTATAATATCTCTATATATTATAAATATGTCACCGCTGCCGCTGCCGCCGTTTCAAGAGTCCCTACCCCTCACCTCCCTCATCTACCAACTTATTACCCTCTGAGATTATTTTTTAACAAATGAGAATCCCTCCGAAAGAATTTCTTGATCATATATCATCGATAATGGAGCATTTCTCCAGGAGTATTATTTGCTCCAAGTTGTTTTAAAAAATTATAAAAAACAATAAAGGATAAGAAAAATGATTAACTGGGAATATAACAGATCAAGGGTGTGCAAATTAAAAATGATTCAGAGCGTATAACCTCTTCTAAAAAGGACGGATCGCGATGGATCGGAACACATCGGCATTCGTGTAAATAAATCGTACTTGTTTCATACTCTATTAAAAATAATATAAAATAATAAACAGTAAGAGGAATTGTTAATTGGGAATATAACACAGTTTGAGAGTACGCAAAACAATAAATGAGTCGGAACGTATAGCCTTCTCCAAAAGGACGCATCGGGACGGATCGGAGCAGATCCGCATTCATACGCATATTAGCTATTTCCATCAAACTCTTTTAATGACAATAATAAAAATAAATTACAAACAATACAATACATATTTTTATATACTTGAGTGATTATTAACTAATTTATTATTAATAACAAATATTAACTAACAAAAACTTATAATTCTGTTTTTCTTAAATTTTAATGAGTTCAAACCTGTGTCAAGCGGCTGCGTCTTTTCCTGCCTGTGAAAAAGAGCCTTATAGTCGAACATGTGTCGAATGTCCGAGTCTACTGCGGACCTCTCCTAGGAAAGAAAAAAATTTTACGACCGGCTACCAAAACACATAAAAGTGTCACAATCAGCTTAAATTTTAGCAGTCAAATTATTCGTTGCAAAATTAGCTTTTTTTCAAATAATTATTGTTATGGCTTAATAATTAAAGATTTTCGAAAACTTTTTGCGCCTACTTGTTCTTGAAGATTCATATTACATGCTCAATTTTTTGGGTATAGCTGGTCGAAAATCTGCAATTTTTTCGCTTCGAACTGCCAGCATTATTGCAATTTTGATTCCTATTAAACGCGAATCACACCCTTTATTGCTGAAGAGTTAAGTTTCAAAATGCTGTTTGTTATAACAGTATGCGATTTTTTTTTCATCAAGTTATTCGACAAAATAGCCAGAGGACTGATTTTTCCGATTCGATATATTTAAATAGTGTACCGCTGCGCGGTTACGCAAACCATGGTCACTCCAACTGTAGATGCAGCCTTATGTGGTGCCAACTTCAAAGTGCTCCATTTACTTCTAGCTTCATGAGACGGATTGAGATGGATTAACTCAAGCGGTTAATTCAATTCAAAAAAGGAGATACGTATTTTTCAAAATTTTATACAATTTTTTTAAAAAAATGTTACCAGCAGATGCAATTAAAATTGGTTTGCCGGGAAGCGAAGCGCCGTATCAACAAGCTTTAGGACAGCATCATGAATTCTTGAAAATTTATGATGCTGGGAAAGATTTAAAAGAATTTAAAAAATTTTGTCAGGGACCAAGTGAAAAATATCTAGTAAAATTGGTAAGTTTTAAACTATATTCCAGGAATGATACTAATGTGCTCTTAATATATCTACATTTATTAATAAAATTGTATTTGTTCAATTTAGAAATCAGTTTTTGTATTCATTTTAAAATTAAAAAGTGATATTTTACAATGCCTTTGTGCATTCAATTAAACAATGCCAAAAATATTTACTTTTTAAGAAAACTGTTTTTTTCTCCATCAAAAGAGCTTTACCAATACTATTTAATTTTGAATTACACTTGGTTTTGAAGTAGCAATTCACAAACCATCTATCGTAGTTGAACATGCCTTGACTTGGTAATCGTAAAGGAGACACATAATACAATAATTGTATCTCAAGTAGCCCTGATGGTTACATCAATTTTATGTTGAATTTGATGGTTGAGTCAGTGACATTATTTTGTTTAAAAAATGATTATTACAATGCCCTGCTGACTCATAGACTTGTCAATGGATTCATAATTGTTCCTACTATGTCAATTCTTCAGCCTAAAAGTAATAACTATAATTTAATTGATTTTTTTTTTTAGATCTTCATGTTATTAATGAAGTTACGTCCAATAATAATTTTTTATATTTTTCCTGAATAAATAGACTCTCTAGGCTGTGAAATAGGTTTCCGAATGAGGACAGGCGACTTATTCTTACAAGGAAAGTACGTAGCCTCTGGGTCATGGATTTTGCTATAACTCAAGGAGGGTGTTCTTTGGCCTAAAATAAAAGATACGTGTCTCAGAATTTTATCCAATTAGCTTTAAAACTTGGAGGGCTTCTCCGTTATCGAGGAATACTCTGGAGGGTTTCTCCACTTTCAAGATATTCTGTGGGAAGGGATTTTTCGTTTTCGAGAAATACTCTTGGAGGGTTTCTCTATCGGCGAGAAATGCTCTGGGAGAGATCTTCTGTCATCGAGAAATACTCTCGCAGAATATTTCCTTCATTAAGGAGAAATACTCTGAGTTTTTCTCGATGTCGATAAATACTCTTGGAAGGTTTCAACATCGAAGAAAAATACTCTCAAAGGGTGTTCCGGTCGTCACGAAATATTTTAGGAGGGCTTCTCGATCGTCGATAAATACTCTTGGAGAGATTCTCTATTATCGAGAAATATTCTATGAGGGATTCTCCATCGCCGAGAAATGCTCTCGGAGGGATTTTCTGTTAACGACAAATACTCTCAGAGGATTTCTCCGTTATCAAGAAGTACATTCGGAGGGTTTCTCCATCGTCGAGAAATACTCTCGGAGAATTTCTCCATCGTTGAGAAATGCACTTGGACCGATTCTATTTTCTGAAGTAAAACTCCCAAAGGATTTCTTGCATCGTCGATAAATACATTCAGAGGGTTTGTCAAGGGTTTGAAAAATAATGACCGCGATTACTGCTCTAAAAATTAAAAAACCGGGCGTTATCTACAGTGTTATAATTTTTTAGATTTTTTTTCATATGCACAGACTTAAAGTACTCTAAAAAACCTTTAATTTGCATATAAATTTGTCTGGATCGGATGCACTGATCAAATGAAGACAACGAATTCTGCTTCAGGCGCTTACGAAATTAGCCAATTCAACGTTTTTTTAAAAATGCTTTCAACTTTTGATCCAGGCATTTGTTTTTAACGATTAATAGCTTAAATTAAAACTCTTTTCTTGTACTTTTCTGACAATAAGTCTAGATTAAAAATTTTTAATGTAGTGAGCTATATATGCTTCTCAAGTAGATCATTTTTTGAAAGCATGTATATAGCAAACTATATTTTATAAAAAAAATTGGATCAACTAATAAAAATGTAGATGAAAAGAACTTTAATTTGAGCTATTAAAGATTGCAATAACACAAATGGATCAAAAGTTTGAAGCATTTAAAAAAAGGGAAAAATCTCTGTATTTGACAAAATCAAGTGATTTCATGGAAATTAGCTAAATGTGCTTTCTTTCAGAACCTCGTATCTTCCGATCCAACCGACCGATTTCAAAGCTCTTATCTTCTACTTTTTTCTAATTTATCTGAAGTTGAAGTTTCTCATACCATACGCTATATACTTATTTACAGAAAATGGATTTGAAGTCTTAAATTGTTGAATTTTTTTACAGTTACAATCAGTAATACGTACATATATCTTTACACTTCCGAAATAGAGCTTAGATTTTTTGCTTCCTCCAAAGGGAAGCTTTGTGATTGTGATTTTTACAAGTTAGCTTAAAAACACTTAAAATAAGATTCTAAGATGTTTGGAAGTAAAATCGAGGAATTTTAGAAAATGTCCGTCTGGATGTATGAATGTATGAACGTATGTATACCGGTATATCTCAGCTTGTAGTTGTTGGATTGCATTACAACGAGGTGTGTTTAATTTGTCTTGCTTGTCCGATAGCGGCAAACGAAAGCATTTTTCATTTTACTGATCCTTTTTTGAGCCACAGTCGATTTTACGTTTTCTAAAAATTTTTATCTGATGTATTTTAAGATTAATTTTGCGAATTGTTAAATGGTACAAAAACTATTTTTAAGACAATAAAATATCAACATTTTAACCGGAAAAGTTTTCAGTTAGCTGCTATAGATTGTGCGTTATTAATAAAAACGTATTTTTCGCAAAAGCTCTTCTAATTCGGAAAATAATCAACCAATTATTTTGAAAAAAACATGTTTTTCGGTTCTCCAACGATTACACGAGTAAAATGGTTTCGATGCACTTGAAATTTTGAAAAATAGTGTATTTTTCACATGTCTTGAAGTGTGTTTGCGCAACTTATAAAACTTGTCAGGATCTGAAATATTTACATTTTCTGACATTTTTGAATAAATTTTTTACTCACGTTACTTGGGTCACTTTCTGCTTCGATAGTGGTTTCTTCAGCTATCGTCGATACTTTGCCTTTAAATTGACATTTTTTTCTGTTTCACTGTAGTGCTTGAAATGCACAGGTCGTTTCAACATTTTGATACAATCGCTCGTGCGCTTCTCTTACCTGTCTTCCATCACAGATTACGTAACCTCACAGCATTATTTGTTTACTTTCCCCATTTGTTTATCAGCTAATCTGAGAGTGTTGACAAAATGAAATGCGCAATTCGCAGACGTATTTGAAGCGGTAAAGAGGTCTTGAGCATCATGCATGTTCTAGTTTTCTGGACTGATCAAAAAACCACAAGCATCGTCGATGAAAAAGATTTATCCCCAAATGTCGAAGTTGGAAATTTAATTAATGTCTGTTACAAAGATGGATTTAAATACGAAGCTAAAGTTTAGAAAAAAAGTTGTAAGTACTTAAACAAAAATTTTCGAAAATTACGCTAAGTTATACACTATTCCAAGAATTCTTTACATATCTTTAAAATTTTTACAGATGATCAGAAATATTTAAAAAGTTTTTTTGTGAGCAACGATGGTGTGATTATGGAAAAATTAAATAAGCATAAAGATTCTAACAGTAAAACCAGCGTTGATAATAAATTAGAAAAGAAAATTCAAATGGAAAAGAAGAGAAGAGCTATTGACAAAGTTAACACAACATTAATGGAGTCTGCTGAAGTTTTCGACGGTTTGAATGAAATCAATCAGCCATGTACAAGTCAGATTGATCCATTTACTTCCTCGTTAATGGGACGAAAAAGGCAACATATTGATTCTGTGCAAGAAGTAAAATCAAAGGTTAGGAAGACAACAAAGTATGAAGTTAATGAACAGAAGGAAGAAATTCAACAGTGAAAGAGAGAAGAAAGAGAGCAGCGCAAGAGAGAAGCGCAAGAGAATAGTCCTTTGCAATGTACTTTTTTTTTAATTTAAAACTTTTTACCTCTATTTTTAGTCTAACAAAACTGATATGAAATAATTCATTATATTCTATATTATTTTACTTCAGTTATTATTATTTATTTCAATATATTTAGCTAATTTATTTGTTGAAATTCTTCAGTATTCATTTTAATAATTTTAACTGAACTATAAGTGGAATCAAAAAGTTCCGAAAGTTGTATCTGGAACTTTAAATGTTCATCGAGTAGTCTGGCCCAATGTACATTCCGATACTCTAATGCATAATGAACAAGAAAAAACTCACTTGGGAGATGTACCTTCTGAAAATCGACCATTTTTTTATCTCTCTAACTGTTGATTTTAAAAAGATTTTCTCATATACCCGTGAATATCATCTTTTTTCAAAATTACAATAAAATTTAATTTTTAACTGCTTTTTCAGCGAAACATGATAAGGACGAGAAAGACCCAAAAAATGATAATATAAAACGTTTTAATTTAATTTATACATTAAAATGTAAAGTTTAAATAATAATACTAAAGTATTATTGTTTAGCAGAACGAAGTGGCACGACTTAAAGCCAAGAAGCAAAAACAAAGTTTTTGAAAAAAAAACATATATAGCTTAGTGTGACCTAAATCCGCACTTAATTAACGGTTATTCGTGACTAAAGTAATCAATTATTTCATCGTGAATATGCGTTCGTGTGCTTTTTTTACGCTGTGCAATAATGGACCACTTAGGTCACATGTATCGTAATGTACTATTATACTTACAAAAAAAATATGATAACGAAATCGGTCATTCTAAAACAAACCTTTCTTTCATGAAACTGAGAGGGATGAAAGAGAGAAGAAAGAAAAAGAAAAGACTGAGAGTGAGAAGGATGACAATGAAAAACAAAAAAAAAGAACAGATTGATAATAAGAAAGTTGAAGAAGAGGAAAAAACAATAAAAAAAGAAAAATCAAAGAATGCGGAGAAAGGAAAGGGCCAATTCCGTGGGCAAAATAAACGCATCTTAATGTTAAAATATTCCGATTATAGTAGCATAAAATATCGTATGGAACTGGTATGTAAAGGGTTATTTGTCCAAAACTCATTATTCGCCTTCGGCTCGTGCCGTAATAACTCGTTTTCCCCTTCTGTATAATAAACCATTTCCGTACCCGTTGCATAATATAAAATTAATTTTAATAAATAATAATAACATTTTAATAATATTTTAAAATTAATTTAAAGCTTATTCCGAGCTACCGTACGCTTAAAAGCGGTAAAAATCATAAGCTATTTTCATTAGCTTATGTTAACTAATTCTGCAACAATTAGCTTTCGTTAGCTTACGATAACTAATTTTGCAACAATTAGCTTATACAAAGCTCCGGATTCGTTGGATTTTCTGACATGACATTGTAAGACCTTTCACTGAAATCATCATGTATTATTATAGGGTACAGTCGTCGTGCAGAACGACACGTCCAAAGGCGAATGAGGGCCACTATTAAGCGGCATGCGCAAGAAGTTTGGCGAATGCACTTTGCCTTGCTGGTGTATTCCGGTAAATTGATTTCTGTTTTTGTTTATTAATTTTTTTTCACAAATTAATTTTCAAACATAAATATTTTTTTTAAAAAGATCTTAATTTTAACAAACTTGTTTACCATTATAAAGATATACATTAAATCTTTGAATTGACGATTTATTGCTTTCTCAAAGAGAAACTTTGTAACGGTGCAAATTTTGAAATTGAAAATTTTGATGAATTTTCAACAGCATCGCGGTTCTTATTGTTTTAGTTAGTCTTGTTGTGGCAGTTAATCAGAACTAACGCGTGTTTAACAGTTACGAATAAATGAAGTCCTTTGCAGTTCCTTTTCCTATAAACGTGTGAATTACTTATTTCAAAAAAGGTTTTAAGTAATATTATTTAATTTTACTTTAAACCTCGTTACAAATATGTTTGTAACGTTTGTGCAATATTAATATGTTTAAAATAGTTTTGAACAATAGATCTTTAAATCTGTATACTGGATATTTAAATAATTAAAACCTTATACTGGATAATCTAAAAAATTAATTTATCTGTAATAACTAAAAAATAATATAACTGTAATCTTAAATTTTACTGCATAAAAAATTAATTGACAAACAAAATAATTTAATTACAAAGTAATATTACTTTTTATTAAATGAAAAAAGTTTTCTGAAATTAAAATAATATTTCTTTAACAAATTTTTAAAAACTTTATAAATACCCTAGTTCAAAAGAAACATGTAGTTTTATCATCAAAAAAATACTTTTTGTTTGTTAATGAGGTTAGATAAAAAAAATATTGGCTTATTACAACAAATTTATATAAATTATAAACTGCTTGGAATTGCAAAAAACATTTAGCAAAAAAATTTTAAATTTGTTAATAATCTATATGATACATATATTTATTAAAAATTAATATTGATGCTCAATTTTTGTTAAAATTTTACCTCGTGAGAATCTTGTATTACTTGTGGTACTGTTGCAGAAGGCTTTGATTTCATTGAAGTTAGAGTTTTATTGAAAGTTTTTTTTTCTTTCCTAAATCTTTTAAACAAAAAGAAGTTTTCTCTATAGAGATAATTTTTGGCTTAGGTTTATTGCTAGTTAAAAATTTCTGATAAATATCATTTTTTTTCCTGGACTCATTCAATGAAGCTTCATCAAATCCACAAAAAAGGCCTGTACATTAGAGGTTACCAGCATGTACAAGGAACTCTGCATTCGTGAATCCGAGCTTCTTCAAGAACTACTTCTAGGTTAGAATTAAGATTTGGAGATAAACACATGGAAGCAACATACTATTCACAATTTCAAACTCGTCGTCAGCAGTTCAGTGAAGATTTCCAAACACTTGCTTTTGATTTAGAAAGACTTGCAGCTTTAGTTTTTCCTGAATGTTCTCTTGAGATTCAAGGTAAATTTGCTTGTTCTCAATTTATTACGGGAATTTACAATTCTTCAATCCGACAAACACTCCAATTAGAAAAGGATGTTCGAATCGCGCCGATCATAACAATATTATAAAAAAAAACAAATAATTTAAATAATACAATATAATATTTATAATATATACCAGTTAATGAAATGAAACCGCTTATAATAATTACTGGAGATGGAAATTGCTTATTTCGATGCTTTTCATATATCATTTATTATACACAAAATTCTTATATGAATATTAAAACACGTTTTCAAGAACTGGGATCGTTATAGAGATTATGTTATCGGTAATTCATATTTACAAATATTTTCAATTCTAAACAATATTTCAATTATATAATATTCAAAGTTTTACAGAAATATATAATTTAAATGCAATTGTTTTTTCACAAGTATTACAAACCAGTTATAGCTTTGGTAATAATTTACCAGATATGCAATTGACTCGTTTATTAAGCGGAACAATAGACAATGGACATTATGACATAATAAACTATTATATTACACATAGAAAAAACATAAATAATATAAATAAAAAATTAAATTTGTTATACCGATGTTGTTTATACAGATGTTTTTCATATTTTTTGTACAATAAACAAAATTTACATATGACTATTCGCTTGAACGTTGTAAAATATGTATGTTACAATTGGGATAATTATAAACATTTTATAATAGGAAATAATTATTATAAAAAATATAGAAACTTCTGAACAATATTATGAATATATGTCAAAAAACACGGTTTTAGGAACAGATTAGAAATTGAATGTTTCTCATATATATGACATTTATACACAAATACATTTATGAAATTCATCACAAATTTTTGAATTTGGAAATTCATTAAAAGATCTGAAACTAATCCTATTATTGAATGAAATAAAAGATTTTAAACATTATGAAATATTAAAATTTCACAATAACAATAATAAACTTATTATACAAAAACATAATAAAAATAATTTTAATAACAAAACAAAACTATTTGTTGAAAATGATAAATCAAATAAAAAGTTTTTATTAAATAAAACTATAGAAACTATTCCTGAAACTACAAAGCAAAATATTACTGTTTCCATCAGGTGATTTAGGATAGAGTATCGGCTATAATAAAAAACCCAACTCCCAGAATGAAAAACTTTATTACAGTATTATTCATATAGAACCGCTTATAGGCCTAATAGTACTTTTAATCTAATATTATGTTCAGTAACATTAACACAGCAATATTTTTTACACGTTTATATTATGGTAGAAAGTAATAGAATGAATTTTTTAAGAAACAACAGAAAAACTAGGAAACTTTTTATTTTACCAGCTACTTATATCGGTAGTCGTAGACATATGCAACAGCATTATCAAGATGCAATGGCAATCATGAGAAATAAAGGACGACCTGATTTATTATTACAATAACATGCAATCTTAAGTGGAAAGAACTTAAAAAAGTATTGAAAACGTTTCCATCAGGTACTACTCCAAACGATATACCAAATATTTCAATTAGATTATTTTATGTTAAATTTTTAAGTAACAAATTTTTGGTAAAGTTATAGCTAATGTTTATACAATAGAATTTTAAAAACGAGGCTTACCTTATGCACACATGCTAATAACTCTTCATCCACAAAATAAATTAATGACACTATTAATGTTGAATATTGTGCCAAATATAAAATATATATACGATTATTTACATAAAGGTAGTAATAGAGCTTTTTATAAACTAAAAAAAATAATAATAAACAAAATGATAAATTAATCGAAGATTTTAAAGAAAATAAACAAAACAATGCTTTAGTATTTAAAAGAAAATATTAAAATTAGAAAACAAATATTGTAAAGATTTTGGACTACCAACACCAGATTTTAATTTAAATATCGATGATCATAACATGAAATGCTGACATACCGATTCTAATCGTTTAAGATTACTTATTATACAATAGAACACTTATTTGCAATTAATTTCAATATATAGTTGCTACCTTATAACAATAATTATGAATAATAGTATGTTTGTTAATTGCGATAATTTATATCTATAGACAAGGAGGGGAAGGCTCCTCTGATGATCTGACTATAGTTCGTAGATCTCGAGGGTTACCCTGGTGGCCTCCTAGGACAACTAGCCCTAGGCAGTGTCTTGGCGATGCTGCTCTTTGCTTTGAGAGATGGGAACTAGCAAGAGCTCTAGCTCGGGAACTAGTCCAGAGCAGAATGACGCTCCGTGCCTCTGCGCTAGGCCTTTTATACCGGAGACAGGCCTTCCCCCTCTTACGCTCGCTCGCTTCTGACGTCAGAGGTGTACGACTGGTATTGCTTTTGCAGGCGCTCGCTTGTATTCTGCTGGTTGCCGTCTGTTTGCCCCGTTTCAATATGTCATCGTTGGCCCATAATGAAAAAAGGTAATATATGCAAAAAATCAATAATTTCATGTACTTTGTAACTGTAATAATTTCAACTGCTTTGTAAATTCCATGTACTGTAACGCGAAGGCAGTTTTATGGAAAAACTCTCAAAGAACTCATGAGATTCCGTGACATGCTCCAGAATAATTTTCAATAATTTTTTGATAGGGTTAAAAATTTCATCTTTAATCTCACAGAGAATCACCTATATGCATGTACCTTTAGAGTTTATACGAAATTTCAAAATTTTCCATATCTCTGGGACGAATCAATAGAAAAAACTTAAATTTTGTGTGTAGACTGATCGAATTTTGAAAGTTATTTGTTTCAAAAAACTATACATTTTTCGTCCATGTATACACTACAAGTACAAAATCTAATCCCATATTCTGAAAGATTATTAAATTCCGTTCCAAAATATGTCTACTTGTTATCACTTTATCATTATACTGTTGGCTTCTAATCCATTAACGGCCATGCGGACATTTCACAGTCAATTGATTTTTGATACGTACAAGAGCTAAAATTAACTAAATATTATAAAGAGTAACATATTCTTATGCTTAAAACCTGCTCTTTCTCTGAATCTGAGGCCAGATTGTAACAATTTGGCACCAGAAATTAAATATGGCCGGCTAAACATACCTAAAATTCAAGTATTGACTGTGCACTTTTTAATGTAACTAGAATTCGATCAGCACGTTTTATCTTACATCATACTTAATAATCACTTAATATTTCTTTTTAATTACTTCTTTTAATAATTAGAAAAAAAATTAATTCATTACACTTCAAAATCATATTTATAAAAAAATGTATAACTTTTCACTATCTGAAAATTTTAAACGCTATGAAATACACTCCAAAGAGTCAAAATATTATGAGTTTAAAGTGTAAGCGAATTATCCAATTTGAAGAGATAAAACAATAAATGTAATATTTTGCTTTGAAAAATGTCATTATCTCCATACTAATATACACACCTAGATCTTAAATATCTTATATGATTAGTATTTATTTTTTAATTATTGAAAAGTTTGATAAGTTTGTGCAACTCGCAAGGTATACTTTGATTGAAAGCAGAGACATTCAAAAACATATAGAGGGGTTATGTATCGAGTTTATTAATTGCACGAAATTTGAAATTTTATTTTTTAAATGAAACTATCTCACTAAAGCTAAATCTAGATCTTATGCTTTATTCCTGATTTCTTGGCATATGTTTTATAATATTTGAGAGGTTTGATAATTTTTTGTATAGCCGCAGAAAGACTATAATTTTTTCTAAAGCATAGACGTCAATTACACATTTACTCAGCCAGATAGATCTTTCTCTTTGTGAATCATGACTTATCTTCACGAACATAACAAAACGTACACCGAGGGGTCATGTTTTAAATTTAAAGTGCACATGCGATTAACTAAAACTAGTTTGGCTGTAGCCGAAAGTTCACCTCTATTTGCATTGCTTTTCTATTGTATTACATTCTATTTGTATTGCATAGAAAAGCTGCGAAAATCGGCAGTATTCGTCGATTATATTATCGTATGTCGAGTCACGATCAGTTAAAACATTAAAATGAACAAGAATTCAATTTTGTTACAAATGCTGATTTAAAGCCAATAAAAATTATAAAATTGTAACAAGTACATACTTTTGAAGAAAATTTAATGATCTTTCAGAATATGGAATTAGATTTTGTACATCTATGGTTAAAATAGACGAAAAATCTAGCTTTTGAAAAAATTACCTTCAAAATTTCGTAGGAGTTCGGTAAAAAAATGCGGTAAACAGTAGTCGATTGTCTTCAAATTCTGATAGGATCTAAGTTAAGATACAATTCTGCACACAAAATTTGAGCTTGTTCGATAGATTCGCTCCAGAGATATCGTCCGGAGAATTTTTGCGCACATACATACAACATGCATACATTTTTCAAAAACACAGTTTTCTGAATAGGTATAGTGCTTAAAGAATGTTAAAACATTCTTATAGTTAATAGTCATAAAATTAAAATTCTTTGCTGAGAAAGATTTTTTAAAACAACTATTTTATCAAATAAATAGATCATTTACATCATCATCATCATTTATTTCATCATTTATTCTGGATACCTTGGAAGTTAATAGCCAACAGATGATAAGCAAGATTTCTGTTCTTTTGTTCTTCAATAATATCCGAAAGTACAAAAAGTATCATTTTAACAAATATAAGTAGTACATAGTAAAATTAATAATATTTCAGGTATATAATAATATCTCTCTATATTATAAAGATATGTCGCCACAGCCGCCGTTTCAAGAAGCATCTTCCTCATCCCGCCCTCATTTCTTCACATATTTTCTTTATAGAATGTTTAATAATAACTATACATGTAATGAAATATAATCACAGATTAATTAGAATTATACTTGATTATTGTCTGATTTAAATGTATTGTTTTGGTATAGCGCAGATTTTGCCGTGAATAAAGAATAGCTATACGGAAATTCTGAGTTTTTTTGTTTATTACAGGACGATAACTGGATTCAAAACTTTTTTATTAATATTAATAGATGCCCTGCAGTTGAGATTTTTAAGGACAGTAATTTTCATATTTACTAATCTTTTAAAATCAAAGAAATAATTTTCAATTAATTTAAATTTAAAAATCGAAAACTAAATTAGGGGGTTGTCGAGCAAAACGAACAGGTTTACATTATATTTTTAGTTTAATAAATGTTCGTGCATGCAATATCAAACTTATTAGAATTCTTGTGAGATGTATGCTTGATTTCTGTTTAATAATAGCAAAGAAGTTTACAAAGTATTTTTATCTGTAAATATCATTTAATAAATGAGTATGTTTTACTAAGAATAAAATTATTTATTGCATTTATATAATTTTCTTAGTCAGTTTGCTGATGCATAAAGCGTCATATTAGCTGAATATAAATATATCTAATATTCGTACCAAAATGTACCGTTATGCAAGTAAAATAAATTAAGAATATATTCATTTTGTTATTGGTATAAATCAAAGTTAGACGAAATCTTGCATGTGATTGGAATGTCTTACAAGAAAGTGGCTAATGGGTACAGATTGATAAAATTTCTGATGCAAGTTTTTGATTATCCATTTTTAATATAAAATCTATTATTATAAAAGTTACGTAGCCAAATTTTTTTAATCGTAACAATATTTTCTAAAAATCTTATTAAAAAATTGTTAATTATTGATAATTGTACATCTTTTATTTTAAAAGTAATGCTTTATTTTTAACCATTTTTTTCTTTCTCGTCAATTACAACTAGGATATTTTTAGGTCAACAGAAATTTAAAACATTTTTTTTAAGGCATATTTTTTAATAAAATCATTTGCAATTACAAAAGTTATGAATATTTCATTTCATGTTGGTAACATAATTTATAGTTCAAGTATGGTTACTAAAATTTGCGAAGTATTGAATTCTTAAATAATATTAAATTATTTTTACACTGAAAGAAATTTTGAGCGCTCTCTGTAAATACCATATGCAGCAACTGTACTGTGATTTTATTTTGCACCGTTTGGACGTAAAGTGTATTGTTTTTCTGCAGGAGCAGACCATCATTTTTTAGCAGAAAACTATAAAAGTAAATCAGTTTCGCACGCTATCAGCTGGGGGCACGATAGCAGTTGCACAAATCTTCTTTCGGTGCAGCATTGCGTATAAATAAATATTTCATTATTGCATCGTGCTGCAAGGTGCAATAATGACCTACTTTTGATGCGTATGGTCGTGGCAGTAAATTTATATTAAACAATACTATAAAATATTTTACATTACACTTGCCATAAGTAGTCTTTCATGGTACAACGCTTAGCTTCTTCATTAAACTTTGCCGTAAATTCCTACTTCTACCACTAGTATAATAATGTATTATTTTACGTAAAGTTTAGTAAACATACTTAATACATCAATTTCATGTATATGAAGGCGTAAAAAATACAAAGTATTTAAAATCTATTTGCAGTATAAAAGCAATAATAAAAATATATTCATTATCTGCATAAGTATTATAAAAATGCTAATAAAATTTGTTAAGATAGCTTGTGCTTGCTAGTGCTGCATTAATTTGTAAATATGTCAATATTAATAAATGATATAAAAACTCTTGTCATTGACTGTATAAAATATTATTAGCAGTCTAATTATAAACTTGTAAAAATCGAATCCATTGCATCAAGTCTACTTATTTGGATATTTACATAAGGCTGAAAATGTTAAAAACGCTATTAACGAGATTCTACTATAAAATACAAGAATATCATTGTTGCAATAGTTTTATGGATGAAACAGTATTCATAGTCAATGGAAAAGAACTATGTTCAATAATATATTAAGAATCGTTTGAAGATTCGTAAAAAAATTTTCTATGCTAAAACCTACGAGCTACAGGTATTTTAAGACCGATATTGGACGGATGGCTACTGATGATATTCAGGCCATTTTCAGTCTTCGGTCATTCATAGAGCATTGTACTTCGTTCTAATGTACTTTTAAGACACATTTTGCTTTGTTTCTATGCTATACTATCTAATTCACTAATTTATCAATAAGCAGTATATAAACAATTTTCAATTTGATTTCAAGTCCTTCAGATCCCATTGAATCAAAGTAGTATTTTGTTATATGTATAATTTTACATAATACTTGTCAAAATGTGCACCAACAGATTTAAACATGAACTGCCAAAATCTTCAAGTTCAGTTTAAGGCCACAGAAGTTCAATATTTGGTGATTGCAATTCCAACAATACTTTGTAGACAGATAGTACAACAAGCCAACAATAGAACTATAATAAAAAAGTCGATCATTTAATAATGTCTATAATCTATCATATGAATAATTGAAAATACTTACATTGTAACCCATCCACAACCAATTGCAGAATGCTGCGAAAACGGCATCCAACTAAAGTAAGGCAATTAAATATTAAAAGTTATCCAGATTTTACTTTGGAATAATTAATTGGACTGTTATATATCAAGTCAACTTACGTAAATATAGTAGCCTCCTATTAACCACAGACCAAATATTAATTGGAATAGACAAATAATGAACCAGCCTGCTAGCCATGGGAGTAAAAAGCCTCTTACGCCCCTATGGAGGCCATATACCATAATTATAGCAAAGGTGATCATCAGTAAAAAGTAGTATATGAGAAATCCTCCAACAGCTTTCATTGCTGTAAAAAATATGTTATTATTAATTATAAAAGTAAAAAAAGTTTTACATAAACTTTATAATTATCATGCTAAAATAGGTGTTAATATAAAGATACTTTAGATGATTAATTTACATAAAGAATTCAATCAAATTCATTCGTCTAAAAAAATATTATTAGCGCCTACTGTTTTCAAAAATAAAAACAAATAATGGGTTCCCAAAATTAATTATTTATTCAAACGACACACACAGAAATATTAATGATCCAAGATTTGCATGAATTATATTATATCAGCAAATACAAGCAATAAGCATATACAGATTAATTATAGTATATTATGCAATGGGTATGGAAAGGGTTCATTTTTGAAACTAGAAGTTGCGGCACGAGCCAAAAGTAAGGGCTGCAGCACGCTTTGGAAAAAAATCTTTCGCATACCAGTTCCATACGATATTTTATGCTACTACAATCTGAAAACCAAAAACGAAGTTGCGGTTTTTAGATTAGAGTGGCATAAAATACCTTACACAAAAGTACTAATGAGTACTTCTAATTTTTACAATTTTTTGAAAAGTACTCAATTATTTGAAAATTTATATTGCTGCACAAATTATTTATAGAAGACAAAGTGCTAAAATCATTTTTCACTGGTTTCATAAAAAAAAAACTGACTTTCACTAAAAATGCCTCTACGCTTATTGTTTTTTTAAATCAGAAGTTATATTATCAAATAAAGATTTTAGATAAATAAGGAGACTTTTATTATCTGCCATAAATTCTTTATGCTATTTCTATACTTGAAACATTTTTATATAAACTAAGTTATTGAAAAGTAGCATTTCTTAATCTGTAAACAAAATTTGAAGAATAAGAAATTAAACTAAATATCTTAAAACACAGAATTTCTTAAAATAAAACTACTATAACTCCAACTTCAGAATTAAACTAATGTGAATATTAGTAAGCATAACAAGGAGTCAAATACTTTCGATGAGTCACATAATCTTGTAATACTTGAGTTAAATAAAATTGTGCATAAAATAAAACTTTGAATAAAATATTAAAGAGAAATCATTTCATAAAGTGTATGTATGTACAACACCCAAACTTATTAGCAACTAGCTATTAAAAATTAAATTACCAGCTATTACTAGCATTTTACATTACTGGTATACAAATTTCATTGGCAATATTTTATCAATTATTTTCATGCATGTACAATTTTATCACTAAATATTAATAACAAATTTTTATTAAATAATTTCAATGTAAAAATTACATTACAGCTATTACTAGCATTACAAATAGCAAAATTGCACACTCGAATCGTGAAAATCTTGCCAATGAAATCGACAAACAAAAATACTGCCCAGGATCAACGATCACTCTTGCACTCAAAGCAGCACAGCCTGTGCATCGCGTGCGCATACAAAGCCAGAGGAACACCCACCAATTATACACAAGCCTGCACAAAATAAAAGCAAGCGAACAATTACTCACAGCCTCTGACATCAGCCTCGAACATCGGATTGTAGATTTGCGTGGAGTCCCCGCCATTGAGCTGATACGATATCAGCGTGATCAAAACAACGCTGATGGCCTGAAATAAAAATTGAAGACAATCAGCAGCAGCTCGGTGCGAAAGCTTCTTCCGCGCAGAAATCCCCGTGTCATAGTAAAACACACTCACCACCGTGTAACAGGCTATGGCTTTCGAGGCGGTGCTGATGCTGTTCGTCCAGATACATGGTGACCAGCAGGACTCGACTATCGTCATCTTGAAGACTGTCCTCCCGTACTTTGACTCGCGCCTCAATATAAGTACACGCGCACACGCGTGTTCGCGAAGAAAAGAAAATACGCGCACACGCACGCGAGAAAATAAACACGAGGCACAGCTTCGACTGCGGATATGCACAGCGCGCGGAGACACACACGGGCGCGACGGCTTGTGTTGTTAACTTGGGCGTCGTCTCTCTCTCGCTTGCCGCGCCGCCGCCACGTTTCTGCATTACTTATATTACAGTATAGTATAGGAGTGAGATGGGATGGGAGGACTCGGCTCGGCAAACGATGCGAGCGCTGTTGCCATGTGTCGCGCGGCGGTAGCGGCTGCATGCTGCACAGCACAGCTGCACAGCCGGTTCGGACGCGTGCGCGCGCGACGACGACTCTGTTGGTAACTGGTAAGTATCAAGTATGCCGTGCAATGTGCATACAAAATATATATATATCATGTGCATATCCATCTTATTTTGGAAACAACTCCCACGAGCAAGTCGCAAAATTTTTTATTGAAGGTACACCTATAGCAGACCTGATTATTCTCGTTCCTCAAGTCATTCTGAAAGAGAAAAACTTCGCGTACATGGCTGATGGAAGGGTGTATACTTTTTTCCGGAGCAAAAACGACTCGACAAAACGAGAAATAATTAAAAAACAAGAATTTATAGATTTTTTTTCTCGAAAACTATGGACTTTTAAAAATATGTCTTAAAAATCTGAAAAATTTTCAGAGTATTCTTTGATGAATTTTAAGTTATTATTGTCCTAATGAAATCTTTTTAAAAGTTCGTAGTTTTCGAGAAAAATAATCTATAAATTCTTGTTTTTTAATTATTTCTCGTTTTTTCGAGTCGTTTTTGCTCCAGAAAAAAGTTTACCCTTCGATCGGCCATGTACGCGAAGTTTTTCTCTTTCAGAATAACCTAAGGAACGAGAAAAATCAGGTCTTTGCCTTCAATACAAAATTTTGCGACTTGCTCGCGTGAGTTGTTTCCAAAATAGGATGGATATGCACATATGGGTGATTCTCTGTAAGATAATATGGCCGAAAATTTTTGTTTTCCTCTTCAGTACCATACACCTTTCTGAATCTTTTCAGATTTTTTTTACTACAGATGGTAAAAATTTGGATTTTTTTCATTTTTTGTAAAATTTCAAAAATTCTTAGCTTCTAACGAAAGCGTTTTTCGTCGAAAACGCGAGAAATATTTTTGCAAACAATTTTTTTCTAGTTTTTAGGTAAAATACTTGTATATATTATATATATGAGTCATTCCACGGGATACTGGAAACTTCTGGGGGCCTGGACTACCGAAAAATTTTAGGTAGGGCACACTTACCAGACCTATTTTTTCTGA
Organism: Philotrypesis tridentata; assembly: GCA_018906965.1. Classification (NCBI taxonomy): domain Eukaryota; kingdom Metazoa; phylum Arthropoda; class Insecta; order Hymenoptera; family Pteromalidae; genus Philotrypesis; species Philotrypesis tridentata. The sequence continues at coordinate 93,791 of JACCIB010000057.1, forward strand.
TTTCTGGGACCCCTCCGAATAAGAAACCGTGCGAGCTGCATCATTATCGGTTGCCACCCGGGTTTCCGATCGAAAAAACGCAAAAAGTTCATACATTTTCTTTTGCATTTTTACTGTTGAGCGCATTATTTGTGTACTGTGAGTCCTATGGGACTTGACGCTATACTTTATATATACAGAACGAAAGTGCAGCTCAAGAGCTTTAAATCGAGCCTAAAATTTTTAAAATCGGATGTTCCGGTCACGAGTTACGCACGCTTCAATACTGCTAACTCTTTATAGGGCTCTCGCGAAACTAATCGATTTTCATTTTTTTTTTCAAATCCTCGAAACTTTTGATCCAGTGACTCGATTTTAAAGTTTAATAGCTTAAATTAAAGCTCTTTTCTTCAACTTTACGATTTTTAGGTCCAAAATTGATTTTTCTTATCTATTGAGCTATATATATGCGTTCAGAGAACCAATCCGCTTTAGAAGCACATATATAGATCAACAGATAAAAAATTTTAAATTTAGACCAAAAAACTAAAAAGTAGAGGAAAAGAGCTTTAACTTGAGTTATCAAACGTTAAAATCGAAGCATTGGATCGGCAGTAATAGGGATTTGAAGAAAGGGAAAAATGTCTGGTTTTTGGAAAAATCGAGCTATTTCGTGAAAGTCAAACCAAACCACTTTTTTCAAATGGTCATAAATTTTGATGGAGTGATTCGATTTTGACGGTTAATATCTTAAATTAAAGCTGTTTTCCTCAGCTTTTTTGTTGATACAAATATTTTTTTGTAGTGAGCTATATATATGCTTCTAAATCCGATTGGTTCTTTGAAAGCATATATATAGCTCACTATATATCAAATTTAAATTTTGACTTAAAATTCAAAAAGTTGAAGAAAATACCTTTAATTTAAGCTATTAAACGTCAAAATCGAATCACTCGATCAAAATTTATGGCCATTTGAAACAAGTGGTTTGGTTTGACTTTCAGGAAATAGCTCGATTTTTCCAAAAACCAGACATTTTTCCCTTTCTTCAAATCTCTGTTACTGTCGATCTAATGCTTCGATTTTAACGTTTGATAGCTCAAATTAAAGCTCTTTTCCTCTACTTTTTAGTTTTTTGGTCTAAATTTAAAATTTTTTATCTGTTGATCTATATATATGCTTCTAAAGCGGATTGGTTTTCTGAACGCATATATATAGCTCAATAGATAAGAAAAATCAATTTTGGACCTAAAAATCGTAAAGTTGAGGAAAAGAGCTTTAATTTAAGCTATTAAACTTTAAAATCGAGTCACTGGATCAAAAGTTTCGAGGATTTGAAGAAAAAAAGTGAAAATCGATTAGTTTCGCGAGAGCCCTATAAAGAGTTAGCAGTATTGAAGCGTGTGTAACTCGTGACCGGAACATCCGATTTTAAAAATTTTAGGCTTGATTTAAAGCTCTTGAGCTACGCTTTCGTTCTGTATATATAAAGTATAGCGCCAAGTCCCATAGGACTCACAGTACACAAATTATGCGCTCAACAGTAAAAATGCAAAAGAAAATGTATGTACGTTTTTGCGTTTTTTCGATTGGAAACCCGGGTGGCAACCGATAATGATGCAGCTCGCACGGTTTCTTATTCGGAGGGGTCCCAGAAATCAGAAAAAATAGGTCTGGTAAGTGTGCCCTACCCAAAATTTTTCGGTAGTCCAGGCTCCCAGAAGTTTCCAGTATCCCGTGGAATGACTCATATACATTTTTTTCAGCAGCTTTATATGCAATTTAAACATCTAAATTCAGAAGTTTGAAGGTTTGATCCTTCGAATTGAGATAAAAAATGTGTAAAGATACTCTCTAAATTCACTCGATGATATTTAGAGAGTAGCTTTCTTCAATGCAAAAGAATCTGGACGAGTCCAAAAACAGCAATCGAAATTTAAGACCACTTAAAAAATCAAAATATTACTTTTCAAAAACAAAAAATTGGATTTCCTATCTAAAAAAATATATTTAAATAGTAAAAAAAACTTTAAAAGAAAAAGTTTTTTGAGATATTTTGTAATTTCACTTTGTTTCCAAGCTATAAATCAATGAAATGTCGAATTTTAGTATAAAATTTACTGTGAAAAATTGACATTTTTATCGATGTTTAGCTTGGAAACGAAGCGAAATTAAGAAAAATCTCAAGAATACTTTTCGTATTAGATTTTTTTTACTATTTAAATAAACTATTTTCAGATAGGAAATCCAATTTTATATTTGAGAAGTGATATTTTGATTTGATGATAAACTTTAATTAACGTTTTGGGTCTCGTCTAAATGCTTTTATATTGGAAAAAGCTATCATTACAAATTTTTTTATCTGAATTCGAAGGATCAAACCTTCAAAATTTTGAATTTAAATGTCTAAATTGCATATAAAGCTGTTGAAACGTGTGTATGTGCGTGTGTGTGTATGTATACATATATACATATATATAATATATATATATATCTCATATTGGAAGTGTTTTTCCTGGAAACTAGAGAAAATTTCCTTGAAAAAGTATTCTAAGCGCTTTCGACGAAAAATGCTTCCCTTAAAAGCTATGAATTTTTGTAAGTTTACAAAAAATGAAAAAAATGATGCTTAAAATCACAACTTTGACCATATGTAGCTCGAAAATTAATGGAGGAGAAAATCTCAAAACATACAGGAAGGTGTATGACACTGCGAATAGAACAAATTTATCATATTTTGGAGAAACAAAAATTTTTGGCCAGGTGATCTTATAGAGAATCATCCGAATAGTATATATGAGTTATTTGCAGAAAAGTGGCATATGGCATGTCGCCACCTCCTACACTTCTGTATTTAAACTTTATCAAATTCGCAATCACACCAAAATCTTCTATTAAATTTGCTTTACAAGTGAGGTTATGTATTTAAGTCATTTTATTAAGTGTGCATTAATGGTTGCAGTAAATGTTGCCAAAATGTCACTACCGTAACATGTCGCCAACGTTTGCTAATCAAAATACTGCAGGGCTTTAGATATGCAACTAGGCTTTCGCAAAATGTAGAAATTTGTTAAAGGAGGATATAACTTACAATTTTCTTTAGAAATATCTTATATATATATGATTTATTCCCTTTTTTGAGCCCCATTATATTAAAAATTTAATTTTCGCATTCTGAATTTCCCACCTATTTTCGGCCAGTATGTCAGTCTGATCGCTATAGACATTACTGGAGTCAATGATTTTTAAAGCTTTGTAGCCCGAATTCGAATTTTTCCATGCAGTTTGAATTTTGCACTATGTTAAAACTGTTGTTTTTTGCATGGATGTGATAAAAAATAAATGTCACTCCTGAAGCTCTTGTTATTGCAATTATAAGTACATGTATTCGTTGCTTAAATACAGTCAAAATGTTCTAAATATAAAACTAAATAAGTACCTAATAGAATATTTGATTATATTGTAATGGCTGTTCATACCATGACTATTAGTGTAAAAATGTCACAACTGAAGCCTATCACTTCCGAAGCCAATCCAGAAATATCCCTATGTTAATCTTATGGAAAAAATTTTAATAATAGTTGTAGCTGTTTCCGAATAAACTATGTTTTGTTATACCTTAAGTGATTAAAAAACCACTATCAGTTGTCCCCTAAACGAAACCTTTTTTTTCTTCGATTTAGACGGCAAAATATGCCATTTTTCTACAAATCACCCATATCTATTAGTGTATATGCGCTCGGTAAATACAGTTATGTTGCCGTCGTTGCCGAAACACGACACGGGGACGGGGGATTAGTTGAGGTGCGAGATAAGATTGCGCTTTTTTTGCGAGGGACGCTGCGATTTTCGTTGTAGTGATTGTTGCACTTTTGTTAGTCGCTATATACAGCGGCTTTTCGATGAAGCATCGGTGTCGCTTTACGTTTTGAGCACATTTTTCAACGCGACAAAGATTCGCGCGAGTATAAAGTTGTTTCACGTGACTCATTTGGTCGTACGTGCGAGGAATAAGTTTGCGAAAACCAGGAATGACAGTTTTATGAAAATGGATAATACTGTGGTGTACATTACATCGAGAGATTTGTTGGTTAACAGCTAAGTTGGGTAAGTTTGTAAACTTTATTTTGTTATCGTTTTTACAGCGTATGTTATACACTTTAACAATAGCTTTTGCATATCTAGAATTAACTTAACATTAATCATCAATATTTTATAAATATCAAAATAATAATTACTTGAAAAAATAATTGTCAGAGTCTTGTCAATAATTGAATCTATATCCATACATACATAAGTTTTACGCTATAAAGTTAAAAAAAAATTCTTCATAATTAAGCTAAGTGCGTGTATGCGAAAAAAACTGAAAAATATATTTCAAAATTATTCAACTCAACTCAATGAGCTTGGTGAGCATTGACTCTAATTAAGCTGTAGAATCTGCAATCTGCACTGGTTTAATATTTCTGAACTGCGGTTTTCCTTATTCGGGTGACCGGCGCACCGCAATATAAATCAGATCTTCGAAAAAGTATTACTAATAGCTATAAGGTATCATCCCTCTAACAATCATCTCCACGAAAAATCATTTATAATTACACTCACGTTTATTATTGTGTGAATGTAGGATGTTGATTTGAATAATTAAAAAAATATTAAGTATCGTATTGAAAAAACTTTATTTTTCAGTTTTGCTACGTTTTCTAATCTAAAAAAATTTTCTTACAATTCACGTTAAAATCCCTTCATATAATTTATATTTATGGTGATGCAAAAATAATTTCCAGGAGAAATGCATCTATTTAATTTGCTTATCCGAAGAAATGCGCAGAAAACAGTGTACGCTTAGCAATTACGTTATGAAAATGATTGAAATTTATTTTAAAATATAAAATTACCATTTAACCAGAATTCCTTTGCGTAAAACAATACTAGAGTAAATGTAATAGTAGTCTTACACCACTTTTTAGACTACTTTTTAGTTTTTAATTGACAGCTAGCGCCCTATATGGTTGAATGTTTTTTAGTCGACAGCCAGCGCCCTATATGGTCAAATTTTATGATTTTCCGTCGGCCACTAACGCAATGCTGACTTTTTTGTTATTAAACTATAATGTTATTTTTGTAAGCTCAATAAAAAATTGAAATCGAAATTTTAATACTTTGTAAAAATGTTTTCTTTTATTAAAAAGGCTTTCGTATTTTATTTTATTATATTTTATTTATATGCGACGTATGTTATACAAATAAAAATTTAACATCTTTGTAATGTAGAGAATAGCTTCTTCACTAACAACTTTATAAATGTTTAACCTTTAATTTTGAATTTATTGTTACTTACTGCACTTACTACATTATCGTAAAAATATTTTAATTTGTGCATGTATGTTTTTTTCTACATTAAATATTAACCAGTCTCAAATAACGAGTTTCAATATAGCCAACTCTTTTAATTCGTCAATTTTTTGGATTTTTTAAAAGTGACGTTACAATCCTTATCACGTTTGATATAGTTTTTTTGATAATTTAAATCAGTTTTGAAAGTGAAATCGGTAAATATTTTCAAAAAATAACGTTAAAACTAGGTTTTATTTTTAAAAATTTTAAATCATGCTTCTAATATATGCTATTGCAGTGATAAGTGCGTCCCCAACTATATTTGACGAGGCTACTTTTAAGATAAGTTTGTCGGTTTTCCATAAAAGTTTCATGAATTGATTTTATTATACTAACATTCTTTAAAATTGAAGGATGTTTATATTCCGCTTTGGATCGTTGATCTTAGTCAATATTCAGTTATGTATGTATAAATAATCTTTTAAAAGTGCAAAATTTTCAATTTTGTCACTATACTTCTTTTTTCTAATATGGTTTGTTTACACTCTAAATTATGAATGTATGACTTAAACTAATCGACACTTTTTTAATTTTATAATCGTTTGAAATACCGATAGCAGGAAATAATAATTTCGAAAAAAAACGCAAATAATTTTTTAATGAATGTCTCTCATTATCTTTTAAATTACAAAAAAATTGACTATTCTGGTTTTCGCCATATATTTGACCTCGCTTTTAATGACTTTTGGATACACTTTTCATTAGTTGACTTGATGGCTCTTGAGGAGAAAGATCATGTTCGCAGTGTTAGTGTAAGTATAAGTAATGGGTTCCTTACAATAGAAGTATAACAACTATCTTGGTGAAAGAAAATTGTTATCACGTAATCAAAAGTCTTTGATCGTTGTGAGATCGAAGCATATATGTACTATATGATACCGCCTGTATAGAATCAGCGACGATCTAGAATCCAAGTTCTGTGATTCGTACCTTCCCATATTTGAAATAAAATTTTGTTCTTAAAATCTGTAATGCAATAATTCGATTAAAGCTTAGAAACCTTATTGATGGAAAATGTGATAATCGAAATGTTATATATATAAATCTTAAAATAGACCTAGAAAAAAATTGTCTACCTATAAATACAAATTTTTTATCGCGATTTCGTAAAGACGCAAAAAAATATCCGAGAAGTTTATCTGGGAAAACTAACTTAAAAATAACTGTGTAGTCGCAATATAGCATTAATTAATTTCTAACAACTTAGTCAACGTTATTTTTTAAGTAAACAAAGTATTGATTTAATTTAATTGACATATTGAATGCTTGACGCTTATATTTTCTTCTTGATTTTAAAATACATCAGTTCGAAAAGAAATATAAAACTAGAAAGTCCAAACCCTATTGTTAAAATTATTAAAAGTGGTTGAACAGTAACAAATTTATTGGTGTCATATTTTCTTGCTTTTGAATAATCTTCGAATTTGAAATGTGTATTTTGCGCGATATTGAACCCGATTCCCGATTCGTACATTTTTCTAAAGATATCTCGAAATTTTTCATAATACGGCGAAGCTCTTTCCAAATAATAGTTCATTTTGTTAGCAAAATATTTTTGTCTAGTAATTTTAAATCCGGGATTATTGTTAATAAATTGGATAGCAGCATTTTCAGGTAGGAAACAAATTGGATTTTTCAACAGTTCTAAATCTTCACTGCAAGTAGTATCATTATAACCATAAAATGTCATTCTTGAAAGCAACTTTTGAAAATACTTATCGTCGGATAAGTATGGAAAAACTGGTTTGTAATTTATTCCTGCGTAAGGATTTAATTGATACCTTTCCATTTCTTCAAAAGTATCAAAGGAAATTTCATTCTGAATAAAGGTAAAGTCTACAATGACTGTATAGAAATCCAGAGAGTAGTGCATAGATAATAATGCAAGACCAAAAAGGATTACATTATCTGCATTTGTTGAAGACTTTACCTTCATAGATCCTTTAATTAAAATTTCAAAGACCTGAATAGTATTCCAATTACTTTGCTTGAAATTTAAACACGATATTAAGCGTATCATTATCATAATTATCACTGGCACTAACAAAACGTAAACTAAAAATTTTATGGGAATATTTAAAATCTTATCGTGAATAATAGGTACAGTTGCAACCAAAAAAACTTTCCTATGCTCCATGACAATTTCAGGATTTGCGGAATTGTAAAATTCAGAGTTTGAATCGTCTAAATGTTCTGCTAGTGGGTACGGACAGATATTTAACTTTCCTAAAGACAGTTCAGCATATATTTTACCCCACATTTTTTTTGCATCACGGTTAGTCAAGAATATGACTCTCTTTTCTTTAAAATTCATTTTTTCTGAGATATCCTTAGTCATTGCGCCATAGTGTGCCCGAGTAAAATATACACTTGTAGTTTCTGATATCTGAAGTTCATCTACACTGGGTACGTGAAGAGCATAATTATTGAGATCTGAAAGTTTATCTGGAAAGATTTGAATATTTTTCTCAAAAATCTTCTTATGATAAAATTCGAAAAATGGATTCAAGTACCATAGAAATGGCTTCCCGCTTCTATATACACCACTTCCATTACGTACTTGCAAAATTGAAAAATCTAAAAACTTTTTCCACCAAGCATGATCCAAAGTTGATTTTATACAGTCTGAATATGTTTCATCGGCTTCAAACATTATTAACAAACACTTTGGATGTATGTGTTTAGATGATATGTTGAAGAATAAATTAATGTAACGTTGACCATCGGCTATACAGTTTCGAGTTGTCTGATATAGTGCGACGTGCAAAGATACATGCCTAGGATTTTTAAAAATTGGTGATGATAGAATATTAGTTTTGATTTGACTTTCCATTTTTACTTCGAGTTCATATACATCAATAGTCATGCTGGGCACGTTTTGAATAACTTTTTGAAGAATTATTTGTTGATTTTCTTGGATTGTGGTATTTGATGCACCGATGAAAAATGTCACCTGATAAGGATCGTATTCTTGTATAAATGTAATCAAAAGATCTAACCAATTGATATTATTATGATCTTCGGAATCATTACACACAATCATCATCATCAATATTATAATATGTATCAAACACATTATCATTATTGGATAGAACAGCACTTTTTCATTAAAAAAGTGTTAATATAAGATGTTACTTATAATTCAAATAATAAAATGAATAAAAAACTTACAGAAAAATGCAACCCATAGAAGACGTATCATGTTTGTATATGTGAGCATAGCTTATTTCATTGTTAATGGAAGATTGATCATATTCGTAAGAAATAATCAAATTTAAAATAATTCGTAATTATTTAAACAATATGTTTTACATATATGATACGCTAGTGACATGAATATTTTATTCTTCTTTATTAACTCTTCAAATAATTTTCCCTTAAGTTCTGTTAGAGCTACGATAAATTGAATTTTCTCGTTGTTCTTTAAACTGATAATGCCTCGTGAACGTTACGGCTTCTTGTAAGGTGCTAACAATGCCATGATGCTCTTTAGATTTCTACACATACAAAAATTATGCGCAAAATGTAGAACTGTGGTTTTCTCACTTTTGATTTTATATGGTTTAACTTACTCCGCTTTTTAATTTCCCATTACCAGAGAGCACGTTGACAGATACTGTGGACGTTGGAATGTATATTCTCGAAAATACGTATTACATATTCTAATTCGACCTTCATACTACTTAAACCTTATAGTCATTCATTCAAACGAATTATGACTTGCATAATCGTTGGTCCCTCCTATTGTATTATGTACTCATTATATTTACAAAAAATTATGAATGTTTACCAAATTTTTACCTAGATAATGAGTACTGTACGTATCTTTTATAGTCGACGCGTGTTCTATTTTTTGTATAATTTTATGTGCAGTAACTATTTAAGTCTTAAATCAACTGTTCAGTCTAGAAACTTAATTTAGTCCATTAATTATGTTTATATTTTTTCTATATATTTATGTGCTCTACAAGAAAAAAATTCGACATGAATACAACTCAAAATTTCAGTAAATTTAACGCGAGTGCTTTCGTATCCGACTATCGAGTTAATCTAACCGAATTTGCGCGTTGCACGTGCTCAATCGAGACAGTTGCGATACTCAGCATCTGGAGAATGTAGGTTATATTAACTTATTTAAACCAAAAAAAAGAAATTATCTTTATGAATTTATTTAACCTACATTTAATAAGAGTATTGCAACTTAAAAACAAATTTTTACAACTGTAATTCAGTTAATAGGTGACAGATAAACCTTAAATACCCAAAAAATTAGATTAAATTTTATATTTCTATTAACATTAAATTTATTAAATAATCCATTAAACAATGTTATAAACTTATAAATAATGTTAGAAACATACATGAAATATTTTATGAATGCCATATATAATGTACAACATGTCTTCGAAGTCTTCGAAGGCCAAAATCCAACTTAAAGTACCATAGATTTTCTCTACATCTGGGCATCAAAGGGTACGTTTTATGATTAATCTGCTTTAAATATTTACAGTTATGCAATAAATGTGCGAATATAAAAATAATTATGATTACAAGAAGTTGTGCAACAATATGCACATAATTTGTGTCATTTTTAAAATTTGTATACAAAATTTTTCTATAAATTGTACATCATTTTTTACATCATTTCTTTCGATTTTTGCATTTCCAAGATTAAAAAAAAAAACAGATTCCAATTCGTTTACAGGACAGTATATCTCATTTAAACTAGAAAATATTACGCTTAATATTCTGGAAACTCTATGTTAAAGGGTCTGGTTATTAACTGAATAAATAAATTTTATTTATAAAGCTGTAGAAAATTTTCTATTTTAATACTCATAACGAAACTTTTTATTTTAAAGTTCTCATAGAGTAACTCTTAAAAATATTAAATAAGTTAAATAATTGAAACGAATCTACAAAAAATTACATACACTTTTTCGAAAAAATGGCAAAAAATAGTTTATTAGTGCAGTGACTCTTTGACCATATGATTCGATCTTTGCTCATGTATAACGTAATATAATAGCAGAAAAGGTCTACGTGCAAACAGAGCGCAGGTCTTTTTGAATCAAATCGAGCAAAAAACGTTTTTTATAACACGTGTATGAAAAAGGATCCTTTTCATGCAGCAGAAATAATAGAAAATTGGGTATATAAAATATACATTACACACATCTATGGGCGATTCTCTGACAAATCATGTGCTCGATTTTCGGACCCCCAAAAAGTAATTTTAAAACATTCTTTGGAGGTTCATGAGCACCACTAAATTTTTTCAGATTTTCTGTATCACTTAATTACAAGTTAAAGAGATGCAAATTTGGCATTTTAAGCATTTTTTACATTTTTTTGCTTTTCTTATTAATTTGTAGCTCCTCAGGGGAGCGTTTTTCACAAAAACAGAAAGACACCTTTTCTAGGAAATTTTCTCTGGTTTATAACAAAAAGTTTTTCAAAGTACCCACACCCACACACACACACACACACACATATAATATATATATATATATGTATATATATTATATATATACATTATAAATAGGTGATTATAAATCGGTGATTCTCTGTAAAATCGAACGATCAAAATTAAAATTTTTTCCAACCATATAAATCACTTCAACTTGATGATACACTTCCCTGAATTTTTTCAGATTTTTTGCATCGATTATCTCTGAGCTACAGGAGGTCAAAGTTGGTAAAATCAGGTTTCTTTGCAGTTTTTGCTGATTTTCAAAAATTCATAGCTTGTCAGGCAAGCATTTTTCACTATACACATGGATAGGAATTTTTTAAGAAAATTTTGTTTAGTTTTCAAAAAAAATACTTTAAGTCATATATATATATATATATACATGTTGTAACTATGTTATAAAGTTATGAAAGCATTATATGTTTTCATAGTTCGCTCTGGACTACGACTACCAAAAAATTCTTGAAGATACCTTTTTTCAGTAGAAAAGTGCCTGCGAAACTCCTAGAACAAGATAGAACTACTCTGATAAGCTAAAAGTAAAAAAATCACTTGTCAAAACCAAATAATTGGATTTTCTATCTAAAAAAAATATATTAAAGAAGTAAAAAAAATTCTAAGACAAAAAGTATTCTTGAGATTTTTCTTAATTTCGCTTCGTTTCCAAGCTAAAAATCGATGAAAATGTCGAATTTTTATAATAAATTTTATGCAAAAATTGTACATACATGTTCTATAACATTGTTATCATATCATATATATAATATATATGACTTTGAAAGAATTTTTTCCATAAACTAGAGAAAATTTCTTAGTAAAAAAGTCATATTGTTTATATGAGAAATGTTCTCCTGAGGAGCTAGAACTTAACGAAAAAAACAAAAACTGCAAAAAATACTTAAAATGACAAATTTGAGCTTCTGTACCTTGAAAGTAAGTGATGGAAAAATTCTGAAAATAATTCAGAGGTACTCATGAACCTCTAAAGTATGTTTCAAAAATATTTTTTGGGCGGGGCCCAAAAATTCAGCGCACGGTTTGTCAGAGAATCACACATATATACACACACATATCTATCCAGTCAAAAAGCCATATTCACACACTTGTTACAAAAAGTACGATGTGCAAAAAAGAGAGTAGCTTTTTCAGACTTGGGTAATATTACAGCACTCGCTATAAAAACCCAAATTTGCCTCCTGATGGCACAATATACTATTATTAAATTAATCTGTAAAGTCTATATATTTGCTTCCATGGTGAAGGTCATCCCTGTCACGGGAGTCGTTTAGGAGAAACTGGTGACCTGTTAGTCTTTTTTGGAAACGGTCTGGAATTTCTTCTATTTCATTCAAAGTCTTAGAATTCATAGGCAGGTGCTTGCGACGAATGCGTCTTATGGATTTTTTAACGTTTTCTCTTTCTGGACGCATACTCAACACGTTTGATTCCGAACCCTCCAACTTGGCTTATGCAATTGCTGAAGGTCGTCTATCTCTTCGTCTCTATTTGGTACAAGCAGTCGCGAGCTGAGTGATCAGGGCCTAATACGCGGGTGGGTTCAAAATTACACGAAGAAAATGTAAATATATAAATTACCTTTAATAACAATAAGCTTTTCTTGAACCAAAGTCGTGATTGCCCTGGTACCACACTCTTTAGCACGAAGCCGCTTATAATTTGAATTATCACGCGTAGGTTTTTTCGGCCTGAAATATATAAATTCGCCAATGATTAATTTTGTATTCTCTACTATTCGTACAGCCACTGCACAAAAAGATTAAATGAACATTTAATACAAAATGCGTGTATAGTAGAAGTGTAAACATTAAAAAAATGATGCAATAACAAACAAAATAATAATTCGTATCCACAATAATATAAAAAGATCGTTTCGAAGTCAGCTGCGTTGTAAAGTGTCGTTCGAAATTTTCCAGTAGAAAAAATAGTTTGGGAAATAGAGCATTCGGAAAATCGACAATTTGGGAAAAAAATCATTCGGGAAAACAGTTTCGGAAAAATGGATTTCGGGAGAATGTACGTTCGCGAGAATGTTCATTGGGGAACGGGCATTCGGGAAAATGGTCGGGTACTGCTTAAACATAAAATTTTGTACAGCTTTAAAATAAAACTTCTGTTTTCAACTATTAATCCGGACCTGGCCCCGTAAAAAAGTTATTTATTAAAATTGGGATATTACTATGCTATTGAAATTAGCTCAGATCACGTAAACACACTAGAATGTGTGCTTCGTTTTTCAATGCAAGCTTTATTTAAAAAGTTCAATAAAAAATTTTTAAAGAATACGATTATTAAAAACAGTCTTGAGAGTACAACAAACATCTATTAAAAAATGATCACTATTAAGTTATATGGAGTTTGTTACAATACTGAATTAAACTGTACATGTGACTAATGCAATACACCGCAGTGTAAGCATTAATGAATCTTAACAAGATTCTTTCATAGGGCACACGTGTTCGCTGTATGATAAACAGCTGAAACTCTTCTTCAAGTTATGATATAAAAAAAGAATTAGAGGCGCACGTGTCCGGATAAGAACGATACCTTGGGCCTGTATATGCTCATTGCACTCCAGACCATAATAGAATGAAAAAGAGTCGATTGAATCTCTCGATCGATTTAATCGAACGCGCCTATTTTTCGTATTATGTAGTATATTATACAATGATTCACCGGCAAGCGTATCATCGGCGATAACGCGTCCGGCCCGCAGACTTGGCTTTATACACACTCTCGCAGACTCTCGTATCTCTATCCCGCAGACCCGGCCTGGTCCAGCCGCTAATTCTCCCGCCAGTCTTACGCTCTCCTCCTCCAACTTCATATCCGCGCAGGACTAAGGTTCGATATCCTCGCTCTCTCTCTCTCTCCCTCCCTTTCTCCTTCCTTATACTTTATACCCTTTACTCATATAAAACCCATCTCCTTTCGCACTATACTCTGATTCCTCTACATACAGTTTCTTCCTCTCTCTCTCTCTCTCTCTCTCTCTCTCTCTCTCTCTCTCTCTCACACACACACACACGCAAGCATATTTGCTTTTATAACATATCCAAACTCTCTCTCCTTTCTCTCTTTCGGTTTGCTCCGCCAGTGCACTCTGCTCCTCCTCGTATATGTACATTGTACACACACGCACTCGCAGACACATACGCGCTCGCGCACACGCTCAGGCTCACACAAGCACATCACACGAATGTATATCTGTACGTCGCGCTTTTTTACCTCCTTTCACTCCCTCGCGCGCTGCGGCCGCGAGAAGGGGGGGGGGGAGGAGCACCATATACTCTTCGTATAACTGCAGCAGAGTGGTGTCTGGTGGAGAGAGAAAGAGAGGCAGCAGAGCCTCTCTCTCTCTCTCTCTCTCTCTGCCGCTCTCGCTCACTCTCTTTCTTGCGAGGCAAACGCCAAAGTAGTATACGTGCAGTGCCGGGGCTGACCGCACGGCCTTAAGGTCCCAGTGGCGCTGACGCAGCGGCGGCCGGTTCTCGTATTTCCACTCGGTTTTTCGCGCTGTCGCTGCTGCTGCTGCTGCTGCTGCTCTTGCATTGTTCGTCGCGCGAGACCGAGACCTTTGGAATTTTCGTGGGTGGCATAAAAGAGTTAGTGCCATTTGCGATTCGACTGCGGCAGTTCCGTGCGCTCTCTCGCCGCCGCCGTCGTCGTCGTCGTCGTCGTCGTCGTCGTCGTGCGCCGCGGCCTGGCTTCTCTCCGTCTCTTTCTCTCTCGGCTCCTTCTCTGTATACCGATCTTCCCGTGATGATCTCTGGGTGGACTGCAGGCTTGTGTGCGTCGTCTCTGTAGAGCAAGAGCAAGACAGAGAGCGAGAGAGGAAGATGTGCGAAGGAGAGGATTGTGCGGTGCAAGCGAGACAGGTTTGTTGTTGACGGATCGGCTCGAAGGCCCAGATCGCGGAAGACATCATGCCGTGGAACGGCCCGGAAGTTTTTCGGGCACTGCCGCGCGGACGCTTTTGATTCCTCGACGGCTGCAGCGCGCTAAAGGAGGAAACTCGGATTTTTACAAGACGTACGTATATACGAAAACTTCTTCGACTGTGCGCTCGAGCGAGATTTAGCGTGTACAATATACGCAGGCGCAATGCTTTAATGCTCGATCTCAGCTCGGTCGATCTGCTTCCGAGCAGGCGGTAAGCGGGTATAGTCCGCAAAAATAAACAATTCCTGGCTGTATGTAGGCTCTGGAGCGCGATATCTCCATCGAGTTTAATAAATCGGCGCTGCGCTCAGCGCGACGCACACGTATACGTATACGTGCTGGCTGAGCAAGCCGTAATCGCTCTCGGAAATCCATGCAAAAGAAGCAGCAGGACGAATCGGGCGAGAAAAATGTGCGTGCGCCGTGGAAATTGGAGATGCGCCGGTGCGTGTAGCGTTACGAATTCACGAGCGCGCATCATCGCAACAGCCGAGGTTATAAAGAAATAACTTTTCATTTTCTCGTTATCCGCACTGTATAATGCATTGTGCACGACGTGCGAAAGCGCTTTAAACTCTACGGGCGCGCTGTGCGCCGCACCGAGAGAAAAGTGACCTAATAAAAATTACCGGTGTGTATGCCGAGTGAAATTACTGTAGTTACAGTAACTGCGGAACGCCTGCTACAACTGTGAGCATTTTTTTTAGTTTTATTTACGGTCGTTTTTGTGCGATCGGTAATCGATTTAACTTGTTTTTGCGATTCTAAGCGGCATTGCCGTTGCGGTTCGTCAAATCTTTTGCACAGCTTTTTGGCGGAATAAAAGATGGACTTGCATATTGGTAAGGTTGAACAGTTTTCTGTGAATACATGCACTTCGTATTGGTTATGCAGTTATTCACAAAGATAATATGTATAAAATCGATTATAAACAGTTAGCACTAAATTTACGTTTTGAAAAAAGTATTAAATATTAAAAATTAACCGATTATTGCATTTCTATCAATGTGCTCACGACGAAAAACTAAAGATACACTACACATATTAAAATCTTGGAGAACACGAAAATAAACCAATACCGGACCAGACTCTTTTCTGTATCTTTACTCGAGAGTTGTATAAATTCGGTAAATATCCCAAAAGTCAATATTACTTCTCCTCTCGAACTTTCTCATGAGCTAAAAGGACCAAATAAAATTTGTACGCAGTTCCTTAGTTATTGCGAAGCAATAAGCTTTAATACAGTATATCGGAGCACGAACGCTTGGTCTTGCTATTTTTCATAATAATTTTTACAAGTTTAAAGCTCTTAAAAATTTATTGACGAGTTTTATTTAGAATACGTCTATTATTCTTGATTAAATTCGAGTGTCTTCATGCAATTCACGATAGTTACGATTTTTACGACTGAAATCGGAATGAAAAAGTTATGACCGAGAAAAAGAATAATCTTGATTAAATGTCTTTTGTCTTACGAAATGATCAATCTTTGCGATGAAAATGGCATCAATATTTCTTTCATAAGCAGATTGAATGAAACCAGATTCATTTGGGTGATAAGATATAATGTTACGGCTATAATTGAGGATTGTATTTTATTTTCCTTAAAAAGACAGTTTCATTAACGTATAAGTTACAGTTACATAATATATTATATGATCTACCTAATAATCCATAAAAGTTTACTATTCGTGGCAATAACAACATATTTTTACAATTTGTTTTCAGCCTTTAAACACTAACTATAATTGAGCTTTTAAGATATAATTATGTCCTATATTCTACAGTAATGATCAAAATACTTTTTAAAAATAAACTATTAAATTAGTAATAATAACAATACCAATATCTTACAAGATATTTAATATACTATTCTAAAAAAATGTATTTATTGAAATTTGGTAATTAAAAAACTATACCTTCGATTGAAAAAAAACGGTAATTCGCACATTCGAATTTTTGAAATGTTTCGTTCAACTTAAATTTTCAACTAGTTACACAAATAAATTTTGAATTCAGGAATTATGATTTTCTTTAGATCGAAGATATATATACTTTGCAATCATAAAATTTCGATTAAAAAATGTTATTTATTACAAAAACTTATCTCACGGTACGTTGTTATAAGTTAATTGTTTATAAAACGAAAAGAATTTAGTTTAACAACATACATTGCAGGATTACATAACAACCTTAAAAGAAAAGTGTTGATTACTATTACAAATGTTGACAGTAATGAGGTGCTTCATTTCACCTGTATCTCAAACTATTTAAGAATCGATTAATAAACTCGTTGGAGTACACGAAGAGAATATGTTTTTTTTTCCAGAAATTATTCCAAGCTGGTCACGCACATGTATCGAAGACAAGAACAAGGGCTGTATAGTCGGAAGTAGCGCGCTTCGCGGTGGCTCGTGCTCGCGATTGAAAAATGATTATATGCATCGCGAAGAGAAATCGCGTGGCGCCGTACAATTGGCGGCTTCCATATCGTTTATCTTCGACTAGCATCTCTCTGTTACTCTCTCTCCCCTCCCTCGTCTCCGGAGCACGACAAGCTCGCTTCATAGAAAGCCGTTATGATCAATTATCATTCTCGAATAGGGGACGACAATATTGTGCATCGAGATCCCGTGGTGCTGTTTACTGCTTTGGAAGCTTAGAAAGCAAATTGAGGCCTCGGCAAGTTTATATAGTACACGGCGAGGGCTTTTTCGCTATTGAAAGATGATGCTTCCAGCTATGAATACTGCGCGATTTTAACACGGGTTTTATTGCTATTAAAATCAGCTTTACGAGAAATTGAAAATAACTTAACGTACATAATCTGTATACTGTATATATGCACTGAAAAAAATGATGCTTGTTGGTGTTAAATCAATTTGAGAAAAGAGTATTTCTGTTGAATCTGGTGGGAGAAATTTGAGAAAAATCTTCTTAGGAGAAAAGAATCCTTTTTATTCAAAAGGAATGCTTTTAAATCAAAAAGATTCGTTTCCTTTCAAAAGGTTTTTTTCTTCAAATTTTAATATCAGTGCATGTTCAATCGAGAATTTTGATCGAACGTATTTCCATTAAAATTTCATTTATTTTTGTTTGAAACCTAGTAGAGCTCTGCCCCAACCAATGTAATATTCTTTTATGAAAAAAGCCGAATAATAATTTATTTTTGATTAGTTCAGTAATAAATTTGAACTTTGCGGTTTCAAAGGGTATAGATGCACGGAAAATTGTGAAGTCATAAAAAAATGTTTCACAGAAACACGCTATTTGGTAAAGATAATTTTTTTTCTAAAATAAATGCATGAAATTAATAAATAACAAAAATAATTATGAGTAAAAACTGGAAAGTCGCAAACAGAATTCATTTCAATGAATATTTGGAGATTCATATATATCTGCGAACAAGCCTGTAGATGTAAAAGCATGTCCTGAACGATAGTTACTTCCTCGAAATGCAACTAATCAAATCTCGAACTTTTCTCCAGGCTCCATAGCTCCAGAATAAAATTAGTACTGCACGTGGCACGCATGTGTGTGTGTGTGTGTGTGCGCGCGCGTGTCTGTGCAGCCTTGGTTCTTCCAGGGCACATAAGTGGGCCGACCGAAGACAAACGGTGAACCGGAACGAGGCAAAGGCTCGTGAATCGAATTTAATGAGCCGCATCATCTTCGAGAATTTTTTTTTTTTTATTTTCTCAAGATAACACTTTTCGATTCTGCGCGTAAATCTGATAAATGTCTTTACTTTTAGAATATTGTTATTGGGTCACCACGGTAGCCTTAATACTGAGAAAAAAATTTTCATTTATATTCAATTTATCAGAATTGTGTATATACCTCTCGACGCGTTGGAGCATACTCCGAGACATACACGTACATAATATACACATGTTGCGAAACTCGTTGAGTTTATTCTCTCATATTTTTCCTAATATTTACACTGTTCTCGCTACAAAACATTTGCATAAGTCTTGAACGATGTGAACTGTGAAAATACGAGTGCGGCACTAATTCTTCGTCTTAGTTCTTGTATATCCATTACGCGGCTGGCTAGTCAGTCTTTCAAGCTGGCGTATGCATAAGTGCGCGTGTGTGTATAACTGTGTATTTGCGTGTCTTTGTGCGTGTCATACTTTTACCATAAGTGCTATGCCGATGAAAAACGAGCGTGTAAGTGACTTCGTCGCTGCGTATCGGATGAGAGCATTGGTGTCTCTCGAGATAGATAGGCTTTCTTAATCAGGAAAGCTGTCACGCTCGAGCTCTACTTTTTACGGCTGTGCCGATTAGTCCCGAGGTGAAATTTTTAACGCGCGCTGTAATCGGATTAATCAGCGATTTATTTTGCTCGTCGATAAAAATTACTCCTATTTCAGAAAAGAATTTTCTTATTTTATGATTTTTGATAATTTTATACAACCGCAACCTTTTTTCAAGTCGTGGAAATGTAATGTACATTTGGTAATTGGATAGAAAATACTCAAAAATAGTAAAATGCATAGAATCATAATTTTTACATTTTCAAGATTTTCTCCAAAGCTTTGGATTTTTGTGTTTTTTTTGAACTAAAAATGAATGAAACTGTGCAAATTAAATATCTTTAAAGAAAAGATTGCAAAATAGCCCCCAGGCTCGAGCATTTATCTTGAAATATAATTTGTGTGTGTGTGTGTGTGTGTGTGTGTGTGTGTGTGTGTGTGTGTGTGTGTGTGTAATACAAGTGTAATTATTTACACAAACACCAACATACCTTCTTATTAAATTATCTTATAAAATAATTTATCTTAGGAAAATAATTTTTTTTGTTAAAAATAAAACCAGTCTTTTTAAAGATGTACCTATATAGAAATAAAAATGAAAAGAAGTTATTATTGATTTAGTATTATTTATTCCGATAATTTTTCCTTCGAACTAAAGTTTACTGAAGTTCATTTACCTGCAAATATACTTATATTATATGTATAATTATATATATATATATATGTGTGTGTGTGTGTGTGTGTGTGTGTGTGTGTGTGTGTGTGTATATATATAAATATTAAAGCTGCGATTGGTGCTAAATAACATTAATGCCTTATCAGTCCAATTCGATATCCGAGCGATTCCACCAACAACTGGTTCGAAGTCACGCTCTGCGCTAACGGTTTATGTTTTTGCCAATCGTCGGCCCTTATTTCCATGTGCAGTCCAGCACGAGCTTTCCAATCCCAAGAGAACTGCGGAAATTGCACTTCGCCGTTAATTAACTGGGTGTATGCCTAGTGCCCACATCGAGTTACAGATTTTCTGCTGACGATTTTCCGCTGCGCTTGATGTTCCCAGTTCTTTTTTCAACGCAACTGTTGCATTCTCGACTGAAATTACAAGAGTGGGAGGTACTGAGTTTTTTTAGTTGCAAATCAATAGTTCACAACAGCTTGAAAGGTGGGACCAGACTTTCAAATATGTTCTTTTTTCTTTTTCAGATAATACTGTGTTAACTTAAAATTTTAAGTTTCAGGGATTCTGTCAATTGGACTCTCATAACATAATACATATGTATTATGGTTTACATACAGAGTGTATATTAGAAATGATATACATAGATGTGATTCGCATGTATAACTTTGTATGAATATCTTATTCGCTATAGGGTCCAGTTTTGGAAACATTGAAACACGTGTTCCATTATTGTGACTGATGAATAATAATAATAATAATAATTGAAAATGTATTACATTCAAATAATTTTTAGTAATAATGAAATTATATTATAGTAATATGTGTAATAAGCTAGTTTCCATTCAAACGGGAACTTATTAGACAGATTAGAACTGTTTGACAATAATATTAGTTCGATATGAATCGACCACAATAACCTGTCCATAGCAGCGCGCATGCACTTTAGTTAATTATTCCAGACGACACAAATTGCTATCCAACATAAAAATTTATTTTCATTTAAAGTCTGTCCACCTGAAATTACGTAGCAATGGAATTAATCCACACAACTTCGTTCACCGTCTCTCTCTCTCTCCCTCTCTCTCTCTTTGACTCTCTGTCTGTTGCGCTCTTTGTCTGTCTCTCTCTCTCTCTTTCTCCCCCTCCACTTTCTCCCTAATAAGACCGCATATTTTCGAGTTCATTACTACTACGTCTCGGTCGCAAACAAAACTCGAAACGTCAATATATATTCATCATTCGAGTATATACATATATCGCCGTAATTCATTAATAAGATGAAGACCGCTCAGGCTATATCGCTAAAACGTCAATATTACACGCGGCGTCTCTGTTGATTTTGAAACTCGAGCGAAAATGTTTTGACGATTAAGCGAAATTTCCTTGCGGACGGTTTTAACTTCCGGCTCGAGGAATAACGTGCATTTTTTCGAAACGCTCTTTTATTTATGTCAATAAAATTACTTCTGGAATTCGTTACTTAAGCTTACTATATATTTACGTAATGTACGCTATATACTGAAATGTTTTTCATAGACACAGAAAGAGACTTTGTTTACGTGCAGAAATAAAAAGAATAGTACAAAGGTGATAGAAAAATAACTGTCAAATGCAGGTGTACAGAAAGCGAAAAGGGCGGGCAATTTAAAAGGCGCAGAAGCTTGGAATCGTTAAAGTGGATGGAAGCGACGTACTAGCTGTGGAGCATCGAACAACACAAAGTGCACAGCACGTCGGCGGCCACGTTTCTAATCTCGACAATGTATATAAATACATCGCACGTAGCCTCTCTTTCGTCTCGTATGCTTCTCTTTCGTGCTTCGAGCGACGGCTTGGGAAGTCGGGCTTCTTTTTCGTTCCGCACTTTTGTTGCTGAATTTTCGTTCTCTTTGGAATAGCGCGGCGTTTGTCGACCGTTGCGCAATTGCGAGCGTGTTTAAACTTGACTTTCTTTCTTATTTTTTATTTCGGAATAGCGGAGAGTTACCCACAACCAGTTTCTTTATGTTTCTCAATTCATTAGATGAATAGTAAATTTTTATTTTCTTCTATAGGCTGGTTTTGAATAAAAATGGAAACAATATTTTGAAAAATATTTCTTAATATGGCTTATTATATAATTGATTATAAATTTTTGTAACACATGGATGAAGTGGGCACTTTTCTGATATAAGTTTACGAGCATCCTGGGAGTATTAAAAGAAATAATGCATTGTTCAAAAAAAGGCGAAAACGAATTTTCACATCATCAATCTAGAGTCTCTCTCACAAATTAGGAAAATGAATATTAGTATGGGAGTGTGTGTAACTTGTGTAGTGTACAAGAGATAGAGAGAAAGAGCGAAAGAGATAGAGGGAGAGAGAAATCGAAAGTGTCGCGCATCCAAACCCCTATAAAATCTTCTCCAGACTTCACCCTCTTCGAGTACTCGAACAAGAGGGATGAAATAGACACCCTCAGTCCCAAAGCGTCGAGCAAGTGAGGAAAAACCCCTAGACACCCGAGAGAATCTATTTATCGATTATTTATTATTTCATTTAATACATAGTTTATGTTAGTTTACGTGTTACTGTTTTATTGTGTTGCAACCTTGTTTTACCCTGAATCCCACATTAGTAAACAAGTTAAAAGCTATACTACATTGATGATTCGATAATCCAATTTATTATTCACTTGTCATGAATGAGATTAGCTTGGGTTATTCCCATGTAAACATATTACGTCCAAATTATGCATAGGTTATAACCAACAGACTATACACAATCTGTGCAGAGGAATGGACATGCATAATCTGTACATAATCTGTATATAAATTTTATTAAAAAATGCACTTTATAACTGTATTTTTGAATATTTGACATAAAGAAATATTCATGGCAATGGATAAATATTCGAGGTACATATTTATTTATTTTTTATAATTATACAGGCAGCAATAATCTTTTACACAGATAAACAGTACATAGATAATAACAGGTAATACAGATACAATATTGACAATTATGAATTGATAATATAGGTTGATGGAAGGGGATGTAGATTGAATAAAATCCTCCTCGAAGATAGAAGTATTGATCAATTTCGTTCTCACAGAAAAATGAAAACAACTCGCATTATAATTAATATAAAATTATGCATAATTATCGTAAAAATAATTGTAAAGATCCAACATTGACACCTAGCGTCTGGAAAGCGAACCAGAGCTGTTTAAGCCCATATGTATACTGTTACATATGTATAGAACGTATGTACAGGATGTGGATAAATGCAAGAAATCGTGACGGCGTGGGTTGGCCTACCTTTGCGTGATCAGTTTCTTATTCTTTTTCTATTTTTAATGTCCATAAGGACTCCTCCTTATCACTCCTAAAGGAACATAATTTGTGAGCATCAAGTCCTCGGTGTCCACGAATGTCCGTACGGCATGTTACAGACGTCTCCTATCTATTATGACTGCTTCTGCTGCCTCGTGATCATCGGGGATTGACAAGCCGCAAAGTACTTCCATTCTTTCAGAATCCTTCCACTTGATCCCGTGGTTCAAAGTGTCACCTCCCCATGTCGAAGCAAGAATCAGATTCTTTAATAGGAAGCTGATGCAACATCCTACTAGTCAGGTATATTGCATTTTTCGAAATATCGGTCAAGCCAGAACTTGCCGACATTTCTCTGTACCAGGAAATAGTGAATCTCAATGGGACGCTTCCATTGGAAAAATATAACTTATCGTATTTTCTATATAATTCCACTAGATCGAGCCTCTAAATGTGTCTATCGGCAGGAGAGGTATACCCAAGTTATTCGGGTCTGCTTTCTGCAACCATCGACTCTGTCACACAATGCTGCTTAGCCTTACGAAATATTAAAATAAAATTAAAAATAAAATGATAAAAGGTTTATAAAAGTGAAAGAAAACTAGTAAATGCAAAATAACATAATTTCAAATGATGAATCTGAAATGATGAATAATCCTATCTATTAAAGTCTGTAATAACGCTAAAAGTCTGTATCTCACTCATTCATGCTAAGATCCATAGAAACGCTAAAAGTCTGTAAATCAATAATTCGTGGTAAGATCTGCGATAACTTGTACTAAAGCAATAATTTTACAAAAAATAACTAATGAATTTATCAAGTAATTTTGGTTCAAAACAAAAAAGTATATATTAATACGGAATATTCTATTAAATCTTCCCGTACTCCTAAAACTTATAACCCAAAGTATCTTTAACATGTTCAAATGTTCTATATCTTGTTTCTGGGCCCTTATAAGGTCCCTTATCGAAATCATTAAAGCTCCGCGCTTTAAATCACTCGCTATGAATTTTTCAACTCAACAGTCGATCGTTTTTCCCCAGATTTTTTGAAAACTTCTTTTATTATTCTTTAATTCACGCTGGCTCCCTGAATGAAAAAGAGCAGATTTCTGCCCTCGTTGACAAAATGCACGGGATGCAATATAGAGGGGGAAGGGGAGAGTAACTTATTACATTTTGATGATATTTGAGTACCGGTACCTGTTTTTGGGTGCTTGCAGTGATCTTAAATACTCCTCCTGCACAAATAATATATTATCCTCTTATGAATTAATTAATTAAACAGGATAAACCGATGACTTCTCCATAATAATATTTCTTATTCTTTCGTAGCAACACCTTTTTTTATCCTAACTAAATGATTGATACAGATATATCTTTAAGTTTCTTTAAGAGTTATATATATATGATTGGTTGTCGCCGACGTCAACTGATTGACTAACGAGTTTGCTCTGTGAATAAAAATGTATACGAACTGTACTCTGTACGTCACAAACTTTCAACTTTGCTGCTGATCATAACATCAAAAGGTCAGAATTCAATGAATGTACTACAATGTGAATTTTTATGTTTCTTTTTCATTTCAAACCCATGCTATACGGGGTTTCTTCTTTTGCCAATCGCAAGGAGCTTGATGAATAAATAATTTTTGTTACCCATGCAGTTTGATGTTAGTGATGTTCAATATTAGAATATAGATGATTATTGATTATTGTACACCAATTGAAATGAGACGCGAGACCAATTAAAATTCGTAGAAGATTTCATCAGGGTGAAGTATATTGCTGCAAGCACATAAAAATTTCTTTGTAAGTTATGTCGAATCGATCCTAAGCTTTAGTCTTGATGCAACTTGGATTGAACTTGAAATTATTTTTTACTTTAGAAAAAATGTTAATAGAAAATGCGCTTAATCTTGAGAAAATTTATTTGAAGTTATGCAACATTTTAAAAACCGAAATTAAAAGAAATAGACGCTCTTCCCGCTCTGGCGTCGATGTACCGTCGAGACCGCATTCGTCAAAAAATCGTATACGCGAAAGTAAGGTCGCTTGCCAGTGCAAGCCGGAAACGCATAATTAGCCGTACGCACATAGCTTACTACCCCCCTTTATCGCAAAATATAACGACTCGTCGGCAAAAAATAAGCTTAGCGCGAATTTTGCGATTTCATAATTTCCGTTATTTACGCGGAGCTGCCGCGGTCGGCGCTTTCGCATATATAGACACGTTTGCGACCGAAGTAGATTCGCGCGAGGGGTCTTCCCACTCCTCGCATATATACATATATATATTCCGCATAATCCACGCGCTCCAATCTTCCTCTTTCTATTTCCATCCGTGTCGTCGTACTCGCTCGCACACTTTCACCTTGCGCTCTGGCCAGCCGATCCACTTCTTTCCCATTTCCACGCAGCCCCTATCTCGCCATCATCGTTTCCCTCTCGTTCGACTCTCGAAAAGTCGCGTCGTCGCATTTGGCCCTTAAAACTTAGCGTCAGCTGCTGCTGCAGCTTTCCGAATTCTCGCAGTCTCCTCTCCTCTCCTCTCCTCTCGTCTCTTCTCTTCTCTTCTCTTCTCTCTCTCTCTCGCTCTATCTTGGCTCGCTCGTCGCCGGCGTTGTCCTCCTCCTCCTCCTCCTCCTCCTCTTCTTCTGCACACATCTTATCCTCGGCGATCTCGGTACGAGCCAGTACTCGGCTCGGCATTTTGGCGAACGCCACGCGGACCTTGCTCTCAGAGCCGACATTCGCGGCTCCGCTCGCCTTCGCATTTACAGGGGGAAATTCGATTTTTTCCCCGGCTCTCGGCACTCGCCGGCAGACTGGACGACGAGAGAAAATAGTGCGAACGACTCGGTTACGTATACGCGCATTCGCGAAGCGCGTGGCCCCGTTTCTCTCGTGTTAACGCCCGGGTTTGGTGCGCCGTATAGTTGGAGCTGCTGTTTTTCCACGAGGGATGAGCGCTTCCCTGGAATGCGCTCGACTGCTCGATCGATAGCGCTCGATCGGACGTATTCAGGAAACGCGTAAGAGTTATTTTTCTCACGACGCTTCTTACTCTTCCGAACTTTATTTATACGCTCTGATTTATGCGCTATTTTTAGAGCTGATAGCTGGATCGAAGTATTCATGAGACGCGCGCGCGCGCAAGTGAGAGAGAGAGAGAGAGAAAAACAATTTCATTTCGATAAGTGAGAAGAAAACTGATTCGCGCCGCGATCGATCCGCGGTATTGATGGATCGCCGCCGTGGAAAGCGATTTGGGGATACTTACAAGTTTTACCGAACTTCCGATGGCCAGGCTTTTGTAGCGACGGGCAGAAATGTTTGTACAGAGGGAGAAGCTTCTCTCTAGATGTCAAGTGTGTACAGCAGCCGGCGCTATATCGGTGTTTAAAAATCACTTTACCATGAAACGAATTTAAAAATAGTATTCTTAAGCTCTTGCGCGATTTGCCGCTCGCAGAACGCGAGTGCGACATCGATAGATACGACAGATGCCGGCAATAACTCGAGCCCACTCGTTAGAATACGAATATACACATGCGCGTTCTCCTAATATATTTTGTCTACACAAAAGCTGCCTTACGAAAATTACGAATTTTCAGTGAGAAAAATTTCTGTGCGATGGATTATTCTCCCTTTTGAAATTCCGCGAATCCTGTACGTATACGGCTTCTAAATTCTAAACAATTTCGAGTTTTCATAATTCGCAGTAAAACAAGCAAAGCATCAAAGGTAATTTCGGAGAAAACACTTTCCAGTTATTGGAGCAGAAGACGCGTATATACCAAAATACCTAATGGCGCTCTAGTGCGACTCTTGGCTTATACATGACCAAATCTTATTAAAATGTCGAGTTAGGGGGGTAAAAAAAACGGTTGATTTTCATACCTCCCAAACGCAAAAGTTCTTGTTCTTTATGTTCGAAAGAATAAAAAACGGTGAAAAAGCAGAATTTTTACAATGCGTATGATTTTATTTAATCTCTTCTCTTTATTCAAATGCTCATAAGTTTTGATGCGAGCAATCGTTTTTAAATCGCCTTATTTCAAATTAAAGCTGAATTCTTCTATTTTCTTTTTGTTTTTATAATGAAAATAGAAGCGAAGAGCTTTCGTTTTAAAAAAAATCGCTCAAACAGACCACTCGTCAGGAGGTGTCGGGTTATAAAGTTAATAAATGCAAAAAAATCGGTCATTTTTGCAAATCTTCCGTAATGTTTATACTACGTTTCTGTGTTTGAACGTTCATAACGTTTGACTATTTCATCCAATCCAAATGAATATTATTAAAATAAAAGCTTTCTTCGTATACTTACTTTGAAGATAAATCGATGTTTGGTAACAGCTATATAGGCTAAATATGTATTGGTACCGGTATTTGCAAATAAAGCCTACCTTTTCCCTAAATCGTTGGATTTATTTAAAAATTTCTATTTGTTAAGTGCACAGAAAAGTATCAAATCTTGCGTTTATGAATTATGTTTTCAACGCTTTATCAAATAAAGAACAAGAAAAAAATATATTTTGGAGATATGCTCCCTTTTTGAAAATCCACCATTTTTTATCCGCCCAACTCGACATTTTAAAAAGATTTCGCCATATGTATTTGCACTGTAGGTTTAGTATTTTCTTGGTGAGCGACCAGTTGCGACAGGCACTGCTAACAAGAATAGTCGTTATATATACAGAAAGTAAAATACATACTAGTATACAAAATAGTTAAATATCTGCGTTTATGTATCTCTTCTTAATAAAGTCTTGACGTCCGCTGATACGCGATGTCATTCCGATCGAAGAAAAATGTAGACTTGAATTATTCATAAGTTGAAATAACAAGTGTAAAAGTAAATTAGCCTCATCGCAATGCTCTATAAAATCATGTGTATATGTACACATAAAATTTAAAAATTGGTTTATAAAAAAGAAAACAATAAACATGGCCATGCAGATGACAAGCACAGTCTAGAATCAACCTTAAAAAACAATGCCACGTGCATCCGGCCAAGTACTGCGTGTATATATAAGTCGTTAAAAAAACTCTGCCAAGTGTCGCTCGTCACCGCAAGTCAACAGCGCCATCTGCATCTAATTCAGCCGCCCGTGCAACTTACGCGTATATATATATGCAATGTTTCTTCCCTCTTGCCGAGCATTTGTTCAATAAACGCTAATGTGTCTTATCTTCGGCGTCGACGATAAATATAAAGACATAACTATTTGTCGAATCAGCGAGTAAAATCATGCTTCGCCAACCTAAAAAGCTTCTCGTTACTCTCGTTTACGGCAATTATGTACAATTGACGCGTGTATATATGAAAGTGTCGCGTCGATGCCCGAGTGAGCTCGCGTTGATCGGAAAGTGGCGAAGAAGTCGAGCAGTCTTGCTTTCGTAACGAAAATTTGATACTCGATGCGAACTGCGTACTTCATTAAAAATTTTATGGTAAGAAGTCGCAGTCGAGCGAGTCGATAATTTTTCATAACTCGATTTTGGAGTGACATTCATTTTACGAGATACGATGAATTTCAAGGAGAAAATCTTCGTAATGCCTAGAATTCTGCGCTTTGAACTTTTATGGAATAGTTTGGCGTCTTTCTGGAAACTTCGTAATTGTAAAGTTCTATAGGTTGTACTATTGAAGTATGCTGAACATTTGTTGCGGAGCTGGCACGTATTGATTATGAGGTGTCAATAAGTTATTTTATAGATAATCAACTGTAAACTACATAACCGATGATAAATTACGAAGCAGATGCTGATTTCTGTGCTTTTTAAAATTAAAAACAGAGGGAACGGTATATAATAATCTGTGTTACAATATAAGCAAGTTGCGCGCAGACACTCAACTGGCAGTAATTTTAATTAGGTCATTCTCGAGTGCGGAAATTTCGATTGCGCCGATAAGTCGAGTATAAGCGCGCGCCCGGCGATATATTGTTTCGGCAACGCACATCCAATTATCCGGTTTTCCAAATTAATCCGACGACACGCCGCCGAAAGCATCGGAAGCCGTCGCGCGCAAAGAGTATAAGCGAAAAATGACGGCAGAAAAACACGCGAAAACACTTTGCAAGCCGACATGCGCGAAGGCTTGAATATTTATGACTCGAGATCGTGTGCGACAAGCAAAAGGAATCCCTCGAGTGCGTATACGCGCATATGTGTATATACGCGCAAAGTCCCGAAATTTCCTGGAGCGCGCGTCGCGTCGCGCGATGAAAAGGACGAGAAGAAGAAAGTACAAGCTCGCGAAATGAAAGAAGCCAGTACCGGCGTACAGCTACTCGGAGATAAGAGCTCCGGCAGTGCGCTCGAGATGAAGAATGAGTAAGTGAGATCTCACGAGGCTGTCGCGCGCGCGCGCCCGGGGATTTCCGCTGATGTGCGCAGGTTTCGCGCGAAGAAAAGGGAGCGTCATGGTCAATTAAATGTTTTTTTGAATTTCGCGCCACGTCGCGCGTAGCGCTCGAATGAACTGATTTCTTCGCCGCGGTAGGAAACGAATGTAAATGGAAATTAAGCGACACGGGGCATAGTAGCACCGAATAGCTATACGCCGCGTTAAGCCAGTATTATATCGAACGCCGTCGCAAATCGTTAATGAAATATTTACATTAAGATAATAAGTTAAAAATAATAATAAAAAAATAAATATAATAATATAATAATAGTTTAGATTAAGATTTTCAACGCCGTCGATAATCGATAAAAGTCTCGTTAACTAAGATTTTTAAGCGTTAACTGACTACCTAACGCGGCGTTGCAATTCGGTGATACAGCCCTTGGGATACCATAGTTGTCGCGCGTTACGCAATCTTCTGTTATCTTGCGGATTTTGAACAAATAAGATTTCGCGAGGTATTCATAGATAATTAGAGAATGAAGCGCAACTATGTTTTCGCTTGATAGCTATTCGCCAAATATTTTTCTTCTCGCCGTCGAATATTGTAATTCAATAATTCTCGTAAAAAATAAAAGAAAATGGAACGCGACGAGATAGCGCAACATAGTAGCCGATAAAGCACGGAGCTTCCGCATTTTAAGGCGGTTACAGACGTCGCTGCTCTAAACTGTACACAGCCCTACATCCTTCAGAAGTGCAAAGCGCAAAACAACTGCTCTACAGTGTCGGCTTGCGCTGCAGTTCCGCTCTCTCGTCTACGCTCACGCCCCAAACGAAGAACTAGTCTCAGAGCCACGAGACACATTTCTGGACTTTACGAGCGCGATAAATTACCAGATTCTCTCCGCTCGATGTGTCCGCGGCTCTCTCTCTCTCTCTCTCTCTCTCTCTCTCTCTCTCTCTCTCTCTCTCTCTCTCTCTCCCTCGAGGCCGTCTTTTTCCTCGTGAATGTATAAACCGATGCCTTGTAATAACGAAACAAATTCATCGCGGCTGTGCGCGCGCGCCTGTGTGTGCCTACACTTCTTTTCTCCTGTAAATTATTCGTGAAAATTCATACGCGTTTTATGAGAGCGGCCGCGCCGTACATGGGCTTGGGTCTCATTTACGAGACGATGAGCAGTCCAAGGTTGTCGGCCGCCGCCGCCGCCGCCGCCGCCGCCGCCGCGGCGTTAAAGAATTGGAAACGCGAATTTAGAGCCCGGTCAGCTGCGCGCGACCGAGTGTTTTTTCCCCCCGGCGCTGCAATAGATATACGACCTAGGCCTCCGCCGCATAAACGTTGAATTTCGCTTCGTTTTCGTTTCATTCGTTTTTTTCTGTTTCACTCTTCCTTTTCTTCAAAGACTCTCGTCGTTAAAAGTGCAATGCATAAGCGACTTGGAAGTGATTCGCAAAGCGCAGCTGTAAGTGCGCTGTAAACTTCATTAACGATCACGACTTACATGCGCCGTATAAGAATTTCGAGCGTAAACGTACGTGTGTATATCCGTAAAATTTAATAATTCCAACCGCAATTTAATGCCTTACATTAGGACAGATATACAGTCTGGTTTTATCAACCCATATAACTAACAGCAATGCGGATTAAAGCCGTTAAATTTAATTTTATAGTTGTATTAATAGCCCGAGAACTGCAAACTTATATACCATCTGCCCACGGATAATCCTGCCTTGATTCGCCTTTTAATGCTCTAAGACTCCGAATAGTTTCGATATCCCAGCTGTACGAACGAACGACAGCGTTCATCAATCGCATTAGCCGTTTCTTACCGCCTATTATTCTCGAGGGACACTGATAAATCGCTATAACCGAAAATAATAATTAGATACAAGGCTCGCGCGCGCGCGGAGATCTGAAAACAAAAACGTCGGGTGTTCAAAGCTCCTCGTCTTTTCTCTCAAATCGTGCGTGCATTCTGACGAACGGCCGTGGTTCGAATGAAATACTGTAATTGCATTGATTCTTATTTCAAACAAATACTCTACTATTTCGAATAAATTATTTTTAAAAATATTTTAACGAAT
Organism: Philotrypesis tridentata; assembly: GCA_018906965.1. Classification (NCBI taxonomy): domain Eukaryota; kingdom Metazoa; phylum Arthropoda; class Insecta; order Hymenoptera; family Pteromalidae; genus Philotrypesis; species Philotrypesis tridentata. Next base: position 125,304 of record JACCIB010000057.1, read on the forward strand.
GTCTACTGGGAGAAATGCTATATTAATATTCTAGAGAAATAAGAAAGTATATTTTTTGTAAAAATATATTCAAATCGAGAGGAAAGCCATTTTAATTGAAGGAAAAAATATTTAAGAACCACTTTTTTGTTTCCCTTTAGTTTTTCATTGAAAAGAATTGTTTTGACTCAAAAAGCTATGAATTTAATTGAAAGGATGGCATAGAAACATAAAATTACACTTACTTCGAACATATCTTTTTATGTTTACGATAAAAATACTTAGTATAAAGAACTATCTTGATGATAAACAATTTCCATATACGTAGAAAGAGCATAATAGCTATAGTATTTTGAGTGATAAAAATATGTACAATATTACGGAAACAATAGCAAAATAATAGTCATGTGGATGAAGTATACTTTACATAACTAAATACTTCTCGTCGTTGGTTTACTTAGGATTCAATGATTTGCGATCAACTTGTTTATAAACATTTTACATTTAAACGAAAACCAATCAGACCAAAAAAATTTTTAAGCAAATTATTTTAATCTAAAATTTTTAAAAACCAGTTTATTATAAATAAATACAGTTATAATTCATAATTACAATTTTTGAAATTTTATAAGAGAACCTTTTAAATAAAACTTGAAATATATTCAAATTTTTCTAACCAATACCCTTTCAATTTCTTCTCAGAATTGTCTTCCTTAAACTTAATATTCAAGATAATCGGTTTCGAACGGGCATCCATTTCCCTCAGCGCCTAACGAGTCTCCTGCATCCCGTAAATTCTATTCATTGTCAGAAATTCACTCGCGCTCTGTATGTAAGCGACAACAGCGACTACCGATCAGATACAAAAGCGAGGCGTGAATATTTTCGCGGAAGAAGTATTAATCAAATCGTATAAATGTACAAGGCTCTCGTTCCGGCCGGCGGCGCGGCGCGCGAGAGAGAAGAAAAAGACGTGGCTTCGCGCCTCTCTCGCCTTGACCCACTAAAAAAAAATCGGAACGTCGTCGTCGACTTGTCAAACATCGCCGGCCGACGTATGGCCGAAGCGCGCGGCGTCGAAAGATAAATTTACGATTAATACGAAAACAACGCGAGAGACGAGGCTTAATGACGATCCCAATTACGGGTAATTGCGAGGCACAGACACGCTCGCGCGCGCGTTAATTTCCTCATACCGAAGGCGCGCAACACTTAATCCCCCGGTATAATTTCTTCTCAATACATACATGTGTACACACACACACACACACACATACACACACATATATATATCGAGCGCATCGATCGGCGCTCGGATTAAACCTGCAGCGTTCGCGCGCGCGCGCGGATGAAAAGAGGTTCCGGATAGAGTTATGTGCAATTTGAATTGATTACCTGCGGGCTCGCACTTCGTGTGTGCTCAAACTTTTTTACAAGTGCTTATCCGTTGAATTATCATTGAGATATTGAATGCTGAAGGGAGATTGGCATTGCTTTATGAGTTTTCTCATGCGGCTTGGAACACACGGCGTAATGAGATAACGTACGGTTAAGATTTGCGTAATGCATGCTCTCGGGATAATTTCTTACTTTTGAGGACGCCCGAGTAAACAGATCTCTAATTGTTTTGTAAACTCCTTTTTACTCTGATTAAATTATCGGTAAAGATAAATGCTAACATATCGCCCTAGTAAGAATTGCCGTGACTGCCCGTACGGGCCAGTAATGATTTTGTACTGTCCGACAGCAGGGTTGCAAAGAATCGATTCAATTTTGAATTTAATTCGATGAAATTCACAATTCATTTTTGAATTGTGAATTATATAACAAACAATTCACGATTCATTTTTGAATTGTGAATTATAGGACAAACAATTCAAATTGAATCGTGAATTGTTTGTCGTATAATTCACGATTCATTTTTGAATTGTGAATTGTTTGTCGTACAATTCACAATTCATTTTTGAATTGTGAATTGTTTGTCGTATAATTCACGATTCAAATTGAATTATGAATTGTTTGTCGTATAAGTAACAATTCAAGAATGAATCGTGAATTGTTTGTCGTATAATTCACAATTCAAAAATGAATCGTGAATTGTTTGTCGTATAATTCACAATTCAAAATGAATTATGAATTAGTTATAGAATAATTCACAATTCCTTTTTATACTACTTAATTAATTAAATAAGGAATAAAATAAGAAATAAAAGGATAAATAAATTAAATAAGGAATTGTGAATTATATAAAAAACAATTCACGATTCAAAAAAAATTTGTGAATTATATGAAAAGCTATTCACGATTCAAAAAGGAATTGTGAATTATTCTATAACTAATTCACAATTCAAAAATGAATTGTGAATTATACGACAAATAATTCACAATTCAAATTGAATCGTGAATTGTTTCTTGTATAATTCACGATTCATGTTTGAATTGTGAATTCTAGTACAAACAATTCACGATTCAGTTTTGAATCGTGAATTATACGACAAATAATTCACGATTCAATGTGAATCGTGAATTGTTTGTTGTATAATTCACAATTCATTTTTGAATTTGGAATTATACGACAAACAATTCACAATTCAAAACTGAATCGTGAATTGTTTGTTATATAATTCACAATTAAAAAATGACTGGCTACTACTGTCGGACCGACAGTAGTAGCCAGTATAACGTCTATCAGTAATGAAAGAATACTGCATTTACTCTGGATTGATAGGAACGGGATAGAATTAAGAAAATGTATTGGTCCAGTAAAATTGACCAAGTTTATACCAGAGTTGAAATTTCGCTTAAAGTTTAGAGTGTTGTCACAATAAAATGTTGCATTGTTGTACCAATAAAAGTTCTATGCTATTTATCTAATGTAAATTCTAATGTAAATAACTATCAAATACTATTGTAACTAAGCTTGAAAACTGATTCAGTCGAATGTTCACTCTGACTGAGACAATGTTTTCAAAGACTTCATACAGTTATGTTAAAAAATCAAGAGCTCATAAAAGAACTCATATGAGTTTAACTTCTAGTAGTAGTGATAGCAGTAGTAATAGTATTCAGAGCAAAGGTAGAGAAGATAATCTAAGTGTAAGTGAAAAGTTAGAGGAGCATTTTCTTGGAACAGTACACGCAATTCATTGTATAGGGAAAGCATATATTTATTTTATTGGGAAATTACTGGCTACAATTACATTGCCAATAAAAGTTTAAGAACATCGGGCCGTTCTTATCGATACGATATTAATTTAATCTTGGGCCAATATCAACTGTCAGTACTGCTCTACGGTCTGCTAGCATTTAGCGAGTATTGGGCCGAGGGACCATTCTTACTAAGGTGATACAATGAATCAAACTATTCCATCTTCATAAAAATTGCCCTTTATGCAGATAAAATCTTGTTGTATACCCACCAAATTCGAGTAATCGAATAATGAAAAACATCATGAATGATCTTTAGGCTTCGCGTTGTATTTGTGCAGATTAATTGTACTGCACAATTGTAATACACGAGGCAATGACATTTACATTACATACGGGGACTTTTTATTTCAGAGCCAGAAGGGAAGGATGAAGGATGCCCCGCTTTGGCGGAGACGGAGGTGGCGGTGGCGGAAGTGCAGCGGCAGCGGGAGAGTCTCAGAGCAGCAGCAGCAACAACAACAACAACAACAACGTCCAGGTATCAGCTGGTACCGGTTGGCTCGGCGGCGCCACCAGAACCGCCACCGGCAATGCCACTGGTGCGAACTATGTCGTGCTGGGAGGTACTCGATATGGACTCAGACTGTCACAGGTATTATTTTATTTTTATTTACTTATTTATTTAATTCTTTTTGACATTCGGTGTGCAAAATTTGATTTCTCGCATGTGAAATTTTTATTTGCTACATTCGACCAAACTGTGCTCATGCAGAAATCACGGAATTTTGCGCACATATATCGTAACGTTCCACTTTTGTCGCCTTCATGAGTTAGCTTTGGAATGCATACAGTGTACTTTTGAAATGTAAGAAAATACTTATGTTTAAATATAATATTTTCATAATAGTAATTTTCTTCAATGATTTTATCTATAAAATCAATATCTTGAAAATTTATCTGGCGGAGCTTATAAATACTGAACTTTTCATGATGAAGCTTTGAATCTTGTCATTAATATTATCCTTTTTCATGTTTATTTTTAGAAACGATAAATTAGATTAAAGAAAGTTGTACGTGTCAAAGGAATTAGGATTTATTTTTAATTTGATTTATTATTGAAATAAATAATTGAAAGATATACTACATCGTTATGATACATTTTTCTCTTGAAAAACATGAATTTCTCCCTTATTTCAATATACTGTGGTATTTCTTGATTGTCCTCTATCAAATTCCTGGTATTTTATCGAGACAAATTTCACGTTAAAGATTTTCATACATTCGAACATATTGGAGATTCTTAAGTCAAAAGAATAGACTTTAGAAACTAACGGTGGAAGCTCAGTCTAAAAAAATATTTTTCAATTCCACTTTTAATACAATTTGCAATGTTTTGTAGAAACATTGATTTGAAAAAGTTTGGTCTATGCTTTAAAATAAACGATTCCTTTTTATTCATAATTATATAAAGACGTTTAACAATGCGAGGAACAAGACGCCCCTCCCCCATCTTCCGTCTAAAAGCTTGGCACTTTATTTATAGTATGTTTCGCTTGATTTCTCAGGGATTTATTCCAAAACGACAGCTGGAATTTTGCGGAGGTTTTCTTAAGATTATAACAAATATACTTTACCGTTTTTTATTTTATTCTCTCTACTTTCAAAACATCGGTGTACGTGATTCGATTTTTTTGACGCCACTTCATAAGAGCCCTACGTAACCTTCAAACTTGAAACTGGAATGTTATGGAAATATGTTTGGTAACAAATATCGGGGAAAGTCAAGATCATTTCATATACAATGACTAAATGAACATGTTTTGAAAGTTTGAGTTCATTCTCTCAGCTTTTGTGTTACTGTATTAAATATTCTTCAAATTGAAAATACCTGATAAAGAATTGCTTATCACTTCTTATCTAGCGTTAAAAATTATAAAATATAGCCGTACGCATTTTTCATCATTAGAATTCTACAAAATCTCGCAGCCCTTCCGAACAAAAAGGAATCGTTTAGCGCATATCGTTAAAGGCTTCCTTACATACACGGTACAAATTCGAAAGATAATACAAAATTTAATAGTCTTCAATGCTCGATATGCAAATGGCATACCCTGCAGACTCTTCATTCCCACGACGCAAAGTCCCTCCCATATACCGCAGGGATAGCGATCGGGAAAGTCATTTGACTACACTTACACTTCGAGGGGCGTTCGTTCGTCGGACAATATAATTTTTACGTGGCACACGCGACTGCAGAGCTCGAGTAACAATGACGCGCGCCTTTTATTGCGCAGACGCTCGCTCGCAGAGAGCCCTGCACGCATATAACGGAGATAAGTGATTACGAGCTTATCTTATTGGAGGTGCGACACAACGTCATCTCTCTCTCTCGTTCTCTTCTCGCTGTGATGCCTTTATTCTCGCTGGCTATGAGATTTCATTGAATTTAATTCAATTGTTGATTGCTTATGTTGATCCTTAATCTCGGCTTTTTCGCGTATATCGACTTGTATTTTGTCATTGATAAGCCTTCCCGAAGAATTTTCTTTAGAAATGAGCAGTTACATCGCAAAACTGTTATTTTCCTGGTGTAGGAAGTTGGTCGTAAGATTAAAGCGGTGCATATATACCGAGATGGAAAATTTTATGAGCCGCGTTAACCAAGTATCGAGAGTATAGAAAATTTATTAAAGCTTATATATGCGAAGAGAAAATAGTACGACACAGCAAGTGCTTATAATCATAAAATGCAAATTACTGGTGTACACGCGGGGACTTGCTGAAGCATCGCTATTTATATAAATCCCATGGTAGTTCGCGGTACATGAAAGATGCCATTCAAAAATTGTGGATTGATTTATAAGCTGTTTACGAAGTGAAAATGGTACGTCGTAGCAGTAATAGTTTATAATATGAAAAATGTATCGTTAGAAAACTTTGACTTAATTTGAATAATATGCGATTAGCTTGAATAATATGATACATTTAGATTGAACAATATGATACATTTCACTGATAACAATAGAAAGTTTATTTAAGTTGTTTGACAACTTAATTTCTAACTTGCAGACTCCATTTAAGTTTGCTGTAAAACTTTGCTCAAATTTCATCATTACAATACGAATTTAACTTTTGAAAACTCTATAAAGTATCATCGCAGAAATTTCGCAGTCGCAAGTTTCGCGACTTCAATGCAAAATCCATCAGTTCCTCATTTTCACATTTCAATCAATTTCCAATCAAACTCACTCATCCGTGCAGAGTATTACACCGAATTCTCTGCGACAAGAAAGTTTCTCAAATCTCGCAGTGTTCGAAACCCGTCGCAGCATTGTCGAGCCGCACTACGTCGGTCCTTGATGTACACCCACACCTGACGCCTATATCCCCCGCAGTACTGTACGCGTACTGGCTTGCATGCAAAGATCCATTTCCAGAGGTGTACATGCGCAAAAGGAGTTGGTGCGCGGAGACTCGGTGTGTATCGCCTTACATCTCGCTTCTATGTATCGACGCAACTGTGAATCTTCTCCTGCGAACTATATTCGTGGGTGTTGCTGGTCTCGGCGATTCTCGCGTTATACACGCACCGAGCACGCGTTGCTGGCTTTCCCATCCTCTCTTGTCCTGATGACGTCTCGCTGCACTGCACGCATAGCCTCGTGGGCTTTGCGTCACGCGATAAGCGTAAAAAGTGACGATGGCTTTTTCCGGCTGTCTGCCGTAGCATTCTTCGAATTGTATTTCCGGAATTTTCGCTATTTCATATTTTCAGATTTTTCTCGCGCTTTATTCAAGCGAGGATGAAGGACTTTTTACGCCGGAGCGGCGCTGTACGCTATCTGCAAAGTGTGCACTTGAATTTTCAAAGCTGAAACGTCACTGTGCAATTATCAAACACGATTATTCGGAAGTCGAGAGGTGCTGAAATGAAACGTGAATCCACTTTTCTGAAGTACATTTTTCGTATTCATTCAATCAAAATTTATTATAAAATTCAAGATACTCTTCTGTTACAGTTGCAATAATTCTGAAGTAAATAAATTTTATGCTAGTATATATAATGAAATTCAACTGTAACCGTTCTGAAACATGTTTTTACTAGAATTAAGCAAAATGCGTTTGCGATAATCTGCTTCTTTAAAGATTTTACATTTCATATGGAAATCTTAAACTTTTCGACGGGAAGCATCAGTAGGATCACTTTTTTCTAACCAAAATTATACAATTGTTTTGCGATTTTCAGTCACTTCGTATGTTAAAATAACACATTTTAATGATTAATACCAAAATTACAAATTAGTATAGAATAATTTTACGAAAAAGGATGCCTAACAGTAAAAAAACTGCATCAAATTTAAAAAAAATCTAATGTACAAGGGTGTTAGATTTCCCTAGAAATATCTAGTTGTATTTAGAAGGGTAGTGTAACATTGCTAAAAATCACAAAACTTTCCAAAAGAAACATATTTCTAATGGTCATACCAAAATATGCGAGTCATCAAAACAGAAATTATTGTCGACACCATATTATGTCATACACCTTTGTTCTACTATAGTAGCCTCTTCAGAGAGTTATAGTCTTTGGATATTCGGAGGAAATGTCAATCATGACCATTATGTCTCTTTTTCTTCTTGGGATTTCGCCAAATATGAAATTTCTTCAATTGTTGTAGAATCATTGATTGCAAACACATTAAGATCAGAAAGTCTTCCAACAGTGGTAGTTTATTTTTAAACTAAAAAAAGTTTTGCAGTACTGTTCTCATGGCATTTGTGATAGTGAGCGTCACTTGACCTGGATTAATATAGCTGAGTTTGGTATGTGTTTTCTAAATATGTACAAATATAATATGATCATTTAGTGACTCGAGCATTTTTGGTCTTTGTGACTTAAATGCATAATTATGCAACAATATTATACGGAATTCGCCTAAATCCAATATATGTTATCTGATTCAACCCATTAGCTGCCAATGAGTTTTGTTAGGGATAAAATATTCCCTTTAAAAACAAATTTGATGAAGCCTCATTCTAGGAGAAACCATACACTAGAATAAAGAGTTTTCTATTATAGGCTCTTGAGGGCAAGGTGGATCATTGAGTGATCTTTTGGCCTACTCTGTGCCAAATAGCAAATATTAAATTCTTTTTTGTCATTTAATGTTGAAGACACGGATAAAGCAGTTGTTACTTATGTATGTTTAATCTATTATACTGGATACAAATACCAGAAATGAAAATCTTGGTTATCCAGTAATAGACGAAAATGAAGATAACAAAATAGCAAATGATCTTAATCCAATCAGAATTTATGGTTTAACTTAAATAATAAAGTATAGTAATAATTATTTAGTAATGCATAATTAAATTACTTAAAATAAAAATGTTCATAAAAATAATATTTATGAGACTATTTATTTTATACATCTTAATATGTATGTCTAAAAAATCTTATACATTTTCTATTATAAATGTTTGTAAAAATTCTATGATAGTACAAGACCAATCGAATTTATCTTTCTTAAAAATGTGTTCAAATCCTTTTATAATAAACGTTCGTGATTTTGATTACTGAAAAAATATAGTAATAGAAGAGTGCAAGTCTCGCGACTTGTATATTCATCTGCGCGTTATTTCGCTGTTCAAACATTGTCATGTGGCATTAATCATTTTTATTAACTTGTTAGTTAATAAAACTCATATGTGCACAATTTTGCGAAATTCAATTGTTTAAATCATTAAAAAGCATAAAATTACCATTGTAAATGTAGTAGTATATCTATAGCTATGCTGACGCCTGGGTCAGTGGAGGGGGAAGCTCATTGCTTCAGCATCGGAACAGTGGATCCTCTAGCAATAAAAGGGTGCTCGTTTCGGACCGAAGCGTCATTCCTCCAGTGGAGTTGGAGCAGAAAGGAGCATTCAGTCTTCTGACTAGCTGAAGTCCCTGAGGGTGCTGGTGCTTTGATCGCCCGAAAAGCGGAACAATATGACTCCGTGAGGGTATCTGACTAAAACGAAAATACAGCAATTTTTGTTTAAGCCTTTAAAAGGGTTGATATATATTTTTAATTAGCATATTATAATAAATCCAAGTCTTCCTTTAAATTATGCTTTTCTCTTATGTCAAGTTCCCATAATTTTAGCGAGCTGCTTATGCTCTGCAATAGGTCGGGAAAAGCACTTGTATACTTTTGTTATACTCGCTGAAATACTTTTAGAGCCAATACATAGTCTAGACGGGAATTTTCATTTTTTTTATTTTCATTTTCATTTTTTTCAGATTATATAAGTGAGACGCAAACACTTAGTAATAAGTTAAATCAAGCTCTCGTGAATTTTTATTCTTTCTCGAGTATCTCGAGATCCAGTTTGTGATCTCAAGCGGAAAAGGACTTTTAAATCAAAAAACAATTTTTCATTTCTAGCTTGCTGAGCATTGCGTCTCTGCAAGAAAAACTATTCAGTACGAGAGGATCAAGAAGAAGCTGAATTAAAGTCTTCATTTGACCTAAAACGCATTATTTGCCCGGTATCCCGGACCTTTTGTTATTAATAGTAATATTTATTCAATTCATTAATGTTTTATTCAATTTTTCACCACGCTTCTTTAAGGTGACAAAAGACCCCTAAACGCTAAAATACAAAATTTTCTTTATAAGTTGATAAAAAATTTTCTATAATAGTTATCAACATAAAACATTTTTCATATAAAAATAATTAATATGAATTTGTAAAAAATTACGTAAACTTGTTTGAAAAAGAGGAAAATGTTTATAAAAAAAGTGCTCCTCTTAAATTTTAGTGCAGTTTTTAAAGAGTAAAATGAGGTATCAAACATTGAATTTCGTCTATCTAAATGCTGAAAATCGTGCACGGCGCAAAAAAACTTCAGCAAAAAACATGCCTTAATAATAATGAATTTATGAGACGTAAAATCAATATTTTTCAGTGTTCAATAATTAAGTAAATATAATTACTTTTATGTATATGCGAATACGTGTAGTCCACAATACTGAAATGTCTCTATCCCACGGTGTTTTTGAATATTATTGTAGGAGTCTATCTAAAATGTATAGGAAAAAAGTAAAAATAAATTACACCATTTTTCCTTTGATCGATGTTTCGGTGAACATTGTCACCCTTTCCACGAAACTGTCGATTTATTTAAAAATTTAATAAATAAAATATGCAATTTGTAATAATCGACAATATTTTTCTTACATACGAAGACGCACGTACAGAGTATAGAAATCGTGCGTTCTCTTACTCGGCTAGACACAGGCGGGGGAAGGAGGGTCGAAAAGCGAAATGACGGTCACTATTATTGTTCCAGCTTTCTCGGCTACTGTTTCGATAATAAGGAAACAATAGACATAGTCTACGCTTATATATCAACGAGGAGTCTCGCGAATTTTCGAGCGGTCTGTTTACAAGTGACGTCACACTAGTCGCTCACTCGCATGTGTATATGTCGAGATCATCTAAAATCCATTTTGTTTTCCAAATAATTAGTTTTAATGTGTATTTAGTTATCCTACAATACATTTCTAGGTACGTAAAATTATTATAAATAGTGTTATTAAATATACTTGTAAAACGTAAATTGTGCGGTCGTCGAGGCGCACCTCATTAAGTAGCTGGTGAAGCTGTCGATCAGCAGAAATGGCAAGGCGTTGGAGGATGGTCGTCTTGAGCACCCCATAGCGACGGGTGGCGTGCGGGCTCAAAATGATGTTCGAGGCCTCCTGGGCGATCTCCGGCGGCACACTCCGAATCTGGTGCAGGTTGAAGATAGCTTGTGCTTGTGTAAACTAGATGTGTGACGAGAACGCCCAGTAGTTGGATAGGACACATTTTCACTGTAAAAATCAATTATTCCCTCATCTAGTTAAAATTACTACTGATGGACGCCAATATAACGGAGAACTACCTCGTTAAAATGTAGTATGAACTACTTATTAAAACACGTGGGAAATGATCTGAATCCAATCAGAATTTATAATTTAACTTAGGTAATAAAGTATAGTAATAATTATTCAGCAATGTACAATTAAATTACTTAAAATAAAAATGTTCATAAAAATAATGTTACTGAGACTATTTATTTTATACATCTAAATATATATCTAAAAAATCTTATACATTTTCTATTGTAAATATTTGTAAAAATTCTATGATAGTACAAGAACAATCAAATCTATCAATCAATCAACAAACAATCAAATCAATCAAATTTGTCTTTCTCATGAATTTGATCAAAACCTTTTAAAATTAAAGACATTCAATTATTCATTCTTTTTTCTGCTGAATTATTTTATTCAGGCTCTTTGACTTCTTGGGAAAGTCATCATTTAGTTATTATATTATTTGATTTTAAAATTTCTTTCATGTTCTCGGTATCACTGATATTTCGTTTCCTTTTAAATCTATTGCTATCATTAAAAAAGTTATAGTTACTGTTGCTTGATGATGCCAAGTTTTTTTCAATATTAACAGATGATGCTTGTTGACGATGTTGGATGTGTTTATTTATAAAACCCGTAACATTATAGTATTATTATTATAGTGTGTCTGATCAGCACTCAATTAAGGAGATCTGGTAATTCTTCCTGTAAAAATCTTAGATAATTTTGGTCATCAAATCTTTCTGGAATTTTTATAGATCCCATTATCTGATTCTCGATAAGGGATGTCCAAACATTCATTTGAAATCGACACTGATATCGAATTTATAATATAAACTGAAGAACTTTATTATATGTTTACTAATATCTATTTTTCCTTCTCTCACGAGGTTTGGATTCTCGTAAACCCAATAGTGTTCGTTATGAATATTAATCCATACGACGCTTCGTCTGTCTATAAAATGTGATTAAATAAACTGGTATCTGCTTCATGTTCCGTAATTATGTAATTGAAAATGTCCCATCTATAGTTTTTTTGCGGAATGCAAATATTCTTTTATGAATTGGGCATCATATAAGTAAACATGGCCATCCTCATTCGTACCATGTACTGCATGATCCATAAAATACCGTAACACCGGAGCATACAAATTTTCTCCTAATTGGCCCAGAAGTGGTTCCATATTTGTTGGAGTGGGCGGGAAATTTTGTAATCTCTTCATGGATGGGTTTGGAATTATATTGCTAAATCTCTTAGCTGCATTCTAAAAGCTATAATAATAAATTATGTATATTTTTAATATAGCTTCGGTATTTTTCGTGTACCGTAACAACAGAGCATATAAATTTTCGCCTAATTGGCTCAGCAGTTCGCCATATTTGTGGGAGTTGGGGGGAACATTTTTAATCGCCATCTTTTTATTGATTGGTTCAGAGTTTCATAATTGAGAGTTTTAGCTGCATTCTTGATGCTATAATAATTATGTTAACATATTTTCTGATATTTTTCTGCTGTGGAGAGCAGTTAGATAAAAATATATTTATTCTTACATCGTTACAGCCTCTTTGTACAGATTTGAAGTATCGGAGGGTCAGCTCGTTTCTAATCCATTTCCACATTTCAATCTCTTCATCGATATAAAAAGGTTGGCATGTGCAGTGCATTAAGCCATCTCCAACTCTAAAACTAGTTCTATGACAAATTTTTATACTGCGCTTGTATAACCTTAACAAGTGGGGTCCGTTGTTGTTAGACTTTAGTGAAAACTATTGTTACAAGTACACAACTGAAGTGCAAGCCGTTCACTTTGGTATTAGTAGAACCCATGTATTCCACACTAGCATTTGTACACTTCCAAAAGCAGCCAGGGGTTCGGTACTTTGTTTCTATCACTGCGACATGATGTAACTGCATTTATAGCCCATTAAGAAAAAGCAATGTTTTTCTTCCTCCTGAAAATCCATCAATCACAACATTACACATTTTGAGTCATAGCCTGAGTATCAAGTATGGAAATCGCAAAGTATTTTACCTTGGCACTAAATGAATTCCTTCCATGTACTATCGAATAGAAAAAATTTCTTATAATTTTACTACAGCTGGGTATGGAAACGAACCTGCTGATGGAGTTGGCGCAGTCATGAAGAGAACTGCTGATGATATTGTAAAAACTGACCAATATCTTAGTAATTTTGATGATGATTTTGATACTTTAAAAAATAAAATCAAAACATTATTTATTGTCCCTGTAAAATTGAAAAAAAATAGAGAAGATAAATTTTTTTTACTAACGTCAAGGGTTTTGTGGGCTGAATGTCTATTATCAGGAATACACGTGGTGTAAACAACATTAAAAAATAGTTCACTTTAATTATATGAGCCATTTCCAATATTCTCTGTATTACACTTGCTATCATTTCAAAGAAGGATTTTCGAAATATGAAATATCGAAGAAGGAAAAGGCTGAAAAAGAAAATAAATCATTTACTCAGACTCCCAGACTTTGAGTTATCTGATGTTCGAATCTCATGATATTTGCTGGTATTTTAAAAAAAACTTTGTGTTTAACTTATAGTATACTAACTAAATGTATTCTATAACAAACATTATTTAATAACAGTTTGAAAAAGTAATCCAGTAAACTCAGTATGCATTATTTCAATTCAAACTGCGCAGCAACTCTTCCATGTCCTTGTATCCTATGACACCTGTGCTAAATCGCACACCTTAAACTCTGTAGATATCCCTATACATAAATAATAGACACCTATACAGGCACTAATCAGAGTCGTCATGAGCAAACGGATTCGGCACGTCTTGCGCTTTATGAATATTTCAGCGCGCAGTGATAGCTTTGCGTGCGTCAAACGAGTGAGTCTCGCCTTCCGGCACAAACGAGCTGTGTGCCGTTAATGCGGACACACTCCACTCTCTCTGTGATCGTCTTTCCGTGTGTCCCGAACACTTTGGCCACACCGTCAATCCTCTTTCTCGCTTTGGCTCTTTGCAAAGAGCTCTGTTTATGGAATGCGCTCAGACAAGAACACTCGTACGCACGACTGTCGAGTACACGTGTTCTCAGTGGATGGGTCGTTGAGCCCCCTTTTTGCATGTTGCTTTAAAAGAAAAATCATGAATATATTTATTTCTTGCACTGACAAAAATGAGTAATTTGCAATATTTAATAACATTCTTTCTTTGAAGTTTTACTCTTTTTATATTTAGAAATTAAATAACAATATATGACACTTGTATAAACATAGATTTGCTTAATATAATATCGTTATATATAAAAAAGATGACATTTAGAAAAATGAAACAAACATTAGTCTATGATAAAAGTCGAAAGATCGTGAAAACAACGAATCCATAATTAATCATGTATAAATATACAAATTACAATAAGGGATAGTGTGGTTTTTATAATCTTGATATACTCGAATGATATTACTAGCTTTTCTAATAACGTGATAAAGGAAAGAAAAGCAAGAGGTGTAAGTAGAAAAATTCTATTTATCGCAATTTGGTGAAAATAATCTTAAAACAATGTGGGATGAGATCAAAGATTTGTCCATTCTTTATTGTGTCGATGTAGTGATTAGTGAATTTCCCAAAAATTAGATGCAGAAATTTTTTATCTATCAGGTTCAGAAGTAGTCATCGATTTGTCATTAGATCACACTGAGTACCAATGATACTAGTTTTATCATACAAATTTTATACCAGTAAAGGTGAAATTTCAAAAAATTCACTGGTGGTATCACAACAGCAGAATCGAATTATTGAAACTCTTTGAAATCACTAACTCATAAACTTATGTAATTTATTTGATTTTAAAAAATTCAAAAATATACCAATTTAATAAACGAAAATAATGCAATACCTCAAACCTGTTGAAGCGAACTCAGCAGAGTTTAGATTGTAAATTTATACTAACATACCTATACAAAACAATTGTTGTGAATCAAAGGATCGACTTGCTACCTCTCTGTAGAAAATTCATCAAAATAGAACTGAGAGGTATTCTGCTTTGAGGACATTATATACCTATACTTCGGAGATGCAGACTTCATTATCGTAACTGATTTTGGAAAGACAAATTAATAGGTATGGCTCGTAGGTATACAGAGAGCCGTTTTAATGGCTATGTAAATTGGTCCATTACTTTATAAACCTATTACTGTTTACCAGGTTATTTTCAAGTATATACGTAATTCATAAGCGCTCCGCCCTCTCTTCCGATACGGTTTTTACAGTTCATATTTTGGTAGCCTCAGTATTAGCATACCCTCAATTATTAGAGCTATTGTCGAATCAAAAAATACTATTTTTTTTAAATTAGTGAATCGTTGATTTTGAAGGACAACAACATCGTAACTGAAAATGTGTTAAAAGCACGCTTAAGTGAACGGCATGTACATCTTAGGTTAACAGTTCTGTCCTTATTAAAAAAGATTTTGTAAAGTAATTCTATTCGCTCTCTGATTGGCTGTACATTTTTGTGGGTAGCTTAGTACGAATGGGACACTTTCTAATCTTAGCTCACGTGAAATTTTTCGTACGAGAGAAAAGTCACGTAAGCTGAAAAATCGTGTTAATCACCAGTACTGAACCGATCAGTATTTCTTTCCCGAGAGATTAAAACCATGTAAAATTTTTTTCAGTTTTTCGATTTTTCGAATTTTGGGTTAAGACTATACGAAAGATTGATCTTTATAATTTAAGTGGATACATTACATCTTTGTACCAATTCCTTACTAATCGTTAGAAGTAAAAGCACATGAACAATCTCTTCATCCATCGCCTCGAATAACAATTGCAACCTTGAACTTTCAGGACAGCCTGCCACCAGCGAGTTCCCGGGAAGAGTCGCTGGATCGAGTTCGGAAGCGCAACTCTCACGAGAGCGAGTCCCGCGAGCGTTTGACCGACACAAAGCCAAGCCTCGAGCTGGTGCAAGCGAGCGACTGCTGCTGCATCGGTCCTCGTGTCCGTCTCCTTCCGCTTGGCTCTCGGATCCCGCTCTCCTGGACCAACACTAGCAGCAGTCCAACGCGTCAACATCATCATCTGGCTTCTTCGGCTTCTTCCACTCCACAGCAGCAGCAGCAGCAGCAGCAGCAGCCGCCGCCAAATCCACCATCTAATAATAGCATCCGCTGCTGGCCACAGCAGCAGCAGCAGCACCAGCACCACCAGAGCGAGCAGTTCGTCGGCAGTCGGCGCAACAACGGCAATCCGAATTCGTCGTCGCCGGTCTCCTCCTCCTCCTCCTACTCGACGTCCTCCTCCTCCTCCTCTTCCTCGGCGTCTTTGCCAGCGGAGCAGCCGCAGCACGCCGCCAGTGCCGTTGTGCCGTCCGTGCCGCGACAGCTCGCCCAGTGGACCAAGCACCAGAGCCTCCGGCTTCAGGTATAGCTCATAACGTGGGAGAGAGAGAGAGAGACGTGATCGGTTGCCACATCGATCTCGTCTCCTACTTGCACCTTTTCCGCCCGTAAACGCGAGTGCGAGCTGCCGATATCTATATATACGTATACAGTAGTGCGCGTAGTGTGACAGGAAAGAGGGAGAGAGGAGACTCGCCCCCCCCCCCCCGGGAGAGCGGATAGCACATGGAATTTGTCACGAACTTGTTTGTAAGCCTCTAAACTCCAGTGACGAGTTCTTTTTAATTGTTGTTCTTCTTGTTGTAACACATCTCTTCTATCGTTGTCCCGCGTTATGATCCCTGTTTGCACGGACACGCACACGCACACACGACACTCACATATCAGTGCATGACATGTTTTAGCAGAACACAAAAAAAAACAGAAAAAAAAACTCGAGGGGGATTACTGAACCGGCCGGATATCCCCTCGCGCGCGCGAAAGAGAAAGAAAGAATAGCGTTTATTTTTACTTTCACGCTCGTTAGAGAGCGTTTGCCTTGGAGAGAGAGAGAGAGAGAGAGAGAGAGAGAGAGAGAGAGAGAGAGAGAGAGAATTCCGCCGATTCTTTTTCTCTCGTCCCTTTGTTGCGCGCGCGCGCGCGATATCATAATGAGCATAAGAATAACGTGACCTATTAAAGCCCAAATTAAACCCTGGCTCTCGATGTATTGCTCTCTCTCTCACTCTCGCTCCGAGAGCACCTCCCGCCTCTCGAGAATTAATCCGCACGTGTTTCGCTGTCGCACACACAGGAGCCAGCAGTGACAGCGGTGGACCGTCTGCAGAGATTCCGATGGAGCGGGGGCGGCGGAGGCGGAAGCGCCAAGAAGTCCGCGTCGCGGAGCAGCGACAAGACCGAGCGGCTGCGCGAGCTCACGGAGAAGCTGAAGGGCCCGGCGCCCGTGCCGCCGCCGAGGAGGCCCTCGCGACTGCACGCCTCGTCGCCGCCGGCGCAGCTTTCTCAGGATGAGGCTTACCAGAGCGCGGCGAGCAATCAGGTGAGGACGCGGGGGAGATCGGTTTTCACGCGGCTGTATAGAGTAGCGATATGGGTGTACGCGGCGAGGATCCGCGTACTTGTACGTACCGTTACACCGTGGCGAGAAAGCCGATTTTCACTTGGGACGTAAACGCGTCGCGGCCACCTTGAACGACGCACCTTTCCAAAGAGCTGTCCAAATAAACCGTGAAAGCTCCCACGCGCCCCGATATTTCCAGTTTGTTGTGCTTCGCGGCCCGCGCGCGCGCGCACACGTGCGTCTTCTGCTCAATGTTCGCTTCGCGTCGAAATTAGAAAGCGCGCGCGAGAGAGAGAGAGAGAGAGAGGGAAAGCCCGCGGCATCGGCTCCCCGAGCGAACGTGTCTGAGATTCTGATCGGGGAAAAGAGAGAGAGCTCGCAAGCTCGACGCGACGATTCGGCTGCTGCAGCGCGCGAGCCGAGCGAGAGCGGAGCGATGCTGTGGAGGTTTTGGAAGGTTCTTCCATGTTTACCTAGACTTTCTTAGTTTGACGTGTTGTGATGATTTTTTCTCGCTGTGCTGTGATTTTTCGGGAAGAAATTTTGATCGCTGCGTAACTAAGTGGATAAAACGAGTGTGCTTGCGTTCAGATTTTAAGTGTAGCTTTGTCCACGTTCGACCTTTGCTCGGTGAAAAATACTTTTTCTAAACGTGTTCTTTTAACAGTCAATTTTTCGCTAATTCATTCCGTCAATCTACGACAATGGAACATAAGGCATTGCGTTGCTGCCGAGAGCTTTTACAGTTTTTTAAATTACCTCTCAAATGTGTTCGCCGCCGGCTGCTTAATTAGAATTTTTTATTTACACTGTGTCATTCGGTATGTTTTTTTTTACTGATCCTTTGTGTGATTTTCCTCACAATCCAGATTTATTTCTCGAAAGCCGAGCTTTCCCTCTCAAAAACGAGACGAGCGACGCGCCAAAGTAGCCTAAACCAAAATATGCGATTGCTTCTCTGAAAACGTCGTTAAATTAAAAAAACAATGCACCAAACTGTAGGCGATTAATTTTGAAAATTCAGCCAAACCATCGCTTCTCCATTGCAGGCATCGCCGTTCGGTCAGCAGTCGCTCGAGCGCCGCGACGACGGCCGCGTCTCCTGCCGCAGCTTCACCTTCAGCGAGGGCAGCAGCCAGGCCCCGAACGTGCCGACCCTGGCCTCGGGCTCGAGCTCGCCGGCCCCCTCGTCGCCCCGCGACCACCAGCCGCGCCAGCTGAGCCGCAGTGAGAGTGTCGGTGAGGAGTATTACGCCGAGCCGTCGAGCGTCCTCGGCGACGAGAGCGCGAGTGTGACTAGTGCCGGTGGTGGAGGTGCGCGACAGTACAGTGCAGAGTCGATTTCGCCCAAGGACAATGCGATCGACAGCTACGTGGAAAGTGCGAACCAGGCGGCCCGCTGCTGCGAGAACGAAGCCAGGGACGCGCTGGCTGGGCTGATGGAGCCGAGGCCGTCGAGCTCGGCCGGACTGTTCCCGGGACAGAGGCAGGGCCAGCCCTTCAGAAGCGCCTCCTTCGGCCAGGCGGACTGCAGCTATGGTGAGTTTGACTGGGAGAGCTTGTTGGGAAGAAAGACTGCTCGCGCGGACAGCCGACGTTTTTCTTGAAAGAATTTCGGCGCTCAGGCGCGAACGAGTGAAAGCGCGAACTCTTTGGGCACTTTGCTTGGCTTCGCGCGCGGCTGACGGACGGTTTGCGATTGTTTACCCAGTCGGAGAGAGAGAAAGAGAAGTGAACGAGCGAAAAAACGCTGAATAGAATCGGATTGGGATAACAAAGAACCGGTTAGTTTTACTTCTCTCGTGCGGAGGGATTGCCAATAACGGAAGTCGGAGAGTAAATTATTTTGTTATCTCAACGCGCCGTATACGCTCGCTCGAAGAAGCTTGAATTTCTAATTTACGAATTTCTTTTGATAAACTAACTTTCTACTTGGATCATTACATTCATTCTGTTTTTCAATACAGAAAATATTTTCCTTTCTCGAAGGAGAATTGCATTGTGATAGTAGCAAATTTCAATTTCGTTAAATCGCTCTAAAATTAGATTTAGAGGTGGTAAATGTTGTGTTACGTTGCGTTATGTGTATGCGTGTACGTACGTATGTGAGTATGAGCAATTTTTTAACCATTACTCTGATATTAACCGGACAAAGTTTACTTTTTTTGTGTTATTTTATTTCTAATTATCCTTCATTTTTATTAATTATGTAAAAAGTTATGGGTTTGTATGGACATAAAAAAAATGAAACACGAGTTGTTAAAAATGTAGATAGATTATAATTATAATGATAAAACAGAAAATGCAAGACAATATTTCTTTTTTCGTGTATTAATTAAATTCTTGCAACGTGCTGGCTCATTTCTTATAAAATTGAAGAATAGAGTGATTATTATGATATTGCCATATAAAAACTTAAATTCACTTTTGAATTCTTTGTTTAAAAAAGTATGCGATTATAGAACCGTATTAATTTCATGTTAATTTGTACTTAAAATAAAAATTTCCATAATAGCTAAATATTAGCAAAATTCAATTGGTAATATATGCGAACTCACAGTGTGTTCTTTTTTTAATAAAATATATTTGTCTCTTCTTAAACAGACGTCATCTACTAGAATATATTTAATCTGATTGCATCAAATATAAAAACTGGAAAAAAGATTTTGTACTAGCAATAATTTTTCCTAAAAGGTTTTTAAAATTAAAAAATCGATTAAAAAAGAATTAAAAAATTGGCTTGTGAAGTAACTGTTAAGGGCTTAAAATAATTTAAAGTTTTAATAGAAAATAATTTAATATCGACTTAATTTTTTAAAAATAAAGTTTATATTTGAATTCCTTATTCTTTATGCAAGTAAAGTAATCTCCATATAATTATAAATGATAGCTGCAATTTTTTGTAATCTTAGCATTTTTTAAAAAATGAGTAGAAACTTCCCTGAAACGGGCACTGTACGTTTTACGCAATATATAATAAAAAAATTAGAAAAACGCGAGGCTAGACATAAAAAATAAATATTTACTAGTCTTTGAAAGCTTTTCTCGTTACTTAAATATTGAACGGTACAAAAATAAGCCAGCGGTAATTGTAAGCACATATGAAGAAGCACTTAAATCCCTCAGCCGATGACAGAATTCGACACGGTAATATCGCGACGTTATGTATACGCCGCGAGAAGAGCGAGAGAGAGAGATTCGTTTTCTAAAATCGCGTCGCTTGCCAAAGTCACGCCGCCGGTAAATACGCGTTAAGCGAATAGGTACTGCTCGTGCGCGTAAGTACCGAAATAAGCCGAAATGAGCATTTGGAGCGCAATGCTTGCTCGAGCCAAGCAGCAAGTTTTAGCGAGAAAGAGGCTTATCGAAGCGAAAGAAACGTCATTTTTAAGCTATTTCGTTGATTTTCAAATCGACTCACGATTGTACACTTATGATTAACAAAAAAATTGTTGCACGGAATAAGTTTAAATGAAAGTAAAAGATTAATTCGAAAACAACGATGAAATAAATTCGATGAAGCGATTTATTTGTGTTAATTGAATGTACCTATTTAAGCATTCATTCCATGACGAATTTGAATATTAGATATGATCAAGCAAATGTTGAAATCACTCTTTCATACTTAATTATTCAATTAATCCTAAAAAATGAAAATGAAAATTAAATTATCGATTAAATTGAAAAACGTCAATGTTTAATTATAATTGTATTTAATATAGATTTGCATTCATAACTAATGCTTTTAATTCAAGGCGTAATAATAATTAAAATAAATATTGAATCAAGTTACATATTGAAAAAAAAAAAAAATTTACAGTTAATTTATTCAACCGGATATTTCATGACTACAATATTAAATTGACTTTTGAATACAATGAACCCACATGATTAAACAAGTGATTATGTAATTGGTGTTATTAAACAATAAAACGTATCATTAAATTGATAATGTACGCATTTAAACGAATGTGTGTACCTATCATTGGTACACGTTGACAAACAACGCGATTAACAATGAATCAATTGAGCCCGTGAGATAGTGAGAATGCTCGCATTCGATGAATCGAATGAAAATTCAATTTACAACGAGCGCATCGATAATTCGTCTCGGTGCGTGCGCGACGCGAAAAATTTTCGCGTAAAACACCGAAATACATAAGTACACAACTGCGAAAGCAAATTTTTCCGGTTAGCCCGAGTCCCGAAGAGTTGCGCATCTCTCGCTCGGCAAGTAAAGCATATAACACAAAGTCGTTCTGTCTGGCAGTTTCGCGCGGGGTGACGCGAGGTATACAGCGTCTTCGTGAATTATCGTCGCTCGCTGCCCGCGCGCACACGCCCGCGGCGCGCGGCGTCGTCGGGATAGCGAGAGGCTGCGCTGCCGCGCGTGTGTGTTTGTTATTATTGGAACGGCCCTAGTTTCAAGCTCAAGCTGCCAATTTCACACGCGACTCGTTATTCCCTCGCGAAAGCGAGGGATTTCCTTATACTCGGGGGGATCCTCGCTGCGCGTACCGCAGCGATGCGAGAACTGCGATTACGGAGATGCGGGCGATTATGGTTCGCGCGATTTTTTCGGAGTTCGATGGTCTTTGTGGTTTTTTTGCACTTGGAACGCGCCGGTTCGAGAGACTGAATGTTTTTTTTTTGTGAAAGTGAAAAAATACCACGCGAGAGGATATAGACGCATCGCGGCGAGATTGGCTGGTTCTAGTGAGGTGATGCACTTGCGCATGACAGTTGAGAATTAAAGATGATTTGATTGCAGAATATGCGCCAAATTGGAAATATAAGTTAAATTTTATTTTTGATCTCGAGATCTGTAAATCATAATCGTAAATATTTTCGTGTGAATACTTCAAAAATAAGTCAGAAAAAAAAGATCATAAAAATGTTTTATGAATTTGTTGTACAGGTATATCAGTTTAATATCAAGATGATATGGGAGTAAAATTTTTATTGAAAAGTAATTTTACAAATTTGATCTATAGATTCCGTGAACACGTTTGTTTTTAGTCACAAAAATTTTACTAAAGATCCTAACACTGAATTACAGTTGCAAATTGATAGGTTACGTAGTGATAAAAAATTACAGAAAAAAAGAGAGAGATAGAGCGATAGAGTTTTTTTTTATTAACTATACTTTTCGAGTGATAGTCATACACCATCTAGATAAAAAATTATATTCGGTGAAATTTATCGTAATTATATTTATTTATTGATATATTTTCGAAGACTAAAATTTATGAATCTCATTACACTTATCAGAAACTTCCTTTGGATCTGTGCGTTAAAGAGTTCGTTTGCTAACTTACTAAATCTTCAAAATATGTAATTTTCATGTATACAAATTTAAGAAAATAAGTCAGACTTAAAATAATTTACGTGCAATTTAAATAAAGTATAATAATGTTTTTGAACTAACTTGTGCTAATTTGTTTATAAATGGTTTAAATGTTACGTGTTTTCCCTACACTCTCATTCTGAAATTTTACAATTTTAGAATAATATGAAGCATGTTACACGTGATTTACGGAATTTTCTTTAATTTTTCAATGACTCTGTGTTAAGCGTTTATATTACCAAACAATATTTTAAGGTAACTTCCTTCCCAACAGCGTATCGCAACAATTGCCAAAAATACTTTCGTCGCCCACATTAAACCATACAGAAGCTTCTTTATAATCCACCCCCCAATCGGAACTCAGCCCCGTCTCTCGTTCGATTTCCAGGCAGCAGCAGCAGCGGCAGCAACAGCCGGCCATCCTCGTCGCTTGCGAATTCCAGGCGAGCGGCGTTCGCGGCAGCCTCGGCCGCTGAGAAGGAAGTGCGCGCCAGCACGTTGCCGCGCGTCCGTCGCCTCGACGACTCGTGCTCGCCGAGTCCGTCCGTTGCCACGACCATCGAGGACGTCTCGGCGGCGGCGGCAGTGTCTGCTGCGCCTCTCGAGGAGGAGTCGGCCTCGACGTCGGTCGCCGCACCGGCGCCAGCCAGTCCCAGAGCCTCGACGCCGAGCCTCGCCGACAGCGCCGTCGGCTCCTCGGCCGAGGGACTCATCGGCCAGGGCTCGAATCCCGCCTCCGAGGTCCTCGGCGACGAGGCTTTCAGACCCAGGAGCGACGGCTCCGACAGCCTCGTCACCTCCAGTGCCATCGCCAGCCCCGAGCCCAGCGACAAGCCAAGCACCGAGACTCTCAACGACGACAACCAGAGTCACGGACGCCACGATAATGCGGAGCGAGCGGCCGAGGCTGCCGCCGCCGCCGCGGTCAAGGAGAGCCCCATCAAAGGTTCGTTCAATTATCCTTTGGAAATTCGCTTCTACCAGCCAAGCGCTCGACTTTAACAGGGGTTACTGCGCCTTTCATTTGTAATTTAAATTCTCCCCAACTTGGAGGTTCTCGGCCAATCTGCAGTTCTCGAGATTGCTCGGCGCAATTTAACGCACTTTCGACCCCGTTTACACGCTCTCTCTCACGCAGCAGACCGCATCAAACAGTTTACGGCAAAAAATGCTGTTTCACACACTGTAGATAAGAAACCTGAAGACCGATTTAAAAAACGCATTCCGCTTCGAATTATAAAACCTTCTTTCCTACGGGTTTTCCATCTCTAAAGGAAAAGCGCGAAAAGCAGTAAGTTCATTGTCGGGCACAGAAGCGAGAGCTATTAGCGACTTGAGTGTGCAACTACATCGACTGCGCAGAGAAGACCTAGCTTTAAAATAAACTTCGTAAATTAACAAAATGCGCAAAAAGCCTTCGTTTTGACTAGTTTTGAATATCGAGAGAACTGCCTTCAATACAAGTATACATGTATAACATACGAGCGTCGTCTCTGCTTCTGCTGAAAGCTCTCTCTCTCTCTCTCTCTCTCTTGCGCGCGCGCGCGCGAATTTCGAAGGTCGCGAGTCGAAAGCTTTTTCGCGCTCCGTTTGTTTACCTTCAGCCGAAAGCTCGTCAGCTACGATTGACAGGATTTCGTGCCATTATTTTCGAACGTTTTTTCTTCTGCGGTCGAATCATACGCCGCTCGCGAGCATCGCATGCATGCATACGTCTATCGAAGATATGCATATCGCGCGCGCACTCTCGTCCCGGGGTAAATTTATCCGTCAAGCACACGCGCGATTGTTTGTTTGCTCGGGGTACTCGGCATATATGCACTTCTCGATTTTAAATCGACACTTTCCACGGGCTATTTATAGAGCCCTTGGCGGAGGCAGTGCTATATTTATTTGAATTCTTTTAATTCGAAAGATAAATGAATAGGGTTTAAATTTATATTCAATAATAAAGCGAGGACGATTCTCACTCTCTCTCGCTCTCACTCTCTACTCTCGCGCGAGATTTATCACCGCGCGAGTGAGCTTATGCGCGTTGCAGGTATAGTGTGTAATTGATCGATCGTGGCTGTCCCTCTCGCTGACCATGTGTTTATTTTTCAAATCATTCGTATATTTCTTTGTTTCGAGAAACCATTTCACGACCATATATACACTTCGTGCTCATGTACGCAGTGGACAGTCGGCTGACATTGTTTAATTATTGTCGACGTCGGAAATGTATTATCGTACAGGGTTTAAAAAATCCTACTTAAATTATTGGTAACGTGGCCTTTTCATTGTTAAAATCATGCTTTAATTTACTGTTAAATTATCCAAACTATAAAGCTGTCCTTGTACTTGAATGATTGTGGTATTCACTTTTGAAATTTGTTGAAAAACCGCGTTGAAACAACAGGAAAAGCATTTAATAATTATTACATATCAGAACATAAACAGATTTTCTAATTTTTAACATAATTGCTAATTAATTATGAAAAGTGTAATCAAGCAAATTCGATAATTGATTTTCAAATAAAAACTACTAAACAATCGTTTATATATCACGGAAGTTAAGGGCTTATGCCTGAATTAACGGCTGAAATAAGCTTTTTATTTATTATAAAGCTGCAGAAAATATTCTATTTAAGCAAACAAAGTTACTTTTTTTTACAATAAAGTATTCGTCTATACCTACAGTTTAAGAGGTTAGACACTTCAAACTATTGATTCTACGTCTCAATAATCTACAACTAAAACTTGCTTTTTACTGAGGATTTCTCTGTGTCGTGTACGATTCTGAACCTCTAACTGGATGAAATAAAACATTTATTATCTCATTTTACTCCTTGTAGCTAAGCATAGCTATTGTTAGTTGCACAAGAAATTAAGCGGAGTATTTTTTTATTAAAAATCTCAAAATCGTACATGCCGCAAAGGAACTTCAATAAAAAACATGTCTCAATAGTAATAGTTTTAGAAGATGCTGGATCAATAGTTTGAAGTGTTCGACCCCTTAAATCGAACGGTATAAATGAGCACTAATGTAAAAATCAAATTAATTATTGCTTAAATAGAACATTTTCCACAGCTTTATAAATAAAACTTATTTTTCAGCCGTCAACTCAGGTATAACCCGTCAATAAAGTCACTATAAATCTGAATATACATCTGAATTGTCGATTGATTAAAAAGTTGATGAAAAAAAATAAGATAATTTTACCTAGAAGCCCATCTCGATTCTCGTATCTTCGGATCGAGCGGAATTTCCGCTCGGCCACTTTAATACTGTTTGTCTGAGTATATATACATCGTACGTCTCTCTCTCTCTCTCTCTCTCTTTCTCTATCGGAACTATTATGCCATCGTTAACGCGCGGGCGACGAATATCCTATTTTCGAGCGCGAGTTATTTTCGGTGCACGTGGGTGACTTCCCGGAGTGTAGTCGGGCGTCATCGAGGGTCTGGGTTGCCTACGACGATGCCGCGCGTCGCGGTGCAGCCGATGTACGTAAAAGGCGAGCGGAAGAGCCGCGAGCGAAGCGGTGGTTGCCGACGGCCGCTGACGCGCGCGCGCACATTATGTCCGCGCGCGTGCAAAATAGGATCGCGCCGGGGAAATTTCGCTCCTGATTGTTTGCGGTGCGTCTCTCCGCGTACATGCGCTTCTATATCCGCATCTATTTCCATCCGCTCGTTACATACGGCTCCTCGCATCCGCGCAGAGCGCACCGTTGAAAAAAGCCCGCGCGCCGTGATTCAGCCGCGAAGCGCGACAATGAAATCTAAATCAGATGACTTTACGAGGCTCCAGCCCTCGCGTTTAAAAGAGCCTCGGTGTGTATAGTGCCTCCGCTCGCGGCTCTCGAAAAAGAAATCCGTCCGCGCAGTTCCGAATCAAACAAATCAAAACCCCATCAGGCGAGTGAGTCGGCCGGTTAAAAGCGTATCCACCCCCGTTGGTTTTGGCTCTCTCCTTTCTCTCTCTCTCTCTCTCTCTCTCTCTCTCACTCGAACGATATTGCCAGGGAGCAGACGCGATGTCCTGCCGCGATAAAATTCCGTTTTCCCCGGACAGTCGTTAAAAGCAGTACGAGCGTACGTCTGCGATCGCGCACTTATACAGCTGCAGTAGTTACGGGCGGGCTACGTCAGACCGCGGAACGAGCTGACGCGCCATTCGTCTTTCGACGAATCTCATTTGATGTAATACACTTGTTCGCGAGTCAATTCCAAATTTAAATTATCGTGACTAACGGATGCGTAAAAATAGCTTTTCGTTTGCGATACAGGGATTTCCAAGTCGTCGTATCGGCGCTTGATTATTAATCGGAACAACAAGTGATTGCGGCCGATTGGATGTCAGTTTTTCACGCAGTGGATTGATCAAAAAATTTTCTTCAGCCGTAAGGCAAATTTTGGGACACATTTTACATGAGAATAAAAGAAATAAAATTTATGGGTTAACTCTGTATGTTTAATTAACGCTGGTTGCTCGCGCGGCAGAAACAAAGTGGATCGTGTTGCGTAAGTGTTAGGCTACTTCCAGTTTCAAACAGAGAGGAAACCTGAAAAAATGCTTAGCTACATACTCCATTGCTATTGAGATGAACTATACCAAATTTCATTAAGTGAAAATGTGTGTAGAGTCAGTTCTATGCATCCCATAGTAATAACGATTATTCTTTCAACTTTGACCCTAAAGAAAATAAATGAAAATAACTGACACATGAAAACACAATATCAGTACTTTAAAGGGGTCTGCCACTTATAAAATCTGAAACAAAAATTATTTTTTATT
Organism: Philotrypesis tridentata; assembly: GCA_018906965.1. Taxonomy (NCBI): domain Eukaryota; kingdom Metazoa; phylum Arthropoda; class Insecta; order Hymenoptera; family Pteromalidae; genus Philotrypesis; species Philotrypesis tridentata. The sequence continues at coordinate 152,921 of JACCIB010000057.1, forward strand.
CACATTAAATTTCACAGTTAATTTGAAAAATGAAAAAATATTCTTGCTGAATTATTATTTTAACAATTTTCACTTTTTATTTTTTAAAGAATCTATGTATAAAAAAATACTATAACAACTATTATAATTATATATAATATAGAACTATATATTTTTTAAATATATAAAAAATTTGAATCCATTTCATGTAAACGTACTCTTGGAATCCTGTGGACAGTGCCAAGAGTCATCAAACACTGTATTCTGTCTTGAGAATATATAAGGCTCGAAATAGCTCCAAAAAATTTAGTTTTACTGATTTTTAGATATCTTTTTAAATAAATAATGTTCCAGTTAAATTCAAATTAATTGTAAAATTTAAAAAATCATTTTCAGTTTCAAATTTTATAAGTGGTAGGTCCCCTCAATTTTAAAAGACACCTACTTGTAAGGTGCTATTTCATAATTTTATCATTGTGTAAAAGTACGCGCAGCACTTTGGAATAATCAATAATTAAGTGTAAAGCAAGTTTTATAAATTTTATCTTGTGTGGCTATATCCCGTATTTCTCATAATTTTTCATCATTTATCAAACCCATTCTAACGACTTTCAATTAAAAATATCGTTAACGACAAGGATAAGTCTCAACACTGCAGCGTCGCCAGATCATTAAAATACGCTGCGAATTCTCTCGTATCTCCAAGTAAAAAAGAAACCCCATCTCCCCACGTTTCAGAGTGCCGCATCGAGCCGCACGAGGTGATAATCACGCCGCCCTTGGAGGAGCTTCTCGAGCAGCAGGAGCAGGAGCAGCAGCAGCAGCAAGAAGCATCCAACCCCCAACAAGCCCAGCATCAGCAGCAGCAGCAGCAGCAGCAGCAGCAGCAGTCAAATTGCCTGCGTCTAAGCGTGGCGAGCGAGGCTAGCGAGGCGCCGAGCGAGGCCAGCTGCGCGAGCGAGGCCTCGACAATCGCAGCCGCGGCCGCGGCCGCGGCAACGCCGGCCGGCAAGCTGCGCCGCTATCGGGGCGACACGAGCAAGCGCCGCAAGGGCGTCTACATAACCCAGTGGCCGGAGCCCGCGAGCGACGAGCTGCGCAGCAAGCTCTCCGGGCAGAGCAGCGAGGAGAGGGACGAGCCGCCGCCGTCCGCCACGCCGAGCGATCTCTCCGACTGCGAGGGACAGGCGGGTCCCAGAAGGTCAGAGACGTCGCGCACTTGCCTTTTTTATTTCCTCCCCCCCCCAGCCCCCCCCCCCCCTCGCTCTTTTTGTTTTATGCGCTCCGCATCGAGCTATTAGCCGCACTCGTCGCGGCGGAGACTTTCAAACGCTTTCGGGAGGATTTAGATTTTTTTGTCGATTCGACGTTGATGAATAATCGTTTCGGAATACGCCATGGGCTGTAATACAAAACTTGGGAAACGTTCGCGCGTGCTCGCGGCAGAGAGATGTTTGGAAATCTTTATGTTATGTAAAGCGTTTCGAAATCGTCGTGTTAGCGTTTATTAAACTCTTTTGTATACGTTATTTAAAATTCTCTAGTCGAATTTATTGATCATTTATAAATTCCGTGGTTTGATCTTAAAATTGTGAAAAGTATAAATTCTTCTACAAAGTCATATTGTTTTAGTAGTAAATATCGTGAGTTATTACGAACAAGCGTGTTGTCACCATCAAGTGATTAATTAAAGTATTATCTAAACGAATTGTCTACAATAAACGTTCTGTTCAAGCGGGTAAATGGTTTTAAAATATTTTATTGAGAAACTCCGCTGATTTTCGAGTTAAAAATCAAAAGCTTTCTCTCTGTTAGCATATTTCAATTTGTGGTTTTATAGTGAACTTTATTCTAGTGAAAATGCTGTTTTTGGAACTTACTTATTATATACTTTATTGCAAAATTGGCATAAACTATGCAGTTATAAAAATGGAAAGCAAGAAAATCGGTGGAGATTCTTTTTGAGTCTGATGAACTATTAAGAGCGACCTGGTTATTTAACTTTTTCAAAACTTATTGAATAATCAGACTATTTTTACGCGAATCAACAGCAAAGTCAGGAGAGTTGGATGAGTAGTAAAACTAAAGTTTTAAAAAGTTCACTTTTACTACTGATCAAACCTGAAAGGGTTTAAAGCGTTTCGAATATATGAGTCCGTGGATTAAAATTCCGAAATTCCGAGCTATTAATTCACCGTTTTTTAATAGCACACAACTGATCACTGACCATGAGTCATCCGAGTTATGCGCGTAAATCAATAAGATAAATTCGCATTGCAAATAAAAGTCGATTGCATGGCTCTGGTGCATTTCTAAGCTGCAGTAAGCAGCTTTTATCAAAATATTACGCAGGGAATTCGTAAACAATGCCTCGCTCTCTCTCTCTCTCTCTCTCTCTCGATTCGAAAAAATCCAGAGACACAGACTTTTTCCGACGACCTGGAAAAGTCAACGACATCTCGCGTCCGAGCCCCTGATTTTAATTTTCCAAGCGTCTCCGCATATAACGCACAGGCGACGGCTCTTTTACATGCGCTGCACATTCGCTGCGACGAATCCACTCCGTTATATCCGACCGGGACAAAAGCCAACTCCCCCATTGTCCGCGCGGTCATAATCTCCCTCCTCTCCCCCGGAAAAAAAGTCCCCGACAATAGACCAGTCCCGAGCAAAAGCTCAAGCTGACATTGATATCGCAGATACAGCAAGCGGCCGCTGCGTGGCCCCTACGGCCAGATGCTCGAGGCCGAGATGGCGAAGCAGCCGCGACAGGCCACGGACCTCGTCGGCCTCGTGGCCGACGACGGGCTTAGACAGCGGCGCAAGGTCTCGGCGAATCTGTCCTTCAACGCGAGCAGCGGCGCCAGCTCCGAAGCCGCCGGGCCACCGACGCCCTGCCACCACCGCACCACCTCCAGCCCCAGCAAGCTCGAGGGCCTGCCCGGGCCCAGTCCCGAGCTTCTCGCCGAGCTGCTGCGCGGCTCCTCCGAGAGGGTCGCCCGAGCGCCCCTTCATCGCAACGTGAGTGGATATTTTTCTTTCTTTAAGTCTGCGCGCTGCTCAATTTCGTACCTGCGAATGATGATACATAGCATTCTGATTATTGCCGAACACAGCTGCTTACGTTTCGAGGGTGGCTTCCTCCTCTTCGGGGCCAAATACAATACCAAAATATTACAATTAAACTTAAACAGTTACAAAATGTTAATTACGCTTCGGTGGTTCAAGCAAACGATGTAGCCCTTAAATCGGCAAATCTTTCAGAATGACTTTGCGCGTCTAAACTTAAGAGTTCACAGTTGAACGGGTCCAGAGCGTTTTCCGCAAGGGACGGCGCGCGTAAATTTTCGTCATTATGCCGAGCAGGGAGGAAGGAAGGAAATTCAAGTTTGTAAATTGAAATTAAAGCGTTCGGCGATTGTTTGCGCGAAACGCTTCCAGGAACTCAATTCGCACACGTACTAATGATATTATCGAGTATTTATAACTTTGCTGGCCTAGTACGTGCTGCCGTGGCTGTCGTACAGCGCGACGTGCGTGTCTCAAAAGTGCAGTAATACGCGGAATTTCACGCAGTTTCCGACCGGAATCTCGACCGGACTCCTCAATGCATCCTCGATCCTTTATGCCGACTACAGTCTCGTGCTTGATTAATTTATCGATTCGTCGTAATCCTTCCGCGACTTTGGTCTTCTATTAAAATTTGAGCCTCTGTCTATTGAATGCAGATAGGCTCGGGCGTAATAGGATTCGGTGAAAACTATGCATCGACGATTTATCTGGAAAGATCCATATTAAAGTGTAATGAGAGTCGCTCGAATATTCTCGAAATCTCCTTTCATCGGCGAACACGAAGGAACTGCGTAATTGCCTGTTGCAAAAAATAAATTTATTCAGGGTATCGTAGATTAAACGGCGGCTGCTAAGACTTTTGAGAATTTTAAGTTCGTAAAAAAAGGAATCATTAAATTTTTATTCAAATAATGTGTATTTTGCGAAGAGCGAAATTTATTATTTTTACTTTTACAAGTACTGCAGACATTCCTCGAATCTGAGCATTAAATAGTACTTAAATTCGATCGACTTTAAATGCACATAAAAGAGAAAGTTCATCGGAATTTGAGAGTAAATTGAATTTGCAAAAGTTATCGTAATTAAGCCAGTATTCAGGCAAACATCACATTCACATTGTACTGCCAACTTTTTTTACATTAAAACACTTGGAGAGTCGAATGAAAAGTGTTATTCATCTTCCCACAATCTAAGCTGACTGGACGAAGTTCGCCGGACCGAAAGGGTTGCGACTCTATCAAACCCCATTTTAATTTCACACGGACGATTCTCGTCTGTTTGTTCAGCGCGTCGCGACCAGCGAAATGGAAAAAATATGCGATCGTAATTATAGAAGGAGCAATTAATAAAGACGACGTCTCTCCGCGGATCGTTAATCAAGCGAGTGAAATTAATCGCGCGCGCGAGCGTAATGAGAAAACGATCGTAAATCTGCGCGCGTAACCGAATTAACCCGCAAACGACAAGCAGCGCGTGCGCGAGAGAAAGAGGAAAGGAGAGAAAGAACGCCGGACTTTCCTCTCGCGACGTCCCGTGAGTTACCTACTCGTAAGTGTACAGCCGTGAATATACGCTCTCCGGGGAGAACAACGGCGACAAGTGCAACGACACGATGTCTCATCTCGAGAGCGACGAGATCCAATGACTCCGCGAGGACTCGCCCCGCAGCGGCAGCGATTGCTTCCAAACCTGATCTAATAATATTCGACCATATATTTCTCGCTGGGGCTCTGGCGAAGTGGAGCCTTGGCGCGAGACTCGCGCCCGGCGCTTATCCGCCTGATATCCGCGCCCGAGAACTCGCTTGTACGTTTATTGCTCTTTTTTCGGGCAGAGCGTATAAATAGTTTCGGACTTTATGGAGGATTGGATTTATAATGCGTTAATTGAGAGACATAAAGTTAGATGGGGACAAAGAGCCTTACGATTTCGCGTTGAATACGCTTCGCGAAGGCTACTAAAATTTGACTGATATACATGTTTACGGTTGAGCGACAAATTTTTTTATACATTTTTCTGATACTGTATAGACTCCGGTTGTAAGAATTTATTGCTATTCGTTTGGCAGACGTAGTCATAAAATTCATAATTCGTTTTACATACCTTTACGAAGTAAAAAAATTGCTGTACAATAAAGTTTAAATAATTTTAAACGCTATTGATCAAAAGGATTGCAGTGGCATTGAACATATGGGATTTTTGAAAAGCTGTATCTATATCGGAAAAAAACATATTTTCTAAAATATTTCTTTATGCAGAGAAGAAAACTGATTCTAAATTCGTCTTTTGCGAGCCATTCTTAATGTGAACAGAAACATTCGAACGACAAAAATTGGCGATGCTCTCCCCTCTATATTCTTATCAATCACCTAAATTAACTAATACTCACCGCAACTGCAACAGTACGTGCAAATGTAAATGACCATTTGAAGTATTGACAATGCAAAAATACAACGTCATATATACAGAACGGTTCGAAACGTCTCAGATCGACGATATAGAATATTAAACTAGTCGGTTAAATGACAAGCATAGCGTCCAGTCGAACTCCAAGAATAATCCCAGAGACAAAAAGCTATTCTTACGCTTAACGCACAACGTACAATTATTTATAGAGTTCAGAAATACACTAGGCCGCATATACACCTCGGTACACATCCGACCTACTATAGCATTACAAAGTACGTCCCGATAAAAGGTTGCGCTCGTCCAACTCCCCCCCCCCCTCTCTCTCATCCTCTCGAGGAGATTTCTCAAGCACAATTACACGTTTGTCTGAGCGAATAATAATGCCCACACAATGGTCATCAAAGTTCTGTACTCTGTATTGATGCTATTGCCTCGCTGATATACCCGCCTAGAGCGAGTCCGCCTCTCTCTCTCTCGCTCTCCTTCTCGCGGCGTTGAAAATATAACTTGGAACGCGCACGAGGAACCGCTGCGCGGCGACATTATTTACGAGCACTTTTAACAAACAGCGAATAATAAAAGCTTCACGAAAATAACGCGCACTTTCTATCCCCGCCACTCGCGTCGCTCTGCGCTTGCATATTATAGAGACACGCGGAGCAGCGGCGTCGCAGGCGTATACTCCATTGTAAATACCTGTACGCCTGCAGTGTGTAACGCGCGGGAATTAACGATCGCTGTATACATATATTGTGTGCGTCGAAGTCAATCCGGCGTTTAGTCGCCGCATTGAGCCGCGATTAACTGATTATCGCGAGTGTTTACACAGCCGTTTTCGCCGATGGCGACGGGACACCATCTGTCTCTATACAGCGTCGATTGCGCCTCGTTTTTCTGTTGTAAATACACTGTACACGCTGCGCTTGCTCTCGGCAAATCTCGTTTTCGACAATTAAGCTTGGACGTTGACAACCGTGCAATTTTAATTGCGAACTCTCGGAGACGCGCATTGTCCGGCTCGTTTGAAGCCATTTTCGCCAAGCCGTCTTTAAAATCAAAGGTAAGACGCTATAGGTATTATAGCACCTATAGAGAAAAGCATGAAAATATTTTTTTAAGCTCGAAATCGTACAGTTGGCTTTATTGCAAAAATATTTTGCAGTACCTAAATTCAGAGGCATCGAGAAATATTTTCAAAACGGTATAATTATTGCGAAATATTCGCACTTCTCGTTTTGTAGAGACAGACTTTCTCATATACGCACGTACATTCGTCTAGACGCCACAGCCATACGACTGGCTATTACGGACGCTCGTACCGAGGAATGTGACCACTAATTTCTCAGTTATGTAAAAGCCAACTATAAATAATAAAGATATGTCAAATTACGAATAAACCTAGAGCGCAGGCCGGCCTTGCTCGTCAGCTGCACACATCCGTATTTTTCGAGACGTGGGTTGCGCGATGCCGAAATTCATGAATGAGCTGCTCACGCACGGCGACGACTTCGTGCGTGTGGGTTTATAATTGTATATATATACAGTTGCGAGCGATGACGTTGGCGATAAACACGCTTGAGGCTTTGCGAGCGTGCGCGCGCGCCAGTTCGCGTGCGGGCGGACGCGCGAGCGTTTTCCGCGTCGGAAAAGCGTTGGGAAAGCGTCGCTCGTCTAGAGGTGTGGAAAAGGGAAATTTTCATTAAACATTTATTTTTCGTGGGGGGAGGAAAATTTCCGGGAGGGTGCTTTCGCTTTTCAGCTTTTATGGGGGGATAACGATTCCAACGGGGTTCCTCATATAGGGCGGCACACTTTGTTTTGGGTGAAAAGTATCATGTTTATTTTACTTGCACAATTTTGTATATAGAAAAATTTTTGTATTATTTGTCGATTCTATGGCTTAATTTGCAGTTGAATGTGGCATTTTGAAAGACAATAGCTGAATTTGAGCCCTTGGAGAGCCCTCGAAACCACGAGAATGATCCTCGTCAAGAGTCAGAGTGGGTGTAGTATAGCTAGTAGATCCCTTGTCTTTATTCTCTTTGAGTCTCTAGTTCTCTCTAGTGATGAAATCGTTAATCCTGCATAGACGTTGCATATTCAATTTTTATAATCTAATTCAAATGAATCTCGAATCATTTTAGAAATATTATAAATTCATAACGATAATACGTAAAAGAGCGTTTGAAGAAATGATTATCGATATCTGTATAAATATAAAAATATTTTCAGCGCAAGTGATATAATTGTATTTTCATGCATTTTTTTGTTAAGACCTTTGCCCTAATTTATCCATGTACTCGTTGAATAACTTATTAAACAAAATAATAACAGACAGCAGATGCTCGAGTTACCATGGCGATGTGCAATTTGATTAATTAATTCCAAATACGTGGTGGAATGCACAGAGAAGCCGTTTGTAGTTTCCACGAACTCGCGCGCATGTTTCTATATTAATACATTTTGCAGGAATCTCTTTGAGGTGTGAGTTTCTGCGACTTTGCACCAGCAAACTCTACCACACCGCAGAGAAAACTATATTTACACCTATAATATATATTTGAAGGAGAGAAAACTGATGCTGCAAGCGTACAAAAAATCTCGAACGTAAAGTTCAATAAATTTCTCATGAGCGTATGCGAGCTCGTCCGCTAAGCTCGAGAAAAGTTCATGGAAATTTCTGGAAAACGCTCGCTGGAAGACAGATATTGAGCCTTCAGACACTGCGTGTCAAGGCGATGGGCGAACAATGGCATTATTGCGCTCGGCATTCGTTTTGCGCTGATTTTCAATGCGCCTCTGTGACAGCTTGGAATTGAGTTTCCATGCAAAGCGCTTATTGTCATTAGAAAAATGCCAGCTGCGCGCACCTCGACTTTCCGAAGGCACTTCTCCTATTTATGAATATTTATCGTTTTATCGAGTCGCCGCTGCGTAGTGCAAGCGACGATTTAAGCGAGGTGTAAATGTTAATTGAAAAAAAAATGTGAACCTTGTACTGTTAATGTCGGATTTTTATTTTTTGAGGTATACGATTTCAAGTGGAAAGTGTGAATTACGGGATTGCATGTATTTTGTATGTTCCGAGCTGAAAACTGGGGTAAAATCGATTGGCTTTTGTGAAATTCAAATGCTCATAACTTTTAATTCGAGCAGTTATTTTAAAAGACGCTTATTCTTTAAATTCAATATCCTACTCTTGTGCTATTTAAAGATTAGCTACATAAATACGTTAACAATAAACTTGTTAAAGATAATTCCAAACGTACGTCATAGAAATTTATTGGTTGAAAAATCTAATTGTATACATTAATTATAAATACCTAATTATTAATTATTGTTTGACTGATACTGTTATTGAAAAAATATATATATAAATGCTTACACGATCGAAATACACAATATTAAATCTAAGAGAGCGTTTCGAAACGGCCAAATAATGAAATAGTCTGAATAAATACATCAAATGACCCCATCGATTTTCTCATTTCATTTGCGAAGATTTACGATTTGACAATAATAAGACTCCTTCATTGTTATACCGAACGCGACATTCGATTTTTACAGGCACTCAGTAAGTGCCAATGTATACAGAACGTGTACGTAACGCCTTCACGCTTAAAATATGAGAGCTTTAAAGCTAAAAGTAAAACGCTGATTACGCAATTCTAGGTTTTCTTTCTCGAAAACTTATTGCCAGAAACTTTGAATAGCATATGCCACACCATAGGCGCAACGATGTACTTTGCAGCTCTCTACAAGCCTCCTTCCCTCCAATTCAAACAAATTAAACATAGAGATTTAATACTCTTGTGAGAGGCGCAAAGCCTCTGGTTTAAAATACCTTAAAGCAAACGGTCTCTGAACTTGCGCTGCATGGACTCATCGAAAATCCAATTACAGCAGCATTACCCCCGGACTGAAACTCTTGCAAAGCCAAACGAAATCCTCAGTCGCAGCAGGAGCTCGTTCAAGGTCACTCAGTGCCCTCGAAGCTTTCGCGCACGAGAGTGAGTGAGAGAGAGAGAGAGAGAGAGACGCTCAGAGTTCAAAACGAAAACAAGCAGAAATAGAACAAGATTCGAGCCCTGATAAAAACCGTTGTCAGCGGTATGGGAGAGAACAGGAAGATACGAGCCATTTGATATGCGCATACGTAAAAAAGGAAAGGAAACTCGCAAATGGTCAATCGGAAAGACGAGCGTGTATAATCGAAATGAAGGGGGGATTGACGCAGGCTCACTGGGTTTCCGGAATCGGCCACCAGGTGGCCCGCGTCACGCAATTCGGTGTATCTCAGTTGTCTACACACACTCGAGAAAGAGAGGGACAGTTTGTAAATTTAGATGAGCGGAAAATGTACGCGAAATATCTGATGCGCCAGCGACAACGACGGCGACGACGACGACGACGACGACGACAACGATGCCGACGACGCCGACGACGACTGTTTTCTTGGCTGATGCCGAGATCTACGCGCCGTTTACAATACTTTCTGGCCGCTTACATTATAACCTCTAACATGAATGAAGTTCTCCCACCAGTTGGTCGAAACGGGGATACCAACTTGACGCACGCAAGGATGTGCGTAAACGAACTGCTTGTATTGCGAAATCATTTTTAACATTGAGTTATAGGCGGGTTGAAACGTGGACAGCTTTCAAAAAGGGAGCGCATGTCCCATTCTTTATCGCCTAAAAAGTAGAAAATCGGAGGTGATGACAGAATTTTCATAAATTATATCCTCATAACTTTTGAACAGAAAGACCGTTTTTAACGAATCTTTTTTTAAATTAAATCTTTTTTTTAATATATACATATGATTAGTATAGTAGTTATAAGGATTTTAATAAATACAAAAAACTCGGTCATTGTAGATCTTGAGCATGGTTTAGAATATTGGGCTGTGTTTGAACGCTCATAACTTCCGATTAGTTCATTTAATCCAGACGAATCTTTTTGTAAATTAAAGCTCTTTTCACATACTTTGCTTGGAGGTGAATTCGTTTTTTGCAAAAGCGATACGCATCGGTCTTGATAAAGCCTACTTTTCTCTAAATCGTTAAATTAATCTAAAAATTTTTAATTTTTAAGAGCATCTTTAATTAATGAGCTGTTTCCTACTCGTTAGGACACAAAGAATGAAGAAAAAAATGTGTTTACGAGGTGCGTGCTCCCTTTTGGAAAATGGACCGTTTTTCGATCTACTCGATATTTTAAAAAGATTTTACTATGTACATGTTTCCCACACGATTGAGTTCTTCAGCGATGACAATACATTTTGGATTAGGATACTCCGCGCGTGCATTATTTAGGCTGGATGAGAGTTTCGCTTGACTAAAGCACGCGCCAGACTTGGGAATATTGGTTGTGGATAAATATGTAGGAAACGTCTTTGTTGCGGATTCGTCACGAAGACAAACTGTCTTAATATTGTTGGTAGACTATTACTTTTATGCTTCAAGTTCATTCGTCTTATTCATTAGTGGAGTGAGAATAGCTAAAGTTGGTAGGTACATGTATTACGTATAAAACTTTCTTAAACGCCTTTATCAAACTTTTATGCAGTGCGTATACGAGACACCACAATACACTTGTGCAGAGTTCGCCTAGGGAAAATAAAAACTCGCCCCCGCAAATCGACTTTATGCCTACTTATTCTCGACATTACGTGCAACTGTATGGTATACATTATACTGCTAACTTCCATGACTAATTTATTGCCCGGGCAAAAGAGTTTTTCCAAGTTTTCCTTTATTCGTCTCTCCAGTACTCATGTACAATTCGTATGGAGAACTGTGACACCTTCATCGCATAAATCGCACAACTGACAGAAATATCCGACTGAAAAATCGCTCCAACATTTCCTAATAAGTAATGTCTATTCATCGATCTCTCGCAACGCACAACGTGAGAGAATTCGAAGCCAAGAGTGCCTGCGTCAATCGATTGACAAGCAAGATCAATCTTCCGTCTGTTTACGTCATCGTACAGAAATTTTTAGCTACTCTTATCATCATTCATTGATTGCGTTCACGAAAACGAAATTCGCCGCTATGCAAAGCGAATTTCTCGTTGCTTTTCCCGTTCCTCCTTTACTCGATAACCTCCCGCCTTGTCTTTAAATAGCGCAACGCAACTCTCTCTCTCTCTCTTTCTCTCTCGCCTATATAATGCCCTCCTCCAGAGAGTGGCGAAAGAATAAGACGGAGAAAAAAAACGAAGAGAAAAGAAAACGAAAGATCGTCGACGCGCATATCCGTCGCGACGACGGCGTAATCCGAAAGACCTTTGCTCGAATTCCTCGGGCTATAAAACCAGTGGCGCGATCTGAAAATAAGACTCTCGACGTGACTTCTGAGCTATTAAGAGATAGCGGGCTGCGGCTCTCCGCGCGAAGACAGTTTATTAGCCGAAATCCCGCTGCGAGCGAGCGCGAGTCTGACCTGTATTTCTTCGTGAGAGAGCCTGTGACTTCCAGGGTCATATACGCGTGCAATTTATTGCTTCCTCCAATAGCGGAAGCTTTTGGAGCAATAAAATTCGGTGTTTTCACGAATTGATTGTGAAAGTGTAATTAAAGGTGATGTTCGCTTGTACGACGTTTTACAATGTTTCGATGATTTTGCGTATAATGTATGAAATTCGGGGATGTATGATTCATGAACTCGCAATGCTTTCGAAAGCTGTGCGTTTGGATTGATGAATATTTTTTAATCAACAAATATTAGCGCGGGATGCGCTAATATTTGTTGATTTATTTCATAAACATTCCAAGCTAATCTATTAACAGCGTTGTTTCGTTCTTTTGTCGATGAACTTTCTGTACCTTATGCAATAAATATCCGCGTATTTTTCCTAAATATTGAAGGAATATTAATTTTCCCTAACAAATATAGCCGTGAAGAAAAATTAAAGGAAGGAAATATTAAATTAGTTGTATGTAATTAAGAGAATTTCATCAAGTTATAAACGCTAAATTAAGACAAATCTAAAGTTTTACAATTTAGACCCAAAGAATTTATCAAATATAATAACGTACATATATTTTAGACTCACGCAGCCGCGATGATTTCGCACAGCGGTTACATTACTCTGATCTCTGTCAGCAAATTTTTCACCAGCTCGCCGCAGCTCGTTATTACGCGCGGATTGCAGTTTGCTGGCTCGTTAATCTGGTTATTGGATTTAAACTCGCGCAAAATGAGCGCGCGCGGCTCGTTATTCGCCTCGAACTTATTAGGCGCCAGATGCCGCGTAACGCGCCTATAATTTTGTCAAAATACCAGTAGCTAAACTACAGAAGTGGCTTTGCCGTCGCATCGACCGAGTTAAATTGAGTCCGCGATAGCTAACCGACTGCGTGTTAACAGCGCGATAATTCAATTCCATCGCCGGAATCGTCGTAAATCCGAGATACTTCCGGGATTTCCCGCTTCCCGGAAGGTCAGTCTGCGGATTTTCGAGAGAGAGAGAGAGAGAGAGAGAGAGACTCGAAGAGCCCGCTTCGAGATTCGAATCGAAGGCGACGCGTATAAACTACAGGCGAACGTTAACGAACGCAGTCTCGTAAAGTCCGTTATTTATGTTATTATTCTCACTCCAGTAGCGTAAATATCGTCTATTTCCGGACACGCGGGTACACATCGGAAAATCCGATCCATCCGTGCGTGAAGAAAAAAACGAAAATATTGAAATAAACTCGCATCCACCGAGAGCCCTTATCGTTCGACTTTCCAATATAGTCTCGGCCGTAAAATGCACGGAGCGCATTCCTCGTCGGCTCGCTCCTAATTAAGGCTGGAAAACCGTTCGACTTGGAGACGACGAGAGAAAGAGAGAGAGAGAGAAGGAATAAATATACAAGAAAATCGTGACGTCAGGGTCAGAGCGGCGACGCGTCGATCAGAAAGAGACTAAATAAAAGCGCGTCTTTTCCGCGCGCGCCCATTTAATACAAGAAGGAGGGAGATGGCGAGAGACAGAGGAATAAAAAAAGACCCACAGTCACGTGCTCTGAAGAGGTCGACGACGCGACGCCGACGTCACGAGCGGCTCTCTCCCTCGGCGTCTCCTCTATAGTGTATACGCACGTGATGGGATCGGCCCGTGCGTAAGTGTTAAATGCAAAAGGAGCTATACTATTCCTCCTTGGACTTTCGAGCGCGTCTCTCCCCGTGAAATCAGATACAATTTGCCCGGCGCGAGGTGCAGCCGTGAAATTTTCTATCGAGTTTCTCGTGAGATTGATAGATCGGGGCTGCGTCACGTTCCATCAGATATTTCCGGTATTGTTGTCGAATAGTTAACGGAACGTCGTAGACATGCGTTTTTGAGCGTCTTATGATGTACAACGTCGCGTGCGCATTTATTTATTACACCCGAGCAGTCGTCTGAATGCTTGTTAACGTAAAACATGCATTGAGAATGCAACTGATACAACAAAATATGTTAAACTTTTAATGTCAGCGTTCTTCTTGCTTTCAATTTAATGCGATGCTCATTATATTTTATTGATCATGCAAGAAGTAGAGCAGTCGATTAATTGTTGAATGGGAAATGCACGAAACAAAGTTTACTATAAAACAGCATAAAAATACAACAAACCGATAAACTATGCGAGAAATACATTTACTCTTTTTCTGCATCGCTTACAATGAGACTATTTTTTTTAGTAGATTGTGTAGTAATAATTTCTAGACTGTAGCATAAATAATAATTGTGCTACAGGGTGTGGGCTCACTTTTCCCAAAATAAAATTGCCGAACTGATTTTTTTCCCAAAATATATTTTTTCCAAAAATAAAATTCCCACTAGGTCATTTTTCCCAAAACTAAAATAAAAAAACGTTGCGTATATGGATATTTTAACAACTTCACTTTATTGACACGCGAACTGCCCAGCGAAATTCTACGGCCCTCAAGAACCAATAGAAATTTCTGTGCTGTAGTACCATGCATTGATTTCATGGAATATTTTAGTTCTGAACGTCATAAAATTTTTGTTTCTATAATATGATATACACCTAAAATTGCTTTAGTAAGTCTAAACTAAAAAAAAAGATCAATAAAAATTATTCACCACGGAAGCAGTTAAAGACAAAAAAAAACTCGAAGGTGTGTCGGTCCCCTTGATATCTTTGAAAGCTTTCACTGAGAAAAGGTCATCAATCAACCAACGCTGCACATATTAGTGTAGGACTTTCCCACATTACACATGTGCTTCCTTTTACATTGACAAGTACAAAAGAAAAGGGATCGAGCGCCTAATAGAAGCATAATCGAAATTTGCCGGAATCCTCTATCCATTGATGAGATTTCGGAGTTAAAGGAAAAACAGCCGGTCTCTATATATTTTCTGTTTATATCTGCGAACGCAGTCGCGGCCGTACGCCGTATAGCCGAAATCCCGGAAATAGTAAAGCCACGTTATATGGCAGCCTTCGTGGCGTTGTCCAGAGGCTTCGTTCGGTGCAGCTGAACTCGACGGGATGCGAGTTATGTTTATAAACCGGCGCACGCGAAATAAAGCGTATAGAAATATGCTCTGCTGGCCTTCATGTGCTGCGTTGTAAAAAATTTAATATACCAGTAACTGCAGAGAGATGCTTCGCGCGTTCTCGATATAATATCTTCTTGATTTTCACTTTTTGACGTTAGGACTCATTAGCGTACGCATACAAAGACGTCGTGTGCTATAATCAAGCAACCAGTCAGAGGGTGAACAAACCGCCTCTTTTTTGGAAAATATAATAATTTGGTTTGAAAGTCGGAAAATTATTTACGTAAATTAAGTACGAACGCGCATTTTTTCATTGGTTTCAATAATTTTTCTATGATGATTTCTGATAGGACTATGAAGTCACGATCTGAGGCTAGTATAAATGTACGGCTTTACAATTTAACAGTTAATATTTTTTCTAAAAGTTAAGTTCCTCATACTTCTCCTTAAGCCATTAAAAAGAACATTTATGCCCTCGTCTTTCAATGCGCTGTTGACACTCAGTAATGAATAATCTCAAAATTATTGCTCGGAATAACGCGTTTCCATAAAAGCTCGCGTTAAATTTACAATTTTCAAATAAGTTTTTCTCTGAAATTCGATCAGCAACTGAGGTTGAAAGAAATGTCATAATATTCTTCGAGGCTTAATGTACGATAAACAATTTACTTTTATTATTTTTTAACACTCTTTCCTAAAAATAGAATCTTCTTACAACGAAGGTTTTCAAGGGAGAAATGGATTTAAATTTTTTTGGGACATTTTTACTGTACTCAAGTGAATATGTCTCTAAAATGAGCAAATATAACAACTCCAAATGTATACTTATTTTTTAGGTTGACAATTAACTAAAACGTTGAAGGACGCCAAAAAAGAATTAATTTCGCAAACCATCATCATAAGACTGAACGAACTCATACAAAGCCTTTTAATAATCTTTTTTAATTACAATACCAAGCAGAACGTAAGCCCGTGCTTCCAGAGCAGCCTTAATGAATGCCCGCGTTTTTCAAACACAAGCCTAAAACTAAATGTTCGTACAATTCATGCAGTTCGTATTCTTTAACAATTCCATTTTAAAAGCATTTAACTTTGAATGCAAGAAAAAGCAATCCAAAATCTCCCTCGCGAATGTAAAAGCCAAGTATACGCTTCTGAACACGATAATTTCAGTTGTTCTAACCCATCAGCAGAAAAGCTTCTCCGCAACGTATACCAGAGTGAAAATTATAGCGTCAACAAAACCGAGCCCCTCGACAAAGCTCAATACACTTAACCCACGCAGTCGAAAAAAAAAACGAGAGACTCAATACAAGCCCCCGAATTACGACGATAACGCGCGAGTACAGCAGTTGCACTTTACTCGGAAAAAAGCTGCGTCACTGCACAGTGTACACAAGCGGACACGGGCTCGACAATCCCACGCGAAGCGAAATACCGTTTAGGAAGAGAGACTTTTTGCCTGCACGAGGACATCGTCGTCGAATGAGAAACCGCATTCTCTCCCGACACCTCTGCAATACAGATACTCTCTCTGCATCTCGTCGGGCTTCAACAGAGCATGTAGTACGCCCGATCGATACCATTTCTCGCTCTTCTTTTCTCCCTATATAATCTCGTGAGAGCCGCTTCGTCTCCTTCTTCGAGTCTCTGTTCTGTCAGCGGGCGTTACTTATACGGTATTTTCGGGGCTCACTCGATGCTCTTCTCTCTCGCCTTTCTGTGCTCTGTCATTGAATTTCCTCCCGCGACGAGGCGTCTTTAAAGGAATCGCCCTGCGTCGTTGGCGCTTGATTCGGATGCGCATTTATTATTTTCCCATATCGAAGATTGTACAGCTGTGCGCTCGTGCCTTTGTGGCGTTTCGCGCGAGAATGTGTACGAGTGTTTTTGTATTTTGGGGAAGCTTTCGTGCCTTCGGTTCGCCAGCGGCGAGTACTGAATTATTCTCAACCAGCGAAAATTGTCCTTACTCTCTAAATCTAAAACAGCGAAAAATTTACAATTTCTCGTGGTAAATAATATTAACCTCTCGAATAATGAAAATTTTCATTATTTACACGTAGTACAAAAAATATCGTTAGTGAATAGTCACTAATTAATATAGTGCATTGCTGTAAAAATTATAATTCGCTATAGTACGTAGTGAATAGTCAATGTCTATGAAATGAGTTATCATTTTGTTCATTTCGAATTAGTAAATATTTACTGACTCAAACAGTATAGAAAGTATTTACTTTAAATTGCCACTGAAACACTGATTATCCAGCTGTGCATCATTACTTTAGCAAAAGGTGTACTTGAAAATTTACTATTTTTTTAATGTACCGAAATTTTCGGTACTTGTACATTTTTAACATCTGAGAAATTCACTATTCAAGTGGAGAATCCACCACCCAGAAAAAGTGCAATTTTATGGACTTAATCGTTTTGCAACATGAGAAGAATTTACTATTTAATTAGCTAACAATGAACCTGTAGAATAAGCGAAAATTTATGCCCCCTTTAGCTTCCTGTTACTAGGGCCACACACTATTTTGAGTAATGTATTTGCAACATTGTAGGTAGTGTATTTACGCTGTACTTCAGCTAATGTATATTGCTACCCAAATATTATATTTTTATTTACTATTTGCAGTGTTCATATGTACTATTTTAGGCAGTAGGTGAATTTTCACTGTTTTAGATTTAGAGAGTATGTTTCTTAAAGAGACTGCATGCGCACGCCCTATTGAAAAAATTCATTATTTAGAATCCAATTAGTCCCGCTATAAGTATACTATGCCACTACGCTGGAAGTTCAGCCCGAACGCGATATTTTCATCCAGACTTATTATTGGATTTTATTTGACTTTTGCAGTCGAGCAAATGAATAGAACGTATGCACACAGTTAGTTTACGACAAGTACACTGTATACACTGGAATACACAAACCCACACATTCACGTACATAGAAAGGCACATCGCAAGCACGCGAGAACGCTCGCACGCGTATTATACGGAGCGTACGAATAAGCACGCACACGCACATTAAATTCATTATCAACATTGTTTCGGAATTTTTGAGAGGGCTCAAAATTCGTGGGTAATATATTGACGTATACCCGTCGAGCCAGCTCGGTTAATTACATCACTCAACTACACGGGCTTAACGTGCCGGTACAAGTTTTCATTTATTTCGCTTATTTAACCGCAGAGAAGAAGAATAATGTAATTACATCGGCTCACGCACAGATGCCTAAAGAGCACATGCGCTCGTGAGTCAATTAATTTACCGCAGCCCGTAACTTTCGTATCAATTCGGCCGTATACAGATAAGTCCAGAGTGAAATTCCGTATACGCGTTCTAGAGCTGTCCATCTGTCCATGAGTTATTACGGCCGAGAGCTAAAATCGTTATGTGTGTAAAACTTGTCCTTGGGCGCACGTCGCACGAAAAAATTATCCAGCTGGCTCCAACTTTTTCCCTTTATACTATAGCCGCGATCTTCTTTCGCTCCTCGTCTAATGCCACACGCGCGCCTGCGACGCTGTACTTACAAGCCGACCGTCGCATTTGTCTCGAAACGCACACGCAGCGAGGCACGTACACACACACACACGCGTAGACGCGGACGGAGAGGCACGCGGGAGGAAACAATTGCACGAGTAAACCCATTCGCGACCCACATTCCCCCGAGGATCTCTCCATCATCATTAACAAAGTCTTGCCTGTATCGAGGAGAGTTCAATATTGCTTTAACCCCCCGCCCACGCGCACGACTGCCTATGTCTCTCCGCGTCGCGATAGTCCGCGCGACTTGCCGACGAGTTGCATTTGGGTCTCGTCCTCGAAAAACTTTCGAGGGCCTCTCTACTCTGGCGCGTAAACGCTGCTCTCGTGCTTTCCTAGACTCGATGCTCTCTTCCGAGCGCATCGCTGCACTCTGCGAGGAGGACTGCGCTGCTTCTTAGGCGCCGCGCGTTTAGGCAGCACTTTAACGCAATGATTATATTTAATGAGTCGTTCAACGAGGCGAGACGCGCGCAAGCTACTGTTAGCGACGTTTTCGTTTTTCGAAGGCAGGCGAAACGTAGCGTTAAATTTTATTACCAGGAGAGACTTTGTGTGCTGTTGGTTGGGTAAAATCGTTGGCACAGCGAATGTGCAGAGTATTAAAAAATTATTATTGGCAGAACTGTGTTATTTGAAAAGTTAAAGTGACTTGATTTTGCAATTTCGAAATCTGAAATTCAAATTACCGATTGCTCTGGTGCATTGCTTAATCGAAAATCTAATATCGCAAAATCCATTATACACCCGCATCGACCTGATTTCAATATTACATAAAGAGCTTAACCTTTCAAAGTGAAGCCAATACAAAATAAATAAGTACAAAAACGAAATAAAACTTAGCTGCGCAAACGACGCAAATACACATGCACACACATAATGGTGAAATATCGATTCAACATTTTTATTGCCTGCGACATCACATTTTTCTAGCGAGTTTTTAAAATTTAACAGGTAAAGTGCGGGTATAATAAACTTTACACAATTAACGCTACAATTATTATATAATTTCTCGCAAAGCAACAGCTAATTGAGAGAAAACATTAATTTTCCGAAACACTTCTCCTCGGTATATAAATCCAGTGATCCAATTAGTAGGAGGATCCCATTGTCCTTCGAATAAACGATGCTTAGAAGGGAACACCTACTGAATGCTTCAATAACTTTATAGCAGAACAATTTTTTCAATCGTTCGAGCAACACGTGACACCAAGTCATTCAGTCATTTTTCGGTTATGAAATTTTTGTGTGCACATTATTCACGCATCTTTTATACTGAGAATAGGATTAAGTTTAGGGACATTTATGAAGTAATTACAATAATGTGATCGATATAAATATCAATATAATTATATATAGCCAAATAAATACCGGAAATGTAATAGTCTCAATATAAACAATTATCATTACTGGCCTTTTAATACGGAGGTGCAATTTCTCATATCAAATTTAGATTTTCTAATTCTATTTAATGCTGCTGAATGTTCCCTAAATTTGCTAAATATTAATAATATTGTTCTATACTCATTCTTAATAATCTATATGATAAAGTTAACTTTGCCTTTTAATAATTTTGAGGTGAATTTTGCAATGTCGTCCTTTAATCTGGTGGTAATGGAGTATAGTTAAGGGCCTGGCCTGTCGTCTCGATAACTTGGATTTGATGTTCCATCGGATACTCCATTTATAAAATCCATTGTTTTATAAAAAAAACTTGTGTGTAGAAGATAAATTACTTTTAATTTATCAAAAAACCAATTAATAACTACTTGTGTTATTGACCATGGGATTCCAAGGAAAGTGGCGATCAAACAAACTGAGGCGATACATTTAAAAAGATAGTTCAAAATTCGATCTTACTCGGCGCATCGATATCTTTTAAATACGCAATACGGTCGATGGGAAAAAAATTCCACTCGAATAGTCGGATGGGGTCAGCTGGATTTAGCTACGCGGAGCTTCGATGCGGTTTCGAAAGCATTTGGACCCCCGAAATGAAATGTTAACTTTCTAAATGTCGCTCGAAAGCTGGCTCGCATCCCGAAATCCAGAAATCCGGCATTGCCAAAGCGCACCACCATAACGAGCAATATACACATCGTAAGGACGAAGACGAGAAAAAAGCTCGCGGTCTCTCCCTCTTCTCGGGGCGGCAGCTCGGCTGCAGACACTCGGGGAAGATCAGCCGACGACAGAGAGAAAGAGGAAGGGCGTTTGGCTGCTCGATAACTCGCGGAGGGGTTGATTCTCTCTCTCTCTCTCTCTCTCTCTCTCTCGAGCGGGCTCCCTCTCCTCTGCCGAGCGCGTGCAATCGCGCCGGCATTAAATTGCGCGCCGGCGTCCCGGCGCAGCATCACGGCCGAGGGCGGGGGATCGATCACCCCCCGCGAGCCAGCAGCAGCGCCGGGGCCAGTGTCAGGCGTGTAACGCCAGCTAGCGCACACGCGCTCCGCTCCTCTCTCTCTCTCTCTCTCTCTCTCCTTCTCTCGCTCCTCGTCGCCCTTCGCCTGTCTGGCAGTCGAGGTCGCGACGCGTCGCAGGACACTTGCCGCGGAGCGTTCCGCTGCAGTCGCTTTTCTCCTCTGCTCTCGTTAGCTCGTGCGTTATAAGTGAGAAGCTGCTCTTCGGCTCGGTGCCTCGCAGCCTGTTCGCCGAGCGACTCGCCGAGGAGCATACGAAGGACTGCATTGCCTTTCCAGTGAGAGTAAGTTGCGGTGATTTCGGGGGCCGGAAGCCTCGGGCTTGTGCCGCAGGATGTTTATGGTGCTTTTTCCGAGTTTACGCGTCGAGAGACTGTTGTTTTGTGCACGGCTGCCGGGCTCGGCTCTTGATCGAGGGGGAGGGTTCGTTGGGCACGCCGCGATTTGTGTATTTACATTTTTCCGGATTGTCGGGCGGGATGCAACGTGCTGCTAAGAAAATAATTACTGAATCCGATGGGACACCCGGTTGATTGAAAGGAAAGGATTAATTTTAATTGAGGATGAGATCAATTTAATAAACCCATTTGTTCGAGTGAATATTCAATGTTTATTTAAGTGTCCGCTCCCGTGGCGTGAATGAACATTAATTCGGGATGATCAAATGAATATTGAAATGATTGTCAATTTGATCAATCAGATGAAGCCTTGAACCAAAACACAAGGATTTTCTAATTAAAATTATCGATTAAGCTCGGAAAAAATAATTCATTCAGCTGAACATATTTCGTAAACATTTACGTAGGTACATTAAAGAAAAAACCGTTTATTTGACAATGCTTTTGAAAAATAAACAATATTGAAACATTTGGTTGCGATGAAATGATCAAATATTCAAATAATATTAATATCGACACAAGAATGTCACTAAATCAACAATGTATAAGTTTAAATCAATGCGAATTTCGATGAGTAAAGTAAGTAATGTTTTTGAATTATAATTAAATATAAATTGAATGAAAATTTAATTGACAACAATAATTATGTCTGTTAGTCTAAGAAGAAGAATAGTAGACACACAATTATATGATCACAGTTTTAAATAAGAATCCCACAAAATTGAAAAATAATTTTTAATGAGCGTTGTTCTATTTTTCTACGTTGGTTCTGATGGGGGCAAGGTTGTGCTTCTAGCTTATCAGCTTAAGTTTTTGTTGATGTCCAAGTTCGACATTGCAATGCGCGTACCGGCAGCTAAAATTTAACTTTATTCGTGGATAATACTGTTCCAAAATGGGTTAAAATTAATTAATCAAGTAATTCATTTCCCGCAAAATAAATTACAAAGTACTCGTTTATACTATTCAAAATATTCTACGATAAGTGCACGCATTATGTTCAAACGCACCCTCGTCATTTTTATCGAAAAACTAAAAGAATCACGAAAGTCCAGTGAATTCTCCCGGGCTTGAAATCAGAAAGATCTCTTGTAAGCCTTTCAGATCGACTTTTCAAAAATGGCTATCCCCCCTGTCTAACCAAAAGAAAAACTTCAATCATCGCTCTGAGCACACAGTGCAGTCTCTGCGTGAACAGGGCCAGACAGGGTGCAAAAACTTCCATTTCTTTCTCTCGCCTCGAAGGCCTTGAGTCTTAGCCCCTAAGCCGAGCCCAAGGCCGACGCTTCCTTGATTCCCCCCCGACAGGAGAGCAAGGGGGAGAAAAAAGGAAAGAGGAAAGCGTACGCGTGCGCCCGGAGGTCGAAGCTCCTCTTCACGATGGCTGCTACACAAGAACACGTGCGTCCGCCGCGATTACGATTATCGTGTCTCGGTTAACCAGTTTCATTTTCACGATGTCTTTTCGGCTCTTTACTCGTGGCGTTCGAGTGCTTTTAAAAGAACTTGTTGACGAATTATCGTCGGGGCGTCTCGAGACAGTAAACCGCACGGCATGAAATGTTTGTCGTGAATTTTTCAATTCAATGTCTCGAGAGAAGTTCGCGCTTATTTTAGAAATTATGATGTTCGAGGAGTATATATGAATGAATTACACTTAATGCGAAATTATAGTTCATGGAATATATTTAAAATATATTTTATGGATATCTTTGGAAGCTTTATGAAATTGTATGCATTACATTGTTTTAAGTTACTTTTTTAATAATTCTTCCATAAATTATGAAACAATTTTTACAAATTTTTCTTAATTTTGAAAAAGTATTGCAAAAATATTACTTCAAATATCATCGAAATCCGTTACATATGCATGAATATCCAAGAATGCATCTCAATCACATCATAACATTATAATTTTTCTTGCATAAGAGGCAGATTTTCCAGTATCAGTGTACAAAATCAATAAGTATTTCAAGATAAATTTAATAAAATAGTAACGAAATATAGCAGTAAGATTTTAAAAATTATTTTATACAAATAAATTCCGAAATGTTTTAGATAATTCTTTCAGAATAAATTAAATAGAAAAAATTTTAAGAACAAAGACGTTGGCATATTCTTCAAAGAAGTTAAAAGATATTAATTTTTCCGGTTTAGCATTTCAAAAATAATTCGGTGATCTTTCATGCTTTGAGGAAAGTAGCGGGAGTTTTTACGGTGTTTCGTAAAAATGTACTCAAGTGTGTAATAGAACATGACGATTGTAAATTTACAACTGCTATAAAATTACGTAGCCAATGA
The DNA here is from genome assembly GCA_018906965.1 of Philotrypesis tridentata. Classification (NCBI taxonomy): domain Eukaryota; kingdom Metazoa; phylum Arthropoda; class Insecta; order Hymenoptera; family Pteromalidae; genus Philotrypesis; species Philotrypesis tridentata. Next base: position 176,554 of record JACCIB010000057.1, read on the forward strand.
ATGTAACCGAAGTTTTACGAAATATTAAACATAAATTGAACGTGATAACACAAGTTTTAAGCACACGATACTATAAAGTAATGTACATTCACTAAAAAAAAGTTCACCTACGCGTACCTCCTATACACTTTAAAAATTAACAATTTTCGTGGATTAAAACATTAATTCAATAGGAATATTTTCATTGTAAAATGATTACTCTAAAACTACATTGAAAATATCTATAATTATGATTGTCACTTTATGTTATTAAGGATGAAATAAAACTGAATATTTTCCTTCAATAATATAATAATATTTTTGACATATTTTAACTTTCAAATTTAGCAATAATCAACTGGTATACTCTATCTTTAAACGAAGGTGATTCTAGACGAAAGATTGCATCTATTTCATGAAATTAATTTCAAACAGAAAGAAAAATTCTTTTAATATTGATTGCTTCATGTCTAAAAATTATTAGTTAATTTTTTAATTAATTTAAACATTCCAAAACAATATAAATAATATATATTTGAAGTAATGAACCGTTTTCAATGAAATATGTTTCATTCAATTAAGAAAATATTTCTTTCAGTGCATGTCGAATCCCAAACAATCACCACACTTCCCTACGTTTCGTTGATTATTTATTAATTCATCGGTATATTTGAACATAAAAAAGTAAACTTTTAATCGATAAAAATGCCGAAATCTTATAACATTGACATTTTTTTTATACAAACGTTGAGTAAGTTATAAAGTTGATTATAAGTTTTAAATCATTTAGAAGCTGACGTCTTGTCAATGATTTGAATATATAAATACGTAAATTTATTCGATTTTAAACAAATAAAATTGAAATTACCACATTGCCTTGCATAAAGAACCATCGTCCGGGAGCAGATTGCATAAAAGTTTCGTAAACAATTCTTTTATAAAAATAAGTATACAATTTACAGTACTATTTCTGGAGGTGAACTATCATTCGATGCAGGGTTAAAATCCCCTTTCTTCGATAAGCTAAGCAAAAGCTTGTTTTGATGCGTGTCCGCCACCGTGAAGAGCGATAAAGCTATTTCTGGTATACGATTCTAACAGGTTGTTGCTGGAGGAATAGAGACGTGCGACTCGTTCGGTGTATGATGATCCCCAGCAATAACCATGCACGGAATAGGAAAAACAGTGACGACATCATCGGCAATACTATAAAAATATAAACACAGCAACATTTTAAATCGATTCTCCCACTCGTTTGTTCGTTCTTCTTCGTGTGGGACGTGGCAATTGCTTTGTTTAACTGAGATACAAGATTTCATTCAAAGAGCGATTTTGAGTGGTCTCCAACTTTTTTCTTCTCATTTCTCTTCGATTAATCACGATCGAATGAAAGAACGTAAAACGATTAAATACGGGAGAAAATTATTAGGATTATTTTACGAAAACTGACTTTCTGCCAAATGAGTACGCAGTATATTATCGAGAGAGAAAGCTTCATAAAAATGTTTTGTGCGTACGGCAATATATATACGGGGTAGTAGACGTCAGCTACGACAAAAGACTGCGAAACAACCCCAATCTCCCCTTCGCACAGGCCATTAGTTCGCACTTTAGTATTTCATTATTGCGATCGTAAATCGAGGGTGTATCGTGAAATTGAATTAACACATACCTACGCTCGTCAATTGAAACAATTATGCCCGCTATAAATAAGGCGTGCATCATTTTCATTTCTACTTGCTCAATATTGATCTTCGAGAAAGCGATTTTACTAAACACGTTCGGAAATAGACTTTGTTACGGATCGGACGCGCGCGCGCGACTTCTATATTAAAACTAAAACTATATATACAGGAATTTAAATATTATTCCTGTTGGCGTCAAGAAAATAGCAGAGTCTTCGATACGCGGCTATTGAAAACTCCTGCGCGACAGTGAGAGGGGGAGACAGAGAGAGAGAGAGAGAGAGAGAGAGAGAGAGCGAACGTCATCAACGGGAGACGCTCTCGCCCGCTGCAACATTTATAAATTCATTTATTCTTCGGATAAGCGAGCCGTGCGCGACGCAGTTGAAACCGTCACATCCGCCGTATAAATAGTCGTAAAAATTCATACTCCTTCGTGAGAACTATTTTTATTGGCTTTAGTTCGCTGTTTTCATTCATTGAGAATTGAGTTTTATAATGCCTTCAAGATAAATAATCGACGATCCACAACATTGACACAGCCGCGAACGACGAGAAACTATTATAATCGCATTCAGTAATATCGTGGAACAGCACTTTTGCTTACTTTAGCTTTCCGATGAACAAATTTACATTATCTCTGAGCTTTTAATTATTATTGTATCAATAGTATTTATGCACTGAGTACGCCCTAAATATATTGTATTAATAGCAATAAATTATTCTAAGAAATATATAATAAATTTAAAGAACTTGTTCGTTTGTATAAAATGAAAATTTTTTTAATACATTCAATATTTTATAAAATTAATTGATTTGAATAAATTATTAATTCATTCAAATAATATTCCATTCAGCATTCATTACGGTAGAATTATCTAATATTTCGTAATTATATTAAATTGACATACCCACCACACAATTTTACGTTTTTTAATCATATTTTTTCGATTTAATACTATATTTGTGCTCATTAATTTTGAAAATACGTTTAAAAAATCTTTTGGTTTATTAATAATCTGTATATTTAAAGTAAGGCATAATTCATTTCGTTGGTATTTTGATAATAACAAGATCATTACTTCTTCATAATAACAAGATCAATACTTCTAATTAATTAAGTAGAAAAGTCGAGTATTCGTTGATTCAATGAAAGCTGAACTCTAAGCAGTAATGTCGCTTCTCAGCGTGCGCGTCGCTTTTCAGAATGACTGTTAACTGTCAATTCACTGTCACACAGCGAAATCTGAAAAATTCATTAAAAAAAAGGTCGATAACCGACGTTACCAAACGCTCTTTCCGATAAGTGCAAAATACGTGTCTTGCGCCGTCGAATTCAGTGACAGCTTGCTTCGACAGGTATCATCGACCGTCGAGGACGTACACATTTACGCCCGACGATTCCCAGCGGAATGAGGAAAAGCTCCGCGAGCTTTTACAAACTACCATCGCGCGGACATGAGAGAGAGAGAGAGAGAGAGAGAGAGCTTTAGTCACTGAGCTAAATTTAAAACGGCTGATAGAGAGCGCAACCCGCGCGGCATTCGCGAATTAACGAGAGCGCGCATCGCTCCTCGCTGATCCCTCTCTTTCTCTCATTGAGAGTGTGCAGTCTTGCAGGATTTTAGTCGAGGTGAATTTTTTGCGGTTTCGCACTGGAGCTTATTGCACTGCGCGATGAAAGAATAGTGCGAATTGATTGGGATGCGTCGATGACTATGTCCTGAGAACAAAAAACGCTAATCAAACGAAATGTGATCAATCGAGAACAAAGGATTTAATCCAACTTAATTGTTTACAAGTAAATTAAATTCAGTTAAATAAGCATTGAAACGATTTGTCATTTCGTAGTGTTAAGTCTATAGCGCCCCCTCAGTAAACAATAGTGGGCAGCTCATAAAAAGCTTGTATGATCCGGGGATTCTGGAAGCTTCTTATGGGTTGTCCGCTATTGCTTACTGAGGGGGCGCTGCAGACTTAACATGACAATTTGATTAATTCAATAAACTCTTAAAGTTCAAATTTTGCAATTAAATTACCAATTAAATTGGAACAATAATTGATTGATAAAATGCTTAAATATGTAATTGCTTTAAATAAATGTCCGATAAAAATTGATATATTGCATACGTTAAAAATTAAAAATCAAATTTATAATTCATTAAGGGTATAACCACTTTCGCCCAACCGTTTGTTGTATTTTGCGAATATAAATAAGAGAACTATGGTACGCATATAACAAGGGATGAATTAACTTTTTTTAGTTTCGAATGATGATTGGAACACTCGAAAAACTGAAACGGCCACTTGAAAAAGCCAACTTTCAACAACTGATTAACATTAAAGCTAAATTCGATAATCATATTTAATGGATTCGATGACGACTAAATTGTAAATAGTAATTATTTTTCTTAGCATGCTATCGTAACGTTTCGACGACAAGAATAGAAGAGCTTTGATTTCGAAATGTGCGAGGTTCTCGGTACGCTGTGGGAGAAATCTAAATTCAAAAGATATCAAGCAAAAGAGAGCAGTAAAAAATGTACCTATTTCTTTTAGAAAAGAGCTCGAGCTTTGCATATGCATGACATAACGCCGCGCTTAACGCTCGCGTAACCATTTGCAATTCAACCACGTATATAAATCACACGCGTAAAAGGGACACAAGGAGCTTAGAGAGCACCGACGTCACGGGCACCGGCGCAAGAGCTTCAAATCATTTCGGCAAATGTCCAGTGTCGAGAACCAGGCAAAAATACAAGTGTATAACGCGTACACGGTCGAGCGAAAGCTTTCGAATTCGCTTCCGGCACTTCTCGGCCGAGACTTTAAAAGCTCAGCTCACACGCGACGACGTCTCCCCGAAGCGCCCGTCAGATTCGAGCTTCCATGTACCACAGACGACCCTCTCGATCACTCAGTCTTTTCGTCCTCCGCGACGCTCGCGAATACACGTCTTACTTGGCGCGAGAGGAGTCTAGGCCTTGACTCGCGAGAAAAGCTCTCCCAGTGTCGCGCAGCGCTTGTTTCCACGGCCTTTGCCGGAAACGTACCGGCCGAGTCATTGCGCGAGAGAGACGTCGCTTCGGAATCGATGCTTTACGATTGTGGCGCGTTATTTTTACACTGCTCGTATGCAGCAGCGCCCGCGCGTTTTGCAAGGCGCTCGCGGTTTCCTTTCGGAAAAACGAGCGTGTCGTTCTCTTCCCCTCGCTCGCGAGCCGGATAATCGTAAAAGTGAATGGAAGCTTCGTTAGCGCTGTTGGGAGCTGAAATACTACTGCGCGCGCGGGACGCAGAGTCAGCGAGAAAATATGCGGCTGTTTGCTCGAGAGAGAGAGAGAGACTCTGTGTGCGTGGAGCGCAGCGTAATTTCGCTTTTAGTCGGGCATGAAGACGTTTCAAAGTAGCGAGAAACCGACTCTCGGGCTGTGCCGCAGAAAAAAAAGGCAATTAGCCTGATCTCTCGCTCTCTCTCTCTCTCTCTCTCTCCCATTCCCACTGGGAAAAATGTAAAATCCCCCGTGGAATTTACCTTTGACCGCGAATTTCACGTTTTTGCTCGCTTTAAAAGCCCTATTGTTTTATCTTTTCGCTCAGCCTCCCCCCCCCCCCCCCTAGCATGTGATGCGCTCGTCGCGCCGCGAGATTTATACGCCTCGGAATGAAACAGCGATAAACAATGGCTCCGCGCGCGGCATATATTTACTTTGAAATAATCAATGCGTTCACGGGCTTGGCAAACACGCGAATTCGATTCTGCGGCGGAGATGTAAAAGAGGAGGACTCGCACGTGAGAGCGGATCGCGCACGGCTAAATAATGATGCGCGATCGCGCGCGCACGTGACCCAGAAGTCATTAAAATCTCTCCCCCGAGTGTGTGCGCGCAGCCTATTCGTCTAGATGCGCTTAAAATTTTAAGCTCTCGTGTTTGCGGAAAATTCAACAGCGCTCTACACAATGCCTGACCGTGAACGCGCGTCTCGCGTAAATATAGTCCAACTGATTGTTCAACGGTTTTGAGATTGTTTTTGAAAATTCGGAAAAAACACCATTGTCCTCTTTTACAACTGTGTTGAGTGCTTGAAAAATTATTTGAGCTCTTTTCAAGAACTTGAAATACACTGAAACTTAAAAATATCACTCGAGTATTTTGTTTCGATTACTCGGGTGCATCAAAAAGTTACTTCAACTACTCGAAATAGTGCCTTTTCAAAAGAATATCCCGAGTAAAAGTATTTGAAGAGAGTAAATTACTGCGTCTTGAAGTAACTCAAAACTTTATGCGCGATTGCGTAAACCAACCAGGACTGACAATTTTTCTAGGCTGAACAGTATAGACCGTCAACAATATGTCATCTGGACGTCGGGTCATCGCCGACTGGGGTTGAGACGACGGCAGCTCGTGTAGTAAGTCGCGCAGAGTCGCTACGATGCTCTAACGCAGAGAGTCGGCCGCGTGTACGATTTTCTATTTTCGATTTTCTACTCGGGTGAAAATAAACGTATAGAACGTAAATTAGGCGAAGATGATGAGCGTTGAGCACAGATTCTTCAGCCAATTGTCCGTCGACAGCGAGGACGGCAGGCAATCGTCGAAGGACTCGGTGGGTACCGACTTTTTCTCCTCGATCATGTTGTTGGTGTTTTAGATTCTTTATGTTGTTATTCTTATGTACGTAATTATTTGCTTTCGTCTTTTTATTTTGTTCACACTTACGACTACTTTAATGATTATTTTTGTTTATCGCACTGATATGTTGCATTCCACTTAATTATCAAATTTGCAGAAATTCTTTTGATTGTATTTCAACCGTATGTACAATGCAGCGTACAGTGTATTTATTTATTCTAGAAAATAAAAGTTTGAAAGCTGTAAAGATCTGATTTACTCTTTAACAGTAGATCAAAACTTTTAAAAGCTTTTGACGGTCCTCTTATCTCCCATGGGATCGCCGTAGATATACTTGGATATTGCATATAACTTTCCTTACATTTTCAATAAGTAGAAGCTCGAACATTTTTTATTTTTCTGCTTACTTCTCAAAACTTATGAAATTTTCCCTCCTCTCGGAAATGTTTCGAAAAAAATTGCTCGATCCCGACTTTCCACGCGGTCTGACTAATTCCATCTCGTACTACTTGGGCGTTCTCGTATCGAGCGTACATTATAGAGCTCGAAAAATTACCGAGAAAATAAAAATTCTCAACGCGCACATTTCTTAGCGCGATCGAGACAATAGAGAAAGAAACTCCATAACACACGCGTATTCCCGGGTATAGTAAAGAAAGAAAGAAAAAGTTGAAACGACACACGCGCGCACCAATAAATCGTCGCAGTATATACATATAGCATACACATAGTAGCGCACACGCGACTGATTGTCGCACGTGTTATTTTCAAGTTTCTCGCGACATCGTCAAATCGACGACTCGTGTGAGCCACTGTAACGTCTTCTCCCCTCATGTTGACCAAACTCCGCGGACACGTGTGTGTCTCGTGCGCCTCGTGACGACTCGCGCGTGTATAATACGGCTATAATCGTAATTGTCCCGTCCCGTAATCAGTGCCGCGCTCGTTTCTCTTTTCATTTTCCAGAAATATATGAGAGAGGAATTTTCGACGGCCAGGGCAAGGAGAGTGTAGACCTCTGCGACTCGTGCTGTTTGCGCTAAATTCATTGAGTTTTTTTCTCCCCTTGAATTCCCGAGGGGGAGGTCGCCGGGTTTATGTTGTTTTCAAAAGCTGGGCTGCACACGCGATATTTTATTTCATGTCGGACGGAGTATTTGCTTTGGGAGGAGCTTATGAGAATTGGGAACTGTACAGTGGAGAGGAATTGTTAAATTTTTAAAGAATCACATAATAATGCATGCTTGCTTTGAAACTTTTGTTATTTTTTTGTTTTAACTACGAAAATTTACTTTTTTGTTAAGAACAAATGTTTTTTAAGCAAGATAATACTTTCTGAGTATTATGCGACATTCGCAGTTGCTCAAATTAATTACTTTTATCGATCAAAGTTAGATAAACTTGCGAGATATAATTATATGCAACTATTTGACAACTTGTATTGAAATTTTGTAAGCAAAATTATATAATCTTTTATGCGATATATTTCAATCGATGTACGCTTCATGTGTACGTTACTTATTGTTTCTTGAAGCATATTTAAAATTATTTTGTTATTTTTCGACTTGAGACTCGTATAGATTAAAGCTTTGTTTTGTATCCAGTAAAAACAAGTGTAATCAGCCTAAAAGTAGTGCGACAGTAAATATTCGCAACGAAACCAAACTAAATCCGAAAGTGAAATTGTTCATCCCGTTAGAAGGTACCGCACAGATCTCGAAGAGGCAGCTTTATTTACACGCCAATTGGACTCCTCGAAACGTATTACGTCGCCAAGTTCTCTTCTCCCTTTCGCCTTTTGACGTCATAGAAAATAAAGTCTTGGTCGCGACTAGAAATCGTATTTCTTTTCCACATTTAAGTTCATTTTTTTAAATTCAATTTTCTTTTAGGTTGGAAAACTATAATTTAAGCTTCTTATAAATTTATTTATTTTATTGAAAAGTTGATTTGAAAATCGAGTTTTCTAATGAGATTAATATTTTTGTTTACAGGATACGCGTACTCATGTTGTCGTCGAGTTATACGACACCGAACGTTCCTACGTTGAGGCCTTGCAAATACTAGTCAATGTAAGTATATTCACAATCTTTATTATACATCCGATATCAGATAGCTAATAGACCACGTAAGCCGTATTTTGATAAGCGAAAACCCAACCCCTAGTACTGCACCACATTTTTCTGAAGAGCGATCGGACTCGAACCAAAATTCAAATTTCGCGCCACAATGTAAACGATGAAAAAACAATAAATTTATTTGAGTTGTGATGCACTTTAGGGATAGTCGCTTTCACTGCATCCATAAAAGTAAACTGCAGTTCATGTTTTCTCGCAAATATACGTGACTAGAAATAATGTCAACACGATTCAAATATCTCGCGAAATCTGCTCTCTCAAGGGCATCAATTTTTAGAAGAACATTTTCGAGAAAATATAAATCAAAATATGATAAAACCGATTATTTATTATAAATATTCCAATAACTATCTCTAAAATGCATTACAAGATAATGATAAGGATTTTGCATGTATTTATTATTTAATTCAAATCTCTTGCTTTTTCTAATCTGGCATTCTTAAGAACACTAGACTGCATATAAATGCAGCCTTACTGATAACAAGTAATCTCCATATAAAAAAACTCGTAATCAGTTGACGTGAAGCTAAGATAAAGGTATGCGAAGAAGATACATTCACTTAAATTGTATTATGCGTATGTGCTTACACCTTTGTCTCAAATGGCGCTAAATTTAAAAACTGTTAAACTAGTCTATAATTCTGGTATTTAATAATAAAAATATTAGTTAAGCGATTCGAAATCTACTAGTATCTAATATGAAACACCACGTCTTCTTTTATTCTTCGATGTGCAATTTACATCTACTGTTTTCTGAAGCTGAATTTTACTCGCATAAAAGCTTCAAACTTTGTGAATCGAAAGCCAATTACCTGACAAACGGGAACAATTCTTTTTACAAAAAAAATTCCAGTTCAAAATTCCCGCCTAATCCTATAAACAAAAGCCGGCCGCTATGACGAATTGACTTTGAAAACGACAATTTCTCCACTCATATACCTGCAGGGAGTTGTAGTCTCTCGGCCTCGACGTCAGCTCGACCTATGCGAACAATGTACGCTTATCGACTGACTCTCCGAGACTGTAGTGTGTGCGAGACGACTGATAAGCCGCTTTGCTCTTTCTCTCTGTGACGCTCTTCATTCGCCGAGAGCATCGCTGCAGCTGATGCTGCACGAGATCGATATGCTCGCGTTGACAAATTGACTGAGCTGATTATGTCGGGCGGAACAGCTTTTGTTGCGACAGCCACTCGAAGGGACATCTGCGTAAAAGCTTTTTGTTGAAAAAAGGAATAATGCAGTTGCCATTATTTTTTTCTATTTTTAGAAATCGGAGATTCATTTGAGTCACGCTCGTGCGATTTTTTCGCTGCTTCAGTTATTTTTAGGTTTTTTCACGGGCCGGCAACGAATTTTCTGTGCAAATTTTCTTCTGCAGTGTTTGGTCTGGCGCAATGCTTTTCAGGAGTGCCCTAATCAGGATTAATTATCACGTGTCGCGTTGTCCGAGAATAAAAGGGTGCAAGCTACTTTTAAAATGTAAAAAACTAAAATATGATGGATAAATGTGGAATAAACAAATTCCTTCCTACGCGTATTTTACCCGCTAAATCTCACGGTCAGTTTGAAAATTCATAAGTCAATGTTCGGTTACCGCACGTATTTTAGCAAAGATTCAAATATAGAATTCGCATATTAATTAAAAATAATACAGTTTTATTTAACTAGAAAAATACGATCTTATCAAACTGTATTCATTTTAATTAATCCAAATTTGAATTTTTCGGGTTCGAAAGGTGTCTTGCTCCCTTAAATTAATTCACGCTACTGTAATCGATTTATGGTAAACAGATTATTGTACTTAAAAAAAACTGCGCGGCTTCTATAACCACGGGTTTTTTCCTACGTGTTTACCTATGTAAAACAGATTTATTTTTGAATCGATGTGCGCAGATTGTGCTCTGCAATAATATTATGCACTGCTGTACATCCACATTGCATCATCATAATATATAATTACTATAAGATTACATGACGCAATAAAACACGAGTCGGGATTTTTATTGTTATGAACGAAGATTTTCCGGGCATACGCAATAACACATGGCGTTTCGTAATTATACATATAAACGAAAATAACGTGAAGTATATTAAAACAAATGCTTTTTCTGGATTTACGACGAGTTCCATGAATAATTACGCGGAACTTGCCCGAGCTTTTTTCCCATACGAGAAAATAGACCCATGTTTTTGTGGCTGCAGTGGACGCGTATCTGTCAAGTGCATTGTATTGAAACTCCTGCAGATAAATAAAATTTGCGTAACGAACTTTCTTTGAAATAGTTCCATGCATTCAAATCAGAACAAAGAAAATGCAAAAAAGCCTTGCTGTGGAGTTATTCAAATTTATACGGAATAAAATTAAAACTTTGTATGAATTTCGCTGGGTAAGAGGAAGATGATTGTACTTGATATTTTAATGTCTGTGAAGAAAGTGGGAGCGAAATCTTTTTTCGTTTTGCAACCATATACGCACATGTTCTATGCATAGTAAATATAAAGCTTCAATTAGCTTAAAACGCTCGCTATATTTAAATAGGTTATCGATTTTTTACTCTCCCGTTCTTTTTACTCAGTTAACCATAAAATGTTCTTAGAGTTATCTTTTACATTAAAAAAAAAATGTGTCTTGAAATATATACAGCATGAACGATAACTTTTTTTAATTTTTTCTTAACTTGTGTCTTTTTAATTATGAAATTTTTTGACATACATTCTTAAATTATTAATGCTCCCGTTTAAAAATGTATTAGTTTAGAACAAAATTTAATTAATGTTTCATCTACAAGTCAACAATAATGCAATAGGCAAAATTTGCTAGCCTTGTGCCAAGTGCTAAACCTCGACCTCAATATCGATCGTTAATTTGACCATATATGAAGACCTTCGATAATCCTCTCGTACAATTGATAAATGTCATATTAGAACATTTTAAAATTAGTCGAGCTGAATTCAAGGAAATCCCGTATAAGATTGACCAATATTTGATTCCAAGTTTTAATCAATTTGTTTTGAATTCAATCAAGACAAAAAATACTAGAGAAAATAGATCAAATATTCAGCTACTAAAATTAACCATAAACAAATAAACTTTGAAAAATTGAAAATTTTCATAATTAACAAACTCTGTTTATTAGTTTTCATTTTCTATAAATGTATTTCTGAAATTAGCGGGAATTTTTTCTTTATTCGCGTAAAAGCGGGAAATTTTTTATTAATATTTCAAGAGCAGGAATTTTTTTTATTATTCCAGGATAAGCCGGAAAACCTATTTCGGAGAATGCAGTGCCACTGAAGTCGCACATTTTCGGGGAAAACGAGGTTATTTTTGTTGAAACGTATAACTAAAACTTGGTATTGGAGTTTTTATTCCAAGCTTCATGAAGAAATTTCAATATAAAATCTGAATGCAAGAAAAAAGAAACTTATCTTTTGCGCGTGCAAAACTACAGCTTAATTTGAATAAACTACACGTCTTATAACATTATTTCAACAAATAACAGAAAAAAAATAAATTATCAAATCATGTAACAAGTATTGGAGCAAAGAAGAGAATACGAAAATCCAGTGAAATATTACAAATTATCAGTCCAGGAGAAGGATAAATCCATTGAATCGAAATCAAAAGAGCTTTAATAATTGTAACATTCGAAAATTTCCCATCGATCGAAGCGAAAGAATGATCGCGAAACGGGTACCGCTCGCCCACTCGAGCTTTTTTCCACTTTTCCACAATAGTCCTTATTGCAACGTTTGATTGCACATCGAAAAAGCTCGAGCATTAAATTCCTCGTTCTGCGTAGCTGTGTATATTGGAAGAATTCGCCACGACGCGTATAGTGGAAACTACGTGTAGTCGTTGAAATTCACCAAGTAATAGCCGCTGCGTATACGTAGCTGCGTAATCAGAGTTAAATAACTAGTTTGTTTTGATCAACATATACAACCTCGACAACCTGAATTTGCGCTACCCGCGTTATTTGATAACCTGTACACGTATATACATGTGCGATTCCACGGCAAATCGGAAACAACTTGAAATTTTTTGTCTGGTTACTCATATAGATTGCCCTGCAAATCAAAAAGAGAAATTAAAAAATTTTTTTTTTTTAATTATTTTCGAACGAGCATAGCTTTTTTGCCAGTATATGTACTGAACTTTGTTTTTGTACCAACTCAATGTTTGCCGTGCTCTTTGCATCGTTCTAATCACGAAAAAATGTTTGACAAGCAGTAGCCGCGACAATATTGTTATTTCTTATTTACAGGTATGATGCACCCTCGAGAAAAATTTTTCAACTTTTAGCGCTGTGTCGTTTCCGTTTTTCCACGGAACTGCGCACGTATACCGTGTACACATCCGGCACCTGCGACGAAAGCTCTCGCGTAATCGCGCGAAAAACGAGGAATTTATCGCAGTCCCTCTCGGCCGATGACTAATTCATAGCCGCACATTCTGCGCGGCTGAAAATCATCCTTATCCGGAAAGGGAAAACGCCGTACCCGTACACATTCGTATAGGTGACGTCGGGTCCCGTCGTGACCTCTGCTATGCCGCGCCGGTAAACAATAAATTATTTATCGCCCGGCCGTTATAGATGCATCAAAGCCCCCCTGCATGCATGTGCGCAGCAGCGTCTCGGGTTAGTGTTTTCCGGGGTAAACAAGATTTTCAAAGCTTGTTTATTTCGCGCCCAAGTCTAGCGCAACATCATAATTCCGGCTGAGTAGTTCTTCTTACCGGTTGTTACCGTAGACTCACTGCGCGCGTCGATCGATGGCCTGCGCAGTTTCGCACGTGATTTCTATGCTTGGCTTTGCGCTCTTTTGGTTTTCGTGAATTAATAATGGCTCGTAGTAATGGAAGCATTTTTCGGTAACTTTGTAATGAAAACCCTTGTTAATGGGTTTTAAGGCCGATGAAAAATTCAAGTTTAGCTCCGAAATAGATGATGAAAAGATAACTTCTTACAGCTAAAAATAGGAACACAATTATTTTTTAAAATATGCGAAATATCTTAGTGCCCGACGAGAGAAAAAAAATCTTTGAGTAAGGCGGTTCTTTTACTTTATTCAAAGTTCTATCTTGATGGATCTCATTAAACATAAGACTAACAAGCAGATATCTTGTCTGGCAACTGCAAGAATACACACAGACAGAGAGAGAGAGAGAGAGAGAGAGAGAGAGAGAGAGAGAGAGAGAGAGAGATAGCAATGATTTAAAATCGAGCTAAGACTCAACCTCGAGAGCAATGTTTAACTGCGAGCGGCCGAGACCCAGATGCAAAATTTTCAGCTTCTTTACAAGGAGAACTCGGCCGAATTACGCGGCGCACGGTTTTGGAAAACACTTTGCTCTCGCGCAAGAGCGAAACTGCAAAGTACACTTATATATACACCGAATGATGCATCTATATCGATGAGTGCGACTGGTCGAGGCAGCGTTGTATAACTATGCAATTTCTCGGTGCTCCACTTCCATGCGCATCTCGATATTCTTTCATTGTTCCTTTTTTTCTGACTCGAGAGCCTTTTCAACGGTCGCTATACAGTCAAGTCGAGTTTAACATTGGCGAAATCCACTTCAGCTCTCATTGCTTCTTTATTGCGTTTGCTATATTTAGCTAATAAAGAGAATTGCTCGAATGTAAATACATTTGTTTCGATAATCCTGTTTTAAATTATTTTGATTTCAATTCGCGCATTAACGGTTATACTGCAGGCTCGTTCTGTTGAGTTAGTCGAAATAGACGACGTAATATGCAACGCAAGCTCCGCAGTACGCCGTAATTTAAAAAATATCAAGTCGCACGCAGAGAGCTCGTAAAAGTATTAGCGGAAATAATCACATCCTTCCGAAGGGAGAGAAAGAGAGAGAGAGAGAGAATGTGGGACAGGGCCACACAATGCAGTAGCACAAGCGCGACGAATTCGTATACACATTTACCGGAACAACAACGGTCTCCGTACGCAAATTTCACGTATGGTTTGCGGGTCCGATCGTAAAAGCGCCGCCCGCGAGGACGTGCTGAATTTCGAGGCCAATTCGCCGAAAGCTCAACGCGGAGAGACGCGGGGGAGAAACTCTGCGCATGCAAATTCGAGCCTGCGTATACATGCATTTCTATTTCTTCGCTAAGGCGGTTTAAACAAGATTCCGAACTTTCACTCGAGTGTGCGCCTCGTTAGCCCGAGATTTCTCTCTTGGCGGCAGCTTTTTTCTTTTGCGCGACGAGCTTCGTTATTTTATATAAGTATTAGATATGTATATATGTATATGCAGTAAGCGCAATACAGCTAACTGGCTCCGATGCGCCGTCGCATACCAAAATAAACTCCGAAAAACACCCATCGCTCGCGCGTCTCGTGAGTCCCCATAAAATCGCGCTAATTAACAATTCCAGATACAACATAATAATAAACGCGAAGCTTTACGAGCTCATAAAGCCAAACAGCTGTTACGAAGCCGTGATAAAATAATACTTAAAAATTCTGCGACAAGCTTTTACCCCCCTTCCGCAAAATCGATATTCCACTCGGAGCCTCGGCGATGCACTCGCTCGCTATGCATCTCGGAGCGTCGCTTAATTCATTATTAAGCGCGTGACCCTCTTCGTAATGACGCCCCCCGAGTTTAAAAAAAAGAGCGAAAGAACGAAGGCAAGATGCAGTGCAGTGCAACGCGATGCATCGAAAACAAAGAGAGTCAGAGAGAACTGCAGTCGAAAATCCGGGATTTATGAATAAAGAGATAATTATTTTATGATAAGCGATGAGTTATTTGCTGTAATGAAAGTGAGGGTGAAAGCTTTACGACGAAAACGCGAGAATTACGAAGCTACTGCACTGTAATGACGCAGTATTGTTGCTCATCGCAGCTTTTGTTCATACAGTGAATATTGCAATTAGCGTTTAATCTGTGAAAAGCTTTTGATGTGGCTATGGCAGAATTGAGAGTGAAGTTGATGAGAAACATTCCAAATACTTCAAACGCGTTAAACGTATAAACGTCGTTGTTTAGTATACAATTTATGCGTGGAACTTTTTAATTAAGGTAGAAAATATTGTGCTTTATGACAAAGAAAATAATGAAATGAAAATTCATCGTGTCCACGCTTCTACGAAACATACATTTTTTTATTTTCTGATCTATACGCAGATTGGTACAGGCGCAGTCCATGCAAAGCATAAGTCAGACGTTATATTCAGAGAGAATTGTATATACATACAGTGAAGAGTGCGGGACATATCTTGTAGTGTAAGAACCTTATGTCATGTACGACTTTTGATTTAAACTTTGGAATTTAGAGATAGAAGCAGATAAACTTTTTTAAATATACTCTTACTCCTATGCCACTTTAAATTGAATTGTACGTAAGAATATAAGTACATTTTTTGATATTATACTATAAAAGTGATTGTAAGAGTAAGAACCATTTTTATCACTTATAACAAACGTTGTCTTTTTAGACTCCATGCAGTACGCAATTTTATTTTTATTAAAGCTAGAGAGATTGGATTATTGCTTTATAGTGCAGGAATTTTTCCATTTAGGTAAAAATTCAATCAAAAAAGAACGATATAATTATTCAAATAAAATTTTGATGAATGCATGTTATACATGTGGGATATTGAGGTGAAAAATTTTAGTAGACTTAAATTAAATTTACTATGAAAATCGATACTGATAATTGAGTGTCAATTTTCTGCACGATTTAATTCTTCAGAATATGCCCCCTCAAATAAACAGTTCTTAAAATTTCATTGAAATCTGAATAATAGTTTTGAAAAATTACATTTTATGATTTTTTCTATCGCAAATGCAATACAATATAAAATTCATATATATCTATGCACGGGATGGCTTAACTTAAGGCTAATATAAATTATTACGAAAAGAATTATGTTTTCGAAGCTCCCATCTCTTATAATTATAAGTTCATACAAACTTATAATTGCGATAGTTGCGGTAACAAGTTTCTATTATAAAATCATATCGTTTAAGCCGATGGCTCTTATACTCAGGTCAACGATGCGAGTAATTGATGTTTAGATAAATATTTATCAGTTGTACTGATCGCGTTTGAAACTTATCAACAAAGTTAAAAAATAAGCGGTAAATTTTCATTTGAAGTTGTGTACACTCTCAATTAACCTTTTCAATCAATTGACCAATCAATCCGATAACATGATTAACATTCGTTTCAGAAATACTTGCAAACCCTCAAGAGTCCGGAGAATGCACATCTCGTGGACGCTGCCATTGTCGATGAAATATTTTATCAGGTGAGGAATTCAGTAATTTATAGTAGCAAATAGCTTTTTAGTTGATATTTAAAATATGTTGAAAAAATTATTAAAAATTTTAAAGTAATTTTCCTAAAGGTTTGCTACTTATTCACTTGAAATTAAATTGATATAAAAAACCTTTAAGATAATCACTTTATCGTTCCCAAGGAAGTAGAGTAATTCCATTCGTCTACAATGACGCGTTTATTATATAAGTCAAGGAAAATCAATATTGATATAAAGGATAGTACTCGAATTTCAAGCCCTCAATTCTATACGTAGGTCCCGTCAATCCTCAGTCACCATGAGATATTTCTGGAGGAATTGCGCAAACGCCTGGAAACCTGGGAACTGCGGCAAACAATCGGCGACGTCTTTCTCGAAGTGGTAAGCATCTCTTCAATTTTTCTCCTGATATTTACTGCCTCGATTAAAGCTCTTTTGTCGAGAAAGCCGCTTTTGTCATTCTCAAGACCTCTTTTTTTCTTCCTCCTCCTCACAGTTCACCAAGCCGGTGGTGCTCGAGACGTACACGCTGTTTCTCGACAACTGGAAATCCGCGAAAAAGGCCATCAAGACGACGTGCCAGGCGAAGCCGGCTTTTGCACGATTTCTCGAGGTAAGATTTTACTTTTTTACCGAGGTACTTTTTAATAGTAAAATTTTAAGTTTCTTTTAATGCTCTCGGGAGGTTTGAGAATTTTCGATTATGTAATTTTGGAAAATGTCGGGAAGACAGTTTTTTGTGTTTGCAACTGCGAGTGTCATTTTTTATCAAAAACTATAAATTTAACTTTAATTGGAGCAAGAAATTATCGATCTATCCCGCAGGTGTCTTATTAATTTTATATAACGATTTTAAGCCCATCAGAGATGTCACTTTTAAATGCAAGCATAAAGTTAAATGATAAAAAGTGAATGAAAAGATTATTTGTTATTAATTCGAATATAGTTATTAAAAAATGATTAAAAAATTACTTTTTGTATTTTCTTATATCGCGAGTAGATTCTGTGGGAGAAATTATTTCAAGAATAATTGTCAATGTTATTCTTACATTTTAAAAATGTATTACACATAAAGACGTAACAACACTTTGACTTGCAGACGATGGAGCGCGAGCACAAAGGCAAACTTGGTCTTGATCAGTTGTTGATCAAACCCGTGCAGAAGATACCTCGATACGAGCTACTGATTCAGCGATTACTAAAACACACGGATAGCTCGCATCCGGATTACCAGCTGCTCACCGCTGCCTTAAAGGAGGTCCACGAACTCGTCGTTAAGATCAACTGTACCGAGAGAGAGTCGCTCGAGTGGGAACAACAACAGACAACCCTCAAAGAGGTCCAGTCGCTAGTCGAGGGACTCGCCGGCATTGTCACCAACGACAGGTATATATATCTTCTTTCGTAAGAGCAATTAGGTAGATGTCATCGGCGAGTAATAGGGATTTTCTAACGGCGTGTTTACTATTTTCTCAGGGCTTTTATCCGACACGATCTGGTGAGCATCGCCTCGAACCAAGGCACGCGGAAGGAGCGAGGGCTGTTTCTCTTCTCGGATCTTCTCGTTATCACCAGCATTAAGCGCCGGAGCGGAACGATTAGGAAACCATCCACGTAAGTTTGCGCGCAATCCTGATTACATGAATTTCATTCTGTGTGGACGTAATTGGGCGATGAAAGACCATGGAAAGTGTATTCAAGAGTTATATAAGTACATGAAACGTTACGTGTATTGATTTGTTTGCAGGAGCTCTTGTCCCAACAGTTTAGTTGGTCTGCTGGAAGCGAACAAGTACAAGATGCTTATGAGGATTCCTCTCGACGACCTGGAAGTTATGAAAGGCAAGCGATACTTTCTTGAAATATCCGATTTTGATAATCATAGTTGAAACCAAATTCAGTTGGAAATAACGATTTTTACTTTTCAGCCAAAGACGAGAACCTGAGACGGATGGCTCGAGAAGTGGATCACCTGAGGGAGGACTGCGCAACGTTGGGACAGCTTCAAGAGCTGACCGCAACGCTACACGGAGCCAAGCAGCAATTAGAGGACATTATCAAGGAGATGCTAGGACAGACGCAGAAACAGCTGGCTGAGCGTAACGCAGCCCACTCGCAGCTTGCCTGTCTCGAGCTCACGCTTAACACACAGTCAGTAGAAATACTGCTCTCACTATTTAAAGACTTAGATGGATTATTGTCAGGCTTCCAATTCGTGCAGTCGCTAATTCGAAACTCTTGCGTTTCAGAGCCGGCATGGAAAACATTTCCGTGATGTTCGCGAAACCCGACAAGCGAGCCAGTTGGGAGGAGAGTTTCAACGAGGCTAAACAAAAACTAGGTAATTCATCAGGCATCTCTCTGCAATAGGTCATTCATATTTCTGCACAATTCTAATCAGAAACAAATAATAAAATCGTTTGTTGATGACAGTGTTATTTGTTAACCTATAAATGGCCAGTAGTTAGACTGTATTTTACCTATAAGTCATAAATACCAAACAGAAGCAATATTTATGCCGTTAATACCTCTTGTACTTTTCAGCCGCTTCTACCGACCGAAGGCCAGTTCCAGAATTTGTGGGTCCACTACCTGTGCGTAAGACGAGAGCTGGTCTTCAGTTTACCTGCGCAGCACCGACCCTCGCTAACGGTCAAGGGGTCCGGGACGTCTGGGTTTGCAATAGCGACGGTTACGTTGGTCAAGTCTGCGTATTAAGTTTGAGTCCAGAACCACCTCAGGTCACATCCTGTAACGGAGTGTGCAACGCAAGGATTCTCTGCGTTGCTGGTATTCCTGCCTGCACTACTGTGTAAGTGTACAGTTTAATGTTTTGTAACGTTGCATTAATGTAGTCTGAAAGAAAAGAAAAAAGCTTTGGCGAGAACAGCTATCAATGAGAAGCGATTGAAAACTTTATTTGAGATCTCTTTGTAGATCGAACTCCTGCGCACGTATTAACAATGTCTTTGTTAATGATAAAAGTGGTGT
Organism: Philotrypesis tridentata; assembly: GCA_018906965.1. Classification (NCBI taxonomy): domain Eukaryota; kingdom Metazoa; phylum Arthropoda; class Insecta; order Hymenoptera; family Pteromalidae; genus Philotrypesis; species Philotrypesis tridentata. The sequence goes on from JACCIB010000057.1 coordinate 196,278, forward strand.
TGGTGTTTCTATTCAAAATACGGACACGAGTAGTGGAAATATTCAACTTGACAGGTACTTGGGAAAAGCGAGGAATGCGTATAACGATTATCTGCATAAACTTAACATTTAACTCATTTGCTCGAAGTATTATTAACATCGTAACACACTGTGGTTTGAGTGACCGTTTCTTGTATATTTCAAACATTTTTCAGAAAAAAATAACAATCTACGCATCTAACAAAACTTGTTATTTTATTACTTGTTATTATATTATAGTTATGGTATTAATCAAAGTATAAGAATACTCATCCACTGCAATGTCATTACAGAAATAAAAGCAAGAAAACGTATTTTAACTCCATCTTCAAAATTTACAGCTCGAGTTCCGACGACTCGGATTCGGACGACATTCCATGCGCGGACACGGCGAGCACCTCGATCGGTGGCGACGTTTCGAGTCTCGAAGGTGGTCCCATCGACGAAGACTCGAACCAGCCGACCATGTGGCTTGGCACCGAGGACGGCTGCGTCCACGTCTTCAACTGTAGCGACAATATCAGAATCAAGAAGAACAAAGTCAAAATACTGCATAGCAGTAGCGTTCATTGTATTATGTGAGTCTTTGAAGTACACGACAGTTGCAAAATGTTTGTTTTATGGACTGTTTTAACACGTTTTATTTTTCATAGATATTTGGACAACAAAGTATTCTTATCCTTGGCAAACGGCGATATCACCGTTTACTCGCGAGATCATCGTAAGTAAAAAATCATCACTCCAATCCTCATGTAAAAAGTCTCGCATGATTTCGTCGTAAACGATTTTTCACGATAAAAATTTGGATGTCATATGAGAACTACATAAATGACAGAGGGATTTTGACAAAACAAACGTGAATACATAAAGAAACTTGGATGTTGTTAAACGCATGTTTTCTTCATAACAACTATGCAGAAACCATAATAATGGAATCACAAAGAAACTGTACGATATGAAATTCGCGAGGTTCTCTACGTAGTTTTCACATAGAAATGACATCTACAATTTATGACGTGAAAATTATGTGGAATCAATATGGGAACCATACAAAATTTCTGTTTACCATCTGGAAACCATGCAGAAACCATGATGAACTTTTTACATGGATCATATTAACCACTTATAATTCTTTAATCTTACAAAAATTTTTTCATTAACACAGTAGGCGGCTGGAACACAACGGAACCAACGAGTTTGTCAGTGGGTACGGTGGCCTCTCCGGTGACGAAAATGCTGCCGGTTTCCGGCAAGCTCTGGTGCGGCAGCCACAACAGCGTCAAGATCCTAAACACCTACTCGCTGGAAATCGAGCACACGTTCACGGTTAGCGCCGACAGCAACCGACCGATATCCTGTATGGCCAGCTCCGGTGGCCTCGGCGTTTGGATATCGCTGCACAACAGCGCGGTTCTCAAGCTCTTTCACGCCGGCACTTACGAGTGCCTCGCCGACGTCAACATTGCCCCGGCCGTTACGAATATGCTTGCCAGTAAGTGTCGACTCCGATTCCGTTGCGCCCGATTTGTTGAGACTCGTCGTGAAATTTATTTTAACGGAAACATTCCTCTCGTTGCAGATTGCGATGACATTATTCGACAGCACAAGGCCGCCTGCCTGAGGGTCACCGCACTTTTGGCGTGTAACGAGCTCCTCTGGATTGGCACCTAGTGCGGGAGTGCTGCTCACGGTACCGATACCTCACATCAAGCCGTCTACTCAGAGGATGTCCCAGGCACCTGTAGTCACTGGTTTGTATTTTCTTGTCTTAACTTCAAATCTGCGAACAACTAGCGCAATGTCAAACAAAACGTTCTTGCCCAGGTATACCTCACGGACACACGGGACACGTGCGCTTCCTCACCTGCGTGGAAATCGCGAGTCCACCGAAGAGCGAGCCTCGACCCAAGGTCAATCGCTACTCGCTCAAAGGTAGCAAGTCTCTGGTGGGTCAGCACAGCAGTAGCATCAGTAGTACGGGCAGTACGGCTAGTACTGGTTCCAGTGGCGCCGAACGTGGCCGCCTTCTTGTCATATCCGGGGGCGACGGGTACGAGGACTTCCGAGGACCTCAGTCTTCCGCTGAGCTGCAGGCTGGTCGCGACGATTCGACCAACCATTTGCTGCTCTGGAAGGTTGGTTTCGAGAGCGTTTGTTAGGCTGGGAACAAAATTTGTTGCTTCTGAGCAAATTGTTTCTTTGAGCAGGCTTTAGAAAAAGATTTTATTATAATGATATATGCTTCTATCGCTCGAACTCGGTATAGGTAAATGAGAGACAATTATGCATCCCTTCGAGCAAAATGATGTATTTTATTACTAGCCGACGTGTAGAGTTAGTCGATCGTTGATCTTCACCGGTGTCGCATCGCTATCTGGCGGCACCGGTGCTGTCAAGTCTAGTCGGTTGTTTGTCCAAAGTAAGGCTACGTCTGTTTATTGTTTAAAAATTTTTAATTATTTCTATTAGTTTTTCAATCGTTTTTTTAGCTTGGTATTTATGATTGTAACTGGAATGGTTCGGCATTAATTTAATTTTATATATATTATTAAGGTAAATTTTGGTTATTTAATTTGTTAACATTATTATTTTTGTAATACGTATTTTGTATTAAATTGGGTTGTAGCCCTGAAGAGAAGCCGAAACGGCTCGAAACGTCGGCTAGTTATAAAATACATCATTTTGCTCGAAGGGATGCATAATTGTCTCTCATTTAAGATTTTATTATTCTTGTAGAATGCGATGATTTGACTTGTAACTGTTGAATCTGCGAAAATTGGTTTAAAACATGAAAATGTTTACAAAAATGATTCGAAGTTTGCTCTTCACTTTTTTGCTTTCTTTAAACTCCTAATAGCTGAAAATAGTGAAAAATTCTGTGTGATTATTTACACGGAGTAGTAAAAAAATTAATAGATATTTTCATATACATAATTTTAAAGTCAAAATAAAAATGAAAAGAAAGCAGTCGCATAAGTATACTGTATTATTCCGGCGCATCTGTGCATATAAATCTGCATTTAATTTTGATTAAAAAGTCAAGACTTTTCTGAGGTGCTGTGCTCAAAGAAACAAATACTGCTCCCATTGTTCGGGAATCGAACCAGAGTGAGGATTCCCGAAAATAAAATTCTTTGGGTACTCCTTAAAAACGAAATTGTTTCAGGTTTGATAGGGGCTAAAGCGAGAGGGTCCAGGGATGGACCCCGGCGATGACATTGACAGTGCCAGCGAGGGCGCGGTAAGGCATGGTACGCCGACGCGCTCGCGTTTAACTCTGCGCCAGCAGCACCAGCAGCAGACGCTCGAGGAAGATTTTCGTCACCGCAGACGCCGGGCGCTTCGCGACAGGCGATCGACCCTCCAAGCGGCCCGCCGGGAGTATCACTCCTCCACGCGATAAATCATACAAGCGGCCTATACATACATACACACGTGTACACACTTGGCCGCGCTGCTCTCGATCATTCTTGCCCGCGCAGCAAGCGGTTCTCTCTCTACTCTCCTTTCTTCTTTCTCCGACTTGTCCGCGGCTCTTTACTTTTACCTTCCCTCGTTTCGATCGGTTACCAAGACAATAAAATTTCATTTGACCGCGTAGTGCAAGAGCAACTGCTCTCGAGGGGATTCGCGTCTCTGTGTCGGTATACGCGATTGTCAACGTCCTCGAGGCGTAAGGACACGTGTGAACAGACTGCGAATCGTGTTTTCCGCACAAGTGTTTACCGAGACGTTGCGCAGGGTCTTCTCCAATCGAACGGGGACTACAGTCGGTCTGATCGTTGCTCCTGTCTGGATACTGTTTGGTGTTCGAAGGGACGCATTGTTACGGAGCAGGCGTATATATATATATACCATACACGCATACGAGTGTCGGCGCTGCTTCTCGATATTTCACGCAAACAGAGCGTAATGTCTGTGCACGCGCTAAGAGAAAAGCTTAAAAGCAAGAAAAATAACTGTGATGTCTCATAGAGTTCGATCGCGTATACTTTGAATCGATGATGAACCCAGTTCCGGTCGTCACAAGTAATTTTCTACATCGAGACACTGCGCGTGCACTTCAAAGCAGAAACGTGTGTATACTCCCCCATTGTGGATGTAACGAGACAAGCGACGTGTTTCGCGAGTAGAGTTTGTATATTTAGAGTAAACGATGCAGTAAACACTAATTAACTATTGTGCGAATATCTTAAACTTAAACTGTGGTATTTGTTCTAAGCAAATTGTGCATTGACTTTCGTATTATTGCGTAATTATATAGGAGCTGTTTAGTTGTTTGAGCGAAAACTATTGAAGAGGAAGATCGAAAGCATCGATTGTAAAAAGAGCGAGAATGAAACGATGAACTTTGAAACTTACCTTGTATTTGTTCGACAAATGCAGGCGAAATGATGTACTGCTAAGTATTTGTATTTATTTTGTTTTTTATAAATTCAAACGTTTTGGTTCAGATGATAATTGTTCTGAGAAGAATAGAAGGTAATACAGCGGCATATGTAACGTGTTCCTCGATCGTGTACCATTAAACGCTATATTGTATTACAAGTTTTTTTTTTAAGTACCTGAAGGGAGTTGACGATATACCGAGCTTACGAGTTAGCTAGCTAAATCGCGAACTGTTGTTTCGTGTATATTTTCAAATGACGTAACGCGCGCCTAAATTATGAATCGAAATGGATACGTTATAAATGTATCGTACCTTTCGCAGTACGAACAAGTGCCAAAATCTACGTTTATATATATATCTGTGTAAATAATACAAGATTTTTGAAAAATAGCATATCGATATACGTGAGAAGCAATTTTCGCTTCGAATGTTTTGAAAATTAGCAATTGTTTTTTTAACGAATCATCATAGAGAACTATTAGAATTTTCCTTTCCAGTGTATGGATTTTATCTTTGGACCTAACGTGATTAAGATGCACTAAAGAATATTATAGCGTACTATAATATAAATGAAAAGTCAGAATTAAAAATTTTTGAAGATCACTATAAGAAAATGGATATAAAACCTCTTCACGTAACTGTATCGATAAACTTGCTTGATCTGTATATAAATGATAATTCTTTTAGCAAGAGACAATTTTTAGTAGCTTTTTATCGACTAAATAGAATTATTACATATATACGTATATTCGAACCAGATAATTCGTTTCAACTATATAACGTATTCATGTATAACTATGTGAATTACAATGACATAATATTTCTATTGGTATTTTTGTAACGTAAATGTAAACATTCAGCAAGAAAGCGTAGATGCCTTTTTCGACAGCTTTCGTTGCGTCTATTTCATTTACGATTTTGTACATAAAAATTTAAGACACTGCGTTCCGAAATCATTCTTATTCTTCTTTCGATGGAAACGAAGGTCCTACTGGTTCTTCTTCTTTTTATACACACTCGAACTTTTGTTTACAGTAATAATATGTTTAATTGTACGCTTCTCTTGTACTTGAAAAGTGCAGCACATAAAATAATTAAGTATAAAGAGATAATTGCTATTTTGTTGAAAATTAGTGAGGAAATTAAGCGAAGCTTTGTTCTGCGTTTGAATTTAAATTTGTGTAGTCGCGAGGACGTTCAATAGAACTCTAACGGAGAAGTTAAATTTTGTACATAAAAAAATGCAGAAAGACAGCTGCTTCGATTGTTCATGTGTGTTTGTTGACAAGAAATTTTTTCACCTCCGATTTGTGCGCACCACAGAGACAAACAAAAAATGCGAGCGAATGTCGCATTAGCTATAATTTACTGTCAGAACGTATTCATGAACCTCAAGCCACCCTCTTTGTAACCGATATTTCGCGAAGAACGCGGAGGTGTATACGCGCCGAGTTAGCCCAACGGAATAAAAACGCAGCCAAATTTTGTATTTTGAATAGAAGGGACACGTGCGCGCGAAGCTCGATTGTTCAGCGGCGGATATACATCAGATTTGAGAAGCGAGAGAGCTCGATTAGATCTATAATTGTCAATTGTTGTGAAATATGTAATTATACCATTGATGGTGTTTATCCACGTGTACGTATGAAGCGGATGATGTATATCGAGTTAAGAGAGATTTGAAAAAGAATTGCGGTATATTATTTATTATAGTGCGTTGCATGTTATTGTGATGCGAAGCAAATTGTGGTATAATTCATAAAAGTTGAATAAAACAACAGCACATATATATTCAATACAAATCCAATGCGCTTTCATTCCAACTCCTCTCGATCCACGCGATCTAATAGTGGGTACTAAGGGGAGGGATCACGGAACAGAATCTTACCGAAACTTTGAAGAGTTTTCTCGAACCAAAATGTGAAGCTGCATGCGCGCTAGTTCCGTTCCATATAGATCTTATTACTCTATCCGAGGATATTTGTTTTCCAAGCCTAGCGAATCCCTCACATCGGAGTACCGCAATTTCATACATTTTGAGTTATGCTGATTCCTTGTGTGTTTGACTTCCAAAATCGATTGCTTCGAAATTCGCGAAGGAAAACGTTCTGCGATATTAGAGAGATTATAACAAGATGTTTCACAGTACAATATTTGTGCACTTCCCCACCCAAGACACCCGCCGAATAGTTTTAAACACAAAGTTTCAGCGGGACTTGTTTGAATCCGCGTGATCTGCTCACCGCCAACTGTGTACAGGAAGAGAAGCAAGTTGTAATTGCGAAACAGCCATCCACAGGCGTAGTGTAGACGGGCGAGCCGTATAACCTGACGTCAAGTAGAAATATCCGGCTATGGTCGGGCGTCGAATCGCATCAGAAAAATCCGCCGATTAAACCTGGGCACACACGTGTCGGACTCTGTGATGCAGCCGTAAATCCCCGAGAAAATTCCGAGCGATCCGTGCCGAATAACCCAAGCCCTGGGCAACTTTCACAATTAAATCCCAGAAAGAGCTCGCTTCAGTTCGTCGTGAAATTTGAAGTACGCCTCGGCTCTGCAATCTGCGTTCCTCCGACTTTATCGGATTGTTGGCTTCTCTTCCTCTCTCCTCACTCTCTCTCTCTCCCTCTTTCTGTACAGCTTCTTTGCAGCGACGACGACTACGACGACGACGACTCGGCGGTTTTGTCGTGGCATCTGCTCGCGAATAATCCTTTGTCGAACTTTCCACTGCCACGGGATTGAAGAAGGAGTTAAAGCCCTTGGGGAATGCCCTCCCACCCGGCGAACAGCTTGCATTAATTGTTCATCGCTTTCGACGGGTTTCGCAGCGACTTGCGTGCGAAATCGAGATCTCGCGCGTCTCGGAAATACACTTTACCGTGTGGCACGGATTTTCGCGCCGATGCAGCTTTCCACTCCCCTTTCTCTGTTCTTTGGCGTGATTGGCTTGAGTTGTGTAGTGTTTCGGGTCTCGTCGACGTGTAGCCTTATTGAAGACAAAATTTGTTGCAGGAAAGCAATAATTATTTTACGTTACCGATCGATTTAAAATTTATATTTGTGACATACTTAATTTTCCTACAACTAAAGTAATAGAAATATAATGGCAATGTAACAATCTATTGCTTTACCTTGAAATAGATTTAAAAGTTTTTTTTTTAATTTAATTTTTATCATGATTTACAAGTAAGTAACTTCATTTTTCGTTTGCTATGCACGGTGCAAAATTTTAAGTTTTTATTAATTTTCAGAAAGCTTCAACCAATCTAATTTTCCCCCTTACTTTGAATTGTACATCCATAGTAAAAAATGTATAGTTAGCATTCAAATTAAATTCTCTTTTACATATATATACATACAATATACATACATACTTACATAACAATCGAATGAAAATCGCAGCGCGTGTACCTCTCGAAAAATCCAATGACTCGCGCGCGTACGGCAGAAGTCGAAAGGGGGAAAAAGGAAAAGAAAAGTCGAAAAAGTCTATGGGGAAAAGCGAGTTGTGTATAGGATATGTGCCTGCGTAGTATATCTATACACACACGTGAGTGTACGACTTCGCGGATGTGCACGCGCTCGTGGGGGGAAATTGAAAATGCCCGGCATTCCGCGACGGGGTGGATTTCGGTCTTCCACCGCGCTCGGAGGGGTATCGAGGCCCTTGAATTCTTCGCAAGTCTGCGTGTGCATGTGCAGGGACGCGCCGAGGCCTATATAGAGGCCTCTGAATTATCGAGACGCTGCGGCGCCGGCTTACTTATGTTTTATGGCTGCAGCGCTGCTAGACTGCGGCGACTGATTGTGGAATCTGGGCAGTGAGCTATAACTAGTTTCGCATATGCTTTCGAGCAGTGCTTTTTTCAATCTTTTATGCACGAATTTTTCTGATGGCACAATAATAGCGATGAACAATATAACATTTAATAACGATTTTTTATTTATTGAAATTTAATTATCCAGGTATTGCGTAGGATAAGCTAATAGATAATTTCGCAAGAGGGAACGACTATTATTGTTTATTGTTATGAAATATAATTAATTATCACCTTACATTCATACCAATCCAGCAATATTTTAATAAACCCACGACGACCATGGTATTTGCATATTGAAGCTTGCATGAAACCATTTCGCGGAAAACATTCCAGGAATATTTAAATAAGAATTTTCAACTTCATAATTATATAATTATGTAATTATTAAAAATTATGCAATTAAAAATTCAATTTCAATGTCAAGGGAGTGCGATATAATGATTAAATCCAACTTAAATCGAACATTACTTTTTATGAAAAACATCTGCTCTCACTTCGAGCGCTACAAGTAAGTACACTCTCTGCCACCGCAGAAATTTTTATCACGCACACAGTGATACAAGAATGAGAGAAATGATTGATAGCGTTTATTGTGCGGAGCGTAAAAGAAATATTCGAGCAAGTACTACGTCGGGCTGCCTCGCGGTGGCCTTTTTACGCACGACGTGGGAAATTTTTTTTAACTAACGCTTCTCTCGGCAGTTCTCAAGACGTACTTTTCCCGCCGGCGAGTCTCTTTTTACGAGCAATATTCGAATGCCGGCGAGGCATCGGTCTCTATACCTGTGCGCAATCTTCGCATTCTGCTATTAATTTTTAAACTTGTACTGTAGCTTGTTTCGCGCGCATTCGAGCGAAATAAAACACGCGCTGAATTATTTATCGATTCTGCGGGTTCAAGGTGACAGACTTGTTGTACATTGTTAAAAAAGGAATAACTGGGTTTTTCTATTTTACTCGCTCTAATTGAAACTGTAAACTCGTAAATAATGTGAAGAACATACAGCAACATGCAGCAACGGATGTAATATATTGTGGACAAGTAGTTTTCGAAGACCAACATCCACTATTTTCTTTTTCACTTTATTTTCACTTATTTGAATTGTGACATCTAAAAGCACTCTAGGTATACTATAGATCTACTTTAGAAAGTTGTTTGCAATTTATGAATAAAATTTGTTACTTTTAATATTTTTTAACTAATTTCTGCACTCAATCCCATACATAGTAAATCTAAAATAGTAAGAATGCACTTTTGTGCCCAATTGCCAAAACGGTCTACTCGGTGCATCATTAAAAATAATAGATGCGGATTTTGTTTTTTTAGTTAGTACGTCATCTAAATAAATCCGAGTGAATAATCTAAAAATAAAATTGAATTAATTAGTCATATTTTCATTCCATTTAAGTGGCATTTGCCACCTTCATGACAGAACGTTAATAATCAGGCGAAACGCGGCCGCATACATTTTTATAATTGCCTACGAAATGTACGTACGAAAAATCAGGGTAATATTTTTTCCTGCCTTGCGCGGTGTATATGCAAAACTCATTACCAAAGGATATGGGGAATGTCTCGTGTTTTACGGGATCTTTACTTTATGAGTAACGCGAAGATGTTTCAAAAAAGTCAAGAATGATCTATACTGGGGAAAAAAAAATTCTCCGTTTATTATTCCGTCTTTCTTTCGCCGTGTACGCCACCGCACTTGTTGGCAGAGTTCCAGGTTGGCTCTATATAACGTATACTCGCGTTTAACTTTCCGCCTGGTTTTGGTTGCGTGTACAAGCTAAACACACGGCGAGTTTATGCGTTTTGAAAATTGTTTGGATTATGTTCTAGCTTCCCGCGTACGCTGGCCTGCAAGAGTCATTTTTTTCGTATGACGTCCTGACGGTACTTTAAGGGGGAGCTACACTAGCTCTACTAATTTTTACATAATGCTTGAATAGTTGGACGCATGGAACGTTTTCAAAGGTAATTTTTTTGAGTCTAATAAATTCAAGTAAATTAATAAAGATGTTGTTTCATGATAAAAATATCCCCTGCAAATATCACATTTGAATGTCAACAAATTAACAATTTAAAATAAATAATAGCAGGAAAATAGGATTTTCTTTATAAAGTATAGACATTTTTCTAGAAAAGAAGAAACTAATAACACGGGATTTACCTTTGAATTGTTACATCTCGGAAAAGACCGACTTGCATGTATATTAATAAAATTGATAAATATTCCTTACAGATCCTCATGAATAACATATTTTAATTGCATATATCGAATGCTTCTATTGCTTGACCGTATTAGTATTAGATAAATGTATCAATTATAATAATTAGCTCGAAGAGGTGCATCAGATTCATTTCTCTAATATTTTAATTGTAGCTATAATTAAGTTAAAGTCACTTTACAAAATAAAGAAAAATGTGCAAGTCTTCATAAGTACTATATGTAAACTTCAACATTGAATATCTTGAGAATTCTCCCCATTTTCCCCGTGTTGAAATTTACCGTAACAACTTTCGCTCTGGAAGTAAAAAGGAAGCTATTCTCAAAGTTTCAGAAGCTATTCAGGAAATTTGTTCGATCGTGGAACGTTCTTAAGTGCACATTAGAGACGAATTCGTGAAGGGTGTCAAAGCAGATGAGAAAAGTATATGCAGAGCGATGCAGAGCAGGGCATTGGCAGCAGAGTCAATACGATCCCGTTTTCTAACTCGCTACAAGCAACTTGACGGCAAAACACTAAACTCAATTAGCAAATTGCTGTTTGCACCCGCGCTTGTCACGGAAATCGACGTGGCTATACATATGCCTCGCGGTTGCCATGAATATATCAGTGAAATTTCGCCGATTCCCTGATGGATTGGATTATTTGCTTCTCAGCCCTGAACACACGCTATATACAATGCATATATTGTTGGAGGTGAGGAGGGATTAATGGTACAAAATTATAAAATCTTCGATTGCTTCTGTTTACTATCCTTTTATTCATTTACAATTTGGCTCTCTTGCGACGCATCTAGTTATGTTCAGCTCACTTCGATTTTCTCTCGTCCGCTTGTTTGACACATTTATAAATACTGTTGAAGCTCATCTCATTCGATGCGCTCGCCGCAGAGTTCAAGTCTCGACTGACTCACCTCTGTTCGCTCTTTCATCTCGAAAACGCGCTTTCTCTTTTCCGTTTTCCTTTTCGGGGCTTTTCAGACCCCCTCGACAACGTGTACTTCCAAGCTTGAGCGCAGGTAACTCTTCCGCCGTGTCGGCTTTACTTCCCCTCGACGCAGTTAAGTCATAAACTGCCATTGGAGACCTCTCCGACTAGTTACAAGCATCGGCCACCCGCTTCTAAACGATTCTTCACACCTTTTCTTAATGGGTGATAGACTTTCACAAATTATACGTCGATATACAATTTTGTTATATATGGGTAATTTCCGCTTTAATTCGATCATGTATGATATATATATATATATATATATATATATATATATATATATATATAACAAAATACGTATTTTTCATTCACTTTTTTGCCCCCAAAAGTTGCGGAAAAAAACCTCGGGCTACGTCGACCAGGTAAGACTTTTTCTGTTCTATAGGACGTACAAAGAAGAAAAAAATAGTGTACCCACGAAATCGATCTTGTGACACTGTCTTTTTTGGCCGTCTTTGTGATTTTATGCAGAGATTATTATGCATTTTTTAGTAAAATATTCTGGATTTTTTCGAATGCAAGGCTAAATAGGCATATAAATAGGTTTAAAGTACGCTGAAGGAGCTGTCATTTGAACCCAAACTGTCTAGATTGGATGCACTGATCAAGAGTCACGTATTTTTGAAATAAACGAAATTTGCCTCAGACTGTAACAAAAATTCTCCATTTTACATTTTTATTCTTTGAATCCTCGTAACTTTTGATTCAGTGACTCGATTTTAACTTTTAATAGGTCAAATTAAAGCTTTTTTCTTCTAATTTTCTGTCAATCAGATATAAATCTAAATTAATTTTTTTAATATACTGATATGCTTTCAAAAAGTGATCTACTTGAGAGGCATATATATATAGCTCATTGAATTAAAAAATTTTAATTTAGGCCTATTAAAAAAAAGTAGAGGAAAAGAGCTTTAATTTGACATATTAAATTTTAAAATCGAGTCACTGAATCAAAAGTTACGAGGATTCGAAGAAAAAAATGTAAAATTGAGGATTCTGGTACCAGCCTAAAGGGAGTCTGAAGCCAAATTCGTTTATTTCAAAAGTACATGACTTTTGATTATTGCATCCGATCTAGATCAATTAGGATTCAAATGACAGCTCCTTTAGCATACTTTAAGCCTATTTATATGCCTATTTAGCCTTGAATTCGAAAAAAAACCAGAATATTTTGCTAAAAAATGCATAATAATCTCTGCATAAAATCACAAAGACGGCCAAAAAACACAGTGTCACAAGATCGATTTCGTGGGTACACTATTTTTTTCTTGTTCTGTACGTCCTGTAAAACAGAAAAAACGGTATCCGGTCGATGTAATGCAAAAAAATGAACGAAAAATACGGATTTGGTCATATAGACGTCATCTGCGCGTAAATTGCTGTTTCTGATGCGCCAATGGCAATTAACTGGGGCAGCTGCTCGCTCATGCGTTATTATGCATTTTATACATATATATACTGTTCTTTTAGCGTGTGTGAAAGGCACTCTAAAGATTCAAATAAATATTCGAATTTCGCGCCACTTCTATAAAGTGTGGATGTCAAAGCAACTAATTCGTTTGAAGCGTAATATAAACAAAATAACGAATTGCTACCGACTTTGCTCACCTCTGGGCCACGTAATTATCCGGAAAGTTTCGAGCTCGCGGATACGAATATCCCGCGGTATTCGAATAATATTTCAAAGTCGTGTAATGTTTGTTTGTACTAGCTTTGAACTTTGCAGAATGTTTCAATGGTTATGTTATTTTTGCTCAGCAAAAAGCAGTCTTGTGGTGCATTTTTACAGTAATTTTATTTTTGTTGTTTGTTATAAGTCAATAAATAATTGTTCTATAGCAGGTAGGTTGCATTATGGAAGAAAATACAAAAACTTTTAATTGAAATTCAAACCTTCTTAGGCATTGCGTTTCAATGGAAGACTATGTGAAGTCCAAGAAACGGATCCGGTTGAAACTTTGTATAGAGGTTTCCTGTATCAAAATATGAAATTCTGTACAGTGATTCTGTTCTATCTATGTCCAATAACTGGAATTCAAGTAGGATGCAGTAGGAATTACTGTAATCGGTTATTTTCTAAATTACATTTTATCGACATGTTGCAAAACAAAATAATATTCTTACAATATTTACGAAATGTTTATGTTAAATACGCATGATTTAGTTAGTTTTGAGGTATACGAATACTAAATTTTTAATTTTTAATTCAATTACATAGGCCTTCAGTTATAGTGAATCTGTAATATCATTTTTTGCTTTATATTTTTAATCAAATATAAATTAGAAAATAATCTAATTTGGTTTACCGGACCTATGGAACTACGATACAAAAATTTTGTATTTTGATACACGAAAATTTCAGTAAAGAAGTAAGTCCACCAATTTATTTTGGACAATTATGTATGAAAATAAAATAAAATAGAAAGAATATAAAAGAGGTTTAGATTCTAGTGTAGAAAAGTCAATTCTATTATAACTCTACTATTTTAACTGAATTGTGTAGTTTCATTATCTTACATTACTTTCAGGCAAAATAAGACTTCAAGAATATACTATTAGAAACCGCAGACGAACATGAAAATAAAAAAGTTTTATTTTCGACCAACAGAGTGTGACTTTATTGGTAAAAAATAAAGAAGCAGAAAAAAATGATGTAAAATGTATGTTTTCCTTGTTCAGCATTTTTTAATGGCAAATTTCTTTTATAAGTTAATACGAATAACACTTCATGCTTTAAATTAACTTTTGCAGCTTTTCTGACAATTTTTGTCATAGATTGAATTCTAAATTTTGTAAAGTAAGATAATGCAATCAGACGAGGTTGGGTCCACGATGCACCGAAATCCTACAGCCATTTCGAATAAAATACATCAATATCTAAGAGATTATTAGAATTGTTTTCCTCCGTTAAAACAAGATCAAGAGTACACAACAGTTACATTCAGCCGAAGCTTTATCATTTTTCCTTGGCCTGCATATATCCACCCCTAAAATAAGGCCGCATACCCGGGCTTTGAAAAGTTTCAAGCCAGGGCACAATCAAAGGCATTATGTTTGTGCGAATAAATCAAGGAAAATTAATTTCAGCTCGAAAAATCGCGCGGAGCAAGACGTGTATACGTTCGGAGCTGTGCGCAGTGTGTGTAGTGTGTACGCGCGCGCGTGTGTTGCCGGCAGACAAGGGGCTCTGCTGCGGCAATAATAAATTAAAGAAGAAAAGCGCATGCACAGAGCCCGCGCCGCGCGCACAGCGGCTGCATGCAAGAAAACGAAGTAGTCAAGTTCGCGGGAGCAGCAGAGCAAGGAGTTCGCCGGCGGAACAATACTGACCTAGTGCGGAACAGCAGAAGGCGACAGACAATGCCGCAGCAGAGACCACAAGAGAGAGAGAGAGAGAGAGAGAGAGCAGAAACTCGACGAGCGGCAGAGGCGTGGCAGATGCTTTATCCCGGATGGACTGGACAGTTCAGCTGCATATACGCAGCTTCAGGGAAGACTTCCACGTCCCTCAGTTGGACACTCTCTTCCCGTCCCATGCGTCGTTTTGCCGCTGCCGCCGCTGCTGCTGCTGCTGCTGCCGTACGCTGCGGAATGAGCCGCGAGTGAAATCGAGGAACGAAATTGCGAGCGATGCACGCGAGCACGCCAGAAATGTCACGTGCAACCAGTCGCCTCCTCTCTCTCGCTCTCCCTCTGTGCAGCTCTCGCGAGAGAGATTGAAGGGATCGTCGGATACCGGAAATCATGAATATATACATACGATTCCAGAGCGAGCTTCAATTGCGTTCCTCATTTTTTTCGGATTCACTGGCTGGCTGGTATTCGGCGCAAATCCGTCTTCCCGCGCGACGCGCGCCGGTATACAAGTGTATACACACAGAGACGCAGCTCGCTCTCAATGTCCCGAGAGCGAAGTTCAAAAACAAATCTCATCGCCGTTACTCCGAAGTGCAGTCGCTTACACCGAGTCCAGGAATCCGGGAGGGCGGGGAAAAGGCACCCAGGAGATCCGAACAATTTGGAAAAGCAGCAGCGACGAGTCCCTCTCGCCGGCCGTACTCCGTAGCCGTAAGTAAGTATATAACACGGCCAGAGCCGAGAGCTCAAACTGCTCAAAGCGAGAAAAGAATAACTCTCCGAAGGCGGTTGAGCGCTCGGCCGCGCGGTGGCGCTGCGCTCGAGGGCTGTAAGGGAGCAGCCGCGCGCGTCGCGACGGCTCAGTCACCGCCCGATCTTCGGCGCGCACGCTTTCCGAGGCGTAACCCTCGCATGAGCCGCTCCCGTGTTTATGATACACTCAGTCCCCCTCCTCCCCCCGCCCCCCTCGAACCGGCGACCGCGTGATATCGTTCGTCGAATCCCATAGAGAGAGAGATCATGTGACCGAGGTTGTGTGCGCCGAACGATTTGTTGACAGTATTATAAGCAGTCGTGATTCGCCGAAGCCAAACGAAACTGCGAGTGATCCTTTGCGTTTTTGTTGACGAGTATGCACAGAATGAATATATAAACAGTGAGCGAAGGAAGACCGGGTTTAGAGAGAGGAAGCTGCCGGGGCAGGGGAAAAGCAGTGTGCGCTTGCGAGTGAAAAAAGGGGGCAAATGGAATCCGGCGAAAATCCCGAGTCGTTCGATCCGAGCTCACGGCCGGGCAATTTCTTTCTCTCACGGGGCTGCCGGGCCAATCAGAGCGACGTGGGCACCGATGAAGTATAGTTACTCCGGCCGCCCTGCAGCAGTGGCAGCAGCGAAAGAAGGCCGAAGGATCGAGTGAAGTCGAACACATATACCTATATACAGTCGATCGTGAGAGCCGCTGCGCCGCGCGTGTAACGAAGCTCCGGGAATTGCTGCGAGTCGAGACGTTCGTTTCGGGGAAATGTGGACGGCTGCTGGGAGAGAGGAGTGACGCTTCGTTCTTCCGAAGGTGAGTGTGTCTCGATGAGGATTGTTCTTGGCTTTGGTGCGAGGGGGTTACAGAAATCTTCAGTTGGTGGTGCAGACGCGATCGATTTCTTTTGTTTCTTGAACGAAATGTCGAGGGATGATTATGTTTGTTTGTCTGCTGGCGAACTCATTGTTCTGACGGTTCGTGAAGAATGTGGCAGTGATTTTGATCGTTACGAAATAAATGTATCTCGTTATCGACATAAAAGGACTGCGGTGTTATTTTTTATGATTTGATTAGTTTAACTTAATCGTTTACAATACCGGGTTTACACAATGTTTATAAAGTGTTTTTAAAGTGGTCACTCGGGCGGTCAATAATAATAATTGAGAATCCAATTCTCCAATTATCGCTTTTCCAGTGATCAAAATTAAATTCTTAACTTGAACTCTTGTACTTACAGCATAAATGTAGAGTTTGATCGAGTCAATAAACTGCGCTGCCTTAAGAGCATTAAAAATATAGACCGATATTACGTGGATGCACTCAGCGCGTCAAAGAATATCTTACTTTTCCTCCCGCGCTTCAAGGTGCACTGCTGCTCTCGAAATTTATTTTACATTTCGCCCAACTTTTCGAAGAATGATTACATTTACACCTTTTCCGCCCGTTTCGCCTTTTTATCCATTCAGAATTTTATTTTCCCTATTACCCTCCCAATTTCTGAATTTGTTGGGGGTTCAGTGCCAATTCTAAACTTTTTTACTTTCTAAAATTTTTACGCCTTCGCCCCTTTTTACACTTCTCTCATCGGAGAACTTTTCACCGATTGTCATTTTATTTTACCGCTAAAAGCGTTTCCCATTCGGCATATACCCTCGCACACGATGCATTATAAGAAATCAAAGTGTAAATAATGTCTTGTTATTGCTCGTTCGCTCGTCCGACAAAGTCAATATTCGAATTTTCCAAAACAAAGACAAACATTTCACTGAAAGCCGCGTATATCACGAATTTTTTATACCCCTCTCGGCATAAAGTACACGAAAGGGCATGATTCAGAGCTTGCGTGCTCTCTCTCTTTCTCTTTCTCTCTCTCCATTCCACACACAATATTCGAACAACAATTTATATCCCAACAGCATCGCAAGTCTCCCAGATAATGCCAGTTATTTATAAAGTGCGGTTTTATACGCAGCTCGTAACTGCTTCAACAAAAAACTTCCGTTATATTTTTTATTGAACTCCCGCCAGTGCACTCGTCCGAACAAAACAAACTCTCTTTCTCTCCCTCTCTCTCTCTCTCTCTCTCTCTCTCTCTCTCTCTCTCTCTCTCTTTCATATATACTAGCGTGGAAAAAGCCGAATTTATAGCTTACAGGTACTCTACGAGAGTCGCATTTACTTAATGCGCGTGTCTCCTATCCCGACGTGGCTATTGTTATCGAGTGTATGTCCCGCCAATATTTCGATTCTCTGTCGACGAGACCTTCGAAATACGAGCGAGCAGCTCCAATCCGTCGAATATATATACCGATGCGTATAAATGATACTGAGTGTATGACCGATTTAACGCATTTGTTTGATGCATCAGCGCTGCATGTTGCACTCTCCGGCGTGGTAGTTTCTCGCTAATCCACGAGTGTTTTCGACGAAATATTTTGTCAACCGTTTAATAAGCCGACATTGACATGTTTCTTTTTTCAACGAAAGCATTATTCCGCGCGCAAATATATATTTATACAGTTTTTTTCACTTTTTATCTTGAATATTATCGGCTTACGCTGCGCAACGGAAGAATATCCAAAAGCATTGAAAAAGTAAATTTAAATTTTCGTCAAAATGGAAGCTCAAAAAATAAAAAGTTTTTGTTGCACACTCATCTACTTAAGAGACCCTTTTCCATATTAAAGCAAGGATAGAAAATGTATTATTGCAAATCTTCCACTTTGAGAGAAAACTGGGAAAATTTTTATGCTGCAAAAGGATCCTGGAAGCTGCGCCCCTACTTTTTGGGAACAGGTTCTCGGCGCCCTTTTGTAGCTTCTCAAAATTAAAGGTACAGTTACTCAAAACGGAAAGTGCGCGAATAAATAACCCTCGTAAGGAAGGTTAGGTTGTCAAAATGACCGCTTTCAAGTAGCAACTTCTCTCTATCGAGCAGTAGCTGCTCTTCGATGAGCGATTAACTGCCGCTCGAAGGCCAAAGTAGCTGCTACCGGACGCCGTACCAGATGCTTTGAGCTGCTGCTCCTCGCCTCAGGGGAGCGGCTACCGGAATGTGTTTTCAGTGTATAAGTTCGAAAAGATATCAAAAAATATTAAATATGATTACATGTGGAATTATCCAAGTATCACTGTTTGTTTTAAATTCGATTTTCGTGTCTGATACTTTTTATTCAATTATCTTAAAGAAGCTTTATGCAATCATTGACTCGAGGTGTATTTCCGACTTTATAATAACGAAATGCTATTGTGTTCTACATTTTATGCGAAATTACTATTCAGCATCGACTAAGAATAGAATCCAATTATGTCACACTATTCTGCATAAGTTAATTACAGAGAGACAACATCATTACCTAATAGAGCTATTATTACAATGTAACCTTGTTGATGTACAAGCTGTTTAACATCCATCAAGGGCTATAACTCTCGTTATCCTCAGACTATATCGATCCTACCAAGTTCGGATTACAACATTGTTTAAGTATGTATAATTATTTGATCCGATGTAAACCCATTGAGTAGGTTGACTTTAACGAGCTCCGTGATGCAATCAGAAATCCCATAATACCATCATTGACAAGTCGAACAGCAGTGTGAGCAATGTTCTGAAAATTTAATTAAAAAAGTCTAACCACATTACTTGGAAGAACCATCAGTTCTAATCATGCTCCAGTGCGCTCACCCGATACCAAGAGTGCCACCTTTCGAGGATCCAAGCGGCGTGTGACCCACATGGTCTCGTCGTGATTAACACCCTATCCCCTGCCTAACGCATGTATCTTGTCTGCTCTGTGGGTGTTTATGTGTGTGTGTGTGTGTGTATGTGTATGTGTCCCGGAGCTCATTCGGTGAAGCTCTAAATCCAAAAGTCGATTCGCAAGGCACTAGTTGGTCGTCGGCGGAGCTTTGCCACCAGTAGTCCTTTGAAGACTCGGATGACCAAAGTATATAGTTGCGGACTGTGTGTGCGCGAGGCGTCAGCGGCTCTTTAATTACTGCGCCGGTGGTTTGGCAGTTGGTTGAGCTGCAAGGGTATTATCACTTTTTCGAGAGGTTCGGGGGGCTATCGAATCGCAGCGAGGCTTCGATCACCAATTAGTATGCAGAATGAAAGTTGCGAAAGGTCTTTTACAGCAGGCTCTTTCTCTCTTTTCTCTTCGGGGGGAGAGAAGCTAAGGATTAGAGTTTCGATCATACTTTTTTTTGGTTACGTAGGGAATTGTGTAACTTCATTTTTTCTCACGAGCTAATATTGTTAGCTGATTTTCAATGACATGGGATGTAAATGTAAAAATACGGAAAGTGAATGTAAAAAGGATCGATACATTGTGTAGTCCTGAGTTTCGAAGAAGAGTCTCATGATTCAATTTCAGATCCTATATTGTGCACACTCGAGTTTAATAGGGACTATTTAGGAGTAAATTAAGTTTTTGCTATAACCGTATACACTGAGCTTAATAGCTTGAGATGCAACCAGACTAGCTATGTGTATTTCTATAAATATCATGCTCGAAAAATATGAAGGAAGTACTTTAAAAGTTTGATATGTTATGTACAAGATCCATAGATATTGTTAATTAAAAAAGAAGTAAAAACGTAAGCCCATCAATAGCATTAGAATTTTTTAAATTTTCAATCGATTTCTATCACTGATTGAATCTGAAGAACAGGATTTGTAGATTTAGAACAGATGAAAATTGTTTAAAATCTCTATACAAAATGATTTATGAACCCATCTTGATGTTCATGAAGCCTGCATAAGTAAGTGCTACTGCTCAGTTTGTATCAATATCTTCACTTTTCCTCTGAAATTCTCTAATGTTCGTAAAGAGTTTTGCATTCAAAATAAGAAAAACAAAGATTTTACAATATTTCCAGAAGATTTTTCGCTCATTTTATATCTCAGTTTTTGTAATAAGGAAAAAAATATTTCTTTTTCATTATACCAAGCGCTGATAGGGCAAGGTAGCCTTTCTACGCATTAAGCGCGATAATTTCAGCGCAAAAGTTTTAAAAATAAAGCCATAAATCTGGCATAGATTAAAAAGGCCGATTTGAAAGTCATCGATTTTAGAAGATTGTATACGTATAGCCCGCCCCGCAGGTCGATCATCGAGATTTATCGTGCGCTCCCATAGTATAGCGCGCTCGGTCCTCGACACATGCGCGCGTCTCTCGACGGATCGCAGCAGCATAGCGGCAGTAGCAGCAGCAGCAGCAGCAGCTTCCTTTTTTCCCCCGTCGCGA
The DNA here is from genome assembly GCA_018906965.1 of Philotrypesis tridentata. Classification (NCBI taxonomy): domain Eukaryota; kingdom Metazoa; phylum Arthropoda; class Insecta; order Hymenoptera; family Pteromalidae; genus Philotrypesis; species Philotrypesis tridentata. Next base: position 217,098 of record JACCIB010000057.1, read on the forward strand.
AATTACCAGGAAGTTTCGTCGATAATCCGATAAAAATCTCGTTAGAGTCTCGTCGAGCCTCAGCGTAATTTATGACTTCTTGTTACGAGTCATTGGGGTAATTGTTCGCGCGGTTGCTCATTTTCATCGTGCGGTCTGTAGAATATATTCGAGATTTTGGTATACGCAAAGCCTGAGAGGGCTATAACGGAGGTAGTTTCATATAAGGCTTTGCGAAAGCACGTCGGGATTTTCTTTGGGACTCGTTCAATCGCGGATTCCCATTTCGCACGCTGCATACGACGAACTATAAGCGAGGAATCGTCGCCTCGTGTATAGGCGATCCCTTTCGATTGCGATGGTATCAGATTTTTATTTTTTTTTTCATTTTTGTTATTGACCAGTTATGGATTGAAAACTAGTTTTGATTGATAAAATTGATACGGTATCGTGACGAATTTCATTCTAGAAATTTTTGAAAATCATTATTCGTTATACGGTTGTTTTGTTCAAATATCAATCTCAAAGGTGAAAATAACGCTACAATAAAAATTAAATTTTATATCATAATGCATACAACATGTTCATCTAAAATAATCTTAAAGGGGCATTCGTGTGTAGAATACGCGTGTAAATGGGTTTTTCGAAATTCGAAGCCATTCAAAAGTTACAGCCATAAAGATAAGACCATTTTATCAAAACTTGATTTTTCAAAACTGCTATCATGATTCCTTCTAAATTACTGAACCGATTTAGTTCAAATTTTTGCAGCAGCTTCTGTGTATATATGTATATATATATATATATATATATATATATATATATTTGTTGTAAAATGAACTAAAATAATTTAGATTGGTTCGTTAGTTTTTTTGTCACCAAAATAGACCCCCAAAGAAGTGACAAAAATTGAATTTATTTTCAAGTGTGTCAAAAATTTTTTCAATCAAAATGTCGGTTGCACTTTTTGTTTGAGACAAGTAGAATACGGCTGCAATCGTGGCAACAGTTTAGCATATTTTTTTTACACTCGTCACTGCTGGGTTCCATAATTCCCTTTCTATATCAACGTCAAAAAATTCAGAAATCTTCTTTAAGAGTTAATAAAAAAGTTGTATTAGTTATAAATTAGCTTACTTTAATGACTTGCCCAAGAAAAGTCTTCAAAAAAGCTGTTAAAAAGCGGTCTTCACACTAGAATACCTCCTTAACGTGGTTATAATACTGCGAATTACACGCTAAACAACTCTAAAAATCGCTTAACAATTTACTAAGGCTTTGTAGCGACTCTTTCTTTCTTTTTTTTTCATAAAACGCAAGCAGCAGCTTCATATTTTTCTATATTGCACAAGAGCGAATCTTTCAATAACAATTTTCGCTAATCGAAGTAAAAGAAAGTCAATTCTTCCGCAAAATTGGTCTGAGAACTTAATAATACCATAAAATCCAGCGCTAATCAAAAAGTTAATTTCTAATGAGGCGACCCACGACACACGGCCGCTGCTGCCGCCGTAAAACTTTGCACTCCGCGAATTAAGCAAATTATTTTTTTTCTCTCCCAAGTGTAAGTGCTGCGTATACATTCGTTATAATAGAGCAAGTTTCAATTTCATTTTCTATACACGCATCTGCCGCATCAGAAAATATTTGCTAAGCACTCCAAGTCATAACTCAATTTGACGACGAAATAGTTTCATCTTAATTCCTCTCGCGCGTGCGTGCGCGCGCTCGAGAGCCAATAGCTCTTAATCACGGGCAAAACAAACAGGGCGCGCGCGCAGCAAACTCGAATCAAAATTTGCTCAGCCGACATTCCCGCTCTTTGCATCGTTACCCCGTCATGTAAATCGAAATGCCTAATACCATATGTCCGGTCAATTGGATCTTCTCGATTTAGCGTTCGACCCCCCACCCTTTCATCCCGATCGCGCAAAGTTTAGAATTTGGCATTTCCGGTGTTTACTGGTAATTATAAACTCAACAAGCAGTGGGTCCTCTTCGATTGATAATAAACACAGACGACTGCGGCTAATCAAAGAAACAGTTTTGTGCCGTTGACACATTTGCTTCACCAGTTGCTGCGTGTCTGTATGCCGCAAGTAAATCGATTCTTCAATTTTTCGAAAAACGATTGCGGGAGGGGGGGGGGGAGTTTGAGGGATCAGTTTGGACAGTATACGAGGAGAACTGTTTTTCTTCGTATCAATTTGAGGTATAAAGCCGGTGTACGCGTCCGATGACTAGTCTCCCGTCATTTTTTCCCGGCATAAATTCTCTCCACTGTATGCATGCTAACATGCGAAATACCTGGCGTGCACAAACACGAGCCGCGAGATAAAACCCTCTCTATAATTCAAGTTCCTTCTCCCTCTCTCTCTCTCTCTCTCTATTTCTTTCTCTCTCCCGGAGGAAAACAGAATTACACACTCTGACTTACTTTGTTTACACGCAGCTTTACCTTTTCTCTCACTCGTCCCTCGCTCTCTCCACTGAAGCGGAACACAACGCTTCGTTTGTTCTTTTAAACGCGGCGGCGGTGCGCACCCTGTGTTTCGAGAAATTAAGATTTCCATATGCAGCGCAGCATCTCTCGCGTTATATTTTCATTGAGAAGAGCACGATCAGGATGTTTAATTAGAACGTTGCAGCTCCGCAAGTACTACAGTGAGTAATTGTTTGTTTGGTTCCCACTGGGGTTCGTTGACTTTGGCCCATAGCTGCTCCGAGAGGAGAGTGCATACTTTTAAAGTAGGTCATATACTATTTTTTCCGGCATGCGCTACAGCCGATGTTGGGAATAATTATTACTTCATCAGCTTTCAAAGTATGGGGAGAGTCTAATTTACAAAGGCTTTCTAGCTAGTAATTAAAAATTTTATGAATTTTTTAAAGATTTTTTTATCAAATAACAAGAGAGCAAAATTATTTGAGCCCTCTTTCAAGCCAAATACGTAAAATAAGGAATTATTTCATTTTTTTTTTATTCTCCAGGACTCTTCTCCATTTAGATAAATCAATGGCGCAAAGACACCCCCATTTCCCCCTCGATTTTCCCCATCTACTATACATATAAATTCAACACATCCCTGGCAGCAATTTTGCTATAAAATATGGTGGGGCTATCATAGTATTATCATAATTTATGATAAGTGTTATTATAACATAATATAATCATAACTGATTTACTGATCATATTATGTTACCATGATCATATTATAATCATATAACTAATCATATAATTATATGTTACCATCATTAAATTATAATTGTAACTCTGATCATATTATGTTACCGCATATAGGAGCAAGGTTTATAATGACATAGTAGACTATATTATCATTCACCACAAAATATAGCATTTTATCATCATAAACCCGATCTATTTTCTACCAAGCATAATAAACCCCTTAAAATGTCAAAATGCAAATGGGAATTTTTGAACGTATGCGCGCTTAAACGAGCATCCAATCACCGAGCTAGATCAAAAAGTCCTCAACACGTTGCTACATTACCTTTCGCAGGTCGAGAAGAAAAGTCGAACCTTAGATAAAAAAAATTTACGTGGACTCGACTATATTTTCTCAGTGTGTCACGATATTAACCAAGCTCATGATTCTTCGTGCGGGCTGAACCGAACAAGGGACGATATTTTCGCGTGGCAGGGAACTCAGCCGAATGGGACAACCAGAGCAAAACGCCGCGGGGCTGCTCTATGTTCGTCGGGTCATGTCGGATTTATCACTCGGCGCTTCTTGCTGCCCCTGCCGCGCGCCCTCTCACCCCTCCCCCCCCCCCCGCTACGCCTCCGCGCAGCGGCTGCATCGAACGCCTTTCATTTGGCGCTCCGTATCATTTTTTCTATACGGCCGACTCGCCAATCGTAAATTACGCGGAGCCGCCGCGCAATCGGGAGCTTTTGCTTTACGAGCTCTACTTGGGCGGGGCTTGCTTCTTTGCCGCGTTAATGTGCTCCGGGAATTTTAGTAATTGCTGTGTCGACCACCACTGCTTCGCGCGCGCGCGAGCGCTGCCTCTCGAAAGTTAATGATAAGTTTTCATTGGGACCAAGAGATTGATACTGAGTGCAGCCGCGGTCTTGTGTTGTGTGTATCCCGAGAATTGGTCAACGACTTTATTGAAAGTTTGGGTTCTCTCTCTTGCAGGTTCTGGAGTCTGTATGTTCTTCGTAATAAAGTTTGCTTCAAAGTTAAATTGCTTTTAGTTAATAAAATATGGCTGCGCACTTATACGAGATTATTTTGAGGCATTCGTTACAGCGGATAGTCTGTTTAACAATTTTATTATGATTAATGGATTAAGCCATATATTTTACAACTATCTTTGAAATTTTGATTGGATTAATGAATTTTACGCTACATATTTTCTAACTTTTTACAATGCGTATATTGATCATATAAGCATCGACGATTATTATGTTCTAAAACAGACCCACTCTACATCCGTTTGAACGTAATTGATTTATAAGGATCAAGTATTCATACGAATAACTATAAGCGTTCACATGTACAGAATTATTATTATGCTTTTGATCACTAATTTATACAGGCAATCGCCGTTTCTATTCGTTTAACATGTTAATATTTTGATCATAATAATCTCTCTGTGAACTGTTAAGTGTTATAGGCAATCAAAATGAAATAGACTTTAATTATGTAAAAATATAATAATGAATTTTGACCTATAACTGAAAATGTCCTTTGGAAAGGAATTCAAGCTGAAGAAACTTTCCATTATCCCTGGCATTATCGAAACTTGCGCAATTATCTTTCTCATTCAAGTATTATAATGTGACAGTCGCACTCTTCTTCCTTTCTGTTCGCGAGTTTTATAAGCCGACGCACTAAAGATTTTCTATTTGCCATTAACATTTTTTAAAAATGACAAAGAGATCAGAACACTGTATTCCGCTCCGAATATTTGTGCCCGAAGATCCAGAAAAAAAGTTTCGCATAATTATCTCGCTTGGAACAGCGTAATGCACAATGTCGTGAAATATTCTTTCTCCAATACTCCATTCTTGTCCGCCTATATTCGCGACTGAAGGGTCTCTCGTGCTTTATTTCCGAAAATATAATATCTCCTATTCACAACAACTCCGACAACCAAGTACTAGAGGTAGTCTATATTGAAAATAGAATTAAAATTATTGAGAAAAAGTTGAGCGAGAAAAAAATCAGAGCAAAAAAAATTGCATATAGTTATCCTGCACGAATGGACAATCTTCTTCGCGTTATTATAGCTACATTCCATTGTACTCTCAACTCTTCAATTATAGATTTGAGAATCGATAAAATTATTCTTTCTTAGATAATGCAACTTTTTAAACTTTCCGAAAATGGATTTTTTTCGGTTGGGAACATTTTACATCAGAATGCTAAGTTTTAAGATAGATTATTTTTGAATAAATTGCAAAAGCAAAACGTAAAATTTTCAATTCGGGAATTAAAAGTCCTTAATTATAAAATAATTGTTAATATTTTAAAAATGTGGATACTTAAAATACAGACGTGCAAAGTATATATATAAAATAATCGATATCTCTCCTTTGATTTTATATAATAAGAAAAAAATAGTGCGATAAATGTAGCACAACATATTTTTTTTTTCATTTTTGGAACCCAAAAACTGAATTAATATTTGATAGATTTTTCGATGTACACTATGTGCATATGTTACCAAAGTTACTTGTATATCTCTGTAATAACGGTCTATGCGAGGAAATTACTGCAAAATCTCCATTAGTATGCACATATGTTATGTTTGTAATACTACGACATGCATTAATTATTGTTTTAGAGACTTTTTAATAAAATGTATGAATTAACCAAACCACAAAGAAGAAAATAAAAGCATGTGGAACAAGTATTGAGGGATTTTGAAATTCAATTCAAAATAAAAACGCTACGCCATATATAGCAGCTGAAAAACAACAAATTTTCTTATAACTAATCATTGACTTCAAATTGCCAGTATAAGTTTAAAGTGCAGGTTTTAATACAAAAGAAAAATCGTTGAGTAGCAAGATTTTTTTAAATTCAAAATTTAAAAATTATAAACAATTTTGTACATGAGAAAAAGCATCTCATCAAAATTTTAATTTAATATCTATCATTAGTTCAAATAAATAAGACACGTAATTAGTAAAAGGAACTCACAATGGAATTTATTAGCACAAAAAAAACGTACCAAAGCTATAGAACTGATCTCGTCAGCTGTCAAACATAAACTTATTGAAAAACAATAACAATCACCAAGATGTTCACGGGTTACTATGCGTGATTCATAATCTTTGAATCACGCCGTTTATCATAGTTCTAAGTACTGAAATATTGGCTGTACGACTTAGCTGTTGCCAATCAGATTTCCTATTTGTAAAGACAACGTAATCAAGGGTAGCAGTAGCACCGCAATGGCAACTATAAAGTACGTCTAGGATAGAACTAATCGTCATCGTACTGATGAGCCCAGCGAGTATAGTGTGGGGCGAAACGCACTTATATATATATACTTTTGATAAAAATCATTAAATTTTAAACTTTTTTACTTTTCTTCTTGGCTCAAAATGACAGATATCTTCTGAATTATATAAAAGCGAGGTAAGGTACGCCGGTGTACCGTATATATACGTCTCACTGGCCTTGTTGAAAACACGAGGTACGGTTTTCTCTGCTTTGACAGCTTTGTGTGTTTCTCAGATGTGAGCACTCAAATAAAAGCTTATAATTATTCAGTCTTTAATTTATAATTTAGTTTTACTGCACATGTCAGTTTACGTAAATTCTTAACCTCAAAAATAGAAATCGATAAAACACAAGCGACACATGCAGCGCATTCGAAATTGCTCTTAAAATTATGATTTTAATAAAAAATAAAGTATGAAAAAACTAATGTATATAATAAACTCTGTTTAATTTAAATTAGAAAATTACGACTTTATCAACATTTTTATACACATTACAACATTGATTTATATATTTTTTAATTTTTCAGATGATACTGATATATTCTACCCTCTTAAAACGTTGATAGAAAGAAAAAAGTCTGCAAAAAATTTCGAAAATTTTAACTTGAAACTCCTAGTAGTTAAATATAGTTCTTCGGTTATTGAATTCGAATTTTATGTTTTGAAATCTGATTTCTTTATCATTTTCAATCGTACTTTTATTGTTTATGATGAAAATTTTTCTTTTTTATGTTATACCTTTTTATTTTTGTTCTAAAATTGTCTTCATTTCTTTATGCTTTCAGTATAATATCACGATTATATATACTACCTTTCAATTCGAAAATACAATTTTCGAAAAAACATATCTTTCTGTAATTTGTACATTCTGATAGATTATCCCCGAATACTCCTAAAAATCAGCTCACGAGCAATTAAATGTAGGTTTCCACAAAATTTTTCATCCTCCATCCCTATGTATGTACGCCTGTATACGTTGACTTGGCGAAACGGGAAACTCTGAAAAAGTAAAAAAAAAATCAAAAGTTTCAGTGCACTTCCGATGCGTTATTAATGTCAAGCGACACTGCAAGTTGTAACCTCAGCTATATACACACACGTTGCTGCGGCAGCTTCTGCGTCGATAATTTTCCGAGCTGCGCTTCTTTTTTCCGGCGCGTTTCGATGCATTTATACGTGTATATCTATATATATGTATATATCTGTAGGTCACGAGAGACTACCCGAAAGTTTTCTACTCGGCTGAAATGCGCAGCGCGACGAAGCGGAAATGTTTGAGGATTTTTTGCTTGATAAGTGGCTGGACGCTCGCAGGTATACTTTATGCGGCGCCTTCGGCGACTTTGAAAAATCTATATTTTTTTTATCCCATCGATATACATCTTGACACAATTTTTTTGCTGGCTTTCGAAAAGCACGGAGAATTTGCTGGCGCAGTGTACATTTGGAGATCAATCCATAAGATACTATTTTTGTGATAATGAGACAAGTTTGAGATAAGAGAAAGAAATACTATTGTAACTATTTGTTTTGTCGTATTTAGTTAGTTTTATAAGACCGTATGGTATTTTTTGTAGATTCATTTGAAATTCATAAAAATTCTAATCTCTGCCGTTATAATATTTATTCTTTTAATTGACTCAGTTCAGTTTGAGTACAATCATACAATTAAAATTTAAAATCATCAAATTAATTGGTACATTTTATCACCTAGGCTATACAGTACAATATTTCCATTTGATAAAAAACAGTATAATTGCGCAACATTTAACAATTATAGTACAAGTCTCTACGAGGCTTAAGAAACTTAAATATATGAAACAATACATCTAGTCAAATATAAACGTAGACTGTTTCATAATATAATTTTTTTGGTATTTTAGATAAGCAATTAGATCTCTATCATCTCAAAATAAGATTGGGAATTATTAGCAAAATCACCTGTTACTCGTGCAAAGTCAGTAAAATTGTCAATACTTCTCTATCAGGGTCCTATTTAGATTCTCATGCGGTATAGTAAAGTTTTGATTACATATTAATGCTGGTGTATCTTTTCTTATTCGTTTCGTCCGTGCAAAACATTGCATGAGTTAAGTAACTTTCGTCCGCGATATAATTTCTTTGTTTTCGAGGGGATGAATATCGTTTCTTTGAAAATAATTGCCGCTGAAATGACTTTGCTTCAATTGAAGCTAAGAGCCGGTGAAACCGGTATAACCAGTCTTAAACCTGAAATCTAACGTAAATCAATTGAAACCGCTTATCAATTCCTCTGAAAAATGGCACACAACTAGGAATTCCTTCTCTCAGCTCGCAGTCATCAATCCATTGATTAAGGGCATCGTCGTGCCGTTTCCGAAAAAGCTCTCCCGCTCGCGCGTGCATTCATCGCTCTAAACGCGAAATTTCCGAACATCCATCACTCTCTGAAAACACGGGCGCACTCGAATCTCGATAAATTACCCGAGTGTCGCCAGACTTTAAATCAAAGTAAAATTTTTAGCGGCTCGCCGTCTCCGATTGAAATGAAATTTTCCAACTCTCTCCCTCTCTCCCTCTCTGCCTCTCTCTTCCTCTGCGAGTCCGTCGCCGTTGCCCGCTTCACAAATCCGGCCGTGTTACGCTATAGCTGTGGCAGCGTATACCTATATACGTATCTATGTACACCGAGACGCCGATGTATATAGGCAGAAGAGGAGGCGAAGGAGAAGTTAGCGAAAACTTGGCGACACTTTTCCACACGGAAAGTGTACACACACCTACACAAGTCCGCGCGACGAAAGCTCGGAAAATCCAGAAGTCGTCGCCGCGGCACTCTGTTTTTTTCTTACTCGGTGTGTTTGCGCGTGTCTCTACGAGAAAGCGAGGTCATAGACGGTTGTTTATACAAATGTCATACGCGAGAATCGCCGAGAGAGTGGGGGATGGGGGGGGGGGAGAGGGGAGACATTTTACTGGAGGTATGCATGCACCACATGTGCATTGTTATAACACTTCCTCGGCCTCTTCGCGGCGTAGTTTAGTCGTCATTGTCGCGCGCCATTGTCCGCGGAAACGGAGCTTCCCAACAACCCCCTTTCAATTTTCCCTCCCCTCACTCTCCCTCTCTCCTTCGCTTTCTCTACCTTTTCTGCGCGTCTTCGCCATCTCTATCTGTGCTGCGGCTTATTTTTGCCTCGAGCTAGAGGCCACACGATGGATGCAGCACTCGGCGCAATGTTTTCGTCCTAGCGGAAGGCGCACTATTACTTTTCTCTTGCTCTCGTGGCTCTCCCTCTCTCGGCTTTGGTTCGCCGGTTCTTTTTTTTCCCTGAAATGCGCAGCTCTTTTCTTCGCGAAAATTTTTCGTCTCACCACGTGTTACACGCTGAAGTTTCGAAGCTCTACTTCTCTCTCTCTCTCTCTTTCTCTCTCTCTGTAGGTTTCCCCTCCCCCTCGACAACGTCGATTTTTTTTTTCGTCGCACAAATTTTCGAGTCCACTTGTCACGCCCACGTCCCCCCGGTGGCATCCGTTCGAAACTTTTGTTTTCTGCTTCCGTGGTTCTTTTTTCGCTTCCTCGCGCGGCTCGGGATATTATTTTTAATTTTTTCTCGAGACGGAAATGAATACGAAGCGAAGGTTATTTGTATGGCTCATGGAATTGTGGGAAATAAGGCTGCTGCGCCGTATATGGTAAGCTTAAAGTTGGTAAACCGCGCGCCGGGCATGATGGGGTTGCTTTTTAAGAATGATAAATTTCCCACTGGATATTCTTTTAGAAATTATATTTTAACGAATAAATCTAATCTATTGTTGTCGAGAAGTGCTATTATTAATTAAGAAAATCTAAATAAAAAACAAATTTTTATCTTTATAGCAACTTTGTAGACAATAAAAATTTTTTGGAACGAATGTATTGGAATTTTATGAGTTTAAACGCAGTATATGTATTATTGTTCGTTCTTCATTCCAAAATGTTTCTTTTTGAAGTGCACACTTTTAAAAATAAATTAAAAAAAAAAAATGTCCATCGTAATTTTTTCGCATTCTGCTGAAATACCTTTTTTGGTCGCACCGAATGGAAGCGGTGTGTCCTGAAAATTTGTAGGAAAAAAAACCGTAAATTTGAGTAAAACGTCGATCTCGTATATTTACGCAACGCTCGAGGAAGAAAATTTTTCGAAAATCAAGTGGCAGTTCCTCACAGAGGTAATATTTGATGAGCCGACTGACTGCAGCGTATTCCAAGTCAGCTGATTTATAAAGCTTGCTGCACTGCAGTTGCGTTTAATGAGTTGCGTAATACTACAGTATTTACTATTCATCTCGTTAATGTCTCGCGTCTGCTATTATCTAGTTTAGATTGCTCGTGGATTATTTGTCATTTTGAAGCCGACAAAGCCCATTGTTTCCCGCGCCCGCCGCGCGGAAATATGTTTCTCTATTCTATCTGTGTCGTAAAAAAGTTTTGCATGCGACGCCGTAAAAAAAAAAGCAGGCGCGAAACATATTCTCCCGTACAACAATATGATCGCGACTGTAACATCTTTAAAACTCGGGATCGCATAAACTGACCGAAAATTCACTCAAATTCCACGCGCTATAATGCACGCGGAGATCATGGCGCGCGCTCGCGCGGAAGCTTTTTTAGGGTAGCCATAATCGCGTGTTTGGGGATGTTTGCGCGGGTCATTGCGAAAAAAAGTACTCCGCTCGACTGGTATATACCTCTCTCGCCGGGGACTTTACGGTTGCTGCCGTCTGCTTTTTGCCGAACGTTGCTTTTCCAAAAAGCTCTCGGTTCCCGGCAAAATATCGTACTAGAGGAGATATTATGTGGCAAGTTCGAAAAAGAGAGCTCGTAAATCTCTTATTTTCATTGTGTTTTACGAGTGTTGGATAAACGTAAAATGCAATGACTTCATATTGAAAGAGTTTTTTGATTAATGTGTAAATGTTAAAATCATTGTTAAGTGTTATACAAAAATTTAGAGATTTTTTTTAACGACGTTTAAATTATACCGAGAAAACTAATATAGTCACTTATTATTGGCTTGCATGGAATGCATTAATTTTAATAATACAATTTAAATATGAATTTTCTTTTTCATTTGTCTGTTCAACTTTCATTATATTTCATCTGCTAGAATTAACTTAAATATACTGAATTATAGAGTTAAACAAAAAATACTCCGAATTTTTACTTACCAAATGACCAAATTATCAAATTATACTAAAGAGTTAAAATTCGCTCGTAACGCATTAATTGTTATAATGTACATGACTCACCATTAAATTAAAAATTTGATATTAAATAATCATTTTTATAATTTTTAATACATTAACTTGCACGTGTCGCGTAATTATAAGAAAATATTACATTATAGTAATTTTGTATACTCAATACATTAAAAGTTAATGTACTTGTTAAATAGCAATTTTCTCTGTACAATATGTCATGCTGTACTATCATACTTACCAATTTTTGCTGTGTATATAGTAATTTTTATCACGACGATTCTTTAGTATAGCAAAGTCATTGTTCAAGCAACCAAGCGTCATTTTATAGAAAACCCCTACTATATAGATTTATAGAGCTCTTGGATTACTAATTAAGAGGGGTGGGGGGATTATGAGGGCGTCGAGAGTAAAGATGATTTTTACGACAGATTCGATGAAGTCAACTTATCCTCTTGGGCTGATGAGAAGATTTTTATGATTGGAAAAAAATCCATCTCCTGTCGGTGCGCTCTAATGAATTTTATGCTGATGTCATAAACCAAGGGAAGAAAGGCTTCATCTCTCTCCCTCTCGCTTCCTCCATCATCGATGTTTAATTCTTGTGCAGGTGAACCATATCTTTCAAGCCTCCGGCTGAAATGCTTCGAATTATGACGCTCATAATTTTGATGCTATTATCAAGCTTCGTCAGTTCCTCTCGAGTTAATTATGTATAGAATCAAAGAGGAAGAGAGAACGTAAGAGAGAAGATAGAGAGCGGGGGATATACAGAGATAGAAGCTTTCTTGGAATATATCTTTTTTTTTATCTGATTTTAACTCAGTATCCTCTTTGCATTTTCCAAAATGTAACATTACTTTTACCAAGGTGTAATTAATTTCTCAAAATTAGTGTTGTTACGCATAAAAAACTATTTGGGTATATGTCACAAGGATTTTTTCTGTACGATTGCAGCAGAAGTGGTCAGACATTGTTTTAAATCACTCACGACCCGCATGTTGGCAAAATAGTCGGATGACTGCAGGGGATCCTCAATTACCTCAAGTGTACGTTTCCGCGTGATCGAATTAACTTTAAAAATTTGCTTTTTTGGGCAAAGCGTACGCAAACATTTTGAAATTCAAGTAGCGGTTAATTATCCACAGAGCCGAAAATTACGAGAGTCAAACAGAAAACCAAAATTATGCTACCATACGACGAAGAGGAGCTAAATTAACGAATCCCGCCAGTCTTCAAAGATGCCGTTTTTTCTTTCTTTCTGCAAAGCAGCTCGTTAGCCATAAGCGTGGAAGGAGGGGGTTGGATGCGGGATTACGGTACGACCTGATGCTTCTGGCATTTACATGAATGGGCTTCTCTCTCTCCCTCCCTTTGCGTATAAAAGTAAATAGGAGAGACAGCGATACCTTCTACGCCGCCGCGACCCTGGCTATTCACATGAATTTTTCCATTTGGGATTATGCGCCTTTTTTGCCTTGGACAACTGGAGAAGAGCTTTTTCTATGCTCTCTTGGGTGTCCCGGGGGGGTTGAACGATCAAAGATTAAAAAAAAAACCTTTGAGTTTTCGAGAGTGACGAGGCTTCTATACGCTTGTTGACAACAACCGACTTTTTTTGCTGAGGCTGGCTAGCGTCAAGCAAAGAAAGCTTGTAATACACTTTCTCACAACAGTGTAATGTTTGGGTTATTGGACGAGCGGGGATCTACTGCTTCGGGAAGAGAGAAACATTTGGACGACGTTATCCGAACTGCTCGCATGCACGAGTGGAAATTTCGACTGAACAAGCTCTCTGTGAGAGACTTGGACTGAGATAACGGGATAATTGATGCAGAGACGGCTGTGCTCCAGGATTTACATATTCTAGTTATATGAGCCGGAAGAAGTTTACGAGCTTTATTTATGTTGATATTATGTTGGTGTATTTTTTTTCGTGCAACAGACTTATCAAAAAAAAAGCAAAGGGAAGGAGAGTTCTCTTATCGATTCAGCGATGCTTCCGAAAGGATAACCTGAAAATTCCACGGCTTATAATGGCCATTGATTTACCTTCGACTAAATCTTGCGAGATTACCTGCACCACTACTAAATTATATGAGAGTCACATTTCATCTTTTGAATCATATCCCACTCAGATATTTTACCTGTTAATGTCTCTTGCGAGTTGTGTTTAACTTAAAATTGATTATTTTCACTGTATTACAAAACGCTATCATTTTCACTACTAAAGTTATAAGGAAATAACGCGCAAACTCATCAAAGTCACATCAAACTTGCATCGCAGCAATGCATAGAGCGTGATAGTCAAAATAAAAACTAAGATCCCTGCGCCATCTCTCGCGCAACTCTAACAAACCACACGCTAGTGCCGTGGCCTTAACGAATGCACTTGCATTCTATAACACTGTGCGAACAAAGTTATGCGGGAGACTAATATAGCGATGGAGTTGACGACAATGACGACGCCGGAAAGGCTTCGAAACGTCAGAATCGTCAACTACCGCATATACCACGAAATTCCGGAATTGCAAACGGTAAGTCGCGTTTCCTCTCATGGCTGTGCCCCGATATAAGTCAAATAAACTATTTGCGCATTCATGGCTACGACGATTCGCGCTTGTTAAGGCTTCGCCACCGGCCGATCGTTATAACTTGCTTCGACGTCGAAGACGAGAAGCAACATGCAGTAGCTGTTGGGAGGTTTACAACTAGTGCATAGTTGAGGCAATGCTGTTTCCGTTTAGGAGTAGTAGAGTCCGAGCTACTGACAAGGATACGGGTTTGGTGAGCTACGAGTACTTTGGGAAGTCTGTAGTAGATGTCCCTATTCTGACATTCTACCGAGGTAAGAAGTGTTATGAGAGACGTTTGCGAAGGACCACTGCAGTTCGGTGTACAAGATACCAGGTGAAGTACACTGAGATCGCGATGTTAAATTGGTGGTTGTACTTTCCTATTTCACTGATTTGCAATCGTTCAGCAAGTGTTATTAACAACATCTGTAGTCAAAATCAGTGTCCAGGGAGCGATGATGCAATATATGTCCTGAACTCATTCCATTTCTTTATCTTCAATAAAATGTTCATACAGAATAGTTTATTGTTTTAGGTTAATTGTGCATTCTTTAATAAGCCTTAAGAACATAAATTAATTACGTTTTATTCTGATGAACGAAAAGGAATTTGATAGTGAGTATCTTAATAATTTATACTACGTATGTTAACTGCAAGATAATAACTGCAGTATTGCACGCTTCAATATGGTCTTTATCTAGATTTCCCTGTGGATGTAAAACTGTGATAGGAATGATAAGATAAATGTATCTATCTAATGTAATCATGGTAATTGTGTGTCTTATCGTGAATAGACGATTATAAAAAAATATTAACAGCTATAAATAGAAAGCTGCTGAACTTTTACGATAGTATTAGATACGTATAAGAATGAATAAAGTACGGAATTCTTCAGTCAGCAGGAGTACATCCTTTTCGCTGTTTCCTCTCAAGAAGACTTACGGGTAATAAACCGTTTAGACAGTCCGCTGTATACTAATTCCCGGACATCTATATTCGCTTTTCGTGCTTCATATGTATATGGACACGTGCGTCCCGATAATCGTGTTTGCTTCGCCGCTCATGGCTATGAATAAGAAGTTGACCGGTGGACTTGGGCCAATAGAGTCTCTGTTGTATCTACATATATACATCCTTCTACACACGTATATAGCTGCAGCGCTGCTGCTGCAGTTGCGTTCGTCGGGTTTGTAGACACGTCACTACTGTGCAACAACCCACTGTTACGCATACTCGACTCTCTGCGTGTGCGCACGTGCACAGCTACGTACTACACTCGGCTATTACTGCTGTCATTGTATATACCCGCGGGCTATTCAATTATCGAAGAAATTGCTATACGCGCTTTGAGGCCCAAGCTTAGATAGTTAGGAAATTTCATATAATATCGATGTTTTGATGCTATAAATAACGTTGTCGTAATGGCAACGATGTGCACGGGAAGATGTGTTTATTTACCATGTGTACATTATGGTTTCCATCTGTTTGAACAGGACTGACTTCCAAACACGGTACTGAACTCATTGACCGTTGACTTGACAATTCAAATAGTACGCAGAATA
Organism: Philotrypesis tridentata; assembly: GCA_018906965.1. Classification (NCBI taxonomy): domain Eukaryota; kingdom Metazoa; phylum Arthropoda; class Insecta; order Hymenoptera; family Pteromalidae; genus Philotrypesis; species Philotrypesis tridentata. The sequence goes on from JACCIB010000057.1 coordinate 232,919, forward strand.
ATGTATTAAATCCTTTTCAAGCAATATTTGCAGTAGCATTCGTAGGGTAAAAGTACTCCAAGCAGTGGGTTTCAACCAAGGCGAAAAGACAAACAATTACAGCTAATCCTAAAATATCCTCTAGATAGAGGAAAGGCTCTTAGAGTTCCTCAGTGTTCGTGTGTATGCAAACGGTCAGTTTACAGTATTTGTGTGTTTAAGAGTTAACTCGACCCGCGGTCGATACTTGTAACTAGTAAGTCTGTGTACAATGAGATTACGTTACATCGAAAATAGCCGTTGGTTTAACTCTGACGTACCTCCCTTTTGCCTAATAATATCCCATCCCATCCCTTTACCTGACTTGACACAAATATTTAACATGAAGATGGTAATTCCGTATGTACCCATTATGTCAAGCAAGTTGACTTGGAAAGAGTATTTAGGTTATGATTAAAAGATGCATTCAATATTAGAAATTAGCTCAGAAAAATTTACTTGCTAAAAATTGATGGGGTTTTTTTAATTAATTCTTGGACTTAGTATATTTTAAACGAATTATTTCTAAAAAGAAATATCTATTCACAGTAAATGAATCAATAGACGTATGACGGTACTATTGCTTTTATAAACGTTAGTTGAACTGATATATGAGACAAATATAATAAGTTTTATTTTTAACATGATACTAACAAAATCTCTTTATCTTTATGTATATGCATTGATGTATGTATATTCGCTTCTTGTTTGCGAAAATACTGACTCTAAGCTTATCCTTTTAACATAGTTTCTTGCTGTGTTTTATGTGTTTCTTGTTTTCATAATCTGATAAAGTAATATAACATAATTCTTAATCTACTTATCTTTTATTTTTGTTTCAGGTAAGAAGCAAAAGTCTTAATATTCATATTCATTTTGATTGCCGCACGCAAAAAGTAAGTTTTATTCCTATAATCCTAAAAAATTATTTCGAATTTATAGTAATTGTATTAGTTGAAAAGCTTTTAACCCGAGTAAAATGCTGCTTCTGCTGAATTGAACGCAAGCGTACAAATCCTCCTTTAAATCTCCACTAGCGACTGAATCTAAAATCAAATCAATGACTCCTCGTAAATACTCATAAACTTGAAAACAACTGCTATCGTCCCTTTCTTTTGTAACAAAAAATACTTCGGAAGATGAAATCTCGATCTCACTGCTGATTGCACAAGCGAACACATTCATTAACGGTGTACCGTTACATAAAAAAAATTAACGGCGTATCGCTATCATTCCGGACCACTCCCCAATTTTCCGTGGCTGGAATATAATAAAAATGAAGGCAAACGAATATTGGAGGATGAAAAGAAAAGCTCGGTACACGGGGGAGGAAGGAAATCAGTGCGCAACGACATAAATAACAGCTCTTTGTACCGTGCATCGATTCAATATCCAAACAAAAACGGCGACGACACTATCGTCGATTGTTGACTTCAGTATCGAATATATACGGCTTGCTTTGCGACCCGATAAAGACGAATTACAACCTATAGGTCGAGGCCTAGATTTTTGCTGGTCAGTCTACTTTCACCAAATATTAGTTGAGAATTAAGATTTTACTGTAAGGTTGTAGAATTTGTCACTGCTTCTTTTGGAGCTGGTTTAGTTTTTCATAATGAATAGTTATTGTGGTGGATGTGTGTCAAGACTTTCATTCGCGTTCTTGTACATTCGTAATTAAAACCAGTTCTATTTTTGTGTGTCAATTAAAATTCAGAGTGCGCGAAAAAGTTTTCATCCGTCCTAACGAGTCGAAAGATGAAAATGAGCACACAAAAACTGCGTCGAGAGCAAAATAAGTAATGGTTACCTACCAGTTGGGTATAAAATAAAATTCTATTTTACATTAATTACGCAGTTTTAATTTTATAGGGCTAAATGTCTAAGTTTTGAATAAACAATGATTACTTAAATATTTTTGTTTGGAGAATTTTTAACTTCTCTGGAGGCTCATTTCAATTGTACTGTGCATTTGTATTTAAATTATTTGTGATGTTTATGGTATTGTTACGTACGGTAGCTCGCGAACAAACTTCCCCGTAACAGTGGAATGATTACATCAAGATAAAGTTTGCATCTCTGTCGTCACTTTAAACGATTTAACTTTAAATAAATATCATATGTTGTGCAATTTCTCCGAGACTTTTGAAAATAATAATGACAGAAACGATGAATTCTCAAAATTTTTTATGGTAATGTAGTCTAGTCAGTTTTCTTCATATTTACAAGGTAGTTAATAGATTTTTTAAAAGAGTAAAATATTACGCGACGCTGTTATTATTCTGCAGACGTCTATTCCATTATTGTACAAATGAGTAATTAAAGATTTTCTTTACGAAAGCTTGACTGCTGTTGTTCTTAAAATTAACCTCTTGGTTTACTTTTTTGCGATTTTAAAGTCTTAAAAACTAGTTTGAAAAATTCCTTTGAAAAGTAATATTTAGAATATTTAGAATGATGGCTGTGTTACGTTAAAAACAGCAGGGATGTTCTACACGTATATAAATCACGTTAGTACATCAGTTGATTGACAATATCTGAAAGTGATCATCTGTAATTAAACCATTTTTCTTCTTTTTCTAAAAACACAGTTATGTATAAGAAAACTAGAAATACCTACAAAATACAAAGAAGAATAACAGTTAAATGAAAATACGTCTCAACTCTTTTATGGTTTTCCCTTTTTCTCTTTCTCTCCCTCTTCCTCCCTTTCTCTTTCTCTCGCGTTCTACCTCTCTCTCTCTCTCTCTCTCTCTCTCTCTTTCCCTCTCTTTTTTCTACCTTTCTCTCTCCCCCCCTCTCTCTCCCCCTCTCTCTGTCTCTCTCTCTGTCTCTCTACTTACAGGCCATCCAAAATACAAATCCTCTCTCGTCCCGTAACTCTCAGTTTCTCTCTCTCTCTCTCTCTCTCTCTCTCTCTCTCTCACTCCTGCACAATCCATTAACCATCCGCTTTGTTTGTTTATCTGGTCGGGCCACTTTATCTAGCCGTCCATTCTCCGCTGCTGGATCTACACATCCAGCAGCGCAAACCGCGCGCGAGTGTGTGGTGTCAAGCGAGTCTCGCGCACCTAAGTTATCTGGCCGTTAGCGGACTTTTGGACCAGGTCCAAGCCTCGGCGACGACGACGATCATAACAGTTCGATGCCCTTCCCCCCCCCCCCCTTCCTGTGCGATGTGCTTTATGCAGCCTCTGCTTTCGAGCATATCGACTGCAGCTACAAAAAAAACACCAGCTTACGCGTGTCTGGAATAAAACATCGACATATAGAAAGAGAGACGTGCAGTTGATACAGGGGGCGCGAGCGCGCAGGAGGGCGGAGGGGAGTGGGAGAAGGGGGGGTCTGGGAATAGCGGAAGCGGATGTGTGCGGAGTCGGCGATTGCAAGACAGGATTCCCTACTTTACAGGCTGAGTGTTTTTGTTTGCTCAGTGAGACCATACTGAAAAGTTTTGAGTCATTCGACACTGAAGAACTTGGATTTGCTGCTGCTGCTGCTCCTGGTTTTGAGGGACGACGGATATTTTTAGTCGAGTTGTAGAAGTTCGGGTTTTCGAGATGTGGGACTCGATGACGACACTTTGGCAATGGTAAGGTCACGTAAAAATGTTGAAGGGGATCTTGCCTATTTTTTCGTCTACTGAAAAACAGTAAGATATTATTATCACGAAACAAAACTTTTGTTTTTGAAACTTACATTTTGTTTTGTTGAAAGAAAATATTCAAGACCCTGTGATATAAGAGGCTAAAATTAATTATATGTTCAGCAAAATAACATCGTTTTTTTGCTCTTATTTATATTGTATACAATTATTAGGCTAAATTATCAGAGTAATTTTAGTGTCAAAATTAATCCTTGTAAATCTAAATTTATAATTTCGTAATTGCACCCAATCACAGTTTACATATCTTGTCCTCTGCATCATTGGCGATCAGCATTAAGATTGGGGGCTGGGTTTAGCATCCGAATAAGGGGCTCTTGTCGTTGGAGGCTCGACTGACAGGAAATTGGCCTCTAAAATGGCGAGGAGTCAATTTTGTGGAAAAGTGCAGCGGACATCGGACCAAAATAGCCTCGGTAGCATGTTCACGAACCAGCTGCGCGGAAAAAGGGCCGGCCTTCCATGAAGACTTCCTTTCACTCGAGGCTTCGAATTTTTCTTTTCTTGTCTCGCGAGATTTTTATCCCCCCCTAGGAATCATTTTGTTTCTCGAAGATACTGTTTTGAATTAATCTTTGACATTTCATGATATGGGTTCACATGCGTTTCTGTTTCAAGATTTTCCATGCGTGATCCTGAGTTATGCACTAAAATATAGTAAATTGAATAAAATTATAAAATTTGTTGTAATAATAATAAAGTACTAAAGAAAATCATAATTTGATATGGTAATGTGATTTCTATACACTAATTCTAAAATCTGATATTGCTCACTATTGTAATTGTGATTTGTACATTATAAATCACTATCAGGCTTTAATGCCAATGGATCAATCGTGTCTGACCAGACTAAGCTTAAAGTATTCAGACTCTCCTTTTTAAAAAAGAAATTCATTTAAAAAGGCAATCTAGAGAGTTTCTGATGTAACTCAAGAGGAAATGTATTAAATTTTGTAATTTATGTACTGCATTACTTTCATTGAAGTTTCAATGAAAAAGTCCAAAAAGTACAAGAAAGTAATTGAAATTTACACTTTGAGCGACTTTATCAAGTAACTTTTCTTCAGGTCGGCTTAACAGTCAGTTGGCGCAGTACTTATATGAATGTCAAGTGCAGCTCGCCGTACACTATGCAGAATACGAGTGGCATAAAGCCCTATAGAACAAAATCTCGACTTGTATCTTCCAGACGCTTTCTCTGCCCCTCTCAAACTATTAGCAGCTTCTCGCGGAACCTCCTCCAAACAATCTCCCGTATACCTTCGACTCGCTAACCCTCCTCAAGGGGCCAAGAATACGAGCAACTACATTGGAACTTTGGCTGTTCGCGAAAAAAATCCCTCCAACAGTAGTAGCAGCAGCAGCAGCAGCGGCGGCGGCAGCCGGCGCGTATCTAATCCCGCTAACAATGAAACTTTCGACTCCCACACCTCGTAGTATCGTCACCTCGTCTGCTCTCTCGTACGCGAGAAGAGGTATAACGAGCATCGCACGACTCGATCCGGCTCGTGCTCCTGATCGCAGCCGGAAAACGAGGACGTCGACAGCTCAGGATGTACAGCAGCCGCGGTGCTGGCTGGCTGGCTCGGGAGTCGTCGACGAGTTGCTCGAGAGGATAAGGAGCTTAAAGGTGCCAGGAGAGAGGGAGACGGGGAGAAGCGAGTAAACAATGGAAGCTCGCGCCAAGTCGAGGATTTAATGGCAACGACGCTGTGCATAATGCGCGTGCGGCTTCGTTCCGATGCCAGTCTGACGCTGCGATACACGTCTTTACTGTGTGAGCAGTATGTTCTTCGTACTTGGAATTGTGTATGTGTGTGTGTGTGTGCATGAAAGCTGGTTGCCTCAAGTTTTCGGATGGTTTGGGGATCGATGCGTCAGGAAAAGTTGCACTGTGTGGGTGGATGACGAGGCATTCGTGATTAACTTATTGACTTGGTTGAAATGTCGCGTTTGCTTCACATGCATATACCTTATTGGATTTATTGGATTGTATTTGTAAAGAGGCCCAACATTGTATCATAAATTTCTATTTTTATTTTTATAGCCTTTTCGAGTCTTCAAAATTGTTTTCATGTGGTCGCGAATTACCTGCGTTGATGAGTATATTTTTTATGTAGATCGAATTCACTTTTAAGTGGCCCATTCAAAGTAATAAGCATCCACAATTGTATATATAGACTGGAATTGCCACACTTAGGTACAGTGAAATTCGAACCACTGAGGCTTTGATGAATAATACAGGTGTCTCCAAAATCACCGAGAGTTGGGCTTGAACTCAAAATCTCTGTTTTTGTAACAAGTATGTTTGCATCGCAAAGTTACGTTCTATCTATTGTATAAAATATTAATACAAGAATTTAACAGAATAGTTTGTTCTAGGAGGGAGAAAGTCTAAATAGATTCCAGAGAAGTAAAATGGCTTAGGACATGACAATACACTTAAGGGAAAGCCGAAGTGAATGAAGAATTGTAAAACGTTTCTAATTTGCATGGGTTCTAGCTACTAGCGGTTTTCGTATTCATAAAGTTTTATATTTCAAGGCTTTTTCCTGAGATTGGTATTCTGACAAAAAATTCAGCATAATTTATAAAGTTGAACCTAAATGCTAAATAAATCCAGTCATAATATTTCAAAGACACTTTGTTGATTTAATTGGATATTAGTTTATGAATTGCAACATAAAACTTAAGGGAATGTGGTGTCCAACGTGACATAATAGCAGTCCCAGCTCCAGATATATTTATTGTTTATTTGTAAGAAATCATTTTATTTGTGAAAGTGTACTGTTTGGTAATAGGTTAACTTAGTGAACAGTACGTCCATTAATTTTATTTTCTGTTGATGAGTTAGCAAGTATTGATTAGGACAACTTTGCAACTTAGAAGTATGTCGTTAATATTTCTATAGCCTTCCTATTACATAAAAAGAAAATTATTAATTGGTGAGATAGAACTGAACGTACATATAACTTGGTGTTACAAAAAATGCCTCAAGCCTGATGATTACAACGGTAATTTTTTGCTTAATTAAAAAAAATTATAAGCTCTAAAGTTTTAGTATCTAAAGCTAAATAATGCTAAATAAAAAGCAACACCCTGTAGTACAGTTTTGCTGTATAGCTTCATTAGTCTTGGTGTTTTCATTCTTTCTGCACGAAACAGAGTATCGTTAAACTCGGAAAAATATCCTGTAGTATTTTCTACAAAGATAGGTATATTTATTTATAATATGTTTTATCTTTTTAAAGAACGTGCGTGCAAAAGAAAATTCAATTTTTCTTTTCCGTTAATTTACTATAGCCCCTACTCTTGTCCCTTGCCAAAATCGAATGAGACAGACAAATTAAATGTAACTGTAGCGTTGATTCATTAGAATTTTTTGTGCATGTTTTATCACAATTTTTATACTACTATGTCTAAGCCTACATTCTGAAATACCTCATTAATGCGTAATCACCATTATCTTATAGAATTTTCAGAATAACGTGAATGTAAAAGCATTGAATAATAACTTCCTCAAAATCCAGCCCTCCTTCCTCGATCTGCCTTTGCTTGATTCTCGAAAAATACTCATCTCTCTCTCTCCTCTATCTCCTAGTACACATGCACATGCATACGAAGGCTGAATCTTCCCTCTCCGACCGCTCGAACATCGCGCCCTCTCTACAGTTATTGTTATGGTTAGTGCCAGTCTCGGCCCGGCCTATATACGAGCGCCATTCGACGGGACGGCCAGAACCAATAGCGTCGAAGGTGCGAAGATCGCGTTCTCGAAGGAAAAATGCCATCGGAAAATATTCGCTCTCCGTATAAAAGGTCGAATGAGGAGTAGGAGCTGTGAATATCCAAGTGATGCTATCAAATTAGCGCTGTATCCAGTGGGAAGAAAGGAGTGAACGCTCTCGCTCTGGCGCGCACGCCTATTTGCTCTGAGAGGATATTCCGTACACGCGGGGAAACGACGCCGATAGTGCTATGCAGTTTTTACTGTCAGTTTGAGAAATATTGCGCTTGAAAGGATGAAGACTTTACTAGTATGCGCGATGACTTGAGCAGACACTGTCTGACCAAACGTAGATATCTTCTACTTACTCGAGGTGCGATTACCCAGGAAACTTTCGTTTTACCGCTCGTACACCGTCGTAACGGCATTTATTTTTAAAGAAAAAAAAAAGAAGTGAATCCTGCCTTCGTTTATATAATCATGAGAGGGCGTCGCGGAAAAAAGTCCATGCGCAGCGCATGTGACGATGTCCATGAAAATAATTAAACGTTTTAATACCTCAAATGAAATTCTGCTCATTTATTTTTGTTTCGTTTATTTTTTTTTTGTTTTTTGGAGGGGAGGAGAGGTACGCGCTGCAATGATTGATAATTCCGTTATTATTTCGTTGCGCGAAAATATCCGACAACAAATTAAACGAGCAAAACTTTATTGCGAGCTTTAAAACCATAAAAAATAAGCAATCTACTCCAGAGTACAATCGAAAAATATTTCCGTCCCTGCCAAAACAGCTCCTTTAGCACTGACTGTCAATCGGGGGGATAACCAATACAGTCCCACCAATCTGCATCGGTAATTTATCAAATAAGCCGCACCAGCGTCTCCCCGGCAATATTCTATTTTCTTCAGTTTTTCCTGCGGGCTCCCCCAGCGACCCCCCCCCCCTCCCGAGAGCAGTCTCCAGCAGCGAGTAAATATTGTGATAATGTTGAAAAGAGAATTCGATGAACTCTCTAGCGGACTCAATCTAAGTTTTCGTTTGTTTCGAGCGCTATTTCCCTATCGACTCTCTCTCTCTCTCTCTCTCTCTCTCTCTTGGCTCGCGCAGTTATTTCATTGCAAAAACTTTCGGGACGCGACGAGCGCTTGAAAAAACAACATCTCGCCGGGATTGAAAAAAGCGTGTATTATCGTACGCTTAAAAATCCCGAAAAATTAACAATTGTCGTATAAGCGCGTGGGGGCGGCTCGCTCGTCTCGCCTTCGGCGGAAGCACTGAATAATTTCCTATTCTTTTCTATCAACATGGACTTTATCAAGGCGAACTCTCTCTCTCTCTCTCTCTCGTTGCTACCGCGAATTAAACCTTCGAATAATATATATTGTGATTATGGTAATCTACGCTTTGCCGCGGGATTGGACGCGCGCGCGCTCTCAGAGAACGACAGAACGAGGAAAGCGAGCGAAAGCTGCCGCCGCTCTGCGCGCTGGTCATCATGAATTTATTAGAGAAAACGGAATACGGTCACGAGAAGAAAGACAGACGCGCGCGGATAGATACAGAGACAGAGAGGAATACAAAGAGATATGCACGCGAGGAAAGAGAGAGAGAGAAAGAGAAGAGAGTGGGGGGGAGGGAGGGGATAAAAATCTTTTTACGAGTAATCCCGTGAGCTCTTGACGACTGTATTTCATTTCAAATCCCTGGGCAGATAAAATACGTATTTATAGCCGATATATATCGAGAGCCAGTGCGCGCGGGGTGGGGGGGGGTGCGAGCCTCCGTGTTGCAGTATTGTATTTATGGGAATAGGAGCATATCCTACTCGTTGTCCTCATAAATCGATAACGGTTTTGGTCACGTCGACGGGCTTTTGCCCCGCTTCCAAAACGCGCGTCTCTCACTTTTGTATGTGACGCGTGATGGATCGGCTCGAAATTTGCCGAAAGTATGTAACGCGCACGCGCGCATTGTTTCTATACGGGATCGTTCGGGCGAAAAGTTTTTTTCTTCTCGGCGCTTCGGCGTTCTCGTAGAAACCCAGCCTTTACCCGACTAGTTTCTTTTTACTCTTTGTCTTTCGATGTAGATTTACAGACTTGAAAGTATGCATTATTGAAGGTGCCAACTTCGTTTGTTTTAAACAGTGTAGATTAAGACATGAAATTGGACTAAATCATCAAAAATGTACAAATTTAGCAAATGTGGGAGGAAACCCTTGTTTTTTATGAATGATTAGTTAATCCATATTACAACAATAATAACATACCATCTAGTAATTCATTTCGGCAACACGTTTCGTCCTCAAACGTGGAAGCTTGACAAGCCTGTTTTTTATTTAACAAACAATAATGAAAAATGAACAATATGAGAAATATATAAATATTCAAATTTTTACAAATAATAGAAAGTGATAAATCAAGCCTGAAATTCGACCATCGTTTAAAAATATTACAAGTGTAATTTCTATATTTGTTGTAAATAAAATTGAAAAAGCTCATCCTATTATGAGACTGATCATTCTTTCTTTGTAGACCGCTTGAGTAGTTATAATTAATCCTCGCTATTCTTTCATCAAAAATATACAAATTTAGCAAAAACTTGAATATTTATATATTTCGCATATTTCCATTATTGTTTGTTAAATAAAAAACAGGCTTGACAAGGTCTCACATTTGAGGACGAAACGTTGCCGAAATGAATTACTAGATAGTATGTTATTATTGTTGTGATATGGATTAATTAGTCATTCACAACAAACAAAGGTTTCCTCCCACATTTGCTAAATTTGCATATTTTTGATGAAAGAATGGCAAGGATTAATAATAATTATTGGACTAAATTAGTTCATTTTTTATTTCTAACAAAAAGCTGTACATCAAAAATATAGAACTTAATTAAACGTCATTTATTGATTTCATACATTTACAATTTCAAAATACATTGCAATAAGAAATAAAAAACAGCTAAGTTGAATAATTAAGTAATTAAATAATTATTTAATCTAGCTATAATAATGCATACAGTAACTGCTAGCCAAACTTATCTTTTATGATGTCAATCATATAATTTGTAGTTTACGTAGCCGTATTTTCTAAGTAAATTATTCAAACTCTTTGTCGAAAATGTATTCGAAAGTACGGACAATCAATGGGCTCTAGTATTTTGGGATAATGTATCCATTTTTTCTGTTCGGTGCCGAGACTCGATGCTCAGGTGCCCTCTGAATTTTTTCTTCTCACCAGTAGCTCTGGCAACGTTTCCGTGCGGGGAGAGAAAGAGCTCACGATTCCTCCTGAAAGGCCGCGCAAGTGGCCGTGGTGCGGGATGGGGAGGGGGGGGGTGTACGAAAGTGACTAACAAACTCTCCTTCTCGTGCGGAAGCAAAAAATAAATTCGCCCTCTACCCGCAAATCAAAAGCTGCGGGAGAGTACATTCGAGCCTCTTACTCGCCAGACTGTCTTGAGCGCACCTTAACAATGCAAGCGCACTCGAGATATATATTCCGGCGCGCGCGCGCGCGCTTTTCTTTAATCCTAATGGGCATGAACTTTTCTTATTGTTATTTCATCTCGAGAGCCCCTTTAATTCGAAAACGAACGAACGGGATAAAAGAGTGTACGAGAGTAGTAGTAGCACTGTTCGGCGGTAGGTTCCGGATAAATTGAATGAAGAGCCATAGAGAGGCTTCGGGCACATGAGGGGAGGGGGTTGGGGTAGGGGAAGGGTGAGGGAAAAAGGGACGGAGGCAGGGAACTCGATTAGCAAATCGCAAGAAAAGTTTTCCGCACTTTCTCTCCGTAGCCTTCCGAACTACTTAACGCCTGGACTGAGAGCAATTATTGAGGCGATTAAAACGGCGCGAGTGGAAGGCGAATAAAATAAAAAAAAGAACGAAAGAGAGAGAGAGAGAGAGATGAAATAGCAGAGAAAGGAAATATACTTATATATAGCGGTGGAAAGGGCGAGTGCGAATATCGCATTATCGAACCTCGTATCTCGATGCGCGCATTATTATGCCATTTTTCGTATTAATGCCCAGACTGAATGGGACAATTCGTTCGGACGAGCAAGGGACGTTCAACAGTCCGAGATATTGAATTGTAAATTATTGAAAGAGTTGCGCTGAAAATTCTTCTCGTCTTGGCCGAGTTTTGCCGGACGCCGCGCAGATGCGTTTGCATATTGATTGATTTTAGAGAACAAAGTCGCGGACGCGCTATACCGTGTCTTAATTATTTATGTGGCTTTTAAGAAACTTAAAGTCTGCTTATGAGAGATTCCTCGAGAAACTCGAAGGCACTTACTTGTAGTTCAAATGTATATATATAATATATAGACGCGCGAGTTCAGACGTTGTAAATCTAAGAAGTTTCGTTGGAGCTGCTTTATAATCTCCCAGTCCTGGAAATGCTTGAATTCGTATGCGTCCTAAATCCTATTATAGAATTCAAGTTTAACGGGTGAACAGTTTAGTATACGCAGAGAGCGCGGCTGTGTATATACGACTGGAACTGCCAAGATATATGCGTCTACACTCATTACTTATTACTGTTCAAACATGTTCGGGGTATTAAAAAACTAATCAGGGATTTTAAAGTTGATTAATTCATTAAGGACCGAATTATAAATTTATTCGGAAGATTTTGAATTTTCGCGCTTACTGGGTCGGAAATGTAATAACTAAGAGATTGTCACGTACGAGAGGCGCCTGCATAGGTACAACATGACGGGCTAAGTGATAAGAGCAGTAGCGCTACAATGCACAAAACTGCATCGTAGACGTTAACTCCGTGGTTAGAGCACAGGCCTCTGGCTCTCGGGTCCGCGAGTTCGAGTCCCGTCGTCTACCTTTTTCTTACGCTTTCCTATCCCGTCCAGCATTCATACTTTTCGTACGTAATAAGATAGTTAAAGTGAGAAGTAGTTATTAAAATTTGTCTCTTACGATTTAAAAATTTAATTGGAAAATATTTTCATACAATTGTAAAGATTATTTTAATCTTCCAATAAAGTTATTGTTAGTTATGAGATATTAGTTGCAACATTTTTTACAAATTTTTTGCACATTGTTCAATAAGTTGCACCTAAATAAATTATAATAATAATCTTTGCCCACATTCTTTGATTGAACGAATAGAGAGATATTTAAAAAAAAATTAAAATCAAATAAGTCATATGATGAAGACTGCTACTCGATTTTCATAGAATGTTTTGTCTGCGAAATGAGCTTACTTCAACATAATACTTATGGTATTTATTTTTTCTAATTAGAGGTATCTATTTTTTCTAAGCAAATCATTTATGAAAAAATATACAATTTTTTATCGTTTTTTACATGCGTTATATAAAGTCACTGCGGGACTTTAATGCTATCTTATACTTTGATGGACGTCTGACAGGACGTTAATATTTCTACTGATATTTTAGAAAACCATGAATAGCCATCCATGCGCAGACCATTCGCCATAGATACGTTAAATTAATGCATCGCGATCGTTGGTCAATAAATGTTTTTTTCTTAAAAATTAAAAAATGCGATTGCTAAATTAATATATTATTGTATATTGCTTGAAATCATGCCTAATAATGTGTACAATAACACTTTTTTTATGCAGTTTATATAAAACGTACCTCTTATTAAAATGTTTCAGTGTAGAAGAAACTTATTTATTAGTTTGTTAAAACTAAATAAATGATTTGCTTTAATTTGCACTTTATTCGTAAAGCTCAAAATTATTATTTTCCATCGAGGGCAGTCCAGTTCCCAATCTAAGTTTAATCCCTGTAACGATAAAATCCAAAAAAAGTTCAGAGCCTTAATCTCCTTTCGATCTTATACATTTCCCGCATACGTCGCCGTCTTCCACCTCAACGAGCAAAAATTCGATTGTCGGCCATTGGTGACGGGTCGTGGGATGTGAAACGGCGATTAAATTTATTTCCCCCTCAACTGGCCCAGTGCCACGTTCGCAGGTATTAACTAATAGCGTCCGATCTGAAATGCCAATTACGTGGAATGCAGAGCTTCTTTCATGCTAACTAATCCATTTTGCACCGCAACATGATTTGATACTTAATAATGAATATTGTAATAATTTTTAATGATTAAAATTAATCTTTAGTTTCCGTGTTTGATATATAAATTGAATGTTTGAAAAATATGGCTTTATATCAGATCCTTCTATGTTGAAATAGTCTTACTTTTTCTTTATTAAACTGACCCAAGTCCCATGTGGAACTTCAGCAGGTCAATTAAATTTTATTTTAATATCACGAATACAAATTTGTTGGAAAATAATAATCGAAATGGGTTTTGGATTAAATAACCGTTAAATCTCATAAAAACCCACGAGCACTGGTAAAGCAATTATGCTTCCGTACTTTTATGGGAAGCCGCGAAAGAAAATGGTTACAGTAGCATTATTACATCGATGCGCAATGGCAAATCGAATTGAAATTACGCCTCTCTTATTTTTCTCAATTTTCACGCTCCGATGATCCTAAATTTCATTTAAAAAATGGATATTAAATTCCATTACAATTATCAGCGCTAAAAGAGTCGCTGATTCGAATACTCAACAGCGCGTAAATGCAGTTTAGCCGAGAGAAGCCTCTTAAAGAAAATAATTTGCAAGTCGAAATGGTGTAGCAGCCGTACGCAATCAAATATACGAGTTTAATGACCGTGAACCCATTACATATACATGTGCGTAAATACGTTTTCAAGCAAGAAGAGTTTGCTTGACACATAAATCGATTATACAAGTTGCGCGTATACAACAACTCTCTGTACACATTGCCGTTCTCTCGAAGTTCTCACCAGCTTTTTATTTCAGCCCGGTGGAACCTCAGGCATTTCGCTTGTTTGCCAAGCCGGAGCAGTTTTTCCCGTCGACTTTTTTTGAGCGCCAGTAGCGATTATTGCCATGAGCCCCGCACTGAAGTTGCTTCATTAACCAGCGAGTAAATGAATATAAAATATCACCGCGGTCGTCGGTTCTCGTGCAAACCTCGGAGTAATTGGTGCTCTGGCCTACTTTCGCTTGGTGAACGGTTGATTTTCATACGGCCTTGGAAGAACCAAATTCCTTGGGCCAGTCAAGCGCGTTTGGGCGATAGAACGCACACAATCTCAGGACGAATCGTTCGACGGATCCGCTTACTCCGGCTACTTCATTATCCAGCGCGAAGCTTTTAGTAACCACAGCTTTAATTCGCTCATTTGCCGGTGAACAAAGCGCTTTCGCGGGTCACAATAAGACAAGCTGGCGCGCGTGTGTGGGGGCCATTCAAAGGATGAGACATGTGGTGCTCGGCCACCGCGCGCACGCGGCTTTAGTTTTTTATGCGCGCGGCTGTATTATTAGCGATGCATAAAAGCGACCAGCCGCGAGTAAGAAGCTTTAATTCGGCTGGCTTATTATGTGCTCTCCTTTATTCTCGTGGCACACAGAGTGCTAATAATTTTGCGTGAGTTCTATACGAATTTTCAGCTCTTCGGTACAACGGCGGGATGCCGTTGTCCATATATATGCGCGAGCTGCGTCGGTGAAATATTCTCTTCTTGCGTATTTCGTTTCGCGTTAAGAATTTAAGTCGTCGAATTCGTGCTCTGCCAGGAAATGTAATAAATGATTGCCTGGAGAATAAAGTTTGAAAGTAAGTTGGGAGGAAATTTCAAAAACGCCGTCATATTCCTCCCTGAAGGCTCAACAGCTATCAATTTCGTCGCAGAGGAGAAGCAGAAAGTCTTATCTTTCTCGCGCGACAACTCGTTACAGAGACGAATTTTATTCGGTCTAGTGGCTGTGTGTGCAGCAGAGAAAGAAACTGCTGCGATAGTCTCTCTCGCTCTCTTTCTCTTTCTCCACTCAAAATATTGCACGCGATTTAAGTTTCAAGTATATCCCAAGTTCAAAAGCGCTCGTAAGATTTCCCACGGGCGATAAACTTTATCCCTGTTATGAAGGTGTGGCGTTGTCCACTTGGCGAGCGAGAGAGAAAGAGAGAGGCAGTCCAGAACTGTTTTTGCGAAGGTAGATTCTTAAAGAAGATTATTCTCATCTCCGTAATGCATAGTTCATAAGCGATAAAGTGTCAAACTTGCTAATGGAGAAGGTTATTGGATAACCCGACGTGTGCTGCTCGATACTGTTCAGATTAAGGTGTTGGGTGATGATCAACAGTTTTAACCCAAGTATTCCATTTCTTTCACTTTGACATAGGGTGTTGGCTACTGATTGGGAGAAAGTTTTGCTTCTTCTTGGAGAATAGCTTTTTGATCTCTGCGAAAGACATGACTTTTAAAAGCTTTTCATATTTTGCTGTTCGATTACATTGATAACCCCTCCATTTTATTCGATACCCTTCCCTTTTCCACCATCTGTGCCTTGTAACCAAAACCCTTTTCTTTTGCTGAATACTTTTCCTCTTCTGCATTCTTCTTTATTTAGTTTAATATCTCTTCTTTTACTTGATAACAATCCTTCTTTTTTATTACACACCTCCCTTCTATTCAATATCCCTCCTGTTAATCTGATATAAGTTATCTTTTAATAAATCTGAACTATGTATGCTCAGAAAAACATAGTTTAACTTGATATTGGTTTATTAAAAAAAAACACGATTAATCTCTAACTATTGCTATGTTTTTATTGACACGCGCTTTCAATTAAATGTAGCGTGTAATTAGTTTCAATCAGCCTTCAATTATTTTGTAGTTCAAAAATTGATTGGAAACGGTAATTTAGTTTGGAGGAAGCTACGGACCAGTAAATTCCTTTAAACAAAAGTTTCGGACTTTTCAGCTTAGCGATATAAAAAAAATCGTGTAAGTCCTTTTATTAGTTCTGGACAAACGAGGTCGCGATATAAATGCTAAACTTTTTAATTTTACCACCTCTCTCAAGCTGTATCATAGCCTTCTCATATGCCGAGGTAGGATATTTGAAAAGTTGGTGTACGTGAGTTTCTTTTTTTATATTAACCTAAAAGCTTTTGCCACTTCGTGATTTATGCGCGCGCTTTCAAGTTTTGCTTGTTATGAAAAAACGAATTTCGGAAAACTCAATGAGGAACCGATGGAAGTTGTGTTGGATGCAGTGCATTTTCAAGGGGGTCGATATTCGAAAAAAAAGAACGAACTTTGATCTCGAAAGTAGGCAATATATCCTTATTGAATTGTTCGAAGAACAAGATGGAATGCAGTGTCCTTGTAAATCTTTTCCACGTTGTTCATGTTCATTCGTTATTTCGATGCGCAGAGAAACTAATGCCCCGGAAAGGCGATCGAACGTGACGCGGATACCATTCTCTCGCGATAGAACTCGGGATATATCCATTTGTATAATACATGTTGTAGTTTTACATTTGAAATGCGGTAATTTATGTTGTTCGCGACAAGAGGGCCATGACATCCGGTTCCGCGAGATTAATGGCTCTGATTACCGGCTTACCATTTGTCCTGTGGAAACCTGAGAGAAAAATCGAAAGATGCAATGCGATGTTTCTTCGAGAAATTATCACAGAAATATTGAATTCTTGGGAGAGTCGAGTAAAAAGTCGAGAACAGGTCGTGCAATATGGTGGCCCCGAAGCGTAGTTCGAGAAAAGCGAATTATGTATGCAGTTACACTAGGACAGCTGCCTATTTCATTATTATATATTACATTTCTTATA
This sequence comes from Philotrypesis tridentata, assembly GCA_018906965.1. Lineage (NCBI taxonomy): Eukaryota > Metazoa > Arthropoda > Insecta > Hymenoptera > Pteromalidae > Philotrypesis > Philotrypesis tridentata. The sequence continues at coordinate 250,011 of JACCIB010000057.1, forward strand.
GTTCTTGTGTATTCCAACTTTAATGTCACATCTGACTTCTTAAGGGATGGATTCTAACTTTTCTATGAGGCGTGACTTATTATTTGGTTTATTATTATTACTATTATTATTGTTGTTATGAAAGGCAGAATTATCGAATTATTGAACTACAATGGCTCGTGACACATGCCAGATGCTTTAAAAATAACCCTTTTCTCCTATCCGACGTAACTAAAAATTCTCACAGCCTTTCAGTTATTGACGTCCCTTCACCCTTCGTAAATTTTTTTGTTTCATCGACCTCTGCTTTTTTATCTCTTCTTTCCACTGCATTATTCCTTCTCGCAAAATATTTCACCGTTTTTCTTTCGGACATTGCTATTCCTTATCGATCAGCAGTATCTATTTTCCCCCCTTTCTACGTCGATCTTTTTGAATTTCAATTGTTCTGCTATACCGTCACACTTCATTGTCTTTTAAGTCTGCCTTTTGAAAGTTGACTATCCCATCCGAGTGCAGAGAATGTGGGTCAGTGCCCATTGCACACAGCCATCTAACCTTATACACTTTGCTTCGTTCGCAAGACGTCTTCTCCTCGATTGTTAATCATCCAGACGCACGCTCGCCGTTTGACTCTCAACAATATATCACTTGTATATAACTAATTATAGATAAAAAATAATAGATAGGTAAGAAAACACTATCTATTTTTTATTTTATTCCTCGGTGATTATTGTATGGTAAAGGAGAAATAAATATTAACACCTTCTTTTATTTCAGCGTTTCGGGGAGGGTTTCACCCTCATCGGCCAACTGTCAAAATACTGAAGCAACGTCATTATTTTATGAAGTTATTTTAAAATTCCTTTCCACAAACAATAAGCGCATCACACTTCTGGATGTTGCTCAGTCTATTATAATTTTTGAAGTTTCGGATCATTGGTACCAAAGTAATTTCGAAAACAAATTCACACAATAAGGAGGCTGCTTCAGCATTTTGACAGTTTCCTGGTGAGGGCGGCTAATGTTTCCAAAATTTTGCTAATGTATCTTACTTACATGTATCTTTAGTTTTCTTTTTTTTTGACGTGTGTCTTACTTATATCAGGTTTTCAAACCAGTCGATCGAAGAGAACTCGATGGTTATAGTAGTTCATAAGGTGTGGCGATTTACTCAATTAGGGATTAAATTGAAAACTTTTATTTTTTAAAAGTCTGAATTGACAGATAAACATGTCGTCTTCACGAGTTACAGCATAAATTTAGATCTCATAATCTAGTAACAAGACAATTACACAAAACTTTCTTTGCAATTCCATAAATTATGTCCACAAAGATCGATATATTTACAAATCGTGAAGTTTAAATGTACACGCACCGAGTATCATGAATGTCTCAAGGAAACCGGGTATTCACTGGAGCTTTAAGTAAAAAGCACTCAACGACTGTCGCCACCTCCGCGTAATCAGTGTCAATTTAAAGATGCAAGCACTATCTCAACTCTTGGAAGAATTCGAATAAATCAAATCAAATACCTCGCTCATATTTTACCGGAGAGACGCTTTTTCGCCCTTCCACTTGTTCGCGAGTCTCTCTCTCTCTCTCTCTCTCTCTCCTCCTGCCGAGGAAAATGTGCACTTTTGTATTCCCGCAGCGAGCGCGGGACTGCGCACCCGCGCGCCGAAACACGTCGCCGCGATACTGAGCCTTGCCCGGCCTTGCGCTTGCTGCCGGCAGCTTCTTACACTCGCCCCGCACTCTCTGCCCCGCTCGCGCTTTAAAATCCGTCTCCTCTATTGAGATTCAGCGGGGCGCCGCTATAATCGAGTGCCTCACTTCGCCGGCGGAGAATCTAGAGCGGACGCGATGAAGAATATTCAAGTCTCCTTTCGCCCGTCTCTCTTTTCTTTATCGCAGCGCGAGAGAGGCGGCATTCTGTTGTCGTCCCCGGGAGCCGAATCTCCTCCCACCTCTCTCTCTCTCTTTCCTGCTCCCCCCCGGCGAGAGAACGAGCGGGGGAGGATTCTATGACTTGTAGTTCTCCGGTCAAGTATCCCCCCGGTTTTAACGAGTAAACAAGCGCGCGACTGCGCTGGGATTTCAGCAAGTTTGCCGGGTAGTCGTGACTTGGATGCGATGCAGCCGATCCGCCGGCCGAGTGGATCAGAGTCCATGCTAATTTTCGCTTTGCATTAAAGCCTCTCCCCCCACCCCTACCCGCCGCCACCTGCTTTTCCGCACTTATTCGGAAACAATCGAGCTTTCACTTGCTCGAAACGGCAGGCTAACGCTGTTAATTAGCAACAGAGGCTAGACTCGCGCGCGCAAAAACCACTCGGCAACAGCTGCGCGCCGCTCGGTTAAGCGGCCGCTTGTTTACAATTTCGGCATGTCGTTTGCCACGCAATACAATCAAGCCGCTCGAGCCGAATCCCATTTATTTCGACGAGGAGACCGAGGCGTCTATATGCTTCTGCCGCGCCGACTCTGAATGCCCGCGCGAACTATAAGTTGATCTCGCGCTCCGCTCCGCGCGGCGAGCGTGTGCGAATGCCGTAGCCTCCTCTGGAGAGAGGAGAGCGAGCGATTCCCGAAGCTAGACCGGGAGGCTTAAAAACTTTGGCTCAACTTCGTAATCACCTTGTATACGCTCTTGTTATGTACGAGTTTCAAGAGGCTCACTGCGCGCGCGCTGCGCCTCACTTTTCTCCCCGCGCGACGCCGCGCGGCGGAGAGGCGGAGGAGCCGATAAGCCCTAGAAACGGCTTATATTTACACTCTCAAGTTTTCTAGTTTGTTATGCCTATCTGGCCGCCGCCTCCCTATTAAGCACTCTCAAACCGAGCCCTCCGATCGTCGAGGATTCTAGAGTCTGCGACGATCCTTTAGGTGTCCAGCTTATCGATTTTTTTCTTCTTTTTTTCCGAAACGCTCGGCAGAGTGGACGTCTCGTTTATCGCTAGTCCTTAATCAATTTTCAAACAGCAATATTGGTAATTATCCTGGGAGGGCTCATTATTGAGTAATACACAGGTTCGTCAATACTTCACGGCGATTAATGGATTTCTTATGCGCGATCGGTACTTCGCATTGAAAGAGAAAATCTATAAAACAAATTCTGACATGCTGCCGAGGAGAGTCCTTTCATCTCCTGCTAATTGGCCTCGTTTCAAAGGCAGAGCTCCATAAAGATCGATGCATCTTTAATTAGAGCGAGGATTTAACAAATCCTATCGTAACGTAAATTATCCCGCGGCTAATAATACAATTCTGCAATCGGACAAAGCTAAAATTAATTAACTTTTCTTCTGCGGTCTCTCAAAGTTACTATACGCTAGCCTCTCTTCGGCTCAACGTAAGAGCTCGCGGGGCGACACGGCGTAATCTTGCCCCTCGACTTTACGACGTAAAAGCCGATGATAGCGAATATAAATCCTTTACATCGTCCTCTTTCATAATTCGCACGGAAATTACTGAGCCTCCACTATATAAACTGCCGACTGCACGCTTCGAATTTTCACTATGCTAAATGCGCAATCGCAATCAATCCTCGCGACGTATTGGGTATCGTCGTCGGTATATATATATATATATATACGTAGAGTGCGCGGGGAGGATCACGCGTCGACAGGCGCGCAACCAACCAGAAGACTCGCCTTCGGGGGTAGGAAAAAAAATTGTGTGCGCTGCTCGCGACAGGTCGCGCGCGGACCATTTGTCCAGGGACCTCGAGGGTGAGTAGCTGCAATGGCCTCTCTCTCTCTCTCTCTCCCCCCCCTGTCTCTTTCTGCTTTTAACGGCTCGTTCGCAGTCGCATTCTTAACGAGTCTTGGCGGATGCACTGGCGTGTTGTACAGTCCCGGGGCTTTGCCAGCTTGTTTTTTCGAGGCTTAGCGTTAAACTTTGATTCATCAATTTTCGTTGGCCTAATGGATTGGCCGCGGAATATTTTCGAAACGGCTTGAGTACATTTCTGTGTGCGGTACGGTTAAATTGCTAATGCGCCGGGAAACGGATTGCAAGCGGTGACAGATTTCTAAGTGAACATGAATTATCGCTCAAGTTAGTTACGAAAAGATATATATATACATAACTTTATTTACGTTGTTTCGTAGACCTAATGCGCCGAGGGAAGAAAACTAATCGTTCAAGATGAATATTACGAAATGCATTGACCCTGGAAAAATGTAATATCTCATTAACGTAACTATTTAATTGGCATTTTTATTTTGCATAAATAATACTGTATGATACTCCGAGTAACAAAAAGTCTGGCTAAAGTCTGGCCGAAGTCTCGTGAGACGATCCATCCAGCAGGACTGTCTGTAAAACTTGAGAAATGTAAAATCTATTTCAGTCAATTGTAAGATTCTTGCTCTCATATACATTATTTTAATGGGTTATTATATAGCTGATGCCTTTGAATTGAAGTTTTTGAATGACTCAAAATCGATGGTAGAAAATTGATGTTTAAATTTATGACTGATGAAGGTGGCTTGTCACAGAAAAGCAACTTTTAAAATATAAATAGAAGAATTAACATTTTCTTAAATGCACATGTTTGCAAGCTTTATTTTCTTCTATTACCTGTAGAAATCGAATTTGCTTTAATTTGCTATAAAAATGTTGGATTTAAACATAAACATAAAAGCAATACTATTTATTCTAAACAGCAATATATAAACACTTTGATTAAAACTTTCAAGTTTTGTGTACTGCTTGCGTGACAATACGTTTCCCGTTAACTCTTCTCTCTATTTTGCAGGTAAGCCGCTGTCGCGTGACACGCGAGAAAAGCAGCGATTGAAAAAAAGTTGGCCAGTCACGTGAGTACGTAACCAGTCCGTCGCCTATCAATTTTCGCAGGCTTAAAAATTTTCCACCAATTTACGTCTCGATATCCATAAAGCATACATGCTTGTCGAGCAGCAGCAGCAGCGGCGGCGGTGGCGGCGGCAGCGGTAGCAGCCCCGGCCCCTCTCCTCAAATCAAATCAGAAGCAACAAGCTGCTACACGACACTCGAGAGAGCCTCTCGAGTTGCCGCTCCCTTTTTTCATCCCTCTAAAACGCTCGCGCGAAGTTACATATATATCCAGCGCTCTCGTTCGCGACACTTCCCCCTCGTAACTCATTACAAACTACCCGGCAAGTGCGCAGCCCCTGCCGGCGGAACTTAGATAGCGTATCAGGCCAAATCGAGTGTATCAAAGAGAGTCATCTCTCCCTCCTCGCGCGCGCGCGACTTAATCGGCTGCGCGCTTATCAAGGAAATTAACGACATGCACACGCGCGCGTGCCTCGTCGTTCCTCCACGGTTGGATTAAGGTCGGAAGCGGATGGAGGGGGGGGGGAGCGATTAAGTGAGCAGCGAGCAGTGCTCAGCCGAGCTTGGGCCTTGACGCGCGCCGCGACAGATGGATGCCGAGAAAAGCTGGCCTCTATTGCAATCGAGTTCTAGGATTCCAGAGTGTGCCGCTGCTGCCGGGACGTATACTGCTGATGCGCGCGCGCAAGCGCAAGCGCTTCCCTGATAAATGATTCTTCGGGGAGTTTGGCAAGTTGGATATATGCTCGGTTGTTGCGTGCAGCGCGCGGCTGGAAACTTTCCCTCGAGGAGCTTGAGAGAGCGCTTGCCGCGTCAAGTTTTGTCAATTTGATTATCGCCCGTGTCGCAGGATCATCTCCCGGGTCGTTAGGATTCTTTTATTAGCTGCGGGTTTCTTCACGAGGTTGCGGCTGTGTGTTCCGCGCGCGATGTGATTTAGTGACTGGTGAAAAGTGAATTTCGCTGTAGGGGTAGGAAGAGTCTTACAGATATATCATTGCTTAATGGTGGGAGAGACTGGGATTCACTGAAAACAGCAACACACTATATATTACGGGGAAATTCTTCCCTCTTGAACAAGTGGAGCCTTGTACTTTCTCTCGCGGACGATTCACAAAGTAACTGAATTCTGCGCATTCTTCGCGTCATGAGTCGTTTCCGGGGATTATTTCGTCCACCGTCGCAAGTGTTTTTGACTAGATTACATTATGCGAGTCATTATATTAAAACAGGAAATTCCGTTGTCAGTATACTTTAATAACTAAATAAATAAAATAGAATTATTTCGTAGTTGGGCTAACAATGAAAGTAAAAAATTTTAATAGACTGCAGATGCAATAAATATCCGCTATTTTTCGTATCAATTAATGATTCTGTGACTATTTTTTTTTATGATAGCATAGCTCTAATTATTATCTGCTACGTATTAAATCAGAGATAAAAAAGTAGTGTCATGCTAAAATATTAGGGCAAACTCTGAAAATACTTCGCTTCATAAAACACTTAAAATATGTTGGATATTCAGATTTATAATCCCACGTAACAAAGTATTTCTCCCTCGCAATATGATAGCCTTTCCAAAATCGTCTGCTCTTCAGTATAACGCTAGCTTGGCACGTACCAATTAACTTTTTTTCACAACAGAGCGCAACACTTTATATCAGAAATTGGAATAAAGTCTCGCATAACGGGGGTAGGGGGGTAAAATATATATACCTTGCTTTAATGGGATGATGCATGAGAGATCGAGCGGGTTTCGTATCGCGCACTCAAATATAGAAGACAATAACTGCCGCATAGTCCAATTACAACAACTCGATTAATCGGAGCAAACATTATCCACAGCTTGTATCCTTACGTGCATACTGCACGAGAAACAATGCTTGATAAATTGATTTTGCAAGCCGCTGGCAACGCGCTGGTCTTAGCTCATAAATAATAATAAGTTTTAATATCCGTAACAACGTCACGCTTCTCATTATACGTCGTCGATTCTATATAGCCTCAGCATCCCACTTGTGCACGAAAGCGAGGAAAGCCGCAAACCAATCACCCGTCGACGACAGCAGCAGCGGCGCGACGATCTCGATTACCGCAAGAAAACGCCTGTCAACCACGACTTTTTGCGCTAATCCTAGCAGTTAATTCAGTCGGTTTGTACTAGTACACACATAGGCCGGAAACACTCGATCCTGAGGTTCACCACATCATTTACCGGATGGAGATAGAACTGCTCTTCTGCGTTTGCCGCACGTCTTCCTACGACTGCTGGATTCATTTCGCTTTCGGGAAGCTGCTCACGTATATGGAGCGCGACGTTTCGGACAGCGGGTCGCGTGTGTGCTTTCCTCTTCGAGTGTCAGTCAGGCTTTTGCCCCCCCCCCCTCCCACCCCGCCACCACCCCACCCCTGGAATCCCGGTATTCTGGATTTCATACGGTTTCAGAGCTATACTTTCCGCGAAATTTATGGACGAGGGTGTTGGCGGAGAGAATAATTCGAGTATTTTTCGATCTATGACGACAGATAGAGAATGCAAATGCTAGATGGATTGATCTACCTTGCAACACGTACAATACATTCATACGTAGTTTTTTTTCGATATTATTTTTTGTTGTTATGCTCAAAATGTAAGAAATACAGTGATGCATTTGGTATTTTTATATCAAATTGTTAGATATCTGTGATTATAACTTATGAAAATAAATTATTTGAATATATTATTATAAAGATACATAAAAACATCTATCTTTATCTGGCTTTTTAAGTAGACTTTAAACGGTTTTATATCTCGTAATTAGATAAAACTTTTTCTCGGTTTTATTTTTTACTTCATAACGAATGGACACAATAAATTGAAATCTCTAATGCTACTCCACAAAAAAAAACGTTAAAAAAGTAAAAAACAATTAGATGAGTTTGATAATTGCCGCAATTATAATTTACAGGAAAATAGATGTTCTTCTATCAAAACAAAGATTATAATTTATTTAAAAATTAGAGTAGATTCAAATGTTCTCTTCCCCAGCCAATCTCAGTGGGTGAAGGAGAAGCGAGAAACGAGAAGCGAGAAGACGGTCATTGTTATTGTTCCGGCTTCCTCGGCTACTGTTTTGATAATGAGGAAACAATAGGTAACAGCCGGCGCTTTTTTTATATCAACGACGAGTATCACGAATTTTCGATCAGTCTGTTTACGAGTGACGACATTAGTAGTCGCTCTCTCAGATATGTACAAGTCAAGATAGTCTATAATCCGTTTTGGTTTTTCGAACGGTATATTAAGTGTGGGTACACGTTACTGAGTTTTTGTGTGTCTTCCATTTTATTGATGCCATTATCTTGCATTTGAACAGGTAACATTTCAAAAACAAGCCTTTTATTTAAATTACTCTCTTTATCTTTAATATTTATTTTATCAAAATTGAAGGTTAAATTTGTTATTGTGATCACTAATGACGTTATTTTTTTATGTTTTATGTTCCTCAATATGTGTACGCACACTAATCTTAGTTTGGCCTGCATACGTAGCCGTATCAAGTGTAGCAAAGTATAGACCATTTTCAAATACTTTTTCACTAGATTACTTGAGGAAACAAAAATATTCGAAATAACTGCTTTGAAAAAAAATACTTACTACTTTATAAACAAAATTTATTTTCTATCAACAACCCAGGTTTGACGCCTTACTAAATTTTGTTTTCATTAAAGTTCCATGTTTCATGAATTTCAAGTTAATGTAAACCTTTATTAATAAAATCTAAAGATAAATTTTATGACAAATTTCACGGTGGTATAGTAATGATTTATTTATACATCTCGTGATTCAACGAGGGAATATATAATATAATTTAAATTTAGCAAGCGTATAAACGTAAAATTAGCATTCACTCAAGCAATATATCTCGCGAGAGCTAATTAAAAGCATGCAGTAATATAAAATTCTGTGTTTTCGCCTCGTGAGAATGACTTTTCTTAACAAGCTGCTACCTGAAATATTGCAACAATTTAAACAGCGTTTTAGTCTCTGACGCAGCAAACGTCCGTCTCTGAATAATACAGCTCTGTAATAGGGTGAATACTTGCGGACTTCATTGCAGTAGTAGTAGTAGTTTGCGGCTAAATTGTTATGCGCCACCCGGCCTTGCAGAGCACGACGTACCTTAATATTTAGCTGTCTGCATAAATACATAAAGGAGGCGCTTATTGTTTTGTCAAGAGTTGAAATAATAATTGCATCCGAGTTAGAGTAAAGTTTCTTCTCTCTGACGAAAGCAGTCTAAGCAATTACCCGACCGCCATTAAACGGCAGCGCGAGAAAGGACAAGAAAAATAAACGAAGAAACGCGCGCACACCTCGAAAGCAATGGAAGTCGAAATATTCGCAACAAATCGAGTCCCACGTGCTGCCAGGCAAATTCGTTCCGGGGCTGGCTGGCGAAAGCTCCGGCGCGCGGCAGCTCCCTCTTATCCGGGAGAACAGCTTTCTTTATGTCGAGAGCGAGCGACTCAAACCGCCGGCCGAGTAAGTAAACTTGCCGTGTGAAATCTGAATTTATTCTTATTTAAAATGGAAAAGTTTCAACTCGCATAATCCAGTTCGTTGCCGAGAGCGGAAATTCGCAGCTCTGATTTCCGCCCCGGAAAAATTTTTCCCGGAGCACACGGAACGTCGACGAGGCGTCGCGGTCGTATTTTTGCATCTGATGCGGTCATCATTGCGTCGCGCGCGCGCAGCGCATGTTTTATGCTAAACATCTCTTGTTGCTGTAAATATTCAAGAAATTTCTGGCCGCATTTAGATTCGCTACTACTCGATTCTCCGTGAAATTTTCACTCGACTCTGGAATAATACATGCCCTAATTGATTGATAACAAAGCCGCCTAGAATACAAAGGTTCATTGATCATTACGGCAAGTATGAATAATAGCTACATTACAACCCCCTGTATTTATAAGATGTCAATAAAGCAAGCTGATGGAACCGTGTTATTAATATACCTGCCAGTACCATGCCAAATATTGATTTTGCACGTCGATATGAGAATACGACTGACCTGAAATCAAATTAATAATATACGTCTCCGAATATTTATAATACCTCCATACAATCAGGATTCTCTTGGTATAGTTTATAACAATCGAACTGTCGATCGCTCATCTCGCTGCATCGAAAAACAATTACTATTGCCGTATCTTTGAATAATGCGCGACAAACTCCAAGCACGCTCTTCATAAAGACGTTCGCACCTCATCTCGGTGCCCCTCTGCCGCTGCTGGAAAAATTCAGTCGTACGTGAGTTTTTTTCAAAAAATTCCACTCGACATATTTTTCACCTCTCGCTGCTGCCGCCGCGCTGCCCTTTGTTTGGTTTCTCCTCACGTTTATTCTGCGTTACGTTTATCGCCTTTTTCTCCTCATCCGTAGCTCGCGCTCTTTGCAAAAGCCGAGCGCGGGGGGGGGGGGGGGGAGAGCTTCCGAGTGAGTCCATCAGCAATCAGTTCGTCGCGCTTCCGGCCCCGGGCTCTCTTGTATTATAAGCCGAGATTCTGATTTATACGACGTTGATCAAACTTTATACCCCGTGACGGTAAAGCATCGTGATAAATGTGTCCAGATACACGCATGTAAATACGTATCGAGAGATGCGAGAAGTATCGTTTTTGAAACTAAGCAAATACTTGACAAAAACATTCGAATATACTGATATCTCACGATTTCGTAAAACCCAAAGGTGCACAAAGAAGATACGAGATACGTGATATCTTTGTGAAATATATCTAGATCCTTTGATCTTGAGTACAATATCCGTCCGTAAAAAAGCATTGTCATTTTCCCCAACATTTATTGACAAAAGTCGAACAGAAAAGCTGACATTTTTCAATAAAATAGCATCCACCATTTGATCTTGAATTTTAAAGATATCGCAATGTTCCTTTTAAATTTCTACCTCGGAATAGTCGAGAAAGTTTATGGAAATCGTGCACGACGCATTTCCAGCTGATTCAAAAAGTGCCGATCGCTTCTGAGAGCGGCAGCATTCATAATTGAAGCTCTTTTCAAAATTACGTCTACGCGCACGGAGCTTTTCTCACAAAAGCCTCGTGCCTCGTTTTTCTCGGGCTTGCAGCGAGCAAATGCAAACCTCGCTGCTTTCTTATATGGCGCGCCAATGAAAAACACGTAGTATATTGCAGATACGCGGGTGAACCGAGAACGAGAGAAAGAGGGAGAGAGAGAGAGAGAGGGAAGGGGGTTAGAGAAAGAGCATAGCAGCTTCAGCTCCTTTTATTAAAAATCCAGAAAAAAAAGATCGTGCAGATATTCTAAAATATAAGGCCCCGAATCCACCGAAAATTCACTTAGCAAGCAAGCCACACGCGCGCGGGTCTTCAAATATCGCGCGCTCGCCCGAAAACAAGCTTGTATTACGCGTCGTCACGTGCACAGTGTGCACCAGTAACGGGCGCAGGAAATGGAAAACAAAATCCGGGCGAACGGTAAATGGAATGCACGAGAGCGAGCGTGAGAGAGAGGGTGCGGCTGAGAATAAATAGATAAGGTGCGAGAAGTGAGAGAACAGCTTGGCTATTGGCTATGCACTGGATAATGGAGGTGTGGACGCTTCGTAAACAGTAAAGCTTGTGTGTTAGGCTTGACTGGAGCTGTTGGTAGACTTTACTTGCCCGGGGATTCTCTGCGTTCAGGTTACAAATTTACGACCGCCGCTCCGACAATGTTTCGTCGATGGAACAAACGAATTTACTGTGTGTTTAAAACGAGCTATTCAGTTATGAAAGCTGTAAGAGTGTGCTTCAGTTAAGATTGTTTTATTGGTAGACTAATTCTCTGTTTAGAATATTTTGAAATTTATTATTAAAATTTTCGTTTTTCATGAAATGCGCACCTTCAATTTTCAATTATATTTTCGTAATTGTTGGTTCAGAATTTATTCAACTGCGGCACACGATTATAGTTAAAATCGTAAAAAATAGTTCGAGTCGTTGTACATATAAGGATTTGGAGCTTATGAAAGCAAAACTAGATAAATAAACATGATAATTTGGTATAATTAACATAATTATTATTTAATAGCTGCTTAGTAAACTAACCTAATTTTTTATAAATTACTGATTGCAATCGAATATCCACTTTGTGGCGTCATGAATGCTTGAAGGTAATAACTCAGTTTTTAATACAGCAGTTTAGGAAGTTTAATTGGCACTGGGCGATAGTGCAGCCAGCTATAAATATTTTAAATGACTCTGGCATTGTAATTTTTCTTCAGTAAAAAGGCTTTTCAACAAGTTTTAGAAAGCTGTTGTAAAGTAGTACAAAAATAAACATAACACATTCAATCATCAATTGTATTTTGAATATGATAATTATATCACAATAAATACAAATATTAAATCTTTTGTATAATTAAAGTTCATAATACATCATTAAATGACCATCTTATTCTTTCTCTAATTCAATGCTTGGTTGACCAATCAGAGCAGTTCTATGGTGAATAGTTTGAGTAGAAGTTTGTAAATGGTGCATCGCATAAGTCAATGTCACCAGTGTAATCTACTCAGCAGGTGTAAGACATAACTGTAGATTTTGTATAGCCACCTTGTGTAGTCACTGGAGTTACAAAGGCAGACAAGAAAATTAAAATACGTAAACACCTAAAGTTGTTAGTCGATAAACCGAATACGAGTAAAATTTAAGGAAATCTCCTGAATTAACCGAAAATGACTATAATGCTGTTTTCCCACATACTGCCTACCACCCAAGTTTCCATGTACGACACCACGTTTCCAGCATAACCCAGCATCCACCCAATAGCTGAACACAGAACAGTCCTCCCTCCCATTGAGAAAGTTGGTGCGCAGTGTCACTCATCAACAAGGCACGAGTAGCGAGCAGGAATAGTAGGCGACTTAATAGTATATCATCTCGCCTATTTATACCGCAGTGCGGGCGAAAGAAGCCGGTGCGCGAGCGAGCTTGCGCTCCGAATGAGGGAGAGGAGGGAGAATTAGAGCGACAGAAACGGAAACATTACGAGGCTCGGCGTTGCGCAGCGGCGGCGCATATATATTTCGTAGCTGGGAGAGAGCGAGAGAGCTCGTCGTGGCGAAATTCCGCCGGAATCCCTGTCCGCCGGGAGATGAAAGGCAGTGCGGCGCGCACGCGGCGAATCGCGACGAAAATTACAAGAATATTTCGCCCCGCTGAAAAATATACAGCCGCGCGCGCCGAATGAGGGATCTCGTCCCCCTGGAGAAGGATATTGCTCTGCCAGGACGTGCCAAATTTCTCGGGATCGCACTCGAAACTCACGTGGAAAGATTGTTTATGTTTTATTGATGCGCCGAGAGAGAGAGAGAGAGAGAGAGAGAGAGAGAGAGATAGATAGATAGAGGGTTATGAGAGTGGGCGTAAAATTTTTCATCCACGCCGGACTTGCGGCCTTTTTGCTTTTGAAACGAGTTTATTTTCTTGTTTGTCATGTGCTCTCTCCCTCGTACCTGCGTGGCTTTGGATTTAATTTTTGGGATGAAAAAGAGGCAAACATTCCAGAGGAAACGTGTGTTGGACGTAACAGCGACGTTTGTCAAAATATCCGTCTGTTTAGTTAAAAAAAAAATAGTAATAATAAATAAAAATAAAAACAGCGTCGTTTCCCTAAACGAGATTTTTCACGTGCTAGTCACAAATGAAATATAGGCTTTGACGCAGAAACGGGGCGTACATCAATAACTAGCGAAAAGGCTTTACAAAAAAGAAATCCATCCATACAAAATACGTCAAATCCTCGTCCAAAAAGAAATTCTCTCGTTGAAGGTTGTGCGCTTCGTAGTTTATCGGCAGATAAAATTCATTAAATTGAATGACTGGTTTTCAGGTTCTCGTTCATGTTAAAATATACACGGCTGTAGCATTCGGCGTGTGTATGACACAAGCTGTCAATGCGACGAGAAAAAAAATTCCGAGAATTTTCCGTTCGTGCAGTCGGCACATTCGTATCCAAGTGTACATAACAACCCTTCCTTCGAAGTCTTTTATTTCTTCATCGGTAAAGCGTATATGGTGAAATCTTTTTAAAAGATCGAGTGTTATAGTAAAAAAATTACCGATTTTCAAAAAGAGAGCACACATTTTTTCTTGTTCTTTATGTCTTAAAAAGTAAAAAATGTGAGAAACTGGCAGAACTTTTATAATTTCTTTCTTTTCTTCGAATGCCCATAACTTTTGACCAGAGTGATTGTTTTTACAAAGTTTCTTTTTAAATTTAAGCTTTCTCCCGTGTTATTCTATCGTAAGGTTAACATAACATGTTATAAATCAATTAGCTATACATATGCGCGTAACTGCAACTTTTGGTTGATGATATTGATAAGCATATATATGTATAGTTTCATACGGGACAAAAATTCATTCAAATATAATAATGAAAATAGAAGTAAAGAGCTTTTTGTTGCAAAAAAATTGTTGAAGAAGATCAATATGTTCAAAAGTTATAAGAAATTTTAACAAATGTAAGAAAATTGGACATTTTTGTAAATTTATAGTAAAATATTTATAATATTTTTCTGGTCGTGAATATTTACAACTATTAACCAGTTCTTCTGATTCAGAAAAAGTTTGCTTTTAAATTAAAGCTCTTTTTATGTACGTTATTTGCAAATAGACCGATTTTTTCTATTCTGCTTTTCACCCAAAATCGGTCAACTATTTTTAAAACTTCAAACTTTCAAGTACGTAGAAAACAGGATCAGAAAGCTTGAATCCTGTATTCCCAGGTTGTTCTTTTACTCTTTAGGACATAAAGAACAAGAAAAAAATGGGCCTGGGTGGTGTACTCCCTTTTTAAAAATCGACCATTTTTTAACCCACCTAACTCCATATTTTAAAAAGATTTCCACATATATGTGGGAACGACAGTTGCGAAATCGACTGTGCAATTATTCTCTCTCTTTCTCTCTCTCTCTCTCACTCTTTATTGTCTCTATTTATATCCACATCGTTATACCTAGACAGTTTTTTTGAAAATCGTATGAGGTAACGTGTGCGTACGCTTCTGCGCATTCCTGGACGAGTTTCTGTTGACGCTTTCGAGCAGCGGAATAAAAATACGAGGCTTTCAGTGCGCTGGCATTTCAAAAGACCAATTCTTTGGTTCTATTTTTTGTTTTCTTTTTTTTACAAATGGATGCGCGACACTGCTGGAGGTATGAAATAGAGACGATCCATAAAATTCGCCGATGATTGGATTCACGAGGATCCCAGCGATAAAAAAGGATTTTATACTTACTGTTGAGCGCTGTTTTTATTTCCTTTGATTTGTGCTTTCAACGCTAGCTGCTGCATGCTTTGCTCTTGTTTTCTTACAAGTTTTATACGTTGAAGTTTTTTTTTGGCTTCCTCATAGAGAAAGCTTTGTAACAGTAAAAGTTTGAGTTTTCTTTAATCGCCCCAGAAATATGATTGAAGGTTTTATTTTGTTTGTGTGTTTGCTTTTTGTTTTATCCGAATCGGGAAAGCAATAAATTTTTCATTTCATCGACGATTTTTGTTTTCTCTCTTTAAATTAGAAAATTCGGATATCTGAAATAGGCAAAAACTACTTTTATCATTATAGAAATATCTATATTTTATTGTAGATATTATACTTCCTTCATTAATGACAAAAAATTTTTTTTGTAATGTAGCTATATTGTGCCCTTCAATAATTTCTATTTGTTGCGTTTAGTATTTAATTATAGTAATCTTCGTTTTTAAAATGATTTTTCTAAGTCATTTGCTAGTTATTTGCTAAACTTATAAGGTCTATTCGAATCAAAGAACATCATATTTTATTTATTTATGGATATTAAGGTTAAATTACCGGAAATACTAAGACTAGTTTGGAGGAAGTTAGGTGACAATGAGATGTTGGTAGTGACATTTTTGGCCTGTCAACTTGCAGTCCTTAAATAATATTGGTAGTTATAAGTTGTTAGAATTACGTTACAAGCTGATAGTTTTTTTTTGTCCGCAAACTACGGCCTTACAGCAAGTATAATCGTCCTCAATAATCATAAATTTATTATACACACTGCAGGACATCAATTTGAAAACATATATTTATCGTTTTTACAGCAGCGACTCTTTCCCGCCTATAATCCAATAAAATTCGCATAATATCCGAGCAAAACAAACTACGGCTTCGGCTAACGATCGTAAATAATCCTTCGCAGAATGAAATTCACGGGTCCGCCCCTTCGAAGCCCACTCTCGCGCTTCATTACCCCACGGAACGTGCCGCAAATCAAAGGGCGCGCGGCAATTTGCCGAGGGGGTGGCTCACGCAGCAGTTCGGTGTAATTTCTTCCCCCTTTTTTTTGCCCCCGACGACGACCCAATTTTTTTTTTCTCGCGATTGATTAGAAATCGCGCTCCGCCGTTGTCGAGGCATAAAGTGACGAGGCGGCGCCGTCGACTTGTGAATGAAGAGGAGGAGCCACGTCGATTTCATTCAATTTTGCTGCGTTCCTGTTTGCCCCGGTATTAATGGGAGCGACGCGCCGCACCGCTAATTGATGCTCTCGAACAAGGAGGTGGCTCGCCCCCCCGCCGCCTCCTTATCGATAACTTTGGAGGAGCGAGGGGGTAGAACGAGAGCCAACTTTCGCTCCCCGACGAGAGTGGCAAACTTGGCTCTGGAGTACTTTATTTTCTTTTTCCTCGCACTATAGCAGACGCGTGCGCTTGCGATCTGGCGCTCGAAATTTCCAATGGGGGCAAGAGGGAGAAGGAGGAGGGGGTGAGGCCTTTGTGCGACTGTGCCGAGTTCGTCTGGATTTTACAGCGTAATGAAAGTCGAAACTGATGAGAATTTGTATTTTTAGTTTAGATTAAATGTAGTTTTCTATGTTGTATTCGTTGGCTTTATTCGTGTTTTTAACTGTTCTCACGTGTGCAGCGAAATACAGTTACTGTTGCAGGCTACCACCCCATGCAATTCATTTAACGAAATACATTTGTAAATTCGAAACAAGCAACTTGATATTTTACATTTCAAGAACAATAAAGACGAGAACACGAGACTTAAATTTTTTTAACTTGACGAAATTAGCTCATTCGGATGCTTTTTAATTAAATTACACATGCGTGGTTTTTTAAGGTACCTGCGCTCCGTATCTGCATTTTGTCTTCCAATGTGAGACACTACTTAGGATATTGCTTTTTTATTAAAATCAGAAAAACTGGAATTATTTACAAACATATTTATTAAATAGCTACAATTATCTAGAATGTTATCTTTGCATTGTTTATTGTTTTCATAAAATATCTACGCGATCTAATACTTTTGTTTCATTTTTATCTCGTTCGCATCATACATTTTTCTTCCTCGACGTCCAATCCTCTACACCGTCTTGTTTCCAGCGCGACTTGTAGCTTTTTAGTCTTTCGCTCTCGAAGTATGCGCGCGCTTTTCCTCCACTGGCCTCTTGATCACCTCTAGTTTCTTGGCGAGTTTTTTGTCGGGAGTCTTTCCACCGTGACTTTTCCACATCTCACAAGCAGGGGTCTCGAATAAAATCCTAGCATCAACAACTCTCTAAAAATATTTATTTTAGTTTGAAACATTTTAAGTATTCAGTTATAAATTCTTTTAAAGAATTATTTTTATTAGTGGCAAAATCTTCGTCTTTAGTATTGGGTTCCATCAGCACTGCTCCACAAACAGATTAATGAGCTGTTTCCTGAGCTATTTCTCGTGATTTTCTAAATATCTGTCCAAGATCTTTTCACGCGGCTTTTGTCTAAGCTTTTCTCGGAGCTTCTGGATCACTTCCCAGGAGAATTCTTTTCATTTTTGGGTCACCCAACCAATCCTTCAATTGTATCATCATAATTCCTGTTTTATTATCAACTTGCTCTCCTATGATGTGTGATTGTAGTTTCTTCAATCAATTGAACCCATATCGTACAGAGTCTATTAACGACGCTGTTATTGCTATATTCTTAGCAATAAAAAGTACGAGCAGTAGCTCGGTATCTCCTTTTAGTCAGTAAAGATCATGTGACAAGTCGTTGGCCGCAAGCTATTCTTCGCGGCCAGCTCCAAACAAATGAACAATTCCAGGCTGTGTCGAGCGTCATATACCTGTCGTATGCATATATACACGTCCAGCGGATGTAAACAGGCTTTACGATGATACGATTCTCGTTTTGTTTGAGCTGTCGAGTCACACGGATGGGCGAAAGCTCGATTGGCTTGCCGTGCATTGATACATTGGCTCTCACCTGATTGATAGAGGCTTTTGATGCTGTGTGATCGATGTAAGGTGACTCGATCGCTTTTGTTTAGTTTCGATGCCGATTGTTTCTCTTCATCGCTACGGACTGACATGCTGATTTCGATTTATCGAGCGTGGTTCTCGGCTCGAATTTGTTGGACAATTCATTATTCCACTTGAAATTCTTCCTCGAATCATAATGTACAGGGTGGAGTTGAAAATTACAGTAGCAACTGGAGGGTAACGACGCGACTTGGGGCAATACTCGGTTGATCACAAGAGAGAGAGAGAGAGAGAGAGAGATAGAGAGAGAGAGAGAGAGAGAGAGAGAGAGAGAGAGAGCGCAAGAGAAAAAAAAAGCTCAACTCGGGCGTTTTATTGTGCAGAGCGCAGAATGCCGCCACGTTTCGTGGAACTGTAATAGCTGGGGCATGCCCGCTCGAGTTATCCGCCATTTGATGGTAATGCGCTGAAACTGTTTTCTTCCCTTGTAGAGTTTACGCCGCGCGCCACTTTGCCAAAGTACTGCCGCCGCCTAAATTGTTTCCGAATAATCATTCTGTCCAGCGTCGCTAGACACCGAGACGCGCGCGCACGCGAGAGCGAGCCCGAATTTCTCCTCGAAAATCCTGCGACAGGCGCGCTGCAGTGGCGACGCTGCGCGCGCGCTCGCGAAAAATGATTTTAGGCATAAGAGAGGGCGTTTTACGGCTTCGTATTACAATACGGGGGTGCGCGGCGCACATCGCGAATTAATTAATACGAGTTTGCGAACTAACAAGCATTCGAACCTGCCGATTCAGCTGCTTCTCTCTCTCTCTCTCTCGCTCTCGATACACAGAGAGCGGCTTTCGAAAACAAACTTTCCAGCAACGCCGGGGAAACTAGCGCATCGGCTCTCTATACACAGTCTTAAGACTCTTGCGCGAGAACCTCTTCGATGTAACGAATTCTGCTGGAGAAACTTGCACCCTCTCTCTCTCTCTCTCTCTCTCTCTCTCGCTTGCGATAAAGCGGTGACTACTGTATGCATAAGTTGGAGGGATACAGAGAGAGAGAGAGAGATAGGGGTGAGAGAGGGAGAGAGGCGATAGAATAGATTTCTAGTATTTATAGTTTTGAGCAAAGAGAGCCGACGGCTAAATCCTTAAGTATACACGGGAGCAAGCAAGTTGGCTGTTTGAACGCAGAATTAGGACTAGAGACACCGGGATAGGAGGCGCGAGAGAGTTTATCTGTTGGGCTAAGAGCTCAGCGGGGCCAAAGACGTTAGCACTGCGCTTCCGAGATTTAGCGATAAAGTTGCACTGCTTATTCTCTCTCTTTCTCTCTCGCCTTCTTATGCTCGCCATTCTGAGAAGTTCGTTGATAGAATTGATTTGTACGATGCACTTTCCATTACCGGTTTCTTTCGGCTCGTATACGTACCTATGTGTGCAGGTATGACCGTGCGAGCACGTGTGTGTATGTATGCACGAAGCTTACGAAACTCGATTATGAATGCTGTTTCGTGAGTTAGGGTCCTTTGTAATAGAGGCAGGATATAAGCCGACAACGCTGCAACGATGGAATATTCATATATCGGATGGTTGCCTCGTGTTATTGCGAATTTAGTAGGCGACATCAAAAAGCGACGATCACTTGATAATTTGTAGATTATTTTGTTTGAATTAATAATTTTCTTTTATTCAATTCATGAAATACAAGATCATCGATTGAAAGGTATGCAAATAAGCTGAAATGATTCATTACTTATATTCATGTAAAACAAAGTTTTGATACTCCAAAAACTTATTATTAATTAAACATCCTTTTCTCGCAAACTGTGCAAGTGGTGAATAAAATATTGTACGAAGCGAATCAAAACTGACATGTACTTATTCATCATAAATCTATCTATCCAAACGCGCATTAAAATAAAACTAAAATTGCATTTCAGTATATAATTTTGATCATTCTATAGCTGAATATAAATGATAATTCATTTGTTTATCTACGCTTTATTTCAAATCCACTGCCGAGTTCAGTAAGTTACAAGTTGACGTCCTTGATACTGCAATTCTCAGCAGATCTACAAACCACAAATTAGCAGATCCTCCCAACTGCTTAGCCAAAAAGACTAATCCTCCACAAAATCTATCCTTATTTATAGCTATGCAAGCAATTTGTCTAGCTACAGGCGAACCAACTCACAAAGCGTATTAAAGAGCCGATATTTATGATAATTCAAATCGGCGTCGAGCCATTAAAATGATTGAATCACACGTTGGCGCGCGGCGGCTCATGTATCGCCCCACGTATTTATATACCCGCGAGAGACCCCTAGTTTGTATGCAAGTTTGGAATCCACGAGTTATATTCTATTTAGAAGTAGCGAATAATAGTCGAATCCGCAACATAAATCAAATGTTTTAACGTTTAATTTCTGAAAATAAGCGCACATAACTATTTTCATGAATATACAGCTTTTTGTCGCCTGTCAACAGAGAATTTCATTTCTATAGGAATTTAGAGAAGTGAATTGTTTTGCGTCCAGCTTTGATCTAGCAATTGTATTGTTATTTTTTTATTAAAACTTTTTTCTTGTCTCTATACACACAGGAATATTGTTATTACGAATAACACATTTTAAACTTTAAGACTATAACAATAGTAATTAATCACTCTACATGTCACTCTAATTGTCAAAATTTGTCAAAATTTGTCTTAAAAATGTTTGACTTTTCAATAGAAGTCCCGATGACAATCGCTAATTTTATTGACTCGCTAATTTTTTAATACATAAAAATCGATTACATCTCGGCTATAGTATAATACAACTAATCTGATCGAATTAGAGCACGTAACTGTACCCATTACTAGGCAGACTGATTACCCGTTAAACCCCTGTAGTGCGCACTTCGAAAACGGAGTATATCATTAATCGCTGGCAGCTAAACGGATTTTTAACAATTCATCACGTTAAATTGCGCGTGAACTTTGGCTAACAGTAGTGCATTATGACGCGTAAACTCAACTACAACGACAACACACACACACGTGCATTACTCGCAGAGCATGAGCAAGCATATGTGTGTGTGTGTATACACAGCCGAGCACACGCCTCAGTCTCGGTGTTCGTTTAATAATGCACTCGACACGATACAGCATTTCATCTCATAAATAAATTTCCATCGTTGCAGTGACATCGCGCGCTCTCTCGCTCCGACTGTCGCGCGCGAGAGCTTAACAAAGAAAAAGAACAGCCAGGGAGAAAAAGAGAGAAACGTACTGCGGGCGCGTGCCGACAACTGGCCCCCTCTCGCGCGGGCGCGCGCGCGCGCGAGAAGCCAAAAAGAAAAAAAGAAAACGATGGAAAGAGTTTTGTAATTTCTTTCGTTACCGCGCGCGGCGTTAAGAACTTTGTCGCTCTGCTGCTCTGCAAACTGAGATGAAATTCCATTATGAGTTGTATATAGTACAGTGGATGGCGGGGAATGTGCTGCTTCTGCGCGAGATAATGCTGCTAAGTAGTTGAGAGTTTACTTTTGTTCTGCGGTGGCTGATGCCACTGCCCCTTCTATGAGCTTGTGATTGACGGATTAAGCTCGGGAAATGCTTTTAAGACGGTTACGCCTCATGAGCTTTGTAATCATAGATAAGAGCGAGCTTAACAGGTATTTAAAGGTGTGTTCTAACTAATTGACTGAGAATCTTGAGAATTTTGAATGATAAAAATTTGGTAATATTTTAGAAAACATGGTTATTCAACTTATCGTCGGCATGAGACTTCGGAACTGTAGCAGAAGTTATGCACTGGCTATATATCTCACAGACAGGTTCAGCTACCTCAATGTTACGGTTTTCGAGAACTAAGAAATGAGATAAAAAATTCTGAGAAAATTTGAGTTGATTTTCGGATAATTCAGCTTTTCGCTATATCTAGAATGAAACAAAATGTGGAAAAACGAGTTATTTCATGAGGGAGCAATAGTAAATTCGTGATTTCATTTTCATGATTGATAAACATCTGAATTCATTTTGATGTACGAAATATATGTATGATGCTTAATGTGATAATAAATATTTACGTAAATGACCATAAATTTTAATGCTTAATTGATTTCATGACATGAATCACAATAAATGCGTTATGTAATATTTGTATCTAATGCATTTACATAACAATTCAAATAACATTTGTAACAGTCACGCAATAATTTTGTATAGATACAATCTCTGAGATAATAATTCTGATATGTACATCTTTAGAATGCTCTTCACATTCTTATGAATAAATAGAGAAATTGGTTCAACTGTATTACTTCCTTAGTACGAAGCGCTTAAGATTTATTTTGTTAATTAACGAAACATAATTTATTTAAAAAGTTGTACGAATAAGGGTATTATACTTTTGTTAAAGAAATCGAAATGAATATTCCTTTGTAGCACAGTGTGACCTCAATCCGTAGTTAAGTCACGCTTATCGGGTGACCTAAGTAGTCGATTATTTCATTGGGATTTTCTTTGAATTCATTTTAGCAAACATGTGGAATTAATTTAAAAGCTTATGATTATAATGCTAAGTCGTAAATTACCCGAGAAATTTAAAAATTAAAAATAATATTGCAAGTTCATGGCTTTATTAGCATTTTTGAAGTAGAGTATCAGAATTACAAGAGGAGATAATGTTTTATGGTCTTTTACTTCGTACTTCAATATAAATAAATGCATCAATATTTTTTATATTAAAACTAGGGGCATCTCTGATGTTCACTTCGCTTGCCAATCAGCTAGTTTCGCAGACGGCATTTTTACACTGCTGATGTAAAAGAAATAGAAAGCAATAATGAAAAATTTATCAAGTGAAACTCCAAATCAATTAGCTCATTTTGAGGACAGGCAAAAAGGGCAGGGAAACCTCCTTGCTAAAAATAAAGTTAATAGGGATGTCCAAATTCATTGCTTTAGGGTTGTCTAGATGGGTGACTGAGGGGAAGTGAGAAGGAGTGAACGTAAGTGTCTTCTTGAAGTTTCTTGGCAGCGACATTTATTTATAATATAGAGTGTTGTGTTCATACATAGAGAAAGTATTTTTCAGGGAAAACCCCTAGTTTGTGACGGTTTATATTGCGGAGCCAATCGCCCATACATCTTTAACGAGGTTACGTTTATTGCCCTAGAGACGAGATATCGGCTGCTTCCTTACCTGGGTATAAGACCTGGACGAAACTGCCAGAGGGGGTGGTGACACAATGTTTGCTGAAGTACGCGAACAGATCGAGAGTATTTTGCGAGCATCGAAACGAGCAGAACGTTCGATATGTCTATTTCTAGGTATTACACATTTTGATAATTATATAATAAATTGACTTTTTTAACTATAATAAAGAGAGAGATATTCAAAGTCAAAAAGGGACCATTGGGAATCGCCGAACTGACGATTGTTTATGTCCCATTACAAACGAAATACCAAGTGTTGGAAAAAATTGCAGACAAAATGATAGACTAACTTCTAAACGTAAAAACTTTTAAACAACAGAAGCAGCGTTAGAAAAGAACTCCGACTAGGATGATATCTATTAACACAAATATTTGGTGGCAAAATTTAAATTTGACAGCCACATCGCAGCGAGAAATCTTGCAAATGAAGGCTAGAGTATTATATTGAACATAGTGGAAAACGGGACTGTACAAGAGGTTACAAGTTCGAATAATTTGCCGAAAATAGAATTATTTAAGTTTAATGAAGATATAAGAGAGTGGCTGGAATTTTTGAGTCTTTTCAAAAAGATTCATGAAGACTCTAAATTGGAAAACGATCATAAATTTTAATATCTCCTGCAGTAGGCCGTGCTGCCAGAATCACGAACGGCAGCGTTGGTCAAGAGTTATCCAACGAGTGGAGAGAATTTTGCAAAAGCTATCAACGCTTTAAAAAAGCGGTTTGGAAGCAGTGATTTGCAGATTGTGAGAAATATTAAAAAAAATTATCTTTTCAGAAACTTATTTGTAATCCTTTTGTAATCCTAATTTGTATAAGGATATAAAGTTTGAGCGAATACGTCATCCAATGTTAACGTGCATTGTAATTTTTAATTCAGTTGTATCATCTAGAGAAACTTTCTTCAAAAAATTTCACCTAGCATATATATGTTGCACTGTGAAACACTATTTAATCCTCTCTTCAAAAGCGTTTTAAATTAACCAAAATCAATAACTTTCACGTCTGACACAAAACGGTAACAGCTTTTATAACTTGCTAACTTAAATAGTTGATAAACGATCATTCTGTCAGATATAGAGAGACAGTGAAAAGGAAGAGAGGAAGAGAGAGAGAGAGAAAGAGAGAGAGAGAAAGAGAGAGAGAGAGAGAGAAAGAGAGAGAGGTGGGGAGAGATGAGATTAGATTAGATAAATTTTATTTTACAATGTACACTATGTTGTACATCTATAGAGAGAGATTATATATATATATATATATATATATATATATATATATATATATGTATGTATATGTATAGTACTCGTATTTTTGGGGCCTTTACGCATTGTCGTACTTCATCGTTAACCCAGTTCACTATTCTTATTCTGGCTTTTATCGCTCATCGCGACGAATCGCGGCTCCTATATTTTTTAGCTCAAGTCTTTGTAATTTCCGGCTCGGAAAAGAGTCGTATTATCGAGTACCGATTTATTTTTCTTTTTCATGAAGCTTGGGCGATACACACTATTCTGATGCTCAAAGATGCTTATCTAGTTCTCTTTTATAGGCTTATGGAGTAGGAAAGTAGATTTCACTTTACGATTTTGATGTTCTCGCACAATATCCTCAGTTAATAACCTTTGGCACTTTGCTATAATGTTTTCTAACAGTCTGATAAAAATATTGACGTTATTATTTATTTATTTATTTATATTTATTATTTAACAAGTCTATACATCTGAACAGTGTTTAAATATAACAATACTGAATGCGCAAAGTTCAAATCTGTATAGCTGAACATTGTCAAGTTATTTGAGCTTATAATTGACTGAACATTCTACTATAACATCAAGTAATAAAATGAAGTAAAATGCAGATATTTTATTACTTTTGAGGTTGCTTTTTATTTGATTCAAATATCTTTATCTCTAAGTACGGGAAATCAAAAATCGAATCAGTAAAATAAAAAATGTATTTAAACGCGAAAGACACGTATTTCTAGAGTGGTTTGGAAACTTATAATATGATACAAAACATGTCACATTCGTGATGGTTTTATGAAAAATAAGCGGTGTAATCTCTTAAATTAAAGATTTATATGTCGCAGTAATAAATCTCTTTCGCACTAAAATTTATATATAAAAGCGCAAGTTGAAAGATTTTCAATGCATAATCATTGAGAAAATATTAAACCCAGCGAAATTTGTCAAAATTCATATACAAGACTTTCATGTCCTTTTTGGTCATAATGATGAATATCACAATGTATATCCATTAAT
Source organism: Philotrypesis tridentata (assembly GCA_018906965.1). Lineage (NCBI taxonomy): Eukaryota > Metazoa > Arthropoda > Insecta > Hymenoptera > Pteromalidae > Philotrypesis > Philotrypesis tridentata. The sequence goes on from JACCIB010000057.1 coordinate 275,559, forward strand.
ATAACACGTGTAAACTAAAACGTTCGTAAAAGCTTTTAGCATAGAGACAGCTGCGGTACACATTAAACATGAAGCTCTGCGTATAAATGTACGTTGCACAATATATGTTGCACAAGATGAACGAAAAATAACTTCGTATTTACATGTGTATGTGCGAATAAATTATTCTAGTTTCAAATAAATTTTCTGTACAGTTTAATGCATAATCCTTGGCTTACTTTCTTGAAGCGTAAATTTTAGTGGGAAAGCTCACTACGAATAATCACAGAGTGCCGTCCCGTACATTTCCAAAACAACAATATACTCTAATCAACCTATTCACTATAGGGATCAGCTTGCAATTAAAATTAATTAGCGAATTCCAATCTCACAAATATGTGTTTGAAAATTCTAAAGACCATTTCCCAAGGTCATATACATGCCACGCAGGTAGAAAACATCCGCAGAGAGCATAGCTCTGCCTCTGTTCTTAATTACCCAAGCGGAGAAGGTCGGTGATCGCGCTAATTCATTTTCCCCAATTATCCCTGGCTTACGCGTCGATGGTTAACGGCGCGAAACCGCGAAACGGCGGGTCGTCGAGCCGAATTAACGGCGGTGCGAGGCTCGGCCATATAACTCGGCCGACACCACCGCGCAGCCTTCTAAATCTGCAGCCGCGACTGTCGGCTCTGGGAGAGTTAATTAACGCGTCAGTGCGCGGCCACGCTGACTCTTTAAACTTCCGCGGAAGGGGCTTCTCTCTACGTATACGCGTATTTTGGGGGTCCAGAAATCGATAATTTTTTTTCCACGCTAGAGGTTTTGGACCGATCAGACTTTCTTCTGATAGTTGATAGATAGTCAAGAATGCAGAGGAACGTGCGGGAAACATGGAACATTAGAATTTAACATGGGAAGGTATACGGAAAAAAAGAAAATCGGCATTCGGATTTTTATTTACTTTTTTTTTGTCAAACAGACATAACTTTTGATCAGAGCATCGAATCTGAGCATATTTTTTTAAAATTAAAGCTCTTTTGTTGTACTTTATTGTGGTGCAATTTGAAATTTTATTTGTACCTCGGAAACATTCGTAGTTGTCATTAGTCCAGTATTTCGACGCATTAATTTTTTGTAAAAAGAAACGTAAAATGACTCAGAAATATGGTTTGTAGTAACTTTTCCGATGTTCCTCTGCACTTTTGACTATCTTTTGGCTTACAGAAGAAAGTCTCATCGGTCCGAAACGTCTAGCTTTAAAAATAAAATTTCGATTTCTGGATCCCCGAAAAGTGCATTCGACGGTTTCGACGAGCCTGGGATAAAGTTCTCTTTGGCTATGTTTTCATTTCTGTTTTATCCCAATGATTTTCGAGGAATGGGAAAAATCGAGGTATGGCGTTGTCAATTTTACAATGTTCGACAGGGAAGTGATGTTTGAAGCGTTTTATGAAGCTAACGCTGTAATTTCCATTTCACTGTGCGTACGCGTGTAACTGCTTTTGCAGTATTAAATTGATACTGCTCGGCACATGGAATAAAATCGTTTGTCGATTTCAGAACTGACGCTGTATCAATTTCTATTCTGTGACGACAGGCAGTAGGTAATCAATTTTGAATGTTACTGTGCTTACACGTTTGTGTGCGCTTTGAAACATTTTCATCTAACGTTTTCAATAGAGATACAATCGCTTACATAGCGTTACGAATCGTATTTTCCACTTAACGCTGTATCAATAATAATCTAATTTAACGAATATGATTGCGCATAAAAACAAATTCATTATTTGCTTACAATATACAATTTATAGATCATCATTAAACATCAAATTTATAATTGCTCATTCTCTTTCTAGGAACGTCACAAAGTCGCACAACCTTTGAAAGCATTTACATTTTAAGAATATATTGAAATCGTTTTAGAAATTATATGTTTCACTTGGTGGTGCCTTTTAAATCCACAACTAAAGTAGTTATTTGTTGTTTGTATAGAAAAGTGTTTCAAATAGAGGTTAGAACATCGTTATTGGAGGCCCTGGAGGCATTTAAGTTTGTTGCATCAAAGTTTCCAATCTGTCTAAAACATTACTATTGTTGGGGCTGAGGAAGGGGGGTTAGTAACGCAAATACCGAGAACTTAGCAAGCTGTTGTTCATCATCCTTTTATTAGTCAAAAAATCTCCAACTTCTTACATCGTGTGTACAATCCGTGTAATTCGACTCCCAATCCCGACTAATTCTCGCATCTGTCACTTTTTCTATCTTGAAACTGCATTTTCTCTTTCCCGGTACCTTTTAGAGCCTTTTTCGGCCTCATCCGTAATCCTTAAGCCTTCCCCATCAATACTCTTCCTCGACACCGTAGAACCATAAAACGTTCGTCGAGGACCTCTCCAGCTCGAACATTTTGGGAACGTATACATGTCAACGATGTCGATAATTCAAATCTAGTACAAAAAATACACCTCACGTTCATCCACAATTATTCAGGCACTATCTTATAATCATAGCTATATATTTTCAAAAAAACAAAAATTTTCAAAAAATATGTTAATATCTGGGAGCTTCAGTGTCAGCACCATCGGGATGGCTCCTGAACTCGTTGAAAATTGATGCGATAGTGTGACATTTTAGTCCCAAAAGAATTTAGGAGTAAATCGCAGTCGTGTTGCACCCTGTTAAAAATAACTGTAGAGCCCTGTTAAAAATAACTCTACGTCAAGAATAATACAACTGAGCTGCAGCAGAAGCTATTCACAAAATTTCAACAATCCCATCATCCCACGGACGCTCGCGCAAATCATTTCGAGCAAAGTATCCAGAGCTCGCCGCATATATAATTTCAGGGTAAACCCGCTCTCCGCATTTCGCTCGACGGACCGTCCAGGAGCACACACATAGACACACACAAGCTGATTTACGAGCGGCCAACGAGTGCGTCGACCCGTTAGACGCCGTCCTCGTCGCGACTTCCTTTATTCTTGTATGATTTATACGAGCGAAGCCTATATATTTAATTTCGCTCTCTTTCAGACACGCGCGTCGCTGCTGGGGCTATCGGCAGCACGTAAATATGCAGTTTCATTGTGGCGAGCCGAGAGGAAGCCGATAGTATTTATGGGACGGCGCGGTTTTGCTGCTGCTGCTGCTGCTGCTGCTACTGCTGCTACTGCTGAAGACACCATTTATGGTTATTGAAATATGCATGACGTTGAATTTAAGACGAGCTTTAGATTTCAATACAGTGCCATAAGTTATAAGCATATAAGTTAGGGGGGCTCATCAGAGAGGGTAGAGGCTTTTTATTCATTTATTTACGCTACTGTGCTTAAATCTCGAAAGAGAATGGAAAACTGAGAACAATATTCCATTTCAACCGTCTGAGATGCTTTAGATATTAATATTGCTCGACGATGTAGCACAAAATACAGAAATCTTGATAAATTTTCATACCATGTCAGTAACTGAAAGCTTATTTTTTATATTGGGTAATGTTAAGGAGAAACATTGCAGCGATATGTAAATGTAAGCGTGACAAGGACAAGTCACGAAATCGAATTAAAATTTAGTTTCAAAAGAGAAAATTTAATTTTCAAAGATACCCCTCTTTTTGTTGATGTGCCATATTATTATCGTGATATATTTATACAAGATATCTTTATTTTGCTTCGTGGGGATGAATTTATGCAAATGAAAAACAAAGTACAGATGCTTACTCAATTGACAATTACATAAGTGAGTTTTAAAGTTGACTCGGTAACTTCACAGGCGCTTTGTTCTCGAAGTATACTTCGTTAAATCTGTTAAATTCAATAACTCTAGTATGTAGCAACTCAGCAAAAAGTTTAATTACGGTCATTCGGATAATAGACTTGGCCCAAAATTACAGTATATAAAGTGCCGGATACATAAAATTTGATTTTGGAGATATTTGGAATAAAACGTGTCAATGTAGCGTTGTATTGACATTTATTTTCTCTTAAGACAATTATCTTTGAAAGTATAAACGCGCTAATATTATGCCCTATGCACCACTCGATAGAAAACTTGAATACAAAGATGAATAAGTATGTGTCATTATCACTAAAGTCCAGAATAGCAATATAGGCCTCTTTAGTTGGCAAAAATAATGTATGATGTGTGTATTTGAGTCTGATGTGTGTATTTGATTTGTAATCTGATTTAACCGGATTAACGTTGTCCTATTGTTCAAACTAATAAATCAATTCATTTTATTTTCAGCTTGTAATTAGCGTCCAGACCCTCTTGACCCCTTAATTACCCATACATACAACATTAAGTTTTTAATTTGAAACACGCGCTCAGATGAATAGGCCATTATGCACTGAGCGCATCGATGTATCAAAAGCTCGTTGCACAAAACGCAGCCAAGGCAGCTTATATAATTAGCCGAAGAGCCTCTCCATCGCAAATAAGCTTCCGCGCTCGCGCAAGTCTCGAGTCAGTGGCAGGCTTCGTACATAATTTTCTCTTTATTTAACTGAAGCGTTATCGCGCTCTCAAGTTTCCCTTCTCTCCGCCCGTTATTCCGCGAATGATTCATGAGGACCGCCGTACCGCCACGGCCAATACCATTGTCAAAAGCTCTCACGTTCTTCGATTTCATCCGGGGTAGAGAGTGAGAGGTGAAAGGGGAGGGGGAGGGGGAGCACGTGAAAATTGCAGCTCCACTGCATCGAGAGCGAGGACTTTATTTAGCCTGGGATCTTTTTGTTGCGTGATTTTTTTTTGTTTGTTTTTTTTTCAATCGAAGCTGCCACGGGAGATTGAAAAACGTGTAAAAGCCAAACAAAAAAAGTCGAGCTGTGTAAAAAGCAATCAACTATGCGGTTTTAATCGCGTGAAAGGCGAGGCGTCGAAAATCTCCATAAACCGGAGTTATACGCCTAAAGCTAATACAATAATTCATCAGATTCGCACCGTCACGTCGCGTAAATCGACGGGTTTTGTTTCTGCGCTGCACGGAAACGCGCCGGGCATCGCTCGGTTGATCTGCCGGAACGTTTCCGCTCGAAAGTTCGGAATGTTTCGCTTTCTGTTTGCGTCGGGCTTGCTCTTTCCCTCGGTTCTTTTGTTTGGCTTCCGAGCCGAAACAAGATTGAACGAACGGTACAGTTGTTTGGCTTAACTGAACTTTTCTACTCTTCGCTGCGGTTTTTTTTCTAAATTAATAGTATCGTATTTTTAATATATACCTTCATATGTGTTTACACACTGCTTTGTGTAGGGAAGGTATTTATCGTAGTATCCTACAATTTATTTCTGAAAGTCAATTTTTCCGTTAGGCCATGTAAATTCCATTTGTTGCTAGAAACATTGTTAACCTGTGTGAGCAACTTCCAACGCATTTCGCGCGTTGTTTTAGGAGTACACAATTATATTTAATTTATGTTACATACCAATTGAAGTATTTTTTATTTGATCTTTAAATTTTTATTATTATTTTTGCTATTTGGAATAGTTTTTTTTTAATAAAAATTTCGGTTTTTAAGACCTTTTTAATAAATACATGCATAAAATTGATTAACTACAGTTATTCATATCTCTGATAGAAACGGAACCCAGTCATTGGCCATTCTTTGAGTTATTAACCTCAGAATTAGTGAAAGTTAAGCGGTGTTTAAGCCTCTCAAATTAAAACTTATTCTTCTGCATTGTTTTAAAATGAATGATACTTAAAGTATCATTAGCATAATTTAAAATTTATAAAAGCTTTGGTGTCTAATTATGCGAATTTATATTTCGTGGTTGGGACAATTTTATACAATTGACTTCTATCAGAAATAAGTTTTATTACCGATAAAAGAGCTTGCAACAATTTTTTCTTAGTTTAAGAAAAATGATTAACGATGAAAAAAAATCTACCAAACGGGCTCGTCCGCCTTTTCTATAATACACAGCTTACGAACTCCAGCGACGGTGCACGTTAGGAGCCTTTACCCTACGCCAAACTAGCTTCGAGTGCATGCAAGTTTAAAAAGCTCAGAGCTTTTGTACAAAAGAATTCACATTAAAATATCATCTACTTGCCCGCGCGCATGAAAGTTAATTCAGCCATGTGTATCCTCTCGCGAAACGGAGCAAAAAAGAAAAGACGGATTCGCCTTGCCTAATCGAAAAAATTCGCGTCGTGTAGGCAAACAAGCTCTCTCGCCCCGTCCCTCTATCTCCGTGCAGCCGTCATTAAAATTCTCTTTCCGCGCGGCGCTTTGCACTTCTCATTTAGCTAAGTTGGAGCTAGGAGGAAAATAGAGCCGAGAGAGAGAGAGAGAGAGGGAGAGAGAGAGAGAGAGAGAGAGAGAGAGAGAGAGACGGGAGAAAAAAAGCTCGCCGTCAGTTTGGTGACACGTCCGTTTGACGCGCGGCCGGATTAACACGCGAGTGCGTCGCAATGTGTCCAAAGAGACACACTCGCCGAGTAATAGAGTGAGACACGGGAAAACAAGACGGGCGCGAGATAAACAGGTTAAGAGAAGTGGACGCGTGTGCGAATGTGATAAGGCGCGCGCACGCGCGTCCGGGCTCCTATATAAGAAGTGGAGGCGGCTCGTTAAAAATGTGCTATACACACGGGGCCTCCGGTTTTCTTCGTCTTCGTCTTCCAGACCCTCCTCCTCCTCCTCCTTCTTTTTTGATGGCACACCGCTCGTCTCCAGCTCCCGCGCGCACTGTCATGAGACACTCGCGAATCTTTTATGAGGGCGAGGAGATTATGCATGGCACTTATGAGAGCGAGGAGTTTCTTGATAGCATAATAATATAAACACCGCCTCGCTTTTTGGACTCCGCGAGCATGAAGCCGACGAAATTATGCATTCAATCTTTTAATTCTAATTAGAGACGAGGTATATTCAGCTCTCGAGACGGCGTCGGCTTATCGGCGCTAAGTCGAGCTCTGGCGATGCGTTGCTGCCGCAGAGACGAGCAGTTGACAGTATATAATAATAAAATTAACAGCAACGAGGATAGAGCAGGCCTCGAGAGAATTATATTTGATCGAGAATCAATGGGCGATAGTTTGCGCTCACTTCGAGGTAATAGACCAGAGCCATTATTAGGCTCGTGCTCGGTTTCTCTATCTACTCCTCGCAATTCCAATAACTTGATAGGGATCCTCCGGATGTCAAAGTGAAATGACAAATTGCACGATCTTAGTTCATACTTCGAGCTATTGGTCGGATGTCGTAACGTCATTTCCTCAAAAGTTTCGGCGTATTGTCTTTGCTTTTGATGTGAAACATTCGCTGGTGGCTTATTGGGAGGATTTTACCTATTCTCTCTGTGCTTGCATTTTCAAATTATAGTCTACCATAAACTCAGCGCTTATTAATGTTGTTAACGAACGAGATGCTGACATTCTTGCGTTATTTAAATAAACACTGCGGGATGACAAAGAATCTATAGTTATCTTATTGATTTAATTTATTTAAAATTATTTTAAATCAGAGTTCATGATCAGCTTCCAATGACTTGAGCAATAGACTTTTCAATGTTTATTTTACAGGCGATGATTATTGACATTAAGGAGACGAAGCATTTTGAAAACATAAATAAAATTAACGAATTCAGATGAATGGTAATTTTTAAAATAAAAGTAAACAATTTCAGTTGTCTGAACTTGCACAAATTTTTCCACTTACCGTAAGATTCCTGACCAACAAATGAAACAAAATAGCTGATTCATTTTGCAAAATGGTTAAATATATGTCATACGATAGTTCGAGGACTTATTCCCTTTTAGCTGTTGGTACACATGAGCGAGCAGTCGAGATCTCGCAAAATCCAGTCACTCAAGTGAGCGACTTCCCTTGCACATACCTGTGTGTACTCTCACATACGACACTCTCACCGGCTCACTAATTTTAGCGTCAAGCGCCAACCACTGAGGTTGTTTGCGCCTCTCTACTACCGGAAGCGCAGAAGGAATACACGCACAGCCGGAAAACCCCTATGGGTTGTAGGTCGACGTGTTCAAACGTTCGCGTATACCAAGCAGCCGCATCTTTGTTTGCATATATGCGCAAATCTGCAACTAACTGGAAACAACTGGAGTTTAGCAGTTCATTTTCTTTTGGGAATTTTTGAAATGGATATTATGTGCGCATCAATTACGTAAGACTTATACATTTTTTGAAAAATATGGAACTAATCCTAGAAATTAAGATAGCTTGTATTATCTCAAGAAAAATAAGATATGGCAGAAGATGTTAAATCGAAAATAAATACCTAGATTGGATAGCCTGATAGAAACGTGTCTATACGAATGTAAGCATAACGAAATGTATGAAAAACTGTTCCAGTGTTTTTATAAAAATTTTTATTCCAACTTCTGATGCACTTAAAATTGTAGATTGAAGAATTGACTACTCGAATAGATTAACTTCCTTCTCAACAACATCATAACATATCAATAGTAAAGAAACTTGGAATTCAAAGTTGTTTGCAGTTGGTAATGGATTTGCACATATGTGACTCTTTTCGCGTGCACATGACAGGATTTAGAATTTCATGCGGCTCACGAGATTAATCCACTGACTTTGGATGTCAAGTGGTGATGGTTCAAAGGTTGATAGGGTTATCAGTCACTCCAAAGATCGCGGTTACGCCGCTATTTGGAAAGCTCTGCGATTTGCATAGCAAATATTTGACAAGTTACACGATATAATTTTGTTACTGAGGTATATTATACATATATTATATAGAATTCACACCTTTCATTTAATATACTATTCAAATATACAGACAAGCAAAATTAAATTAATAAGCATACCAGATATATTGGTACATTTTGTATGCGCGGTACGAAAAATACTATTGACCACGTATTTTTCAAAATAAATATGTCTATCTACCCACTTTTTAAGATTGTAATTACGTTTTGAGTGATGAACATTTATTTTTCTCATTGAAACTAAGTTATATGTCAAGATCTCGATATTAAATAAATTATAGGAACATTAAATCATCAGCATTAGTCAGCTTAGCATGATTTCTATATATCATGCTGAGTTACTGCCGCATCGTGGAGACGATATATGGGCGTAATATGTTACATGATCTGCCACAAAACATAAACTATAAGACATTCTAGGTACAACCTGTATTGGATTTCCTACTCCAAGAAAATATATGGGAGTAAGAGAATTAAGGGAGCTTTCTAGCGTGACTGATCAAAATAATTGATTTTTTTGCGCAAACCATATATACAATATGTGTAGAATACGCATATAAAATATATTATCGAAATTCGAAGCCGTTCAAAAGTTACAGTCGTAAACAGAAGACTATTTTCTTATTAAGGGTTATGCAGAAAAAACTTTAAACGTCGTGTTTTTCTCAAAACGTGATTTTTCGAAACTGCTGTCACGATTCCTCTAACACTATGCTGAATCGATGTAGCTCAAATTTTTAAAGCAGCTTCAGTATATATTATTCTGCAAAATGAACTAAAATAATTAAGATTGGTTCGTTCGTTTTTTTATGACCTAAATAAACCTCCAAAAAGTGTCAACATTTTTTTCTTAAAAAATAAGTCAAAAACTTATTTTTTGGAATTGTTCAATTATTTTAGTTTATTTTGCAGTTTCAAAAATCATGATAAAAATATCGGTTGAATTTTTTTTCGGACAAGCAGAACGGTCGCAATTGTAACAACAGTTTAGCATCTTTCTTTTACATGCGTCTCTGTTGCACGTCATATTTCCCTTCTTATTAGAAATATCAACATCAAAACATTCAGCAATATTGTTTAAGAGTTAATAAAAGAAGTTGTATTAGTTATAAATTATCTTACTTTGATGACTTTCCTCATTCTAGAATTATTACATTACTCTGACGCCTTAGTTTACCAGATATTCCATAAAGCTTTCACAACTTCAAACATCGTATAAAAAAAAACTCGTCGACACGGCCAATATCTCATTCGCCAACGTAGCTGTCGTTTAGTAATGTCCTACTGCTGCGTCGTGTCATTTATACCTGCGGCATGTAAACGCATCGGAAAAACTCGGCTTCTCCTCCACCGCGTCAACTTTCTTTCCTCTCCAGCCCCCAACAACTAATTTTCCCCCGAAGAGAGTCCAGGATTTATGGGCCGCGTATTACCATCATAAGATCGCAAAAGGAGAAGAAACAGCTCCCTTGCACGTGCTCTCTCGCCGCACGCGCGCGCAAATAAAAGAATCGGAGGCAAGGCGCGCACATTTACAGACGCACACACACACATAGCGCGGGGAAATTGCAAAAAGCATCGAGTCTGATGAGTACGCCTGCGAGAGGGCAGTTTCGATCAGCTCGTAATACTGAGGGAATAAAAACGCCGCTACCGAGTGTCCGAACGGGATTAACTTTACGATGGCCCTATACTACACAGTCCAGCGGCAAGAAGAAGAAGACGAGGGCAGAGTAGCACAGAGTAGAAAGAGAATAAAGCGAAATAGAAGCACGCGCACGGAAAGAACAGCGCAGTATAGCGACTTTAGTACCTCGCGTTAACCGACACAGAGGGGGGGGGGGGGTGGGGGTGTGGGGAGAACGGGTTACATTGTTCGCAGGGCAATTTCGTCACTCCTCTATATCTGTCGAGTGCAGCGCACCTGTGCCGCCTCGGTAAACCTACGATGTAACATGTCATACCAACAAACGATTCGAAAGTCAGATGCGATTCTAAAAGCACAAGCTATGCACTCGACTCGCCAGATTTAAATGCTTATTCTCTCGCGTTTATGAATTATAAGACAAGTGCCATCCGAGTTGGCGTTTCTAGTAATTAATGTTGCGGCACTGCAGAGTTTCAAAGTGCACGTGAAAATAGTTATATATTTTTACGCTGGCTGGCGCTCGGTTTGTAAGTATTACAGTTGCGTTTATGGCTTATTTTATTGCAACTGAAAATGGCTCTCAGATATATAAAAAAATGTACGAATAATCAGTGTATCAATAGAAAAATGACAAATATCTCGTGAAAGTTGTTTGTAAGAGCTGACAAAAGATTTGAATAGAAACTTTGATCATATCATAATGTTATATTTAATTGACCAAAAAATTGAGTTACGAAAAGTTCAAAATATACTGTGTGGAGTAGCAGTTTTTAAAACTTGTAAAATTACCGTAGTTGGAATGCATGTTCATTAAGAAAAAATGTCATTCACAAAACAATAAAATTTAATTGTGGTTGTTTAGAACAACGTTCAGAGACAATAGGTCGTAAAGTACAAATTCACACGCGATACAGTAATATCGCTTAGAAATTGTCATTGTGACTCTATGACGGATGGATCGCATGTCTAATGGATTAGGAGGTAAAAAATGAGAAATTGACTTATCTATATAGTGTTGAAACTCGTGCTGAAGTTAAATCTGTGGTCTTGACAGAGTCGACCTGTTACGCTTTGTACCCTGATGTGCGCCGAGAATACTTTGTCGCGGACGAAAATGAGTTTCTTCCAGCTGGACAGCTCGCAGTCGACGACTGAAGGGGCTTTAATGTGAATGCTCAGTCATGTTACTTTGAAGACCTTTGCAGAATTGTAGATTTATTTAAGGATGAATTACACCAAATGTTCTAACTTTTTGATTTAGCTGTGCTATTTTCTAAAATTTTTCTCTAATCTTCGGAACAAAAACAGAGAAAGTAAGATTTGTAAATTGCGCCACTTTTACCGGATAGAATTCGTAACGTTGCAAATAAATGATTAAAATGCGCTTTTTTGAAACGCATCTTGCGCACCAGATTTTTCAAGTTAGGCGAAGTAGAAAATTTCTGTGTTGTTATTCAACCAAACTAAAAAAAAGTAATGACGTCTGATTTTCCAAACATTTTTTTTTTCTAATTTAAAAAAATAAAATAATCGATACTTGTACTGAAATGTACTAAACCAATTTTGACTTCAAAAATTCATTAGACTAAAAGAATGAATCTATCGCTGAAAAATGCATTTTCCATTTTTTAAAAAGTATCAAAATTTTTTTTGGAAAATTGGAGTCCATCACGTTCCTAGTTTAGTCGACTATAAGAACGTACAGATTTGTTGGTTAGCCTAAGTCAAAGAATCTGATGCACAAGAGAAATCAAGCTTTCAATAAAACCCATAATTCTTAACAATTCATTTGCAATATTTTGAATAATATCCGTTAAAAATAGCTGAAAATTTACAAATCAACTTTACGAATGTCCCATAAGTCGAGCCTGAAAGCAGAAGTAAGAAGAAAAAAAGCACAAAAAATGGACGAAAGGCAGGCCCGCTTTCCCCTACATATACATGATATATACACACTCCCCGTGGTAATTGCCAGAGCCAAAGCTTTAACGTCGATCGCAATGCCGGCGCTCAGTTATTCGTGTCAGCGGACCGAGGCTTGCGCGCGCGCGGAGCCGGCAAATACACGCGTAAACGCACGTGCCGTGTATACCTGCCTTGATGTTCTGCTCGGATTGGACACGCCTCTGTGGAGATTAGGCAGAATTGCAGTGTAGCCTGGCTGCAGCGCGCACAATCGTCGGGGTCAGCGAGCATCAAAGTCCGCGTATACGTCTGCATGCGCGCGCGCGCGCGGCTGTGTGCAGCGCAGTGCCCCGGGAGAGCTGCACTTGAAACGCGACAATTATCGTTGAGTAATCGTTCGATCGTTTCGCGCCGAATGCGGGCGCGCGCGCGCGCCGTTGAAGAATATATATATATATATATAACGCGAGAGAGCGCACCGTCCCGATGCGTCAGCGCTGACAAGAAAATATGACGTTTCCACTTCCTCGAGTAACTGTGCTGGTGCGCACTCGGTTTCCGCCTCTGCTGCACCGCGCACCGCCTGATGCTCTCTACTTCTGCAGCGTTTATATAGTGCTCCCGGCGTTTCTCGCGGCTCGCTGAATTTCGCGTGATTTTTCTGCCGCGCGGCAATCGTTGCTAAAAGTATGTCAATTACATGCGGATATCGCGGCTATCGAAAATCGACGAGAGAGAAAGAGAACGAGATGAGAAATATATTGCGATTGGCAAGTTCAAAGCGGTCGTCGCTTTTATCGCTCGCAATGCGCGCGCGATTTATGATTAAAGCGAGCAAGGTAAAAACAATTCGCGGCGAGCGCGAAACACAGGTGGGAACAAAGCGATCTTTGGATTTAAATTATACGCACACAGGTGCATCGCGTGTACAATTATGTCGCACAGCCGACTACGCAAGAACTCTCGCGTTAAACGGATTACGCGTCGACTATAGACTCGGAGCTTCGCGGCGGCGGTTGCTTAAGGAGCGCTTTGTCCCGAAACGGAGAGATATTTGCGATTGTCCTTACAGCTGCATGTCTGCATAATATCGAATCTCTTTTAATTAATCTCACGGCTATAAATCTTCGTTTCAAAGAAAAGGACACGTCAAAGCGGGTGCTTAAGCTCATTGTCTCTCGGCCACGGTGTGCACAGGTACTTCTCCATCTCTGTGCAGAGAGCCAAGAGGGAGAGATAGTGACGGTTTGCCTCTTGTAACGACGTCCAAGTGGATATTAAAGGCAGCGGCAGAGCTTCTCTTGCATTAGGATTCCGGATCCATCCTTAATCTGTCCCGTGATCTTCGTCCTGTGTGCCGTAATTTCGCAGCCTCCATCACGTGCACATACGCACGCTGGAATTACATTTGTGTGTAATGACGGGTTCAGGAGGGCTGGCGGATATACCGCGCGATTCTTACTTTACGTACCGGCTCGCATGACTCGGGCAATTTGTCCTTTGATGCCGAAACGCTTTGGCTTTAGTGGTTAATTTCGTCGTTGTGCGTTTACGGTATCGAGTTAAACAAAACAGTTGCGCAAGTCCAGAGACACGCGCGCGGCATAATGTATAATATCGTTCGCGCGCACTTCCGGGGAAAAGTAACGAATTATAGTTGTAGCTCGTTGTGTGTGTACACACGTGGTTATATACGGATGATAATAATTATAATCGTATAATATATTCATGCATAGAAATATACTCGCCGCCGTCAACGATGATCTTTGCTAATGAAAACTCACTCCCGCTTCCCGGCGACAGCCAATATCCGGGTAAAAGGTGTACACCGCTGTTTTACGATAACACATTCCGATAGGATTATCCTTAATCGCGTATTAACAAATTTAATAAATTATCTATCCCGCCTAGCTTCGGACTGATAACCGACCACTGACCGCCGCTTTTAACGCGATATAACCTGCCGCGTGACGGGTATCAGCAAATATTTTCGCTGATGGTCCCGTTTTTCTCCCCCACCGCTACCCCCGCGCTTCCCCGCGTGCACGTATACCTGTATATACATCTGCGCGAGAGCCGAAAACACGCGCGGCTGCCGGGAGATGCGCTGCGCTGAAATTAAATCTGGCACAGAGTCACCGAGAGAGAGAGAGAGAGAGAGCTTCCTCCGCCATTCATTGTTTTGTACATGTCCAAGAAGGGCGAAATTGTAATAGCCCTCCATTAACCAATGCTACTGCGCTGCACTTCTCCCAGCCGGGATAATAGCTTAGCCTGTTTTATGTGGCTATTTGCCATGCGATTACGCCGCTTTATGCCGCTCGCGCGCGCGTTATATCAGGCACCCGCCCTTCCACCCCCCGCCCCTACTTTTCTCTCCAGGATCTATAATTGAGATTTTATCGCCGGGGCGACCCCCTAAAAGCTCGCGCGCGTTTTCGATATGCCTATCTCCGCATCGCTAAAACCGTACGCACGTACACGCGCACTTTCGCATGATTCTTACGCAGTGCTGTACTCTCGCTGTGTATATGTAAACTCGTTCGGTAGAGTCGCTTTTTGTCAGCGGTGGCTCCGAGAGCTAGTTTCGGTTATGGGCACTTTTTGATGCTATTGTTACACTGGCTGGCCGTAAGTTGTTTTGCTTGTTGTTGCTGCTGTTCGGCGGCGGTGTGGCATAGCGGAACAAAAAAAGTAATAAAACAAAGGCGAACAAGGCGAGCTCTCGCAGAGTATAAATGGATTTGGGATGTTAAAGTGGCGTGATGGTCGGGAAAGTGACTCTTAGGTTAATTAAGGTGGAAAAAATTGCGGATTATTAAGGTTTTGCGCTTCGCTTTTTTTGATTGCAGGAAGAAGTGAGGATATTGCAGGTTCGCGTGGAGACGGAGGATAGCTTTCTTCTATAGTATGACCGGGGAGAAGGAGGCAGCGTCGCTACGAGAAATTGGTGAGTCCTGATTGACTGCTTTAACGTTGGATATGTAGATAAAGCGATTACTGCTTTTCGAATTTGTATTAACTTTAGCGTTTTCAATGAGAATATTGATAAAAAAAGGGAACAAAATAATTCGACTTAAAAGTAATTATTTAATAAATACAAAGCTTACTTTTAAAATTAAGTTGTAAATGAACATCAATTATTTTATTCTTACAACGTAAACAATGACAATCCATAGAGAAAAAAATACAGTTTTACTAAATAAACATAAAAAACTTCCATTATATTGATTATATATATATATATATATGTGTGTGTGTGTGTGTGTGTGTGTGTGTAGTGTGTGTGTGTGTGTGTGTGTGTGTGTGTGTGTGTGTGTATGCACTATAACGTATTCACAGATTTCTTCGGCATAGTTGCTAGGAACTTTGTCGGAGTGAAGTTGATGAGAGAAGTTGCTTCCTACAACGTTCAACCTACTAATACCAGACAGTTAGACAAGAAGTTAACCTAATTCGAACCTTATAATACTAACCAGTACTAGCTCGCCAAAAATCGCGCAATCACTAGCACAGCTGTGCAAGTGCCTTGCAGTGAAAATATTTCAAAATTTCTACAGCGATCAATGCAATCGAGTTTTAGAACGGAAAATATCGAAATAATTTTCAAACGGAAAAACTACTAACAGAGTTATGCAAACATTTTTGTATTTCTAGTGATAATTTATACATTCGCACAAAAAATCGGTGTGTGTACTTTGAATAATACATCATGTCAGTATAAATAGCTGCACCGAATCGATAGTAAGTAGCTATATCAAGATTCGGTCAGACAGCTGCTACTGTATGTATAACGGGTATCCCGATAATTTCATTCATCATTTGCATGCAATAATATTAGGGAGCGATTCACTGGAACTCTGTTGAAGGGGACAAATATACGAGAATACGAATAAAATGTCTGCATTATTCTAAAATACAGTGATATACTTGTATTAAATAATGATTTTAAGATAAATATGTTAAAATTGATTTCAAAATTTAATTTGACGATAATCATTGTACAATAATAATACTAATATACAAAATAGCGATATAGTAATTTAGCAATACTGTCAAGAATGTGAAAGAATTTTTTAGAACAATTTAATTTTGTCAGCTACTGCAAATTTACCTACAGTTTTTTCGTCAGAAAACATTTTTGCAAAAATCCATTTTTTTCTTAAAAGTAGTTTTCTGAAAAAAATTTAAAACATGACAATTACTATGTGCTTTTCGTTTAGTTGCATAAACAGCAATATCGAATATTTTTGAAATTGTATCAGTACGATTTCAGATTAATGAAAACTACCATATCTATCAACTCTTCGCAGCACCTACAAAATATATTATTAAAAATGTATTATTGTTCCATTCACGACATTAATTTTTTACTGTCGACAATACAAAGCTTTTCTACAGTACAATTTAAAGTTCTTTGAAGGTTCTGATATGAGCGGTTATTACAAATAAAATAAAATAAAAGGTTGTAATTCAATTAGTAAAATATTAATTTCGTTCGTACGAATAAAAACAACCCATGAACTAAGTAGTTACCTTGGGTAGGAATGTTTCTGACATTAGGACACCTCTATGTTGACACCTGTATGTCACTTACATCTAAGTGTCGTTTAAAGTAGAAGTTCCAGTGGTTCGGATTCCTCCGTACACAATCTGTGGATTGTGTAGCTAAACTGTTGGTCTAGTTAAGATGTATGCGTGCACTAAATTCCGACGTGGTGCACTTGCATGGCGACTCTGGGGAACTTCACTGGCCGGCACACTGTTGCATAACATCGGGCAGCTGTATAAGGGAGTATGGGTGAGCTATAATAAAAACAGTAGCCATTTTCCACACCCGCATTGAATTACAATATATTATCATATAGGGAGGATAATATACATAGAGAAGACCAAGGCAATATTGCATACGGGACATTTTTGTAAAAAGTACCAAGCAATCAGTAACGTAGAACGGTTTGTTATCCTGTAAGTCAGACTATTCATGAATTGAAAATGATGAAAAGTTGATTAATAATCAATTGCTTTAAAAATAATTTTATAAAAGTAAGAGAACTTTTATATGTTCTGTTACGGTTAAAATGGTAAAAAGATCATAGGGCAATCTTAAATCCAATATGGGGCTAAACTTGAAACTCGAAATAAAAACGACTCCTTCCTTTTTTACGGCTACAGAATGCTGTGTAATTACAAAAGACGATCATATAACTTTATACGTGGCAATCAAAAGATATTGAAAGCAGTAGAGGCTGTCAACGTTTTTAAAAGCTCACAGTCTAACTGTAAAGCTGTATGTAAGTAGAGTATGGATTCGTTGTTACACTGGAAAATAAAAAAAGAATCCCTATCGAGTTTACTTCTTTGACTATTTTCAGTTACGTTACAGAACAATTCTGATATGAATAATTTCTACATTAAAATTTTTGAATTATTGATAATTTTATAGCCGTAATATTTTTTCTAAGGTGTGGAAACGCCATTTATATCCAGTAATTTAATAAGGCATACTCAAAAATATTAAAATAACATTTTCAAAGGTTGAACCAATCTTGATCTTTGATGATTCTTGAGGCTAATGAATGGGGAGTCAAAAAATATGGAAAAATTTGCTGTAATCGTTTTAGCACTCAAGATAAACCAATTCAGTTTAGAATAAAACTGTTCAAATTGGAAACTTTTAAAGAATGTAAGTATTCAACATAGACAACACAAGGGAAAATTGACATCTTATGCTATATACGGTATTCTTCTTCTACACATATATCCACCCTGTAAAACATAATAGAGGCGAATCTCTGTGACTTCAAACAATTTTCTAGTCAAGAAATCTCGTGCCAAGAATTGGTCGATAGAAAAGTCCTATTTAGGCACTTTCTACTTCCACCGAAAATCTTTATTAGGTTATGTCTACCTACGCCCGTACGGCATTACTTTAATAATCGACGAAAAATATAAAAGCACATGAAGAATTCATCCTCATACACTCGCTTTATAATAGAAGAGCCATCAGTCCCCTTAAATAATAACACGCTTGAATGGGGCTAAACGTCCGTCCATTTCCACTGCGATGCCTCGAGGCGCGTAAAGCGCGGCGCGGCTCCATCAGTCAATGTGGGAGCGACGGTGCGCCTCCTCATAATTGTTATGAAAGTAATAACGGAAGAATCTGTTTATCTCTGCCATGTAGCAGCAGCAGCTCGACTCACTGCCCGCGCCCAGAATCATTTACCATTGCCCGACTTGGTTACATTGTTGCTACCTCGCAGTAGAGCGAGGCTCGCTCCTGGAATCATGCCGAGAGAGAGAGAGAGAGAGAGAGAGAGAGAGAGAGAGCTTCGACTATCCATCCTCTGGCTTGGCACGAGCCTACACGCACGCATATGTGAGCTTGCTTCGTAAAGTACCGGGAAACGCGATGAAAAATGACGCGAACTCGCGTTAGAAACATAAAGATGCTACTGCGATAGGGGAGGATCTATGGCTGAAAGCTCTCGGAGGCGGACGCCGCCGCCGCCGACGCTTGCGATGTAGATCGATGGCATTTGGACAAACTCCTTCCGTGTGTGGGAGAAGCTTTTTTTCGGGAGCTCGGTTCGCGGGGAGTTGCGGATGGGAGATATATAGGTTGGTTATCGATTCATTCTCCAGTCCAATTCAGCCATGCTTGAACTTCTGCGATAAGGTTACGCGCGAAGTCAAGAGTATGCTGGGAATTTCCGTTGGTATGAAGGCAAAACCTGGATGTTCAGAGGATACGGGAAGAAATAGATCCTGAAGCAAACTTGTCAATCAAAAATCGAAAATGTCGAATCTGCCGAGAAATCACGAGCGCGCGTAGATCCTCGGCGTGGAGAGTCGCGCCTCTTGAAACCCTCTTTCCTCGCGTCTCGCTTGCCTTCTCCCACGCGCCGGCGTCAAAATCACGCTAACGCTCATTCGGAATTCGCGACGGGCTTATCTCCGCAGAAATTTCCCGATTTGGCTCGAAGCTTGCCTCGCCAACTTCTCTTCAAGAAGAGCAGTACTAGCAGCAGCAGTAGTACGAGCTTCCCGCCTCGTCGTGTTGGGAATTCCGAAGGAGCACCGAGATCAGCCGTTGCGTCGCGCGTTCCATAATTCAGGCTTAACTATATCGATCCTCTGGACTGCTGGAGGCCCGTTACTCTCGATTAAATGCCCGGCGTCTCATCCGATGCACGCCACATTGGCCATGACGCCAGGTTCTCTATATGCTTCTCGCTCTGTCCAAGCGTATGCACTCTCACGTTGTCTTGTTTACGATTACGGGAGAAGTTAGTGGTTCCTCAGTAAGTTCATTATGCTGATTTCCAGCATATATGGATTTACGGGGAGTCGAGTTCTAGGCGGATTTCAAGAAGAGCTCCTCACAACGGATTTCCAAGGGCTTGACTTCGACAGATCGCGCTGGAAACTGCGCATGTATAATCAAAGGCTTAGGTAACAATCTCTACTTGATATCATGTATACGATCCTCTCGATGCCTCGCGTGCCTTGGAATATTGATGAGCGATCGCCGTAGCATCGCCTTTTTCTAACTTTGCTCGAGTTCCTTGGAAATTTCGCATTGAACTTCTGATATTGGCAAAGTTCTCGGCAAGTTAAATGCTCTATTTTGGAGATCCGGTGTGTGCCTCTGCTCCAGATGAGCCGAGCTGGCTCTTGAAAAAAGAAATGCACATCAGGTCTTATAATAGCAGCATCGGTATAAGCAACAAGTTAATCGATGAATCGTCACGTGGACCCTCGTGAATTATGATAGAATGATAAAAAAAAGATTCTGCTAGTAGCCTCGAGAACCTCATTCCTAATTCATTACTTGGATAATTTCTGGTAGGGGTGGTGCTAAACGAAGTTATTATCATACCATTTGCAGTTTCGCTCCATCGAGTCCCATTGGAAATCAGAGAATCTCTTCTTATTCTCATCGTGGTCTCTTCTTCACCGGTTCCGCAAGCGGGAGACCAGATCACTTCTAATTCCGAAGTAGCAGAAGCTCCGACCTTAATTTATCTGGAAATCGAGCTGTGCCGCTTGATTCGCCAGTAGGGTTGGAAAAAAGACGAACGGATCGAGTGATAGATAAGGAAAGTTAAGTGGAGAGGAAGTGCATAAAAAGAGAGAATTAACTTCAGCTCGAGGCTTCGTTCGCGTTTTGGCCATGCAAGGATCTTTTTTGTTCTTCAATTTTTACTGGCTTAACAGATTTTTGTCAAATTCGGAATAGTACACAAGAGCACTAACTTTATTCGAATTCAAAAGCTTCTCAAGGTTGTTCGAAAATTCTTATTCTTCAAAGGAGATGCAGCGTTAGAATCTGTATGAATGGAATCAGAACCAGAGGTTCGTTACTACGTAACGTTACAGGATGTCTATACTTCAAAAGCATCCAAAGCCTTTTCCGATGATTCTTCAGAAGCTCTTTCACAGTCCGCAAGCAGCCGTGCATTTCATGTTCTCCATTGCAGTCGTAGCATTACTTCGAATTTGAATTTCTTACTTCAATATCAACCCATAATTCGATCCGTTTATCGTTCACAATCATGATTGCAGTGTCTTGTGCTCAGACCAATGGACTTCCCTGCGATGCAACTTGTAATGAACTATTTTTACCGTGTTATTAGAGCATCTGTTCGAAGAAACATCACTTTAGAATCATGAGATCCATTGTCTTTCTTCTTAACTCTCAAATTCAGAAAATAAAAAAGCGCTTACGTGTTTCAATAGCGTGTTAAACTGCTATTAAAGTTAACAATTATGTGCATACGAATTGCAAGGATATTCATAATTGCGATCGAGCAGATTTTGGCTGGTACTTTAACAGCAATTAACAAGCTGTAATGTTTACGTAGCTTTAATAGGAAAATCCTATGTTCGCAAGCTCGCAAATGCCCCTGCAATATACGATGTGGTAATATCTCGTGTCATATATTTACTCTTTAAAAAAGTGATTCGCGGAAGGCTTTCATCACGGATTCCATTGACAAAAAATATTTACTATAGAATGTGAATTGGAATCGATTTCCATCCGGGGTTGCTGCGGATGGATATGTATGCATCGAAAAATCAGCCTCGTTGCCATCAAAGACACTGCTCATCCATATGCTGAATGGGAATAAGAGAAATAAGCTTCGGGTTTCCGATTTAATTTTCCGTGATCGGCTATACGACTGCCAATCGCATACTAATTTTTTTTCGCAGACTCCGTCGTACGTGTGTAGATGAAGGGATGAGGAAGAGAGTAGGTCGGGAGAGATGAAGAGCGCTTTTCATTTCCCACGAGAGAGCTTTCGCAGCGGCTTCCTTTTCAATTTTCTCGATTGTTTCTATTAGGCTTGTTTGGTCCCCCGGTTATTGTCTTCAATTTTCATGCTACATTTGAGCATTTTAATAACTGATCGTCGGATTATTTTTTCAAATTTCAACTGTTTTCAATTTTCCTGACATTTCGAGGCGCAAGTGAATGCAAACAAAAATATTTATCTAACGTGCGTGTATACCAAACATTTTTTTATTTTTTATCGCAAACATCTCCCTTCTTCTCCAATGCAATATGCCATATCTCCGTTGAAATCTATTCCCAAACGATTCGATATGCTCGAAAAATTTCAGGGTTCACTAACATATTAAATTTAAAAATACTATTATATGAAAAAATATCTTACACGTGAAATCACGTACAGTACACAGCTCTTGCAAGATTTTCCTCAACATAGTAATTAAGCCCAAACCCAACCCAATATCCGACTAAGTCGTCCTCGCCAAAATTCAAGACCATTTCGGAATTCCGAAAAAAGGAAGGCGCCCACATTCACGGCGTCCCAAAATAACTAAGAGGATCCGGTAGCGAAGATTAGAGCAAACGCGAACGAGCAGCCACCGCGTCTTATCCGTTCCGTAAAACAGATTTTTTGCTGGCGTTAGAGAGACCTTCATTAGAATTTTCATTAGACACGGCAGCTGTTGCTGCTCGCTCGCTCCCTCTCTCTCTCTCTCTCTCTCTCTCTCTCTCTCTCTCTCTCTCTCTCTCTCTCCGACTAAAACAGTTAATTCATTCGGAGGGTCGGGGATAGCCGATGAATTTAAATTTGCCCGAATTGCAGTCGGCCGCGACATTAATACTATTCAAAGGTAGCTTAATCCGCACACGTGCTCTTTCCTGCTCCCTTTTCGTGTGTGTGTGTGTGTGTGTGTGTGTGTGTGTGTGTGTATATTTTCTCCAAACAATGCTGCGCTATTTGGCGGTTGTGAAGACGACGTCGCGAGAGAGACAGAGAAAGAGAGACGCAATGCTTTCAAGTTTTATCGCGTTCTCTCTCTCTCTCTCTCTCTCTCTCTCTCTCTCGCAACTTTGTCTTTTGTGAGTCAAATGCAGCAGCGCTGCTGTTGCAGCATTCTCTCTTCGTACTCCTCGTCTCTCTTTCCTTTCATTTCCTGCTTCACTCTGCACTTACCTACGCATCTGTACACTGGAAGGCATTCTCCCTCTATCTCTCCTTCTTTTCCCGGGCTTGTCACGCGCTACGGCTCGCTCCTTTTCGCCCCTGTATACGCGCACGTTCAGGTGACGAGAGCTGCTTTCTTCCCGAAAAAGGGTATTATTACACACCGTTGTATCAAGCGCGGAACACACAATTGTCTTTAGTCGTTTTTCAGGCTCGTCGCTTTATTTATGTGAAATCTCAGCGCGCCGCCGCCGCCGGGCAGGCCGAAATTTCATCTCGTTCGTTCCGCCGTCGAGATCTGTGCCCGGCCATTCTAACTCTGACCTGGGTAATTCAAGGGAGTTCTCTCGGATACGCTTTTTGCCGCTTTTTGTATAAGTTATTGAGCCATGCGGTGTATTTGCCTGCTGTTCTGCGGCCACCACGATTGTTTCGAGCACATGTGTATATTATGTATAGATGTCGAATTCACAAAAAAATATGCTTTTCTTTGGTCTAGAATTCGAAAAAATTTTTTTTAAGCTGGAACTTTCAGAACGGTCAGACATTCTTCTGTAAACCAAGCGATGATAAAAAATGCCGAATAACATGGGAAAAGTTACTATAGTAATCATATTTCTGAGCCATTTTACGTTCTTTTTACATAAAATTGATGCGATAAAATACTGGAATAATAAGAACTGCGAATGTTCCCGAGGCAGAAATAAAATTTCCAATTACACTATGATAAAGGACAACAAAAGAGCTTTAATTAAAAAAAAATATAATTCTAAGTTATATCCGTTAAAAACACATAATTCAAACCCGAACAGACGATTTTCCTTTTTTTTCCACATTCCTCGCCCCATTAAATCTCCATATTCCAAGTTTCCCATGTTCCTCAGCATTTTTTATCAGCTTTTGGTTTATAGAAGAAAGTCCGACTGATCCGAAAACTTTAGCTTAAAATTTTTTTTTTTCTAATTCTAGTCCAAAGACAAGTGTATTTTTGGGAGGATTTGACGTGTATGAATGAAATTCGACTGCGTAGCAGGGGGGAGGCTTTTTCGGATTTTCGAATAAAGCGGAAAGGTTTTAGGCGAAAGAGCTCTGAGGGATGGCCAGCTTAGAGTCGTTGAAATTTTTATGCCGTGGCGAGGGGGGGGGGGGAGAGAGGCGAGAGACGACGTGGATGTAGGACGCGTAGGCTGCTGCCGTGCTGCGGTATAGTGCATTAGGTGATCTTCTGTAAGAGCCATTTTTTTATTGCTTTGGGGATTGTTGCAATAATAGTTCCGTTAACGGCTTTGTTTTGTGGACGCGAAGAGTGCCCGCGTACACTCGGTACGCGTGACGCGCGCGTGTTTCGGTCAGGGGGCCATTTTTTTTCAGGCTCTTTCCTTTCGAGAAAGCTTTTCAATTAAGCCGCTGTACTTTTCTCCTCCTCCCCCCCCCCTTTCTCTGTCTCCGGACTGAAATCCAGTAAACGTGCGCACGAGCTTCACAGCCTATAAACAATATTTTATTCACGTGTCGCTAACGCAACTTGCCGTGCGATCCCACCTACTCGCGGCTCATCACGTAATTTCTCTATTATTCACACAAAGCCGAGAGCCGCACCCACCTCGTTTTCCCGCCACGTGTTAACGTCGGCGTTAAAAGAGAGAGAGAGAGAGAGGAATGGGGGAAGGGGTGAGCTGCGGTGGCTGCATGCTCGCGCTCCAGGTAGTCTGACTTGCGTTGTTACGCGCAAGAGAGTAAGTCTGAGACTCGCGTGCTGCTGCGAATGGCTTTCGTCGTCGCTGATGCCGTTGCCACGCGTTGTTGTGGCTGTACGATTGTTTGTTCGTCACACCGAGATGAAGAGCGGAATGGCGTACACCACGCTTCATCGCCTAACTGCGCGGCGAACTGATCTACTTAACTGCTCGTTCGAATTTTCCTTGAGTACCAGCTAGAGACATTAACATTCATCTCTCGCTCTCTCTCTCTCTCTCTCTCTCTCTATCTCCGTTTATAAGCTTGACATATTTCGCAAATCGATAATGACCTGTATCTGTATAGATGTGCGCATCTTCCACACGGGCCCATTCATTACCAATAATCTTCTTAAACCAATAGTTTTACGTATCCGAAGGCTTTGACGTAGAGCCTTATACCGCCTGGAGACGCTAGATGTCGCTCTCATAACACTAAATCTCTCTCGGCCCTTATTCCCATCGCTCACGCAATTCCTCTCCAAGATTTATCGCGCGTATTCAATATTCATGCGTCAGCATTATATATTGAGAAACTGAATCGGTCCGCAGCTCGCGTCGCGCTCCATATCTGCTTAAAGCTTTAATGCAGTCAACGAGCGCGATTTGTAAAATTGCAGTCGCCAGAGCAAACAACGCAGCTGCCGCGCGATATCGGCGCTTCTCACGCGCGCGAGCGCGCGAACAAAGAACCAGCCCGTCAGCCGCCGACGCTTTGATCCATTAATACCTCGCTCCGCGAGCGAGAGAGAGAGAGAGAGATAATTCCCTTCGGCGCGGCCTATACAGCTGGATCCCATCACCAACTAGGAATTCAGCTGTGTTGCAGCAGCGGCGCCGGTAGCAGCAGCAGCAGCAGCAGCAGCAGCAGCAACGGTGCATTCGATTAAACGCAGGTGCACTGCGGGCCACGGTAATGAGCTTATCGAATTCATTGAATTATGAGGGGGCGTCGCGGCACGTTCCTCGGGAGAGAGAGAGGGGGTGGACGGAGGAGGGGGTGGACACATAACTGCGCCTGCTTTTTACGAAGAGGAGGTAATTAATGGGGCCGACTGGGCGCTACTCTGCGGGTTAGTTATCGGGCTCCCGGCGCGCGACTGCGGCCGAGGATGCACTGGGGATAGATTTGGAGGAGAGCGAGCGTATTTACGGCGAGACGCGCGCGTTATACACACGCTCTTACACAGCCTCGCTTCGATTTTGGAAATTGATATTTTTCGGCGTCCCCCAGCGGCAGCAGCGCAGCGCTGCGCCGATGAATTTTAATGGGGAATCGCTGCGGAGCGAGATCCTTTTTGTTTTCATTCCGCGAAAGCGCTGCTCGTCAAAGCTTTGACACGCGCAAATCCATGGAGCGAGCGATCGTCGTTTGTGGAAAAAAATTATACCGGCGCGCAGCATTCGCGTGTGATTGAAAACTCCGATTGGAGGGCTGCGCCTCGCGAGCCGAGATATACCCGCGGTTTTTAGAGTCGACGATTTTTTTTCCTTTTGTTTTCGGCAATATTTAGCGCGATTCTATATATCGTCCACATAGAAACATTCTGGTACCCGCAACTTGTTCATCGGAGCTTACACGCGGCGGGACAAAAACAAATGATGATTCGAATCCTCCATCTCCACGGCCTCTGCTACAGCACACACCCACACACACACGCGCGCGGCGGCGGGAGACGCATAGGTGCGCAGCTGAAAAAGCGGGAACGAACAAAGCGCCGGCAATCGAGGGACATTCGTCTAGTGCAGGGTTGAGGGCGAAAAATCGACGGCAATCTCCAGAGCGCCTTCTCTCTCTCTCTCACTCTCTCTCTCTCTCTCTCCTCCCGATCCTTAACGATCGCCCCCTCCCCCCGTAAAGTCGAGTAAAAGCTCGGGGAGAAACAACGGGATATTGTTGTGATTTATAATAATGGTTCTCGCGGCGGCGTCGGCGGTGGCGGAGGCGAGAAACGCCCAATCAATTGTCCCTCGCGTCCCCGCGCGCGCGCGCGCGGCTCGATTGAATCGTGCGAGGGGGGCGAATATTGGCCCCATGTCCTTGGAGAGAGTGAAGCTCGGAGCTTAATTGCCAAGGTGCTCTCGTCGTTCGTTCTGCTTGAAATGAGAGAGGAGAGTCGGGAAAACAATGGGAGAGAGAGAGAGAAGCGACGAGACGCTCCGCTCGGGATTGAGCGACAAATACGTCGTATACGGGAGAGAGTCGTACTATGAGAAGTGGCTGGGAATTAGGGTCGAGTTGGTGAGCGAGTACTATTTATCTCCGGGCTTCCGGGGCTATGGATATCCATCTATTGGGCGAATGATTATTTGGAGTGTACTGGGTTAATTGCTCGGAAATCCGCTGCATCCAGCTGCTATATATACGAGAGCTGCAGCTTCTTTGGAAATGTGTCTATCTCCTTTGCGGTAACTGGATTAAGGCATCGATTGCATCGCCTTTCCCTACTGGAGTAGGTGTAAAATTTTATGCTTCCAATTTACTCAGAAGCTCGCGAACGAGAGACTCAGGGTAATCTGGTCTGCCTCGAGCGTAGCGAATTCAACCGAAGCAAACAGTCCAAAGATTAATAAGTCAAGCCGCATTGTTTCGTCTTACTGAAGAATTTCCTTGCTTCTGTAATAAAATTTATAATCAAAAGAAATGTTGAGATTATTTGAGAATATTTTATATTATAGGGTTATCTGTCTGTATGTATTATTATATATTTACTATTTGGATTAGTGCGTAGATTCGGCTATAAATCGATGTATTGTATAATCAGTCGAGCCTCTAGTAACATCTATTGTCTATCCATCTGTCCTCCTGAATTATGCACAATATGTAAATTTACAGTAATCTGTCGTCGTATTACTTATCCCAAACTTAATAAGAAATAACTCGAAGTGCTCAAATGCACCCTGTCACACTACAACCGCGCTTTGCTATAAATTTTTCGCGAAGAGTATACTAATAAATCTCTGAACACACGCACAATATCCCCATTAGTCAAGGAAACGTCCCCAAAGCGCATAAATATGAAGAATATCGTATACGTGCTTAAGAGCAAAAAAATGTACTCAAAAGAAAAATCGCAGGCATCGAGCTAAGTCCCTATTACATCCGCATAACTTACTCGATGCTTATCACCCTGTCCTATCAATCTTTTCGCAATCGAGTCGAACATTCGACTTCTCTCTCTCTCTCTCTCTCTCTCTCTCTCTCTCTCTCTCTCTCTTCTCTCTCTACGAGCGAGGAGGAAGAAAACAAGAACAAAAAAATGTCGCAAGGAACGCGCACGCGAAAACGACAAAGCCTTACCGGCGAAAAAAGGGAGGCCGGAGAGACAGAAGATAGTACATCGGACGGATTCTCCCGCGGAAAATCGATATAGGGAAGCGTGTCGGCCTGAGATTGAAATATTGCGAGGCGGGGTTGCGCGCTCCGACGAGTTGGATCTGACTGTCAGTCCGATAATTTTACGGGAGATTTCGCCTCTGGGTGTGTGCGGGCTGGTCCAAGCGAATACACGACACTTTGCTTGTCACACGGTCTTAATTAGCATATTTCGGAAAAGAAGTGCGAAAAAATTATTTTTGCGCTTGCAAAAGCAAACTAGAGTTGTATACGTGGATACGATATTTGTATACGCATGGATCGATAATAGCCATTCTTGTGTTGTTGTAGAAAGCTTTCTAAATGCGAAAATTTTGTAAATTTAAAGTTTTGATGTTTCGAGGAGTGCTGCATTAGAATTATAAATTTTTGGTAAATAATATTATTTTTTCGTTTATTGAGCAATCTTATAAAGCTTAGCTTTAATATCCATTTTCTATAATTTAGCTATAGCCATATAAAATTGTAACCGCAATATTTTGAAAATTTATTTGATTCCCTTTAAAGTTTTGTATTTTAAGATCACTTCAGTCAGAACATTTGGCTTGCAGACGCGAATTTAAAAATGTAATAACTTTGCATGGGTTAATATTCGGTGAAGATTAGTGTTTTTATTTCCAGCTAATAAACCCAAATTTGGAGAAATAACTATTTTTGCCATCATAAAAAAAATTTTTGCATCGCTAAAGTATATTACACAACTAGGGGCGAAAGTTGACTTTTCCAAGCGAGGATGATGATTGAGCACGAGATGAACCCGAGTGCTCAAAAATCATCATCCGAGTCTGAATAGTATATTACGTGCCTAGGGAGGAAAAAACTTGGAGAGTCCATATCTCGTGTATAATGATACCCGAGCCGAAGGCGAGGGTGGCAAACACGAGATATGGGTTGTCCGAATTTACTCCCGTGGTGCGTATACTATTTTTCTTCACACTAGCGCCGAAAGTACCACTTTCGCTCCCGGGCGCCAGGAGCGAAATTGGTAATTTCGGCGCAGTGTGGAGAAAAAAGTCATTCGCCCCTTGCTGTGTACCGTGCTTTTTATAATTAGTGAGTCCAAGGGCTCTTTTACGCAACAACCAAAGCTCTTGGTCATTAGCTTGTACACAACATATTAATTCATGTGTATTATGTCTAAATTAAAAAAAAATTGAAAATTTTAAACGTTTTGATAATTTTGAAAATTTTGAAATGTTATTATTTATATACGTATGGATATGGTGTCTTATTTTTATTATATCTATGTATGCATGTATACATATGTATCTCGCAGCGGGAGGTAAAAATTTTTACCACTCCGACACTGCACAGAAAAGCTCGACTTTCCACGGAGTTTTGAGGCAGCGAAAAGAGCCCCTTCGATGCACGTGTTATGAAAAATTATTTAAAAATCGATAGTGCTGATAGCTAAATGATTCCGCCTTCGGCTTAAATGCTCGTTTCTTTGCAAACGCCATATCTGTGGAATTCGAAGCGTAACCGAACATGTGCGCTTTTGGCGATTTTGAGAACAGCTGTCGCAAAACGTACATAACAAGCATGAAACAGTATGCGGAACTCCATATACAGCGCTCATTTAAGTGTGCGCGTGGCGTCAATTTAAGCACGCACATTCCGGTTCCCAGAATGCCTGCTGAATTCCTCGCTATACCACGAAATAGTGCACTTATTCGGTTATACCGCGAAATTCGATTTATTTTGTTTACGCGCGCTCGCCGCTCGGAAAGAAACGAAAGTATATCTTCGAAACGAAGTGAATCGACTCGAAAGCAGTCACCTTCGCGCTCGTCGCTCGTCGTCAAAACTTCGTTATTTACTGTAGAAAAAAAACAGGCGCGCGCGGCTTCGTCACCAGTCCGGCGCACATTCGTGCCGACTATTATTGCTCCCGTCGTTAAACCAACGGCCGCGAGCGCAATAACCGTCAAATGTGAATTGTGCGCTTCGGAAACAAATGGAATTTAAATTTACAATAAAATTTGAGATCCACTTGGAATCAATGCAGCTGCTGTGTGTAGTATACGGCAAAATGAACGCGCGCTTCGTCGGCCCGGCGAGAGTCCAATAAAAAATCACTCGCTCGGAATGAAATAATGCGATAGGATTTTCTTGGAGCATCTCCTCGAATCGCAGCCTCGCGCGCGGGGCAATAAGTCGAAAGAAATGAAGGAAACACAGGCGAGAGGACCGCGCTATATACTCGTTACCGGGGTGCATCGAATTACACGCCGCCGCCGCCGCCGCGGCTACACGTTTTTTCCGCATTGCTAATGAGACGTCGACTTATCCATCCGGCTCTTCTTCTGCTGCGCGTTGGCCTCGGAATTGGGCCGCAGCGAAATTCGCGATCCAATTAGAGACGGAGAGGACGATACGCCTTGTTCTTTAGGAAACGAGAGAGAGAGAGAGAGAGATGGAGATGGAGAAAGAGAGAGAAAGTCGTATTCTGGTAATTACGAGCTTGAAGTGAAGCTCAGTTGGGACGATGCGATACTGTCGGGGGAGCTATGCTTCGTATTTCTGTATCTTTTGGAATAAAGTTAGGATGATGAAGAAGATTCGGTAATTGAATACGGCGCACAAAATATACTTTGATACGATGCTTTTCATCCAGTGGAAAATTCTCTTGGTAATGCAAGTTCAAGTTCGATACTTCTGGATGCAAAGCAGTACATGCGTACAATTTTTTTAATAATATCTGTCAGAGTTATGTATAAGTGGAACTTACAATTCAGTTAATTATGTTTTTTTATTACATAAAAATTAGTGAATTGGAAAATCGTATTTTTATTTTTCGAACCCCTTTCTCCGCAATACCTTAGTAACGGATTATTCGAATACAATTAAATTGCGACGTATTTCTACAGTTAACTTTTTGCTGCAAAAATCTTGTTCATAGTTTTTGAAATTCTAAAAATTTCGATTATAATCTAAAAAGTGCAGAGATGTTAAATGGGATAAAACCTTTTTTACACCTACAAGTAACCAGAGTCATTGAATAGAAAAACTAGCTGCCCACTCAATTGTAATACAGATTTTCTTAGTAGTAAATTGTAATTTTTTAATATAATTCTTTTTTTTTGTATTTCTGGACTTAAATATACTAATACTCACTCTAACATTCGTAAACGTTAAGATCAAACAATTGGAAGTAATGATTTCCTATTCGGTGATACATGCCTGGAAATTGTAAATATGAAGGGATTTTTCCACAATTCTTTCCTAAGGAAGTGAAAAAGAGGTGAATTTCTGGGAATGCTAGTGTTGAATAAATCTCTGTATTATATCCAAACACACAAGAAAATTTAGTACCACAGTGGAAAATCCGAATTCTTGTTTAGTGTATTCAATTCACACAGTGAAAAATGATTTCTTTGTTAAAAAAATAGTGGTTCGTTTTTCGGGGTGGGTTTTGAGTTACAGACACTATTAGTCCAAGTATAATGAATGTACTAGTTTTGGGGGCAAAAAGTATGAATAACTAATTGACTAGTTAGTCTCGGAAAGAAGACTAATCTTTAAATTTTGAATGCTCCTCATTTGAACTCTCATTTATTCAGATCGAAAATTTCCTAGGTCTCTTCATCTTCCCAAAGAAAGCATACATTGGCCAATCCAAAAACACGCACGAGAGAAATCCCAACGATTTGACAATAAATTAAGCGTCGTCGCAAACGTAAAACCAAACCTCCTCCCACTTTGCGCTACGGACGAACAAATACCAAATGCACTGAATAATTCAGTATCGTAGATCTCGAAGCGCGAAGCCCCACAGGCGCGCGCGCACATACACGCATAGACTCGCGGCGCGGCGCGCGGAAGATGGGATTTACACTTTCCGGGGGTATTCCAATCTCCTACAGTTGCCGTGCATGGCCCATACCGCGTGACCCATCAGTTTCAATTCGGCAACAAAACAAGCTCGTGTCGG
This sequence comes from Philotrypesis tridentata, assembly GCA_018906965.1. Classification (NCBI taxonomy): domain Eukaryota; kingdom Metazoa; phylum Arthropoda; class Insecta; order Hymenoptera; family Pteromalidae; genus Philotrypesis; species Philotrypesis tridentata. The sequence goes on from JACCIB010000057.1 coordinate 307,295, forward strand.
CACATCTTCCGCTCTCACCTGTGCGCGCACAGGGTTTGCTGAACCGAATGGCTCGTCCTCGCGGATTAGCGGTCGGTCCGTTGAATATTTCAACATGATGGCTTCGCCTGAACTGTCCCGCCGGGTATACGTCTCTTTTAATTGGAGCCCGCGAAATCCCGGCTTTTTTAATTGGATTTCCAAAGAAATATCGGAGCAACACCTCTCGCCGCGCTCGTGGACCGCAGCGCGGCGCGCGCGCCGGGACACGACTTTGCTGGGATACTCACTGTCCAATTCAGCGTTGAAAATAATTGAATGACATTGCGATATATATATATATAATTAGTATATATTCGTGCAGTTGGCTACGGCTCCGCGTGTGAAACTTGAATTTTGCGAAACAATATCCGGAATATAATGTATATGGGCGAATCGAATTAATTATGACGAAGTTAACAACTGTATTGCGAATCTAGCATGATTATGATTGTAACGATTGCGTTATATTAGTGATTCCTTTGCTCTGCAATGCTTCACGTTTATTCGATCGACGCGTGTGTATATAATAACATGATAGAATAAATATATATACATATATATACTCTACAGTTAGTATAATTGTTTTCTCTGGACTATATAACGCACTATTAAAGCGGCAATTGTAGAATAATATTAAAGCACACTTGTTTTCTTGTTTAAAGCTATCTAACCACCTTAAATTATCCGAAAATTACATTTTTTTTTATTTACTTTAATTTGGGTAAATAACCCTGGTAGAAACTTAACGATAAATTAGCTAATTTCGTTATGAATGAAGTTTCTACCAGCACTGAGAGAAGAGAATATTTAACAGAAATGTAACTATTACAATGTAACTATTACAATGTACATCTTTGATTTTGGCCAACAGTGTTATATATTGTAACAGTTACAATGTCAATCGCGTTGAGAGCGGAGGCGGCTCAGTAGGCAGAGTGTAGGACTCTTAACCTAAAGGTTCTGGGTTCAAGCCCGACTCTCGGCTTTTCTGTCATTGGGACTAGGTCTAGGTAGTTGAGATGTATTTTTGGGTAGGCTATAATTATAAAAAAAAAAGATAAAAAAGTTGCGCGCCATCTTGTTTCCATTATACAATATGTATACTTACCTTTAAGATGACATTGTAACTATTACAATGTCGATTGTGACTGTTAATACCTGTAATTAACGGACATACATGTTTATAAGAAATATTCTCTTCTCTCAGTGAGGGTAACGAAATAAAAAAATTTCATTTATAGTCAATAACATTTTTTAAAACGTAGATCTACGTCAAACACCATTACTTAGAGAATTACCATGTTACCAATATTATTTAATAATATTATTTATACTAATTAAAGCGAAGAAAAAAAATTAATTTTTTGATAATTTAAGGTGGGCCAAGATCTCCTGAAAAGTGTAGTATATAACAAAGCCCGATTGTTTCTTCCCAAGGCTTCAACGCGCACCTAATCTACATAAATTAGGTGTTTTCACGGCTAGCGAGCTTAGTGAAATTCATACTCGGATGGTAATAATCGTGGAGTAACAACGAATGCATTAAGCTTCTAATCCAAGCCTTATCTACGCTAACCCAGTAAAACTCAGCCCCTTTTCTCTCTCTCTCTCTCTCTCTCTCTCTCTCTCTCTCTCTCCCGCTGCGTTGCACCACCTTTAAAATGAAATATTTACTATCCAGGCCGGGGCGCACTACATAAACCTCGAGAGATCTAGCGTTCCGCTCTCTCAATAAAAATGTTCGTTTAATGTTTACAACAAGCGAGAGCTGCGCAATCTTATCCGGAGAGAGAGTGTCCTTCTCGCCTCGATTTCTTATCGACACATCGCTTACTGCACCTCGTTGCAGTCGATTCCACTCGGCGGCAATAATTCTTTCTCTCGCCTCTCACTCTCTCTCTCTCTCTTTCTCTCTCGCACGCCAGGCAATAAAAATAAGCCATCGAGCGAAAGCTCTCCCGTGGGAGAGAGAGAGAGAGAGAGAGAGAGAGAGAGAGAGAGAGAGAGAGAGAGAGCGGCAGAGACAGAGAAGAGGAACCGAACTTTTTCTTTTCATCCCCGAGCCTTAATTATCGGAGTGCCGTCCCTCTCTCTCTCTCTCGCTGTCGTCTCCTCGCGCGGAATAGCTCCTTTAATAGGGCATCTGGCTTTGTGATTTCACGCAAACGCGTTATGGACTGTGTTTGTACCTCGACTGCTTCAAGCTCTCTCTCTCTCTCTGTCTCTCCCGCCCTGTCAAAGTTCGAGCGCACGCGGTTTACGAGCGACGCATACGAATCGATCGCGAGTTAATATACAAGCGTTATACGCACCGCAGTCGTAAAGCACACGCGTGCGCTGCACACGCACGCGATCTGTATTCATGAGGGAGGGCTCGATTTTCCGGGATTCGAATAACGAAAAGAGCAGCGCGACAAGCGCTTCTGACTACTTATTCGGGGGGAAAAATAAAAAAGACCCCCCCCCCTCCCGCCTCTCCACCTCCACTGGAAGACGAGAAGCTCTCCGCGATGTATACGTATACCTGCGTCTACGTATACGTGTATATACGTATACATGCAGGAGAGAGCCGGCAACGCTCGCAAAGAAGAAGCGGAGACATCAAGGAGCGCACGAAACAAAGGAGCTCTTCCGCGAGCAGTAAAAGTGACAAACGATCTCGTACGACGCCGCTGAAATTCGCCGTGGATTTTCTTCCCCGGCAATCTGCCCCCGGGATATAGGCGCGACCGAAATTTTATCGGCAAACGCAGCGGCCCTGCATTTACGAGTCGACGTGGTGTAGCCGCGTCTGCCTTTCTCAAAATCCTTTTCGTTATACATAAGGGCGGGCCGTAGAAGGGGTGCGTCTCTGAACTTTATGTCGATTAACAATTCCAATTGCGCGCGCGCGCGCCTTCATTTAGCCGGCGAAAAGGGACGACTAATTTTGATTCTTGCGATTTGAAATAATTCCTTTGTCTTAACTGTACAATAAACTGTATAATAAAGATGGTTGTTATTGGCAATTTAATGAATCAGTTCAAGTTGAAAGATAATCGTACAAAACGTTAGATATAGATAAAATTTTAATTGGTACTCGATCGGTATACCTATATAGTTATCGATCGTTTAACAATTAAAAGCTTGCACTATTTTTGAAGGTTCCTTCCTTTATAAAACTGTAGTATAAAATCTGTATCACTTTTCATCTTTGAATAATGTGCACAAATCTTACAATTTATACCAAGTCTCTTTTTCAGGGATTAAAATGTTAGCTGAAAAGCTTTGTTTGATAATTGATCGTATACTTGGATGAAGCTTGATCTGTACAGTTGTAAGAAAATTAGTTATCATCTTCATCCTCCACATCGTGGCGCGAAATTCGAATTTTCAAAATTGATCTTCAACTCCCCTCGTTGAAACAGCCCGCGCTCGAAGATTAACAGATAATACAGGCTCGTTAAACAGAGACAGGTAAGATAAAGAACGCGTTGCACAACTCGGGGAGATATAGGATTCCCCGGCTCTCAAGTTGAGCATAATGCTCGCGCGAGTGTTCGAAATGCCGCATCCGAGTATTCATCGAGGAATCCCAGCAATTGTTGCACAAAAGAGGGCGATGCAGTCCGTTGGGCAATGGGCTCGCTCGCGCACATTGTCGGGCGGATTTGCAAGCCCCCGTATTCACGCTCCTACATTACATTATTCACGCCCGAAGAGTATCCAGCAATGAAGTAATTATTTTAGGTTAAAACTCGTCGTGTATGCGAGTAAGTCTTTTGAAAATCGTCAGGTTTTGAAAGAAAACAATACCGTTTATAGACTTATAATGTGCCATTCATTAGGTGCTGTACTATAAGTAAAGTCAAAGGAACGAGAAAAAAAGCCTTGCGACACTAATTTATGAGCATTTGATTATGAAGCTCATTTGTAACGATTTTTTTATTTTTAAGAAATCTTCATTTATTCTGTTCTCTTTTTCTTGCGTGTATAAATAAAATGATATAAATACGCTTTAAGACAAAGAGTTAATTTAAATAAAAGATATGGAAATTGAGCGTTTTGTAAGCTTTGAATAAGATTCACAATCTTTTCGTGCTCTGCGATCGTTTAAAAACGAGTTTTTTGTTTGTCTCTCCAAACATTTCTAACAGACGCTTTGAACAATGGCTACTTTTTGTCCTATAAATTGTTCAATTCATCTTGAAATGTCAAACTGTCAAGTTCGTAAAAACCGGTGTCAGAGAACACTTTTATCTCGTTCCTTTAGTTTTTCTTACAGGTATATACACAATCTAAAACGAAAGAAACGAAAAAGGTCTTTCCCTAAAATCCGTTCTCACCCTTCTCGACCCCTTTAAGCAGCGACTTTAAAAAGCATTTACTCATACGTGTATTTACATGGCTCGCGCAATTAAAAGCCGAGAGAATTGACGCCTTGCTCCCCTCCCCCTCCTGCGGACAGGTATACAGGGGTGAGGGGGGGGCTAACTTGACGGGGCAAACGCTTGATTAAAAATTAATCTCGGAATCGCGCTCGTAAACGCCTCGTTCGCCGGGCTGACCCGTCGTCGTAATAATTCAGCGGACGTTATTCCCGTCTTTCTTTTTTCTCCCTTTGCTCTCTTCTTTTTCATATTCCCGCGCGCGGGCGCGCATTGCAATTGTCGGATTCAAGCCAAGTGCCCGGCAGCGATAAGCGACTGCAATTTCTTCGCTCGAGAGCTGCGCCTTTTTTTTTGCTTTTGCGAGAAAACAAGCCGGGATATATATGGCGGAGCGTTTGTGCGTTTCGGTATACCTGCTAGCCGCTTTTCTCTCTCTCTCTCTCTCTCTCTCTCTCTCCTTCGCGTTGGGTGATTGATTTTCTCGAGTAATGGATAGTAATTTTTTTTCACGCGAATTCGAGTACGCGCGAGCGCTGCACGTTCGTTCGGTGCGCAAAGAGTGATTCTAGGTGAATTATTATTAATTTAAAATGAGACCGGCCGTGAGACTGATTTATTTTTCAGCGTAACAAATTGAGAAAAGAAAGCTTCTCCTCCACGAGGATGCTCTGCAACGGTAAATTTTTTAGTAAGCTTTAGTGAGTTTGAATCACGCGATTTTAGAATATACTTATTCAAGCTGATGCGCCTGCATATGACGAAATCCGCATTTTTCATTCACTTTTTTGCCCCCAAAAGTTGCGAAAAAAAAATCTCGGGCTACATCGATCGGGTAAGGTTTTTTCTGTTCTACAGGACGTACAGAATAAGAAAAAAATAGTGTACCCACGAAATCGATCTTGTGACACTGCCTTTTTTGGACATCTTTGTGATTTTATGCAGAGATTATTACGCATTTTTTATCAAAATATGCTGGATTTTTTCAAATGCAAGGCTAAATAGGCATATTAATAGGCTAAAAGTATGCTAAAGGATCTGTCATTTGAACCCAAACTTGTCTAGATTGGATGCACTGATCAAAAGTCACGTACTTTTGAAATAAACGAATTTTGCTTCAGACTCCCTTTAGGCTGGCATCAAAATTCTTGATTTTACATTTTTTTTTTCGAATCCTCGTAACTTTTGATTCAGTAACTCAATTTTAACGTATAATACGTCAACTAAAGCTCTTTTCTTCTACTTTTCTGCCAATGAGTCTAAATTAAATTTTTTTCATATAGTGAGCTATATATATATCCTTTCAAAAAATGATCTACTTGAGAGGCATATATATAGCTCATTGAATTAAAAAATTTTAATTTAGGCATATTAGAAAAAAGTAGAGGAAAAGAGCTTTAATTTGACGTATTAAATTAAAATCGAGTTACTGAATCAAAAGTTACGAGGATTCGAAGAAAAAAATGTAAAATCGAGGATTTTGGTACCAGCCTCAAAAGAGTCTGAAGCAAAATTCGTTTATTTCAAAAGTACGTGACTTATGATCAGTACATCCAATCTAGACATGTTTGGGTTCAAATGACAGCTCCTTCAGCGTAATTTAAGCCTATTTATATGGCTATTTAGCCTTACATTCAAAAAAATCCAGAATATTTTGCTAAAAAATGCGTAATAATCTCTGCATAAAATACGTTTTGTAGATTTCGTCATATGCACATATATGCACTGAATCTGCTGAACAGCTGATTATCGCCGATTTAAATAAAATATTATTAATAAACACTTGATTCACAGTGCAACGTGTAATTTTGCAGAAAGCAAGAGGAAGTACCTAAGAAATACATATTTTTTGTGCATTTTTCGCATTTCCCATTTATAATTGATAAGTATTGGTTATTTCATATGGGTTGTGACAGAGTCATTTATTTCCCATAAAAAAATATGCAAGACAAGACCATTTCTTGAGCATTAAAATTTGGATAGTTCTATCCATTTTTTGCCTTAATGACAATTTAAATAGAAAGATTTCTAAATGGAGCTGATAACGGTTCATGGTGAAGTATCGGTATATAAACTGTAGATGAATGAACTCGAATTTAGTTTATGGTGAGCTCTTTTTGGAATAGGTCTACGTTTATCTTATTTTATATAATGTTCAAGTTAAATTTATTTTGTACAGTTTTGTTGTGCCTAGTAATTGGTGGCAGGTTAGTGCAACACAATGCTTTTTTAAAGCAATAAGTCAATATATGTTTATACTTTAAGATTAAAATACTTATGAATTTTAATATATTTGTGTTTGTGAAATGCGTCGATTTTGAAATAAACAATAAAAATTTATTAAAATTTCGATGTCAGAAAAAACATGTATTTTTATATTTTAAGTCCTAAATCATACATATACTTCACAGAGTTCAATCATCGGTAACAATAGAAACCATTAAACCAGTTGTACATTACAAAGACAGTAAGTTTATTTGAAATTGCATCAATCTTTTTATGTGCAGCAATAACTTTATCTGTAACACTTTTACTTCAACTTTAATTACAATTAATTTAAATGACTGATACATTTTTTTTACAGTTTGCGGAGGAATCATAGATACTGATAAAAGCCCATTTGAAATTTCAATTACACTAAAAGATGCGACTAAAAAATGTGTTTGGGTTATTGAGGCACCGGAAAATCATAAAATAAGACTGGATACACACTCTAGGGCATGTAATTCTACTCATATTAATTCTGCTGCTCACTGTTACAAAGATGATGCATACTTTGTTACATTTTATGATGGAAGTAATGAAGTATATGAGTAAGTTAAATATTCGTACATTTTAATTTTCTAAGAAATTTATCTAAAACTTGAGCACAAATTTTAATACTTTAATTAATTTTATTATTTTTGCAGTTCTCGAATTAACGGATTAGATCCACCAACATTGGTTTCAAGCGGAAGAAATTTAATCGTTGAACTCCATTATAGAGAAAATGGACAGTTCGAGAGTACCATAGCTTATGAATTGGCATGGGCTTTTTCATATCTTTAGTTATATGATGATCACAAATTATTGTACACATGTATCGATCTTTATATACACTCTTTTCATCTTTATATAGTATATCTTTATATACATAATGTACACATATACCGATCTTTATATACTAATTTTCTATAAATAAATAAATTTAACAAAAAAAGAATTCATAAATTTGGACAAAGATTTCACAAAGATGGCCAAAAAAGACAGTGTCACAAAATCGATTTCGTAGGTACACTATTTTTTTCTTATCTGTACTTCCCGTAGAACAGAAAAAACCTTACCCGATGGATGTAGCCCGAGATTTTTTTTCGCAACTTTTGGGGGCAAAAAAGTGAATGAAAAATACGGATTTCGTCATATATATGGCTAAAGAGACTGTTTTTGTTTTTTTTTTCTTTACTCGAATACGGATAAAATCAACGTTTTCTATTCTAATTTTTTTTTTTTTTTTTTGACACGATAGGATTGATCAGGCATTGAAATCAAATAAAAAGCAGTTATGAATTTTGATAAATTGTAAAGAATACATAACGTCACTTTCGAATTTCATCTGTTAGAGACAAAATCAATATACCGATAGATTTTGTATTTAAACATTATTTTATAACTATGGAAATAGTAAATTAATTTGGAGGATGCTAGAAGTCAATGAATAGACAGCGATATAATTTTTTACGAGAATGAATAGTCGTTCTCTGCGATTGAAGCCTGGATAAACACACATCAAATGAAATAATGAATTTTAAAAAAAAGCCACATACTCTGCAGGCTGGGTGAACGCAATAATTGATCATTTTAAAATAATTGCAAACTGTACATGACGGTTTATCAAAAGCAAATCAGTTAAAAGTTTTTAAAACTTGATGTTGTGTACGCAGAGCCGACCTGTAATCGAAGTATGATTTAATTGAAAAAAAAGAGTATCAAAATTAAAATCGCAGCGAAACCCCGATAAATATCAATCAATTTGCGTTTCTCATCGATCCAATAAATGTTCCACGGATTCGCGAGAGAAAAATCGAATAATACGCCGTGAACGCGCGCACATCAGCCACGATAAAACATCGCGAATCGTTGAAGTATTCATTAAAGACAGCGTGGCGGAGCAGACCATTAACCGTGAATAATAAAAGATGACAGGACAGTAAACTATAGGCGCAACCGGCATTTCTCTCCCATTCCCTGAAATAACATCGGTGCATTCTTGTCAATATCAGCGCGGTTATTGCATAATAAAGAGCGCAATACGCTAAAACGCGAGAAAAAAACCACAGACACGCGGCATTTTCCTTTGTATCGCCGTCGGACGGGTCAGGGGCCGTAATGCGCCTGCAGCGGGTGCAACACGACGAGCCAGCGATAAGACGAGTCGCTACGATGCATTATACAAGCGCCAGCGTAGACGTTAGCTTCGTGGTTTAGGACGCGGGTCTTCCGTCGTCTATCTTTTTCGCCTTCGCTGCCTTGCCTCGTCCCAACCGCTCATACGCGCGGTAACAGAACGAAATCACAGCCGCAGAGTGAAAAATTTATTTCTCGGGAATTTAAGAATTTATACACATACCGAACCGCTCTCCTTGCTCTCGTCGCGTTGCGCGCTAAGAGGAGCGGAGTGTGTGCTTCGCGCATAACGTATATGCTCGTCTCACATGCGCGCTTCCTGTTCCTTCCTCTCTGTGAGTTTCAAATTGAATACCGCGTAAAAGCGATCTCGACTGCGTTGCGCAGTAGTCGCGTGTTTGAAAGAGGCTTTGGAATTTTAATTGTGCTGATTAAAGCTGTCGGTGCGTGCAGTGGGCAAAGGCTGTTCCAGCTTGGAAAATTTATGCATGATTTGCCGTGAAATTTCAGGTGAGCGCAGCGCTCCGCTCCGCGCGCAGCATTGATATGATAATTAGAGCGCAATTTAAAAAGTATCTCCCAAGTTTTGCGCGGAGATGATCTCGTTTAAAATTAGCTGTATAATTTCATGTTCAATTGTAACTTTTAATTCCGGGCCATTTCGAATATAACTTTTATTAACTTAGAAAACTTGGCCGGGTGAAAGGAGCGCTAAACTTCAAATAGCGAATTGCAAGCTTAATCAGATTTCTCAATGTTTCTTTGATAGTCCCGCTGTCACTTTATATTCTACGTCGTCTACTAAGTTATAGCGTCGGGTAGAGGAGATGACGATCCTCGTAATGGCTCCGATACCTTGTAGGTATGCTAAAAAATTCCCTCAAACAAAGCGAAAGTTTCTCGAATGAGGCGTTTTTCTTCTCTACTTTGAACGTTAAATTAACAGATGTAAATGTCTAAATTTTTTCTTACTTTAGGTTTATTTGTGATAATTAAACAATATACATAACATAACAGTAAATATACCATGAAAAATTATAACATATCATATTCCCTAACAATGTATGTGTTCCTCTCCATAATGCGTAATAATAATATAATTTGAAACAAAAGTGGGAGAGTAACCCCCTTGGATTCACCTTTTTTAGTCAAACTGACTAAACATGTGACTAGAGACTAACCTATCTTTTAATTTAAGAAATCAAGGACGAAACGTTGTTAAATGTTTGGTTAAAATAAACTTTTGTTTATTTATTTCACTGAAGGGTTATCCTCCCACTTTTGTTTCAAATTATATTATTATTTCACATTAAAAGTAAAAATATAATATATAAGTATAACCACGTTGCCACTGCATCGCTACATCGTAAACACTGCACAACAGATTTCTCGGTTGATCTCTTCACTATCAGTTTGCCAGCTTCAAGATTTCCTATTTTCTCGATCTTCGAAAATTTCATGTTTTCGCAGGCGCAGGGCGCTTATAACGTCATCGGAGCCCAACCGCACGTACGCCAAATATCGCGAGCTGTTTGCAGATATCTCTCTATATATACTCGGTTACCAAGGCACGCACGATCCCAAATTCGATATCACGGATTTTTCGAATTTTAATAATCTATTATCAAGTATATATACAGCTATATTATAACACCGCTGTACTTGTATATATCGAGAAAACGTCGTTTGCACTACGTCGAGAGCACACATACAAAAAGAAAAATATTCCTTTACATATCAGTCAGAATTTTAACGGAAATCAGCGTAGCCCCGCGCAGAATATATTCCAAGAATTCCGAGCACGTGAACGTCCGTTCGCGCTAATTGGAGGTCCGAAAAATTGATTTAACATTTAATTGAAAAAAAAATTCTCCATCCGATCCAGAGGAATTCGAAACGTCTAGAGCGGGCTAATGAGAAAATTTTAACTTCCTCCGCAAAGAGACAATACATGGTACACACCGTTGATGACAGAAAGTAGTGTAGTAACATACAACGTAAATTAAATCTTCGAGTTCACCGCATTGAAAAAGGTGATAGCGAACGAGGCGCCGCCGCTGCGCCGAGATAGAGGCCGCAAGTTGTACCGAGCGGAGATTTACGAGCATCGCGAAGGCCCTGGGTTAGCAACGTTGTTAGCCCTGTCGTCGGGAGCATCTAACTCAGTACTACAATGCACAGGAGTATACTATGCGCATATCCCTATAGATATACGCTCGGGCGCATGCATGACCAGCTAACCGAATCGTTGTCCCGAATCTTCGTGATATTCTTCGTTTGCGGTTTTCGCGTATCTTTGCACTGATCGTTCAGTGCGGCGCAGATGAGAAACGATAATCGCGCGTATGATTTTGCGAAGTTTTCGTGCGTTAAGAGTTAAAATAGAATTACGTCTTTTTCAGATTATTCCAGTGAATTTCAACGGCAAATGTACCGACAAAAGCCGCGCGGTTCGACTGTGTCAATAACAGAATGATATCCGTTTCCGAACAATTAAATCGAGCGTAAAAATATTCCGATTTAAACATTAAACTCTGTGACCAATTATTCTTTTGTCCTCTTTATACCGATCATTTGCATGAGTTTAATAGCTTATCAAAAATACATGCGATCGCAATATCTCTCTCACTCACTCTCTCTCTCTCTCTGTCTCGTGTTTCATTTTCAGAGATATTTTTTAATGCTAAATTTCGTAAATTTTCAGTATTTTTTTTATCTACAAAAAATTCGATTTTTATGCGTTAACAATGACACGTTCATAAAAGTATAAATTAAAATATTGTACAGTTTGTTTTGAATTTTGCTAAAAGTTCAATTCTATTTTATCCTCATAATAGATCACCCTACTAAAAATGTATTATCAACATTTCCCGGGGAAGTTATAAATAAAAAACGCAAAAATGTATGTTTCTACTATGTATGATAATTAAAATCTTCGAAAGCACTTACCGAATTAAAAACCAAAAATATTCGTTAGACTACACTCTGGAATATTTCGAGTCGTATTCGAAACAAGATTTATTTCGAGTTCTTTTGCGCTGAGTTTTAGCTGAGCCCAAACCCCAAAAATAAAGACACAAAAGTTTTTGCGATTTTAATCTTAACTCTTATTTTTTTTTGGTAAAATTAGAATCCTTGTTTTGTAGGCCTATAAGTAAAAATCTCTATTTCTAATTGCTACATATTGTATTAACCTGTCAGTAAGTTTTCTTCAAAATGTTGCCTCTTTTAACGATAGCAGCTCCATACCTGTCCACTACAGGCGTTAATTAAAGAACGTTTTTATGATTGTTCCAAAACATTTATCGATCACAGTTGAGTGTCTCGTCAAATGACTTAAAAAAGTTAAACAAAAGAAAGCATTGTTTACAGTGATTTAGCCATATCCGTGCTCACATACTCCATCCTCAGAAGCTAGGCTGTCATCCGTGCGGAAACCTGCTTAGTCGACCAAGTTGTGTTTATCAAGGCGAGCACAGTAAGTTGCTTAGTGACTATTTTCTTCAGTAGCTCGGAGAGCACTCTGGTTTATATCTTCACTATGTGGTGAAGGTCTGGGGCACTCTCTGCTCAGAAAGCTTTAGCTATCAAGCGGTATATAAATTTTAGGATTTATAGACAAATCATTCGCTTTTTACAACATGGTGTCAAGAATCCACTAATTATGCATTTTAAATAGCAATTCAGTTGTCACATATATCATCAAAAATTTTAAGGGAGTGTATGTATACTTTTACTCTTTAATGATTTCCGTACTTTTTCCTGAATATGATTAATATAAGTTTCTGATCATCTAATAATCAAGAAAAATATTGTTTACATATTATTAACACTCCCTTATTAAGAACTGATTCATAACTTAGCTTAAAAACTAGTGAAAAAAAACATTATCGTTTACAGGACCGCTTTATTAACATATTACTACAAATGTATTGTACATTTGTAGTATACAAAAGGTCACGTTTGTCCTGATAAGCTAAAGTTGCATTTTTTTTTACTAATCCATATAAATTACGCTATTTCCAGCATATTTGACTGATACTTAATCCCTCGAAGCATCTGCTAGACTTGTACTTGAGTGTAACTCACTTGAACCCCTCGTACCCGCATATTCATCGTACGTCTACGTCGAAATTCATGTTTAAACGTTCGGCGCATAGAATCCTTGTGCGTTTCAATTAGTTTCCTGTAGTACCCACACATGCACGTCGCAGAGGGAGTTCTCGCTTTCGCTCAATTATTAATCTTCACCTCGCGGGCATTCGAACGTGGCCCAATTGCATTATTATTTGGAATACCATTTATTATACCTCGCGAATTATGGAGCTAACTTGCGCCACTATCGTTCTACATCGTTTCCGAGCATTTAGTTTACGCAGGTTAGTTTCCTTCTCCCTTACCTATGTGTGCGCTTATCGTATTATGCGTTCTAACATTCACGAACTACGGATCAGTCTGGTCCCATTGGAGAAAGGACCTATTGGCAATAGTCTGTTGAAGCTTAAAAGTTACATTTGGCAGTTCATGCTACTTTAATATTAATATTTGATTTAAATACACTGTGCCAATAAATCGAATGTTAAGGAACAAAGTAACAAATCATATTTAGTTTTGTTACTTGTGAATGCTAGAACGAGCACCAATTTTTAATTTAAAAATAACTTCAATTTTGAAAGCAACAACCCTCGATTGTTTACGGGGAATTTGTCAACTAAAACTCGCGTGTGTATTGATAAGCTTTTCATAAACAGAACAAAATTTTGCAAATTTCCCATTAGTTATGAATGTTACTTTTCAAATTTTCGCTCTTTATGAAAGGCGAGGAAAAATCAATGCGGCAGTAGTACGTGCGTTCCAGAAATGAGACGTGAGTTACAATCAGCCAAGCCTCTTTATACGGCCAGTCCCGAGCTGTTGGCCACTCTTTGATCTGACGAATGAGTATACAGGTACTCGCTCTTCCATATAAGCTTTACTTTACGCTCAATATTTCAATACAGTATTTTTATGATAAAAAAGTTTTTCTGCTAAACTGCAATGATACAGCAAAACCATGTTTTCCGCGAATTTTCTTCCTTGTAAATATTTTTGACCTGCGCATAGTCGCGATGATCCCGAGTTAAATCTTTTCTAACGAACGACAAAAGTTGATGTTCATAAGATAAACATCGATTGTAAATAATACAGTATAAAATGCCTTTGTGAATATACGATAAAATGTCTTTATTGAAATATGTATTAACACAGAGGAACTGACGACGCTTTTGAGTTGGAAGCTGTACATTCCTTTAAAGTTGCCGTAAAACTGCAGGTCAAAGGACCTTTTCTACTTGTGCTGGAATATCGCCTGTGTGCATATTGATGTTGGTGTGAGTGTTTGCATATAGAGTGCACACATTATTGGCTTATTCCAACAGTGATAAATATTGGATGGAGTAATGCTTTGACCGAGGCTTTGATAGTAATTAGATTTTCTAGAAAATGCTTTGATGGGTTTGTGCCTTGGTACTCAAGACTATTCACACAAAGCATAGAAGCTAATCTGCTTACTATCTGGTGAATGCACTTCACATCTTAATTCCATGTACAAAAGGGTGTATTACTGTCGTCAGTTCATAACATTTCAGAAAATATTTCATCACGTTTACGTGAAAAATCGAACGTAGTTTCCTTTAAACTAATTTATTATTTGGATATATAATTGTTTTTCTTTTTGTAATTGAAATTTCAACTCAATTGAACCTTTTTCATTGTAGTTATTATGAACCTGTAAATGGTTGACTTAAAATGTATATCATAACGTATTTATTTGCTGAATAATGAACTTATATACCAAAGAATCAAATTATTCAGACGTTAGTCGTATAACATTCTAGCAGCATTCGAAATTTTACGTTGATTTTAATTTAATTTTTCCAAATACACATTTTGGTTATTGACATATCGGCTAAAAAATGCTCAGTTCATAAATTTTTTCGCTATTACTAGAAACTCATTTATAAGTTGTCTTTTGAAGCACTACAATATTTATCCATATTTTAATTTTGAAAGCAACAGAGATTTTTCGTTCAAAGCTCGGCTTACTAGAGCATCCCCTGTCTAAATAAATTCTGATCTCACAAATCTAGCGATATTCCTGTCTCGTACGTACTCCTTATGCTCTGGGCTTCGTGGCCCAAACGGTCTGCAAAAACAAGTGCTTTCTTCAACTTAATCTCCAGGGTTATGTCGAAACAAGCGAGGGGTATCTACACAATTAAACGATGCAGAAAGCAAAGGCTTAGGTAGGCCAATCCCGTCGCGTAATAGGCCTGCCGGACCGGTAAGCTTGACCGCAGTGACGCAGGAACACGTAGGGTAGCGGCTGGTTGAGCCGTAAACTTCAATTTAACAGATTTAATAGCTGCTTGAACGGGTCTGCGAATACCTGCCGTAGATTGATTCGACCCAGCATGTCCTGCCAGAAGAGGGATTATGTGTTAATGTGCGGCTGGCCGATACTGCCGTTTACGAGCTCATTTTTTCAATTGATCTCACTTGTTAATGTGTTTATCAAATGCTTGAATTATCAGCAATAACTCATTTCCAAAATAATCAATTTTTTTTTTGCTATCAAGTGAAAGTACACAAATTTTTAATTTGTACATTGTGCACCCCGTTGAAAATCATAAGTATATATTTTTGCGGGATTAATGTGAAGCCTTGTATGCACTGTTTTCTTTTCATAACAAGGAATTCAGATTCGTATTCTGTTTTGGACTCGTATGTCAATCATAAACTATGAATCATGGTAATCATAGTCATGTTTACTCAGAAACCAATCAGAATTTCATATTAAATGCTTCACAACAAAGGCCATCACTTTTTTTAAAGAGGATTTCTCTGCTCACAGTATAATCTAAAAGTAGACGGGCGAGTATCGATTAATTTGACAAAATTATTTAATGTTACGCATTTTTATCAATTTAATGCATTTGATGCAACAACGTATGCATTAGAAATTTCGCAACTTCGCTTTGCAATAATAAAGTTATACATTTTACTAAAAGGCAGACGAAATTACTACACGTCAAAAAACACGTAGAATGACTTAAAGTACAAAATATTCTTTGCTATCCCCTGCGTTTGATGGTTACAACGCAGGTATCACAATAAAAAATAAAATATTGGCTAAGAGCGTAGCTGTCTCTTAAAAATCTCTTAAAAGGTTCATAAACAAGGGAGATTATATATTTTATAGTATATAGTTTCACCGTTTCATTAACCCTGAATTTAATTTAATTTTTTTATGTAAAATAAATTATGAATATTTTACGTGATATCATTAAGGGGATATGAAAGCCAATTTAATTACAAATTCAAATTCGCACCACAATATTGTGGAGGAAAAAGTAATTAATTTGCTTCTAACAAATAATAAAAACAAAATTACGTAAAACAAAGACATACTTGCACTCTGTTATATAATTATCCACCAATCCTCGAAGTTTGAAGTTTATATTAAAATCTTTCTAAAGGGCGTTTGAACTGTGACGTAAAACGTAATGATCTTGAGATGCTACATAAATGCCATTCAAGGAGATCTTAAAATGGTATAAGTTAATTGTGTTACATAGTGCAATTATGACTTAATTTTTCTGAATTTAATTTTTATTATATTTGTTATAAGCAAATTCGTTTCTTTTTCGTCTACTCTATTGTTTCTATCCATCTCTATTTGTCTGAATAACATATTAAACGATATTGGTATAAATACGAAATTAATGTGAAGAATATCGTAGAAGATCGAAATCTACAATTTTTATTTTCGCAAATACTGCAAACTTTCTGCAAATGTGCTCATCTAAGAATAGTTTTAATTTGTATTAAAAGTTATCAAACATTAAATCTATGATAAATTCCAACACTTACTCTGTGTATTAGTTCGTTTAAAGTATAGATTAACTTTCATTGTTCCTTAAAATTGTGAATTTTATTTTATGTTTATATTGTATTTGAGTTTATACCACTGTTTAACGTATTATTTAAATACATTAAAGTGAATATAAAAATAAAAATAAAAATACTTAATTCTATTATTAACACGATAATACACATTTTTACAAAGTTTCAAATTTATATTTTAATACTAGGGTTAGTCAAGCTTGAATAATGCAACCAAATGCCATGCGAAACATTTTTTTGTTTAGATATTACAACGTAATCTAGTGGAAACTTTGTAGAATAATACTGCATAACAATGTTTTTATTCCAAGTTGCAACCGATGTATTGTTTTGCCTGTTATATCGTAACGCAAAATATGAATTATCAATTCACTTTCTGACCTCATTTTAATTCATAACGCAATTTTCAATATCTGTATCTCGCACTTAGGTAAAATTAATATATCAAAAAACTTATTCTCAAAAACTCAAAAAATATATTTTTGAATTGACAATTTAAAAATAGGAAGAATAAAAATGAAATATTTAGAACATAGAGTATTGCAAAAATATTTTTTTGAAAACGTATACGTATTTTATATGCTAATGATTTCTTTGTTTCAGGTAAGCAACAAAAGAATTGTTATTATCATGGAAA
This sequence comes from Philotrypesis tridentata, assembly GCA_018906965.1. Lineage (NCBI taxonomy): Eukaryota > Metazoa > Arthropoda > Insecta > Hymenoptera > Pteromalidae > Philotrypesis > Philotrypesis tridentata. Next base: position 324,647 of record JACCIB010000057.1, read on the forward strand.
ACTCAATTACCTTATGCAACTGTACTTCAAGTAAGGTATTGTAAACATAATACTTACTAATTTTCTGAACAGAAGCTATCGCTTTTGCTTTTAACAATAAGTTAATAACATTATTAAATAATCTTAAGAGGATGTGGAGCCCCCTTCCCCCACCCCCTCTGTCGTCTGCATTTCCAAGATTTAAAAATATAAATACAACTTCAACCAACTTATACTTTTGATGTTAGAACTGATTTTACAAAATACAAATTCCAAAAGTTAATTATTAAAATTATGCTGCCGTAGAATTGAGGTCAACCGAGAACCCGTTTGTATTTCGAAAGTTGCAGAAAACTAAATGCCCGAGTAAAATCGTAGTTTCCCAGAACATTACAAGTTAACCGAACTGCATTTAATAAATAAACGCACAACAATAAAAACATTATTTTCGTCTCTCACGCTGTACATTCCTTAAAACCAAAACTAAATTAAAGCAAGATCTAATACTCTTTGCACGCCGCCTCCGACCCCCTCCCCTCCTCTCCCACATTTACCTGCAGCCAACGCTTATTTACGAAATCTCTTTGAAAGTCAACGAAACTCCGAGAGTGTGAGCTCGCCGCATCGCACATTGTCGGCACTTATTCGCGCATATACAAGTCAGGACGAATAATTAATAGTCTCTACGCACGCGGAGGCTTTTCTCTTGCGTGCAGTACCCGCGGCTCGCACCTCGTCGGCGGGGGTGTGCGGGTGCTAATTGTTCGGCGCGACATTAATGCCAGTTTTAATTAAAAATCCTCGGCGCGCCATTCAGCTGCCAGTCAACGGCAGCGGCGCGTGTCGTCGCCGTCGTCGTCGTCGCCGTCTGCGTCTGCGTCTTGAGCCGTAAATATATGCACCGCCTGTAGCGGATATGCATGCAGGATGTATGAGGTTGCGCGGCGCAAGGCGCGAGCTTGTATCGCGGATTTCACGAGCTTGCCTTTTACGGCTTATAGTGCTGAGCTGTTGGCTTCGCCTCGATGCCCGAACATGCCTTTCCCCGCGCGCAGAGGCTTGCGCGCATTCGTCATTTTTCTAAGATAGCCTTGCGGGGGAGGGGGGTTTGCCGCGCGCGGCAATTTTGCTCGAGTGTACATGTTTCCTATGCGAGGGAGTCTTGAGCCGAGAGGAGCGGGAGAGATACGTTAAAAGGATGAAACACGCAGCTTTGGCGAATTAGTGAAAATCGATAGATTCTCGCGAGCAAGTGTGTCAGCGGACACTCACAGAGCGTGTGATATGTGCGGCTTTGTTTTGAGTACGTTTAGCGAAAAATTAATTGACGTAACGAGACGAGGGCAGACGAGAGCTAATTGGAGCTTGAAGCTGTTTGCGTGTTTACCCGGAGCGCGAGACAACTCTCTGCGTTTGACGGACAGCCTGACGTCTGACAATGACTTGCCCCGGCACGCGACTAAAGCTGATTAGTCGGCGTCGCAGTGCGTCTGATTCGAGAATCACGATACGACGCGTCGCGGCTACGTCTTTGGTCTTTGGTCTTTGGCTGATGTACTTCGACCTCGCAAGGACAGCAATTTTCTTATAGTGTTGCGTGTTCGCTTCATTGTTCTATTCCCTGGATTTTTCCAGTGCACGGAAAAGTATTTGCTTGCATGACTGGCTTAATTGGTGCTTTGCTTTGATCACTCGTTGGTCTTGCAGTGGAAAACGAATTTCAGAAAGATTTGCGTCAAAGGACGTTTAGAAACAATTTCGAAAATTGTTAATCGGCTCGAAGGGAAAGGGCCCTTTGACATTATTTTCACCATCTCTTTTAACTCTGAATTTTAAAACAAAGATATTAAACGCCTTCAGTGAAATCTGCGCAATTAATTAAAACAGCGTGAAAATGTAAACTTTTACGAGTTACAACGTTAAAAATAAACGAAAATACTGAAACGTCGAGTATCATAATTATGGAAGTTTTAGCAAGATATCGTTTTTTATGATTCATTTCCCGATTCAGCGCGCATTGTAGTGAGCGCAAACTTTGCGACGTAAATATTGCAGCAAGAACACAAAAACCGGGCTCACGTCCAGCTTATTATTAATTGTGTAAAGGCATGAATAATCCCGTGCGAGTGAAATACGGCCCCGAACTCGGGGAAACAAACGCGAAACAAGATTATCGCGAATATCAAGTTAGTCAATAACGCGAAAAAATTATCATTTATACAGTCCAAGTTTGTGAAATACATCGCAAACGCTTATCTATGCAAGTAGGTAGATACACGTGCTGGAATTATAAACGTCGCGTATTATGCGCATAGCTAAAATTCCGCGTACTAGGTTAATGATTTTCCGTCGAGACAGACAAGTTACACATTTACAACATATCTGACTGTCTTCGTTTGCGCTGTGCGACGACGTGCATCAATCGTCGAATTGCAAAACCTGCGGCGAGAGCAGTTCTGCTCCAATTGCACACATGAAGCATTGCACAGTTTTATATTGTTGAATGAATCAGTTACGCGAGACTAATTTTTTTCATTTTATTTGGTAAATATTTATGCATGTATTGTGTATAATAGTTAATATTGTACTCAGGGAAAAGATATAGAAGTTAAAATACGTATTCTACGGAGTGTTTGGCTAAGAAGTATACTTATAAGAGTAGTATATATATAAATAATTTCCAAACTCTTTTAATTACCCAAGTACACGCATCGGTCTACTAAAATCACCTCAACATAATATATTTTTAAACATATTTGCTGAAAAAAACACGAATACTTTGTAATGTTCATAAAAACATGTACTTATGACACGTAATAAAATAATCCAAGTACCTAATTACTGTAGTTAAAGCAGTAGTATATAGTTATTTCTTTCGATTTTCTAAGATCGACAGCAAAAGCTTGCGTAGTTACTCACGCCCAAGTATCTTACACGCCTGAATTCTAAGACTCGAAGAATATACGAGCCTATATGTGTCACTACTGTTACATCACACTTTGCACGGTATGACGCGTTAGCGGCTTATGGCCCCTCTTATTTTCTTTAACGCTTCTTACGTAATAAAGACGCCTCTATATATACGCGATACACCTGAAGCCGTATACACTCATCCCACTCGGCAATTCTGCCACGCTCAATTTAATCGTCACTATATATCCCGACGAGCGACAGGATGCGCGCGATTTCATTCGGTAAAAGAGCGAGGACGAGGCTCCCCCGTCGTTCTGCAGTATACGATGTGTATAAATTGCAGAGAGCCGTGAAATTTCTGCAGCGCAATAATCTGTTTGTTGTTATATTTCCGAAAGGCGCGCGCGCGCGCAGAGAGTATAAGCGCGCGAACGGCGAACTTGCTACTTAGCCGGCGAGAGACGGATTACTTGTTTGCTGCTTTTGACTTTGAGGAAAACGAATGTCAGCTGGATGTTGTTTGCGTTGCTTAATGCCCACGACTGTTTCACTTTGCATCCACCTATACATCCGCGTCTCTCTCTCTCTCTCTCTCTCTCTCTCTCTTGCGCTCTCGTCGCGGGGAAAAAGAGCGCGAGCCCGACTCGCGGAAGTTTCGAATTTTCGCGAGAGACAATCGCTGAAAAGTTGAAGCGAAAACAGTCGCGGGACGAATTTCCGTAACGCGCCCCGACACGCGTCGCGGCAAATTAAATGCCGCGCGCGCGCGGTTCGCGTCTCGTTTTCTGAAAGCTGCGTGAAAATTCGCGTTTCACTCGCTTAGGCTCAACTTTTTTAATATCCGTGAATTCGCCGTGTTTTTTCAACTTTTCGCGCGCCGCATACGACGGCCGCCGACGACGACGACGACGACAAAAAACAACGGGAGAAAAAAAAGAAATAGAGCAAAACGCGCGCCAGTCCCGGCTCAAAAAAAGGAGAGAGAGAGAAGCTTTCACCTCGGCATTTGACAGTTTTTTGCAGTTTTCGCCCGCCCGCCCGCGCGCGCGCGCCAGATGTGACGCGATTTGGCCAAGTCCGCGGGCCGCGCGAGTGAAAAAAGAGAGCGAGAAGAGGTCAGAGTGAGAGAGAGAGAGAGAGGAATGAATATTCATATACACAGAGCTCAGAGCTGAAACTGAAACTCGTCATCTCGGGGGCCGGGGATCGGACGCATGCAAATGAACTCTCCGCGAGACTGATCTGACTCGTCCGGAGGTAATTAGATTCGTGCACGCGGACCTCTGCACGCACCCACTCGGTCACGTATATAACCAGCTGCTGCTGCCTCCGTTTCAGCCTTCTGGATTATCCGGCGGGAGGGGGGGGGGGCTAGGGGTGGGAGAGGGCGAAGGAGGATATGGGGAGCAGCTTTGGGCAAGAACGTTTAACCCTCGCAAGCTGTCGGAAATTATCGTATTTGCCCGTGTTGAAACAAGAGATGGTCTCTGGCCGTGGCCTTCTCTACCTCGGCTATTCGAGTGCCTTCCGATGCTTGAAAGTTGTACGAATTCGTAGATTATGGCTTTGACATCGGAGTTATGATTGCTGCGGTTGGCTTATGAATTTTATGGAAGAGCGCGCGCAGTTGTGTAATTAGCATCGTTAGCGAGGAAAATCGTTTTTCCTCGGTTCGACGTTGGCTTTGACGGCGTTTACTGCTTCTTAGAACGAATTCCGCGGTCTCCGATTGTTTGCGCTTGTGAGATGATAAAGACCGATGAAATTTGGCATGACGCGACGTCTAACAATTTTGACGCTGATTTCATAATATACTTAATAGCTCGATCGACTAGTTAAATGCAGTAATAGTGTTCATTATTTCTCGATTCATATTCATTACTACTGTCTTCAAGTAATTTTCTGTGGTATCTTGGAGAGAAAAAATATTTTTTTTTTCAATTTTCGAATCCAATTAGAGAACAATTGTTTTCTCTAGATTATTAGTTCAATTACGTACTTCGGAGCAAAGATAAAAGAAATATTCTTATATTGTTTTTGAGTTATAAATTATTTACTTTTGTTTCATTGCATTTTATTTATTTCATTTGCTTAACACATCTTTTGGTCACGTTTGATCCTAAATGTACAAATGAAAAGTATCAAATACACGTGCAAATACTTTATGAAATGTGATTACAGAATGAAATCAAAACAAAAACTACAGTAATGCATATACTATTTCAGCAAAATTTTTAACATCTTTGCATGAAGGTATTGTTCAAAGTTTGTCATTTTGATACCAAAAACCTCTTATCAAAGGTGAAAGAGTTTCATTAAAAAATTGGTTTTTTCTGTCATCACTATTTATACATTCACTGTTTTGACACATACGTAACGATGAAAAAGTAGGTCAATAAAAGTTCAAGTTACATAAGCTTTTCATTAATCATGGAAAATTTATGCATTGTCGAAAATAAACTTTCGATATTTCCCGTCAAATAACTGAAAATATATGATTTAATTCCGTCAAACTTTATTTTGAAAATATAACAGCGCCGTAAAAAAGATTTATTTGAACACTTATTTTATCTTTATTCTTTTCAAAGTACCATCATATGAAGCTTCTCATAAAACTTGATTTTGTATTATTTTTAGTTACTGACTTTTTCACTTTATTTCTTTGCAGTGATAAGTAATGATAACGAAAACCTTGTTCGTTCGTAAGTCCAGCGTAAACATAGGCATCGAGATACGAGATTATTTTGTATCGCACAGGCGCGAACAGCAAGATGTAAGTTAAAGAGACAAAATACCTGCATTAGCATAATTAAAGAAAAAACATTTTCCGGATGTATTTTCATACATTTTCTTAGTTAAAAAATTATTTATATATAATCAATTAAATGAAAATCTCTATATTTACACGAGAAAGATACTTATCTGTCACTGGTGCAATAATTCCTCTAAAGTTTTTATGAAAAATATTGTGCTAAGGTCCTATACAGAAGAGATTCCTACAATTAACCTCTTAGACCAAATCATTTACTAAGTCATCCTTTGTCAAGTCACATGTATTTGAGCCACACTAAAAGCATACCAGAACCTTCACCGTTAATGCAGTGACTCTCGTTCACAGGATTCTCTTGTTATCAGTGCGTTTCGAGCCCTCCACTGCCTCAAGAGTCACGTTCCGCGCCATCACTTTAAAGATCAGATCTTCGTAAGTCTATTCATCATCAGAAAAGCAATCATCTCCGCGTATGATTTTTCCCGCAGCTCCCCAGGAGCAGCGCGGGGGAGAAAGGGGAGCGGGAAAGCCGTTAACCCCATCATCTGCAAAGTCCTCCAACAAGACGCACTTTCCGTGCGAGCTAAGAAATTGCCCCTTTTACAGCTAGCTGCACAATCCCCGCATACATACTCGCACATCCCACACATGCTTTCTTTCTCTCTCTCTCTCCCGCTCTCCTGCGGGAGACTTTCCGGGCGATCATCCCCCCTGCACCTCGCTCTGCACTCACTCTCTCTCTCTCTTTCTCTCTCCCAGCAACGCAGCTACCTTATATACTCTTTATATACTCTTTCGGATTTTGTAAACCAGCTTGGCCACTTTTCCGATGAATTTACGGGACCAAAGCTCCTCTCTCCGCCTTGGAAGCTTCTTCCTCGAGAGAGCGTGCGCGCGAGCGCATCGCGCCGCGGTAGCGTCGTAAAAATCTTTTAAAGCGAAATGCAGGTGAGACTTTCGAGTAGTGGCTTTGCGGGCTTGCTCTGCTGGCAGGGCGGCAGCGCGAGGGCTACGGAATTGCCATGCCAAAGCCGAGGTTTAATTTCTCGTTGTCTTCCTCGTGTGAGCGCCGCCTAAGTCTAGGTTACCTACTCTCTTTCTTTCTCTCTCACACCCACATATACTCTGCTTTAGGTGGGATGAGCAATCTGATTCTGGAATTTCGCTGCCTGGATTCCGCCTGGATTTGTAGCCTTTTGACTGGAGTAGGGTGATTTACGCAGGGATTGGGGGTAACGCCTGATGGATTTTTATGTCCCTTTATTGTCACTTTGATCGGATTGCGGTGGGTTTGTGGGGAGATTCAAATAAGAGATTTTTAATGATGTGCGTGTGTTTTTAATTTAATAAAATAAATAGTGCGACAGTTACGTATGATAAAGCGTGACAGCATTGTACGTAACGATAAACTGTATCGATCATAATTTGTGCATTTAGTTCTTGCAAGGAAAGTCCAGAACATAGATGTTATTATCAGCATTGTCGAGGCGAAAGATAAATCATTTGGTCACATCAGATGTCATTCTCTTCACACACGGAAGACTTGAGAATACCCTGAAACAATAAAGAAAGTTGAACCAACAGGATCAAAAGATGCTCAAAGTTTAATTGCAAAATACAGGTGATCGCTACCTTGCACAATTCTATAGCCATTTCGTTCGCGCTTACGGCCTTTGGGTCGTTACTAGTTTGAAATTGTTTATTGCTCTTTTCACAGAAGGTGACGTAATTTTTACACGTAATATTTTCCTAAACAAATCAACATTTCGTTTATATTTTCACATCCACATTTTCGCATGCTTTATCAATTAATATTGATAATCACACTGTAACAATTACGAACCTTTTTTATCGTGTCCAAAAGACGGAATATGAAGTCTTCGGCCATGTCATGATGGAAAGTACCCTAAAAGCAATAGCAAAAAATTTCATTTCCATTAATTCTTAATTAAATCGCGATGAACTATAGTAGTGCGCGTTCGGACTAAATCGTACAGCTTGAGTGGCAGAATCCCGTATCTCTCTCTCTCTCTCGCGCGCGCGGCTTGTCAAAAGCAGATAACCGGTGCGCGGCTATTAAAAAACCACGTATCTCACGTGCATCTAAAGAAATGACGTATCTCTCGCGCGGCTGCAACTGAGCTAATGTTTTCTTCGCGATTTTTATCTCGCTCGTGCGATTAACTTTCTAGGATATCTTATTGCGGCATTCCTCTGGAGATCATCAGACACCGTCGTAAAAGACAGGATTCCACCACCATACAGGTTCCAAAGCGTTCGCAGGTGTATATCGTCTTTAAATCCAACAACATCAGTGCAAAAGTGAACTTAACGTTATACGAGTGATAATCGAAATTACTCACGATGTTTTCTTTTGCTTGGATCAAGCAGACGAGAGCAAGTGCGAAGAATGCAATGTGGAAGACGGAGTGACGTGCCATGTTCGTCGCAATCGATTTACCTACGCAGAGGTGCTATCGAGACAGCTGCTGAAACACAAGTGGTACGAGCAATGTACAACTGCGCTGGCGATTTATGGAAGAAGACGTTGAAATGTATTTTGAGATAAATCATGATTAGCGATGATGTTCTCGGTAAAGTAGACATTTGCATAAATCAACGCGTGAGTATCCGAGCGATTAATTGATTTCCAGTTTTGCAGCTAACGTCAGAATTGAGAAATCGATGAGCCGTTAACTGTTTCAAAATACAAACTCGTCAAAATCTTTAACAAAGAAAAAGTCTAAATCAGTCGATCGATCTGCTTATTATATCGGACAAAGGAAATTGACTCACTTATATAGGTATATATATAAGGCAGAGAACCTGGAAAACGTAACGTCCAACTTGTATCGTTCCCCCCCTCTTGCGCAACAATCGACAGTAGCCTGCACGACCTCTTTTATACCGATCGGTTAGTAAATTCCGTGGCAGTATAGCGTCCGGGGTAGCGAGAGAGGACTTTTTGTCCTCCCTATTATATTCCCCCGCGGCCAAGGAGGCGAGCGGAAAAAGTCTTTACCAGGTCAATATTTGCCCCGGTATATCCCGGGGAGAATATGGCGCTTGCGCGTGTAAACTTTTTTCTCGCTGCTCCCGCCCGCCGTAATGGAGTTTTCGTCTCGCCGGCGCGGGTTTCGAGCTCATAAGACGAGGTCAATCCGCGCATTAAAAGGATTAGGAGACGTTAAACGCCGCTCATTGGAAATTCAAATGGCAGGCGCACCCTATAAGCTTTCCGCGTCTTATTGGTCGGTTTTGCCCCTGACGTTTTCTATCTTTCTCCCTCTCTCTCTCTCTCTCTCACTCCCTACTGCAGTTAATTAGACCGTGTAACGAGGGATTAATTTCATTCGCGAATTGATCATTAAATTATACTAATGGACCGGGATGTATATATTAGTTTCGGCGAATGATGTCGATTATGCGGGTGTTTTATCGGGGAGCAGGGGCGAAATTAATAGGTCATTCCGCCACGTGTTACAGCGTCGTTTGCCTTCATTTTGGTGTAGCAAATGATTGTTTGCTCTTTCGAATATGCGCAGCCCGCAGCGCTACGGGAGAGATAGTTTACGTATATGGAATTTTAAATGCAGCCGCGCGCAGGATTGGACATAGAACGCTTTTAAATCTAATCAATACCGATGATAAATCGCGAAAGCGGCGAATTCCTATCTGATCACTCTCAAACGTATCGCCGTTAAATCTCGAAATCTAATACGAAACCTATATATAATCTCGCACACGACGAAATAAAATCGGCAAACACGGATTCATCGATTCGCCCCAACCCCCGGCGGCCTGATCGCTAATAGGCCAGCTCTTTCCTCCCCTCCTTCCCCCTCCCGATCAATTGCTTCGAAAAAGGCACGCGCACAAACGTTCGCGCGCGAACCAGAGAGCGAACAAGACCCGAACGAGAGTGAGAGAGAGAGAGAGAGAGAGAGAGAGAGAGAAAGAGCGAGAGAGAAAAAAAACTAGAAATTTGAATAGCGAAACAAACAAGCTCGGCTCCCATTGTCAAGTCGGAGCTCGGGCACAAAAAAGCGGCGCTTAAAAGGCGTCGTGTGCACCTCAAACTTCTCCCCCCCCCCCCCACCCAGCGAGCGACCGATATTTCCCCCGAACAAAAAAGACCTGCCGTACATACTGCAGCTCCGGAGTGCGCTCGCGCGTTCGACGCGTACGCGTATATTATAGAGCCGAGAGCGAGGGCGAGGCTGCGCAACCGAGGAAAAAGGAGGAGAAAGCCGTCGCGTCCCCCCCACCCCCTCCTCCTCTCGAAATGAGAAAGAAAGCTCGCGCTGATTGTTAAATAATTTATGACTCGTGCTCTCTCGGTCCGATTTTCCGCTCCGACGAGCTCATTGACACGCCGAGCGAGAGCCGTGCAGTGTGGCGCGCGCAAAGCGCACTGGAGGAGCTTTTTCCTATCTGTATTAACGGCTCTGCGCTCGCGAATACATCGGCGACATGGGGGGTTGGGGGGGGGGGGGGGGTTGCGCTAATGTATCACACAGAGCGCTCGACGCTGGCGGCAAGGACACGCCGGAAATCGCGATGAAAGGGTCACGCCTCCTCCGACGCCCTGTGCTCCCGAGGCGCGACGGGAAAAAGAAAGGGAGCTTTTAATGCCGGACGGAGAGAGAAAGGGAGCTCCGGTTCTTTCGATCCCGAATCACGTTTACGGAGCACTTCATCGCTTGAGCTTTGTCGCGGGCTTCGACCTCTCTATTCGGAGGAGAGGAGATTATTATTATGGATCGCGCGAGAGAAGGAGAAAGATCGCTCTGGATTATTGGTTTGTTGGAGATGGAGTCGCGCTACTCTGGTGCGACACATGGCGCGCGCTGTGATGATTCCGCGGCTTTTTTGCGCGGCTGTATTCGCGAAAGTGTTGCGCTTGAAACTTGCGCAACGAGGAGATGACTGTACTGACGGGCGATGGATTTTTATGGCTGAATATTGATTGAACATTAGAAATTTTAATTGAATGGTGCTTTCGATGCGGTGACTTACGATCGTCTACTGCGCAGTGTGGGATTGCTTAGGAAAATAGTTAATCATAGTTGATTATTAAGTAGGAGAGACGCGCGCGACACGATGAAATTCGACACCGAGCGCGTGGAGCTGAATAATATAGTCACATGAATATTGTATATTATCGTCTTTTTTGCGTTGGATCGACCAGTCTGCAGTCTGTTCATTATCGAGGATTCGATTGTTCAACAACTAGATATCGATATCATACGTTTTACACGACAAATATTCAAATCGCCTTCGATTTTTTTAGCTACGAATTTGGAACGTTGAAACATCGCCTTAATCTCTTGACGCAAGCATTGTGCACATAACAGTTGTACACGGTTTAGTTGAACATGCGCTGTGCATATAAATATTTCTAGCTTTAGTTCTGTCGCTCGTTTCTGGAAAACGTGTAATTTTATTGTTCCCCCATCGTTTTTTTTCAGGGAAAATAAAAACATGTAACCGTGCCCTTAATCGCCGTTGCAAAAAAATGTCAGTCCACTGATTCGAATCCCCGAGGATAGTCCGGTAATATGATACAATAGCTTTAGAATGAAAGAGAATCAGTCGTCGCGCAATATTGCGTGCATCACTCTGGGCATCAGCATTCTCGGCGTCTGCTCGACTCGCAGCAGAGCAATGCGACACTCGAAAGCCTTTCTCTCTCTCTCTCTCTCTCTCTCCCTCCTTCTTGAAATCGCTTTACGCTTTCTTCGCTCGCAATTTTCTCATTTTTTCCCAGAAAATCCCACTACAGCTCTAGCAAGTACGGCTTGAATCTTAAGTGAGAAAGCCGTTCGTATTGCTATCTCGAAGACGCTAATGAATTCTGAATGGCTCCGCAGGTTATCACGTGCTCGTAAAATTGAAACTGGCTTTCTTATCTCCCTCTCTCTCGCTCTACCTCTCTCCCTCGGGTGCGTAATAGAAGAGGCGAGAGAGCCGAGAGCAGCAGGAGAGAGAGAGAGACACAGAGAATTAGGCTGTAACGAGGCCGATCAACGTCTGCGGCGCTTTAATTGCACCGCGAGCGTCATTAGCTTCGTACCTGCGGGGGTGTGCCATCGACGAGGGTCGAAGGGAGAGGGAGAGAGGGAAAAAGGAGAGGAGACGAAAAACAAAAAAAAAAAAAAAAAAAATAAAGTAGGAGAGACGACGTTGGAAAAGTTGATTTCGGTCTATTACGCCGAGCGCGTTGGGCAATAGCCGGAAAAATTTAGGTCGCCGCTGCGCGCGCGCGGGTTTATTAAAGAACGAGCGCGCGGGAGTGCTTTTTTTCCAGTTGCGCAATTTTTATGGCAACGACGATGGTTTTCCGAGAAGTCGCCGGTTTCTTTTGTCGCACTGCGTATTATAGGTTTGTCCTTCGATTAAATAAAGTATAAGTAAAATCTGCCAGTGTAAACAAGTTTATATTCGAATATTTATAAAGCAATGTGTTGAACCGATGATAATCGAGTGACTCAGAGTGTGAATGGCTTACAGACACTACGCTACATTGATTAAAAAATCATTAGATTGAATTTCAATGAGGCGCGTGAGTAATACTACTGTCTCACGTGCTATTGCGACACCCGCGACAAATCGCTCGCGATTTTAATCGTGAAAAGTTAATTTGTCTTTTCTCTCTCTCTCTCGCGCACGCAATTTATTCTTTCAACTCACACCTTCGTGTCACCCGCGGGAACAAAAAGTCGACTCGGCGAGAAAGCACCATTTGTACACGCGTAATTTCACATCGTTCGGCGACTCGTAAGACTCGTATATGTATACAAGAGAGAAGCGAAATCTCAGCGGCTGCGCATCTAACGCTCGACTGATCCGCAGCCGCGCAGCCCGACGCGAGTCGATTCATCCGCATTGAAAGCGAGACAGATAATAAACAAGCGCGGCTGTCGCCGGCTACGACTGCAGCGCCTTCTCGGTTTCTCTCTCCTTGTATTCACTTGCATCGTACATCACACCGAAGGTTCCCTCACGAACTTATAAAGCTCGACGACCTTTAACCCACTCGCTCTGTCTCGAGCTTATATTTACCTATATATATTTACAAGATGTGGATACCGATTGCGTAGCTCTCCTTCCCCCCGCGTATCGATCGAACTTTATTTTCTTTTTAACGGCTAAGAGGAATCGGGCTAATGAGCACTGGACTTTAGGGGATGGGGGTTTCTCTAATCGACGCTCTGTTGGAGTCTTCTTTTTCGACTCTGATCCCACCTCGGCTTGTATTTCTTATACTGCTCGCTCACAGTACAGTTTACGTTTCTAACACTAGATTTGAGCAGATAAGAGCGATTTTCGTACAATGTGCAGGCAAGCGTTTTTATTGATTCAATTATGAAAACCAAATATTTTTACGGTAACTCGTTCTCAGTTGCGTAGTAATCCTTACTCAACGTCCTAGTTCTCGCTGTTTACAAAAATTACTCGTAGTTACACAATTGTCAGTCTAAGCGAGTTAAAGCCATTGTAATGACAGCCTCGAAACCTGTTTATGAGCAATTCTAGTTTGTGTTCGAAAGAGTTTTTTAAATTAGAATATTTCAGTTATGTACTCGGCATCAGACTACATTACTTATCAGGATCGATATTTGTTTACAAAGATGAAACTGAATTACTCTTGACGTTGATATTACGTGCTGTTCAAGGTGAGCTATCGTGAGAAAGTAAACATAAACATTGATAAGACTACTGCTGGACAGTGATAAAAATTATTGAGTATACACCTGAATAACTTTCATAGTTAAAATTATTATTTACAGCTAATTATTACACAACATAATGAAAGTATCAATTAAACATAAATTTTTACAATATAAATTGACTGCTATCTAGTATATAAAACGTATACGATAATATTATTTATATATTAAGCAGTAAAAATTATTTCAATATAAACATTTTTTATTGGATTTTATAACACATCTTACGTTTAATACACTTCATTATTTAACATCATTCCGTTACCGAATACTTTAAAACTGCTTTTCTTTGCTAATTTAATTCTTAATACTCTTAATTTCAAGTCATAATGTGTAACTTTAGTAGAGTGCACATAAAACATTAATAATAATAGCAAATAACATCGAATAAGTCCAGGTAAATAGATATTCCAATGAAAACGAAAACTACATTTTTAAGCGCGTACTTTAACCTCAATATAAAACTGACTGCGTACAACGCAGAAAAACTTAACACAAACCAAACATCTCATGCCGCAATTTGCACTTCATAAATAGACATTTTTGTTAGCACACTTTTTTTTATCGTAGCGTACAGTAGATAATAAAGAGCATAAAACAGGATGTTCGATTACGAATAATCTACCCGCAGCTATAAATAGTTCGAATAGTCATAGTATATATACAGATCGACACTCACGGTGACAGTCAACACAGGGAAAGAGAGATGGAGCGCGAGACAGACCCGAATGCTTCGAATGATCACAAGCGACTGTGCGAGCCGCGAAACATTGATTGAACCTAGACGAAAATCCCGATACAAGCAGTGATAAAAAAAACCGGTTAGCTCGGAGCACGTGTTTGCTCGAACGCGGCGCTTTATCAACTGACCTGCGCGTCGATATAAGAGAGCCTCGGATATGTGCTCACGATAATGTATTAAAGTCTGTGCGTGAGTTGGTGAGCGAGACGACGAGTGTATACAGATGTATTGGTACTTCAGATCGATATACTGTATACATACTCTCCGTGTATGAAAAGTGGAAAAATTCTCTCAATGGCGCCTTACATCAATTCGCGGCGCGCGCACTTGGAAGTCGAGTTTGTCGCGCCGCGATTCTGTTGACATTTCGTCTTTCTTTTTTTATCGCGAAAGTATACGCACAGCGAGCGTTATAAAGTCATCGCCTTGATCGACCCAATGCGAAAGGCAGTCCAATAATATTAATACGCTATGCGCGCGCGCGCCGTCGCCGTAAATAAACGCGGCAGAGGCTCGTATACAGTATTACGCCTAATGAATGTTAAACTCTCGTGGGCGAGCGTAAATCCGAAAAAATTGCCGAAATAACGAGGAGGAACTAAGCAAACACTACTTCTCGCGAAATTTATGAAGCGCTATAGCCGCGAAATAAATGAACTCGAAGCGCGGGGAGGCGAGAGCACACAGAGAGCGCAGCGCCCCGTGCGCGCATCAGCAAATAAATAAAAGCTAAATTATTCCTTTCAAACGGGAGCGCGGTCTATTCAAATTAGTCTTCGTGTGCATAAAAAAAGCATTAAGAGCAGACTGCAGGCGCGTGGAGGTGAAAAAAAAAACAAAAAAAAAAAAGCCGAGGGAGAAGCTCGATAGAAAGCAAAGTAGGCACTACAATGCAGACGGATGCATCCGTATAATTCAAAGGAGCCCCGCGATAATCGTAAATTTGTCCGAGCACTAAAAGAATCTTTGAGGAATGCTTCTTCTTCTTCTTTCTTCCGTCCCTGGTGAGAGAAAAGTAATATAACGGAGGCGGCGCCCGTATCGCGTAATTGCCGGTGAGAGAGAGAGAGAGAGAGAGAGAGAGAGAGAGAAAAAAAGCGGGAGCGTCGACGCTAGCCCATCTGAGAGAAAGCGAGGCGCAGCTCTCTCTCCGCCGCCTTATGGCGGAGCTTCTTGCGGAGGGAGCTTTTCTTTTGCAAGCTTCAACTCAAAACAGATAGAATTTTATTAAAACTTGTCGGTGTCGCGTGCAGTGTCAACTTTATCCTTAGTTGAAATTTGACCGCCGAGGACGGAAGTGCTGGAAAATCTCGTTACTGCTCATTTGAATAATGCCTCCTCGAGCTTACTCTCCCCCTCCCTCTCTCTCTCTCTCTCTCTCTCTCTCTCTCTCTCTCTCTCTCTCTTTCTCTTTGTGTCTAGCGAAAATAAATTTTCAACAAATAAAAGCATTTGAATGCATTAGCGAGCGGGAGGTCAAGAGAGATTTTTCGAGATGAGGCGATTCAAAGATAAGCGCTCGTCACTCAAGCGTAAAACTTTACGCGTGGGCATGTATACCAGATGCGCGGTGTGGCGCAGAGAAAAAGCTTTCTTTTTTAAGACTCGGGGAATGTTTGTACTTTAGCTCTCCAGACGTGGAACGGACTATACGCGTGACAGCTCTTCCATGAATGTATTGCGTAAAACAACGCGAACAGCAGCGGACGCCTCCTATGTATACGTATTGTCGAATGCCGTGAGTGGCGAAGCCACATTTTTGCCATGACTGCAAATTCTTTGTCACAGAATTTTCTCGTAAACAAAAGTCATCGCTTCCAGTATGAAGTGTGTTTCCTCGAAAATTAAAGCAGGCATTGTTCGATGACTCTGTACACTTGTCGTTCCCAAAGCAGGCTCCAAAATTAGCTTGTTTTCGTTAAACGACGCGACCTTCAGTCAAATAAAACAAAAGAAAGAGGCACCAGT
Source organism: Philotrypesis tridentata (assembly GCA_018906965.1). Taxonomy (NCBI): domain Eukaryota; kingdom Metazoa; phylum Arthropoda; class Insecta; order Hymenoptera; family Pteromalidae; genus Philotrypesis; species Philotrypesis tridentata. Next base: position 340,752 of record JACCIB010000057.1, read on the forward strand.
AAAAACGAGGGGGGGGATTGCGTAAAATGAAAGGGGTAGCGTCCAAAGCACGTAAAAGCGATGCCACCACTTGCATTTGAGGGGGTAGATGTCAACTTAAAATTTAACTACTACGAAGCCTTTTCTCTTGAACGAAACAAAAAATTTAATTATATAGCATAGAAAAAGGCTTTATCCACGAAATTCTCTGCACGTACGAGTTGTACGAATCGATACATGTGATATCTGCGAGGCAGAGACTACTGCGCAGTGTCCATTGGCACGTAGTAAGGTTACAGAACAGGACTACACGTTTCAATGCCAGTTCCCCCTTCCCCCCTCGGTAATCGGGTTAGCAGGTGCGAAAAAGAGCTAGCAGCTGACAACGCTATATGTGTATATATATGAGTATATCCAGGAAATTTCGGAAATAACTCGGACAGAAAAGTTGCAAAAAATTTTCTTGAAGGCACATCTACCAGACCTGTTTTTTTCTCATTCCTTAGGTCATTCTGAAAGAGAAAAAGCTCGCGTGGACAGAAAATCTTAAGGTACATTTTTTTCCGGAGCAAAAACGACTCGAAAAAATTCATAGATTTTTCTCTCGAAAACTAAAACTGGACTTTTATAAAAATTTCATTAGAACGAAAATGTCTTCAAATTCATGAAAGAATGCTCTGAAATTTTTTCAGATTGATCTGGTACAATTTCTGATTTTTCAAAAATCCAAAAAAATCGAAATTTCAGAAAACTTCGTAAAAAATTTGAAAAAATGTTCTGTGCACACGAGCTTTTCCTCTTTCAGAATGACCTAAGGAACGAGAAAAAAGAGGTCTGGTATAGATGTGCCTTCAAGAACATTTTTGCAACTTTTCCGTCCGAGTTGTTTCCGAAATTTCCTGGACATACTCATATGTATATCTCGAGACTACACGTTCACATTTACCTTCTTCCAGTAATTCGTCCGAATAAGCTCCTTCTAATGAAATTTATTCAGGCGCGCACCAGAACTTCTGCACGGCCATAAAGTTTTAATAAGCTCAGAACGTTATTGGTGAATTAGCTGGGTGGAAAGGGAGAGGGAGAGAGTGAGAGAGAGAGAGAGAGAGAGAGAGAGAATGTCAAGGCACGAGACTTTATTATTGCATTACAGAGAGCCGAGTGCGTGGATCTGCTTTTGATGGAGTAATCATCTCAGTCCACATCTAGATGCTTTTGAAATGTGGTCTGACTTATACTCCTCGAGAATATATATACATACTGTTGTAACATCGCGCGGTGCACTATTGTAAACTCGAAGAAAATTGAGACGATTCGTGTACTGCATTTCGTCCGAGAGTTTTCAAGATGTTGACGTATGAGTTTCATCTTTTAAAATTTCTTCACCGAGTTGTTTGTTCGACAACGTAGTACTAAAGTTTCAAATGCCCGTTTGTATCCTATGCAAGTATCCTTCAAACTCTCTGCAAACTCATTCTATCAATTTCTTGTATCCACACACAAAGACAGATGTCCGATACACTCACTCATCAACGTTCCAGACCAAACCACACTTCATTTCTCAGGTGATGTTAAAGAGGGTTAAAGTACTCAACGTTTGTATCGATATGTTCTGAATAGCGAACGTTCTAAATTAAAATATCCACATATTTCTAAATTTCACTTCAGTTGAACCTCAATTTAATTCACTCCTAAGATGCCACATGGTTGTGAGATAGATGCATGGTCAAAGTCGCGATAAGGAACATATCTTTTGATCTAACAACCGATCACCAGACAGTAAAACTCTGTGGGGATTTTCTCACCTTACATATAACGTCTGTTAAATTCGCAGCTCTCTCTCTCTCTCTCTCTCACTCTCGTTAGAAGAATATCACCAAGATCGTTGACTTTATCGAGAAAAAGATCTCCTGATGCAGGCTCTCCCTTTTTCTCCCTCTCCTTCTCGTTTCTCATTGTTATTGCCTCAGAAACGAACGAATGGGTCATTGCATTCGAAGCGCTTGCTCTTTATCTCTTCCTTTAGCTGGTGCGCTCTCGCATCTGTTTACTGCAGCCCATCCTCCTGGTAAGCTCAAGCTTGTCGTAAAACCTTCGCACACCTTTAAGCCGTGTGAGAAGAGGAAATACTATGTTTCTCCGTTTACCTGTGATATTCTTCTGCTTATACGTTTCTTGATGTGTTCCGCTGTAGTTATTTGACTACGCGTATTGTATGCGCAGCCGTACGTCGTATGTTATGCTTATATCTGAGATGGCATGTTTTGGTTTCGAGAAAATAAAGGACATTCTAGGTCGGATTTTATTGCGTTGGAAATGCGATAAAAATTTTGAAATACAGCAGTACTGGGAGTCAGGGTGGGTAAAGATAGTTCCACCAACGTAAAATGAACTTAAATTGATATTTAATGTACATAAACTACATAATAGCAATAAGAATAAGAATTATTCTATTATTAGTTAATAAAACCATCTTTAAGAGACTGAGTCCTTTTGGAACTTCATCAAATCCCTTTCAACCTTTCCAACCTTATTGAATTCTGTCCCAATAGTTCCTTTATCAATCGTCCTTTATCAAGAGTCCTTTACCAATAGTTCCTTTATCAAGAGTCAAAAAAATTCAACGAATCAAAAAAGCTCGAGATTTTGTTATTAAATATATATGAGATAGAAGTTATTATTTTATTGTACTATTAAATATATTATGTGTAGGAAAAGTTGTACAAAATCATTAATATGTTCTTTCTATAATTTGTATGCTTGTAAAATTTTCAACACTTCAAATTTTAGACCACCAGTACTTATACATCCTGAAATAAGGACTTGTTTGATCTATCGATTTTTTTGTAATCTTACTTTTGTCCAATGAAAAAAGTACTGTATCAGACTTTCTGCTATAAAAGTTAGAGGAGGTCTCACGAGGACTTTCCAAAATTAAATATAATTTATATGTATTAATAGCAGAAAAGATGTAGCCTGCAAATATTTAAGTATTTGAAATATTAATTCTATTACTTATATTTTAAGTAAACCTTACCATCTTGTAAAAGAAAATTGACTTATAATAGCGTTAATAAAATGACAACGAATAATGCATGGAAATTATAAAAAAACTCAAGAAACGAAAATAACATTTATCTACAAAATTCTGCAGGTATGATCGAGCCAACAATGAACTCCCCCTAAATTATTAAAAATCAACGATTCATAATCCCAGTTTATTTCTGGATACAAAGACTCTTCATCCTCCCGCCGCAGCTGCTCCCGCGATTCGCTTAATCCTTATCTCTTCATCCCTCTGCAGTGGTGCGGTTAGCAAGCGGTTTCGCAGCTCCTGTCGTCCAACGCCGACCACCATACCGCCGACGGCGCTTCAAAGACACCGACTCCGTTAAGCTGACAGTATTGCAGCCCGAGACGAAGGCTGGCGGCAGGTTAGCCAAAGAAAAGCTCTCGAGAAAACTCGTCGACGTATTGAGATTCCTTTAAAGTTCGAGAGAGAGAGAGAGAGAGAGAGAGAGAGAGAGAGAGAGAGAGAGAGAAGTTTTTTGGGGCGAAAAAGTTTAATTTACTAACTTTCGCCGACGGCTTTCGAGCACACGACGACAAGTATACGCGGTTTTTCGTCCGGAAAATGCTCTTTTGTTTCACCGAAGAGTTTCACTTCGGCGCTGGAGCAATTTTTTTCCGCTGTTTTTCACGAATTTGGTTGCCTACTTACCTTTATGGAGCAGTCCATGACGGTTGACAAAAATGTGGGGGGGAAGAGCGCTGCATGAGACTTGTACATCAGTCGAAAGTGCACTTGAGTTTTACGAATTTGAATTTTCCTTTTCAGCTTTTAATTTTTCTTGACTAAGACGCGTACTTTATTCGTGCTTGCTTTGCTCGCATTGTTAGATCAAAGAGGGCTGCTTGTTGTGAAATTGGAGGAAATTCGTCGGTTCTTTTTTAATTTGGAGTAAGAATTGAAGCTTTTTCTCAATGTCTTGCTCCGTAGATTATGTGTACATCTTGAGCGAAAAGAAAACCAAGGTACTATTATCCTTTGAAAAATTTTCAGTTCTCCAATCCTGAACTTTTTAACTTTGCTCCCGACTTTTTGAATAATATTTATACATTTTATGTTGAAAATAGTTTAACAATCCAAAATGCACGACTCTTTCTTCAATAACTTATGATCTATTAACTTTAATGACGTTCGAAATACCACAAATTAAAGCTTAAGACCACTGCCTTCAAATCAGCATAGTTAAAATATCAAATATTTTGAATTTGCATGCAAAGTATTTGTGTTTATTGGTATTTACAAACATTCGAATAAGTGGACAAAGGTAATTTAATTCGACATGAAAATTTATACTCTTGGAGTTTCCAGAGTCAATAAAATCGAATCTGTAGACAGAATTTGAAAATTCAACACGACATATCTAAAATGGCGCCCATTTTGCTCTAAATTAAAAAGTATACGGTAGGCACTTTACGTCCATCATTTTGAATTTTGTAATTCTGATGGCAGAATAGTATTCAGCGACCTCAAAAACATAGAATACATGCTATTATATGAATGTCGACCTTTTAAAAAATTAGTGCATTTGGAAATGGTAAAGTCGGTCGGGGAAAATGTCTCATATTTTTAATCATTTTTGAAGACAAATAAATGGTATGAATATATATATCCAGAAAATTTAGATATATTTTTATTTTTACCTGGTTGGAACACAGCGTTATTTAAGAATTTTTAAATAATACCTTCTGTAAAATCATGACTTTCGTCTCCAAATTTAAATTCTCTCCTAAAACATACGTACCTTTTTAGTTTGACGTGCAATATTGCACTGGAATTTTTTTTCTGGAGTAAAGAAGTAAAAGTTATACAGCGGGCGTATAGAAACGAAATGAAAAGGAGGAGATAAACCCTTCAGGATATTTTTAAAGAAAACGAGTCCTTTGTCTCGAGTGTCGCAGCACAAACAGCTGCAGAATGGCCATTTCCGATTAGAGGATTTCTGGTTGTACATTCCACCTACAAATCAGAAATCAGGACTTTAGCCAAGGAAAATCCGCGAGGAAAGCGCACATGCACGTCCACCACGAGCCTCTCTTACTTTCAGATTTTCCAATTTTTTTGAAAATTTTCAATCTGATATTTTTTTAAACTGTTTTTCTCGAGTATTTACACTTTTCCTCTTTTTGTTTCATTCGTACCACGATATTTTTTAATTCTTTTTTATTTTATACGTAGTGCGTTGTATTCTTTTATTAACGAATCGCATATTTAAGAAAAAGTCAAAATTCAAATATTGTTAGTTTTATACTTCTAGAAGAATTTATATTAATAAAATACAATATATAATCACCAATTTAGATTATTCACTGCAGGTACTTTTAGACCAAAAGATTGAAAATAGCCTTTTACTAAAGTATACTAGTTTTCATATAAAGTAAATGTATAGTAGTGGATCCTTTCTTTAATTACTTTTAGTGAAACGGTCCCTCGAGTTGGCCTCTACTTCTTCTATAGAAATTCACTGTTAGAATTCACGAGCGTTTCTGCATCTGCTCTTTAGTATTTATGTTAAACCAGATTTTCAAGCTTCTGCTATTATGGAAATTGAAGTTTATATACTCTTTACCTACTCTCTCCTCTATGTACATTTGATATTTTCAGGGAATTTCGAAATTATTTCACTACGAACTCACCGCATTTAACTATGTGGTTTTTGTTTGACTCATACAGAATCATCAAAGTTGAATGAACCTTGAACTTTCGAAGATCAGTATGACACTCGAACTTAAAAATCATGTGAAATTGCTATTATATGTCAATGCATATCATTTTTAAAAATCAAGAAAATGCGTGAATGTTCATTTTGGCCTGCTCTCTTCCATTCTCCTCTTCTCCTCGCATTATCGCGCAATTTCTTCTACTGAGCAATTTTCATTATGAAAACGCGTTTATTATGTACGGCACGTAGCGTACGCTGGAGCTTCCAAAAAATATGAAACAGATTACCGACTGACCCTTGGAGCAAGTGCCTAACGTGATCTGCCTAGCAAAAATGTTCATCTCAAAAAATCTGCGTAATGATGGCGATTAACATAGATAGTTTGATCTAGACATCTTATGAAATGTACAGCGATGATGAATACAATTTAGTACAGACGTGATATTTGTTCATTTAACTCGAATATGTTTACACAACATTTCATAATATTTATGCAAAGTTATGTGACTATTTTGTTTTAAATACCGTTATTTCTGAGATGAATTATTTAAAAATATTTATTAAATGATTAGAATATGATTTATAAGCAAAAAATTAAATCCACGGTATAGGATATCGGAGATTTAAATGTAGATTTGTCAGTCTAAATTAAACGTGATACTGTCTACTGTTGGTAATCAATATATTATAATTTTATCCGAATTTAATGTTAATTAATGCAAATTTTAGATCATGATTTAGTCCCCTTACACAAATTGAAAGTTATTTAATTATACAACAATCTGCTAATTACAATAGTAATTATTATGTAATACATTAATAATATAATGGTTACGTTAATAGAAAATAATTTGAGAAAAATAGGCTGAAAAGATTTTAAAAAGTTTTGAAAATAAAAAAAAACAATCTTTGATATAAGAGAAAACTACCGCTGCACACATATGTATATGTGACTGAAAATTTCCATAAAAAAATTAATTAGCCCACTTCAACGTCAGTTTCCTAATTGCTTACAACGAACTGTGCGAAACTATAATCGGAAAATGTGTCGTGCTGTGGCACTTGATGCTTCGTCGTGACGGCACTAATTTTCAGAATAATTTGCACTAGGCTCGAGAACAATTTGCAGCAGCGCGCTCGTCTCAACTATTAAATTGTTGCAGTCTCTCGTGTTATCTTAGTGTCGGTTCGTTAGCTGTTCGCTTAGGCTCTTTCATCTAGCAGAATAAGTAGTCGAAGATTAATGATATTAAAGTAGGTATCTGGTATATGCATTACAAAGGGAGGCAATGCGCGAATAAAGTTACGCCACGTATACTTGTGCGCGTCAAGATTTATCTTAGTCCAACTTCATTAAAACTTCAATCCAATCCATTAAACGTATCCGCGGAATAAGCACCTTTCTATGCTAACCGAATTCATTTGATAATCGCATTATTCTGGTAGGAACGTTTTGCTCCAGCTCCAAGTCTTACACGAGGATTATGCGAAGTTTGCTCAGAAATTACGGCGTATTGTTGGGCGCCAAACTCGGGCCCGGATACTTCAACGGCGAGAAACTTGAACCTCCCCGCCGCGTCCCTAGTGCGATGTGTATCGGCGGCAAATTGGTTGAACGAAGCTTTTGAATTATTAAGTGTTGCCTGAGCTTTGATTCATTGTCCGATTATTCGTTCGAGGCATACCTAGTGATCAGGTATGCGGCAATGAATAATTCCCGACGTCGTTGGTTTGATAATTTAATTGTGCATTAATTCTCGTTAGCTGCACACAATAACTTCTTGGTCGCAGAGAAAACTTCTGCGTATGCCCGCGCTCTGCCCTTATTGCACTGACGGTTAGAAGTTGAAATAGCAATTATAAGTTTCAAGAGCCCATTATATAACTCAAAATAATACAGTATCAATGTGAAATTTATGAAACTGAGAGGGAGAAAATTTTGGTACAACCCTGCTAGAAACTTGGGTGGCATATCGCACTCACGATATTTCGTATTTTATGATCTGTGACTACATTATTTTTTCTCTGTTACTTAGCGTTGACTTTTACGTTAATGGTACGGAAAATGATGGTTAATTAGCAATAATATAAAATAGTGGACGTATGTAACACTATAATTTACATACCTAGATCATCACATACGAGCAAATATTTCTAGTAAAAAGAGGAATGCAATATAAGTTTTATAATTTAAGACGCCCCTTTAATGGTTCTTTGAATTCAATTATAGGCAATTCATTTATACCAGAAAAATTAAGAAATAAATAAATTTTCTATAAGTAAATGATGTTCATCATCTCATTACCCTTTCGGAAGAAAAGCATTAATGGCAAGCTATGTGTTTTTTTCATGCGTCCGACACATTTTTTAAAAAATGAGAGACTTATAAATCTCAATCTCGTTAACATTCATCTCTTTCCTATACATTCAAAGAATGTATTTTATCGCCGCATTATAATACTTTATTAATGCTGCATGTATAAACTTATTCGAATTATTTTTATTTAAATTTAGTTCTATGTGTTCCATGTTATATTTAAGAATAAAAAAATGTAAATGTATTCATTTTATTAATTAGACTTTTTAGAACGATTTTCTTACAAATCTAGGGAGCAATGAGATTAAATCTTAGGCTCAGTATGTACGAAATAAGGAAGCAATGAGATTTGAGCTTGGGCTCAGTTATTTTTGTTTGCGAGCACGAGAAACTGGTGTCTTCGGAGCTGCATGTAAGTTAATTTGCAAGTGGCAAAGAACAAACGAGATTTTCGTTCCAAAATCTGAGCGTTTAGTTACCAGGGCAATAACAACGAACGGAGATGTTTTTTATTTATTTTTTTTTGGTCAGATGGACAAAAGTCTTCAAAGCCTTCAAAGCGATTAGATCTTTAACTCTGTACCTTTTTTTATATCAATAAATATTGTTTGATAAATAATCATTACTCTCGTTGTTATTGGAGAGAACACTATGCTTTTACTAACTCGTACATTGTCGTATGGTTTTTGTTATAAATCATTAAAATTCATAAAGAAAATAATAATGACATAAATAGTTCGTAGACTATTTATCACATGAAATTCGTTTAAAGCCAAATTCTATTGAAGGTATGAGCATAATGTGGTGGCTAATTTACCATCATGAGATATTCCCAAAAGTTAGTTTTAATTCTATAAAATTATGCCGAATTTTCTGCCTGCTCTTTCAAACTTTCACCACCAGTGAGCTCCAGATGTAACTTCGAAACGGGCATCAATTTGCATGAATAAAATTGTTGAATAAACAAAAATTTTTAAAAATATTGTAACATCGAAGCGTCTCATCAAATTCAGTCAATTGTTTCTGTGCTAAAGTTTATCGATAATTTTTCATTAATTAAAAAGTGCGCTATGTCGATTTTCGGATTATCGAGCAATAGTGGAATCATCGAATTATTTCTGCAATGCAGAAATATTCCTTCATACATATGTTAGACATAGATTGTCAGTTAATAGAATTGCGGATTCGTAGACGATCGACCAGATTTGAATCGTTAGTGCTCATATGCCGAAAATAGTTGAGTTGGGACTTCAATAAATATTCAGTACATTTATATAACAATTATTACATCGTCTGATAAATTTCCAATAAATTTAGTTTGATATGTCGAATTGAAAGCTATAAGCTAAAGTAACATTTACATGAAACAGTTTCCCGGCATGTTTCCTCTCGGCAAACGTAAAATCTAATTTGACTTGGATCCAAATTCTACGGGTATATAATCCGGGAAAGTTCAAGGGAGAGAGATTATACATACATGCCCTTTAACCGCGACAGTCCGAATCGGCCAAGCGGATCAAAGGGCTGTAAGAAAACCACAAGAGCTAACTGAATCCGATGAACTATAAATAAAGCATATAGACTCTCGCTTTGTATGTCTCTTAGGGATAACGTACTGATTTATTAATTTGTCGCGACAGAGCTTGCATTTCTTCCGTGATGTAAAATTAAGATTTTTACATCTATGACACGTTGTATAAAATTAATTGATAGAAAAGTTAACACACTTTCGAAATATCAACGCAATTTCTTTTATAAGAAGTAGTATATTAAACAGATCTACACAATGATGTTATTTCAGTACATTTTTAGCAAAGAAAGTCGGTAAACAAATAAATATTCACGATAAGAACATACGCGTAAAAGTGTACCAGTCAGTATTGTTCGCCACGTCTGAACTCCAGCAAGAAACTGAAATAGATGGAAGTAATGTTACCTCTAAAATCGAGCCACACCACACTTCCCAGCATAAAAAAAGGCTTTAAAAAAAATAGACTCCATCATCAGCAATGACGACTTTCCCAAAAAAATAACTCCTAAAAGCTGCGTATATTTACGCGTTGGGCCGTTACGAACGGCCGTGCTCTAAATTTCGCGTTCTCAGCGCCGGAGAGAGCGGAGAGTGCGAAAAAACAGTCCTTTCCTCCTACGCAACGACCGCAGGGGCTCATTCGACCCGGAATTATACGAGAGCTTGCGGACGAGAGCTTTCAGTTCGCGCCAACATTTTACGAGACTGATGTCGCCTCGGCTCCTATTTAAGATATGTATATATATCTATATGTAAGTATGTATATATACATTTGGGAACCGCAAAGTGGAAACTTGGTCATGAATGAATTTCTTTCATAAATGCAGTCTTTAAAGGAACGATCGAACTTGGGAGGAAGTTTACGCGTGAAAGCTCGTTGCTTTTTATTGATACTAAGGTTAAATCTTTTACGGGTCCATTGGTACCTCGGAGTCTTGAAAATTATGAAGGGATACGTATATGGGCTCTCTCCGGACGCTAACTTTTGTTTTCAAATCTTTATTTTGCAAGGATTTCGGGAGGGTCGACGATAATTGCAATGTGAATATAGAATGCTGTGCTTTATGCTCTGGTATTGTTGCCGGGGTATGAATATTTTATTCTGCTTGTTATTGCATGCAAATACGAAATGTTGCGTATTTTAGTATACTCTTTGTTTTATATGTATATAAGGTAATTTATTATTTTCATGTACATATTGAAGTTTAATGGTGTCGTGCTGATATTTTGAATTTTATTACGCTCTTTTTTTTAAATGAGATTATTGTAAGAACGTTTGCAATTTTGCATTTGCAAATGTACAATCTCAATAATATTACATCTCCAAAGATTTCATAATTTAATGCTGGACGTAATTTTGGACAAAGAAACATATCTATTCCAATCAATAGTCTGCATTTCTGCTTAAATATCTTCTAAATTATTTAAAAATTTTAAAATAGTTTCGCTATGTAAACAGCTGATATGCATCTATATGCAAGGATAATTAATCTGCCTTTAGAGGATCTCGCGCAACAAGAGAAGCATCCATAATCGTTCCTCAAACTGTCGCAATTAATTACACTTAAAAGAAGTAAGGCCACGACAGTTCATAAACGTTCAAGTAAAATCCTACTTTATCTCTTCGAATCGTAGCTCGATTCGACAAAATCTTGAACACAATAGGATACTTCAGTGCTTCCTAATATAAAGGAATACCGTCACTATAGTTTGCCGAGGAGTCTCATTATATATTATCCTTTTATCAAATAACTCGGTATATTTCACAGCTATTAGACTAACGCTGTATACCAGGAAATGCTCCATTCAAGCCCTTTGTAATACCTCTCAAGGGTCTCATCATCTTCATTAGTTGTACAAGGCTACGCTTTAGTAATGAGTACGCAATTAAGACTGTAAGTTGTTAACTATTCGAATCACTTTCTTCCAATATACTTGCAGGCGTATAAAAGAAATATTGCCTTTTCTTGGAACTTTACTAATACTGTAGTGATCAAATGATTAACTTTAAGCATAGCTTCTTTTGCTTCGGGTTATTCTTCGCTCCATCCCTCTCGTGGACTGTCTCTGCACGTTCTTGCCGGCGGTCGAAGGCACGGGAAACTTTTTTCATATTCATTTATAAATTGCACTTTCTGAATAAATCATTCCATTTACGAGAAAAAGTAAATTACAGTTTCTGTATGTATGCATGTTTAGGCACCAATAACTACACATTTTTTTATAATTATTATTTAAAAATGAAAATAAATAATGCCGAATATAAGTATATGTGTTAATCCACGAGATAGTGGAAAAAACTCACCTCAGAAAATTGCAAAATTTTTTATTAAAGGCACACCTACTAGACCTATGTTTTATGGTTACTTAGACCATACTGAAAGAGAAAAAAATTCACGTGAACAGGCGAATTGTAGGGTATACTTTTTCCGGAGCAAGAACAACTCGAAAAATGAGAAATACTTAACAAAAAAAAAAAAAGGAATTCATAGATTTTTGTTCTCTAAAACTATGTACTTTTATACAAATTTTATTAGAAAGAAAATTTTTTAAAATTCATAAAAAAATGCTCTAAAACTTTTTTAGATTGATCCAATGCAATGTTTGATTTTTCGACAATTCAAAAAAATCGAAATTTCTAAAAACATCTATTAAAAATCTGAAAAAAATGCAGAGCAGTTTTTTGATGAATTTTAAGCTATTTTTGTTCTAATCAAATTTTTATAAAAGTCCATATTTTGAAGAAAAAAATATGAATTCTTTTTTTGTTAATTATATTTCTCGTTTTTTTTTTCGAGTCGTTCTTGCTCCGGAAAAAATTATACCCTGCGATCGGTCATGTACGCGAGTTTTTTCTCTTTCAGAATGACATAAGGAACGAGAAAAAACAGGTCTGGTAGGTGTGCCTTCAAGAAAATTTTTTGCAATTTTTCCGTCCGAGTTGTTTCCGAAATTTGGTGGATTTGCACATGTATGTATATTGAAATTATATTACAACGATAGGGATAAACAGTTCTGAATAAATTTAAGTGCATTTCATTAAGATGTTCAGCAACGTCACCGTAAACGACGTAAAACACCTATTCGAACTTTAAGAAATGAACTTCTTATCAGATATAGCTTAGTGCAGAAGCTGCATCAAAACCAACGGAATTTACAATCTTGAACTGGAAATAAATATTCCCTGGCAGCGTACCGCCCACGGGCTTGTATGGAACTCGAGAGTCTCGCGAGGGGGGTCGAATCCCAGGACCTTTCCCAACTCCGCTGCGCCCTTCTACTGTTGCCTATATAACCATACATGCTCTCTCGCATTTGGATTCAAAGTTTGTGCGATTGGGAGATTTCGTCAGTTGCCACAGTGCTCACGCTTCTATTCGGTTCCTCCGTGGGGACCGTGGAATCTACCGAATACGATATTCACAACTTGGCGAGTTTCTTAGAAAAATATGCGTGCTCGCTCTCCCCCCTCCCCTCTCTCGCTCTCTCTCTCTTTCAATGTATTTCTGATGATGCATCGCAAGAATGGAATCCCTGTGAAGATTCTGGACCGAGGTTCGCGTCATTTTTCTTTTGCAATTATTCCGACACCTGATAGAAAATACATCGGGGAGGATACGCTGTACTTTGTGTTGAATGATCATAACCTGGCCTATAATGTGATTATAAATCCTGCTCCCATTAGTACAAAATACGATCAGTTATTTTATTTTATAATACGATCAATTTTGATTATAATATGATCATAGTCACATAATATGATCAGTTATTACTGTAATATAATCATGGTAATATAATAATATAATCAGTTATGATTGTATTATATTACAATAACACTCGTCATAAATTATGATAATGTTATGACAGCCCCACCATATTTTATAGCAAAATTCTACCACAGATGCGATATTCTTTTGTCTCTGAATAGATGATGAATCTTTGAAGAGTTTGTAATCGTCGTTGGTTTTTAATTGTATCAGTAAAAGAAAGTAGGTGAAAATGCCTTTGTTTCTTTTGTAACCGCATATCTGCGAATTTTTGTTTGGGGCATCAAGCAATGCAAACTCAATGCTGTATATTCATTTCCAAGAACAAGTGCGTTCTGTTCTTCTCGCAAGCTCCTACAATAGAAGCACCCTCTCGCGTATAGTATAAATTTGCTTAAATGAAGTTACGCGAATATGTAGACATATCAAGCGTACAGTTAACTCATGAAATTTAAAACTCCAAAAGTAGAGATAGAACAAATAGGTCATGAGGAAACGGTGAGCTTACATATTTTACTTATTCAAATATTCGAACAATTTGAAAATTTAAATCTCCGAGCTCCACATTTCTAAATATAACACAACGAATAATGTCTTCTTGCCTTACTCTGCGGTATACTTCGAAATTTCAACGAAAATAATTGCTTTGTGATTTTCAAGTCGCATACCTCAATATTCTCTATTAACAGACTTTCGTTGAACTGACTCCGCGAGCACGAACGTATTTTTAAGATTTTTGAAGATCGCATCAGATTTTACGGTTCGGCTTCGCGTCTCAAAATTCTATTCGGCAACGCAACTTTACTAAAATCTATGTCAATGAAATTTGCTACTTTTGGAGAGCTTTCGTTGGGAAAATAGACGCAGATGTAGGATAAGAGCACAAAAGATACTGGCAGTGACTAGACTTCGAAAGAAGATTCGCGGGCAAAACTTGGCTGCAAAGTTTTACTTCAACCGAAGCGCTGAAAAGTCCAAATACTTCCTTGCAATCCGGAAAATCACAAGATATACGGGGCTATTTGTGTCAAAGCTTCAAGTGCTCCTTCTTTTTTTCTTTTGTACTGTGTTACTTTCCCCCTCCGCCATTAGAAGTTAGCGACTTCTCGAGTCTTAATTATCAGTGCATCACGCAAAATTAAGTAACGCGTAAAAATACGCGTTTTACTTCATCGCTCAGCTATAAAACTGAAAAACGCAAGAAAAAAACATTTCAAAAGAACGCACGCGTCATTTATAAACTTTTTAAAATGTCACTCGGTCCCTTGATTTATCGCTCGAATCCATAAAACGATTCATCAGAAACACTCCGTTCTCGATTTCGAAATAGCGTCGACGCAGCAGTTGTAGCATTCGCGGATGTACCTCGCGAGAGAGAGAAGCAAAAATTTCTAACTTTCAAATTGAAGCGATACGCGCGCTGACCGGTCAACAAGCCTACAACGCGCAGTTTATCAGTGACGCATCGTTTCATCATACTACCGCTTTCCATTGGATTCGTCGATCTTAATTTCACGGCGCTCCTCATAAATCTCATCGCGCTGAAAGGCGAGATGCAAGATGTATGACATCACCGGATTCGCTCTCGAGAGTTCGCCTCGAGTGCGCGCTAGCCGATGTTTGCTTGCTTTTGTAGGGTCAATTTTTTAAAAGCTCGCGCGCTTACCTTCTCTCAGCTGAGTTTTTCGACCGACGAGAAAGGATGGCCTTTACTCGATAACATTTTTCACGAGTTTATATGTGTTATAAACTACTATTTTTACGCTGCTGAAATATGGTAGATCTAAAAAAGAAAAATAGCCCAGTTGCGATGTGTTTTTTAAGCTCGCCCTCTCTGCGAGTGCGAAAAAATCAAGCGAGTTCCTTAGGCGCGGCCGCGATTCCAGAGGATTTTCTGCTTATGCATTGCCCACGATACACCCCCAGACAATTCAATCTTACGTACGGCTTTCCAGCTTTCTCCGAATTGACTTTTTCCATCTTTATATACGTAACAAATATACTGTGTCTAACTATATAGCATTAAAAATATGTAAGAAACTAGTTGATCATACTAAAAGAAAAAAGTCTGGGTACATTCGAAACTTATATCTTTTTCTTCAATATTTTTACAATGCAATCCCAAACACATCTTACACTAAATTATTCTTACCAGTCGGATCTCTTTTTTGCTGCTGGATGAGATCGTCATCTTTGTCCATCAATCGAAGCCCGGATACCTCGTTAGAGTTTTGCGGAGATTCTAGGAAGGATGCCCCTAATAAAATTCTTATCAACCTTTTGTCAACTGCACAATTAATAATCAAACAGGCCTCCAAAATGACATCACTAACATTTCTTCTATACTAATTTAGACTATTTATTAAAATTACCAATAATACCTACCAATCCCTAGCTACATATACCTGACTCTGTAAAGCGACGCATAAAAGTTATAATAATTCCTTGATTAATGGGATATTGTCAGCATGTAGAAGAGCATTGATTGTCGCGATGACCTCCAATTAAATGAAACATTTTCTAGGAAGACGAAGAAGATCACCAAATATTTAACATCATCAAAGATAACTGACAATTAATCCTTGGAAACGATTTCAACACCGCTGTTTGTACATAAAATTTTCGCTTGGCTCACTATCGCACGTTTCGGAAGTAATTATAGATAAAGTACGTAGAGCGTCAAGGTTTTTAGTTGGATGAGGTGTACAACAAGAGTTATTGAGATTTTATGTGGATTGAAAGTTATTCTATTATTTGGGTAACTGAATCGTAGACTGGACTGCAAAATATCTATAGAAGCATTGGTGCTGTATAGAACATTATGAAACTCACTACTCCAACTGAGAATATCAGATTATCTAGAAAGCAAAAAGATATAAAAAGAATTGCTTTATTCACAAAATTAATTATTTTATCAGCGTTTTTTGATTCAGAAGAACAGATTTTAAATAATTCCATCAAGATGAATTTATTAGTATAAATTATGTTTTTTGAGAGTAGCAGTAACAAATGTATTCTCCACATGCATTATAGTAGACTGATTTACTTTCTTTTATTCTCCTGAAAGACCATTGACAGATCTCTCTCTCTCCCCCCTCTCTCTCTCTCTCTCTCTCTCTCTCTCTCTCTCTCTCTCTTTCGCTATATCCCTGCTTCTCTTTGCTTTTTAAAATAGTTTCCCAAATAAGACGCTCTCACTCATTAAATTAATTAACTTGATTCTTTGTGTTTCCAAATGCTCCTTATATTTCGAATATCGAAATAAAATTATTATAAATAATATTATCTTCAAATAAAAGAAATATAAAATAAAAACAAATCTGCGTACCCTAATAATATTTTCAGCAGTAAAAGTAGAAAAATTATGTGTACAAGAGCTCAAATGATCCATAGTAGAATAGGAGTAAACCTTCAGGAAGCAGATCTTATTAGAATTCACAAACTGCCTCTTACTATAATGAAGCTGATTACCCGAGACAAAAGACGAGGACTAAGTTTTCTTATTAGGTGCAAGACGTAATTTTTCAAATCTCTCTCTCTCTCTCTCTCTCTCTTTCTCTCTCTCTCTTTCTCTCGTAAGAGAAGCATCACTAAGATCATTGTCTGTGCAAAGACAACAATGTCTTAAGAATAGAAATGTTGGAATGCGTGCGCAAAGTCTTGAAAGATGATATCTTTTTGAACAGACTTACGTCTGACCTAAAATTTTTCACTCTACTTTATCGTGAATGCACTTGAAGGTAATCTTTAGGTAACCGTGGGCGACTCTACAGGTTTAAAAATAATTTATTTGCACTTGCAAAAAATGAACAAAGTAGAAGTTATTTAACAGTTTAAATCTATATTCAAAACAAGTTTATTATTTAATAAACTAACTAATAATTAAACGTTTAAATCAATTCCATTGTACCAAATTATGTTGGTATGACGAAAAAAATATATAACAGTCTACAAAATTAAGAAATAACCACAAAAATCTATAAAATTTTGATTGCATAATATTTATTAAAATTCACTCACACTTTCAAATTATGGATATGTAACTTATAAATATTATCTTTCTTTTAAATACTTTTCTTTATTTCTATTATACTTTACTTCAAGCTACTGTAGATAACCAAGAATTTTCATCAATTCTTGGTCTCTATGAATTACTCCTAAAATACGCGAAGCACCATCTCGAAACAGAGCATTAATCGTAACGAAATTTTCCTCTCCTCGGACGAAATGCGTAGCATAATGCAGCGATAAATTTTCTCATTGCTTGCGCAAGTGCAACTTTAAGCGGCGCATACCTTACAATATCCTAGCAAAACTCAATCGTAAAATTCACACTGTCATAAATCAGCGCTACGACTTCTGCGGTCTTTAATACTGATTGAGCATTGTATGCATATAACTTATGCAATTCTTGATGGAACAAGCAATGAAGAATTAGCGGAAAGTTCAAACGTAAAAAAATAACGAAAGGTGCCGACTTATACTTTACGAGTCGGCGAAATTTGTCGAACAAAAAGAGCAAATATAATTCACCGTGACAAGAATCACAAGCTTTTGTGATTTGGAGGCAATGAAAAGCCCCATCGAGAAAGCTTCACTATCAGCAATACAATGTACTCGAATTATTCTCAACGGGACAAAGATTGCAGCCGTCACGGCGGCAGCAGAAGAAAGAAAAATGGAACTAGCGATAATAGGATGATGAAAACTCGAGTGTAAAAAACCGAAACAAAATAACGGCCCCGTGGCGAAGGAATGTAAAGGGGAGAAAAAGAATAAGAAGAAGTAGAAGAAGACAGTGTACCAAATGCACAAAAGGAGCACCTGACGAAAGGGAGAGCTCGAACAAGAGCTACGCAGAGCAAATGGAGTGCCGGCAAGAAGAGTAAATAAGAGATAAAAATAAGACAGAGACGGATAGAACGGAAAGTTGTATGAGAAGTGGTCCGGCCGACGCTAAATATCCGGCGAGGGATTACGTGCCAAAGGCCTTTCCACGAGTATGTCTTGTACGCTTTGCTAGACAGAAGCACACATTGCTCCACGGACTAATCTAAGTTTCCGGAAAAGAGATAGGATGTAAGAGCTGGTCAAACGTCCTCTCGCACATTCATCTTGAGTATTTGCGCTTGGTCTTTCAGTTTATCGAACTACTTTCACAGTGCAGGATAGCACCGTTTGGATTGTCTTTTCATATCCCAGTGTATTTTGATTTTTTTTTATGTTTCAAGGGGATGTCGTACATGCTGATCGGTCAAGATGTTCAACTTGCTCAACAGTGTACGCAAATACTGTGTTTCGAAGTCATTATTTAAATCTATATTTATATATATTTATATATATAAGTTCGAACAAAATAACATATATAAACTCATTACTTTCTTATCATTGCCCAGTCCAAACTGTTGGACCTAAAATCTGCTATTTCATTCGTGTTAATTTTTGCATTTGTATCGACATTTTTTAGAGATTTATGAAAACTAGAAATTCGATTTTCTGGAACTACGATTCTTTCGACCTTCAACCTTTAGCGTAACTACAAAAACAATTAAAATTCTTGGCGCAGACTTATTTAATCTACAAACACAAGTTACCAATAAACACTCATTCAAAGAGCATCCTTCCGTCTGCTCCCTTTTTTTTCGTTTTAAAGTCACCTGCATTTCTTACGCTCGAGGCTCAACAGTACCGCGCTTTGCACTTTCTGCAGTGCGTCGTCGCAGCGAAACTTGCAGATATTGCTCCTGCGGCGCTATTCCTTTCGTTCCACTGTACTAAAGTCTTAATGGATTCCGCAGCATCGCTGCGCCCGTGTATATATGTACCTACTTTTACGAAAACCGATGCACTGCTGAGCAACAAAAAAAAAAAAAAAAAAAGAAAAAGAAAAAAAGGGAAGAGCAAAAGAAAATCGTCGGGAGGAACAAAATACGAAAAGAGAGCTGGATATATAAGATGGATAGGGAAAGGAAGAAAGGAAGGCGGCTTTTACGATTGGCGTCTTCGACGTGAAGACGAGTCGGAAACTAGTTGTTGGGGGTATGTGTATATAGTTTTGGTTATTCCGCTGGGGAGGAAAGGCTTTCAAAATCGACGGGAGCAAATAAGCCGAATCTTTTGCTGCTTCCGATATACGTGCGTCTGTGTAATCTTTCTGCGGAGCGTGTTTTTTCCTGTGTTTTTATTCGTTTTGCTGCAGATCCTTTTGTGGGTCGAAGCCAACCGAAAAGGACCAATGACTCGACCCATGATATTTTCGGGCATCGGAACGAGGTAACGCATTTAGATGTAGCAGTTCTTGCCCAATTGCCTGAGACTTGTTGTTTTGTTTTTGTATCTGCTGTTTTCAGATGACGACGGTTCTTGCAAATTTTAACATGCAAATATTCGTGGGTTAGTCTAAGCGGGTGTCAAAATTCAAAGCAATGTTCTCCTCGTAGATTTTTTAAGTAAAAAAATAAAACATAAATACATAGAGTGTTTTAAAGAATTTTTCTCTAGTTTTAAATTAAAATACTTTTAACATCTTTTGTATATAAATATCATCATCTAAAAACTAAATTAAAATTTAAAATTAAATTCAAAAAAATAAATTATATTTGAGAATGGTCAGTAGTAACGAATGGACAATGATTTTCTCAAATTTTTGATAAGCGGTTCAAAAAATATGAAATAATAATTTCGAAAATATTATTGTGTTAAAACAAAAAAAGAATGGTTCTTACAGCCCGCTATATACAAATGCAAACTGAATAAGGTACGACTTGTTTCACACGAATTTTTTGCTATACCTCGTTTTTTCTCCGTTTATCACGACAGATTGAGCAACATTAACGACTGACAAGACTTAATTTCTCGCGATGGCGAATAACTTTGCGTGGGAGAACTGATAAAACTTGACTCTGAGAGAAAGAGAGAGAGAGAGAGAGAGAGAGAGAGAGAGAGAGAGAGAGACAGCGAGCGAGCCGTGTGCGCAGTTTAACGATTGTCTTTTGTAATAAACAGAGAAGCTGCTGCTGCTGCTTCGAGGAAGTTGCGGGCGTTGCGTCGTCGCGAGCTTGACTCACTTTCATCTCTCACTGCCTCGCAATTAAACTTTACGCTGCTTTCTACACACACCCACACACACCCGCAGCCACAGGCCACCGCTAGCTGCTGCTATTCCATTTCATTTTAAACGCCACGTGTGACTTTACGCGTTTCTTTAATTAATTTTTATGATTTTCAGCGCTGACCCTGCTCTTCGATATGAAACCTTTCCATTCGATGGTAAACATTCGGTCGCTTTACTGATCTTAAAGCAAATTTACTGCTGCCCCTGCTGCGAGAAAAGCTTCCAATGGAATGCTCGTTTTTATCACGATTTTCGCCACTCGGAGCAAGCATTTCAAGTTAATCACTCAAAATTAAGCGCTCGACCATTTCGAAAAGTATATGATATTTCAAACTGCCCTAGTGGGTGGTTTTAATTAAACTCTACGCACGCAAAAGCTAATTTGCTCTCTACGGAGCAACCATGTCTAATAAATTTTTATTTAGCTCATGCATAAAAAATATCTTTTGCATAGCTGAAAAGTGAATGGAAAATTAAATTTCTTGTAACATTTTTGAGGTTGCGCAAACGTCATTTTCTTCCCTCTGTCCACAGACAAATTTTGTAAATTTTGAAAAATTGTGAAATTATTAAAAATTTTATTTTAACGAAGACTCGAAAAAACCAACCTTCAATTTCCTTTTTATTGATAAGAAAGGATTATCATTTATCCCTTATAAAAAAATGCACAGTGTCATAGAGAGATAGTGGCATTTTCCAACTCGGATGAAATATCGATTGGGGGACAGTTTTCCCAAAATGCGATTCCCAAAGCCGAGTTTCCCAATGGACTTTTTTCCCAATAAATACTTTTCCCAAAATAAATTTTACGAATGGGTTTTTTTTAGAACGTTCTTAAAAGCAGGGCGCGACCTGGGACTAGTCGGTATCCCTAGGCTTTTAATGAGTGACTTTGAATATGCAATTATCAATTCTGCACGCACCGTTTTTGGTGGAGGTTGGTAAAGTGTTGTTTTTTTCACTTGCGCCAAAGCGTGCACCGTAAACTTGTGGAAGAAGGACTTGCAACTTTGTATAACAGTAACGATCGTAGGTTCAAAAAAGAAGTGCACACTCTATGCGCTTTAGCTTTTGTACCTGTCGATCGAGTCCTTATTCACTTTCAAGATATACGTGATTCATTGCCTATCGAGCTGGATCCTATTGTCGAATATTTTGAGAAGACATACATCCGCAAGTTACGTGTCAGGCGACGACGTAATACAGCAGGAGTGAGATTCAGCACCCATCTTCCAAGATATGCGCCACATTTATGGAACCAGTTCGAATCTGTGTTAGATGGCACCGCACGCACCAATAATATTTCAGAGGGGTGGCACAACAAATTTCAGCTTGTCGTTGGAAAGCATCATCCAAGCATGTACGTTTTCTTTGATGAACTACGTAAAGAACAAGCGGATATCGAAGTGCAGCTACGCCAACTGCAGTTAGGCCAACGAATCAGAAGAGGCATAGAACGTAGAAGAAGGCAATATGAAGAAAAACTTTATGCAGTTGTACAAAAGTATCATGAATACATTTACAATAATTATGTCTCAACTTATTTAAAAACTATAGGATATTGTACAAAATTCTAGTTAAATAATATTCTTGTTTCTATGCGTTCAAATTAAATAAATATATGTGTTTGGGAAAAGTACTTATTGGGAAAAGTGTCCTTTGGGAAACCTGACTTTGGGAAATGCGTTTTGGGAAAAGGGTCCCCCTACCGAAATATCATATTCAGAAAAAACAATTTTCCTCAAAAGTACACAATATACTATTTCATAAAGAAAATTCCATTTAATCTTTTGAATGAAAATAATTGAAATTTCTATTCATAACCATTTTAATTAGAAAAATATAGCCGAAAATATAAAAAATGGAAGTATTGTTTGCAATATTTCCTTCAATAAAAGTAGATAGCGAAGACGTACTATATCATATTATGCCAGATATGCAGCGTATCTCAAAGGTTAAAATTGCTATGTTAAACTTTTTTAATATAAATATTACCGTAAAATAATTAATTTAGACATAATTATCAACAATTTTGAAATACCCAACTTTATTACACCAAATTCTTTTTAATTTCCTTCACTCATTCAAAAATTATCTGTACTGAAATTTAATATATTCTTGCAAAATTACTTTTTAATGATTAAATCTTAACATTCTTAAACGTATATTCCTAAGTTTATACCACTGTTCTGCAAATTTTAAGAGGAGGCTTTACCATATTTTGTTAATAAATTTGATTTTATTTATTTTTATAAAAATAATTTGGTAGATGAAGGATCTGATTGCAAAAATCATTTCGTAAAAAGATATGATTTGCAAATAAAGAAAAAATTCGCAAATAAAGAAATATTTTAGCAAATGTATTTTAAGATGAATATTTTTTAATGTAGTTTTTTAGAAGTCGGATGCAAAATTAAACTTCTGTTACGTGGGAGGGTATCGACTGCCTGAAAATCTAGTGATTTTTTAGTAAACCCTTAAAAATAATACATTTATTATTAATAACCTGAAATTAGAATAGTAAAGAATTCGTTTAGATTGTGGGATTACAAGAGTACATGGTTCCACCTTGTTCGAGCGTAGAGTATACATGCGCCGTGTCAACTGCAGATACTTAGGCTTGTGCGATGCTCATATCTGTATTTTAGTATCCTCTAGCCAGATTTTAGTATAGCCTGCGTTTCAGCAGCAATATAGTCGTCTACGGTTAATCAACAGTCCGTGAACGGGCAATTTATATTGATCGTTTTTTCAGCGGGATATATAAATAATAATAATATATCACAAAATTACAAATCGTACTTGATCTAAAACTTTCGTTTTTATGTAACTATTGCTCAACTGCTTAGATACGATGGACCATTTTAAAAAAGTATTAATAATTACTTAAAAATATTAACAAAATTTATGAAATAATTAGTCGATAGATAATACATACATCATAGTTATTATTAAATACGTATACTCCAAATCTAAGTCTTGGTCTTCAGCTACGCCTTTATAAATAATATAAGTAACTGTTTCTTTCGTTATTAGCCCTCAACAGCAGCATTAACCCGGTGTCCTCTTAAAAGTGCTTCTAAGTAAGTGCAACGAATCGCAGTGGACTGCACTCTAACAGAGGCGTAAACACCCTCGCACAGAGCCTCAAGATAAGCACGAAACAAACGAGAATTTCGAATTCGATCCCCTGGAACGCTAGAGCTCGGCAACTGCGCTCAATGGAACGCTAATGGCCTTCGGTTCCTTTTACGCGCTCTGCTGCAGATTAAGTCCAGTGGCCTCTTCCTCTCTCCCTCCCTCCCTCCCCCCACCTCTCCTTCTGTCTCCCTCGGTTCAGGTCAACCAGACACTGCGCTATCTAAATTAAAGATCAGTGAAATGCAGTATACCGGAGCCGTTCGACTGTTGTATCAACGGCGAAAGAAGCCTCGCGGGAAATACAAGCCGAGCGTGTGAGCTGGAGTAGAAAAGAATTCGAAATCTAAGTAGTCCCTCATGGACGTATACTCGTTGGAAAATTTTGTAACGCACGCCCTTGAGATTCGCCCGGAATAGCGCATGCTTGTGAGTCCCGCTGAAAGGAAGTTAATTTGTTTCTCTGCGCCGACTTTTTTGTACAATAAGAAAACTTGCTGCACGCCCTGTTTTTCTGTGCGCGCGCGCTCACTAAGCAAATTTCAATCACGATTCTGCTGAGCGCTCTCTCGCGTTTTTATGCTGATCATGCGCCTGCAAGTAAAAGAGAGCGTTATTCTTTGCGCGCACCATAAAGCTTTCTTTTTTGCTTGGTAGGGAGGAGGACATTTTTATTGGGAATAAACTTTATGGAAAACAATACCGTTTGGCTCTGTAACCTGCAAGAGAAGCAATCTGAACTGAATCCGCGAAGAATGGATTAAACGTTTAAATGAACCGAATGGATTCTTTAGGACAGCAGTCAGTCTTCTCGGTTGGAAAAAAAAATAGAAAATAGTCATCGAGGCAGCTTTTTCGTCCGCAGGCTGACGTTTAAAGCGAGGAGTTTCGAATCCTTTAAAGCCCAACGACGACGACGATGTAGCCGAAGCTTACCGCGCAACGTCATACGAACTAACAAGCTCGAGAGTCCTTTGAACGGCACCAAGTGTCACTGTATTTTCTCGCGAATCGCGTTCCCGACGCTGCAGCCTCGGGTCGCGTGACGTTTTTACATACGACTTTCTAAGTCTGCGTGGATTCCTCTTGCAGCTTTCGTGACTCGAGTGTTTTATCCGAGGGGCTCGTAAGATTAAGATGGGTCTCCTGTTCTTCCTGACGCGCGATGATTTTTCTTGATTTAGTAACTTATTAGCAACTTCGGTAATTACTCTTTTAAACTAATCGATAAAAAGAAATTCGGTTTTTCCGCTACGTTCGTTAGATTTTGAGGTGTTGTTTTGAAAATAGTAAAAAAGCAAGTAGAATAAGCTAGAGTTGGACGGAACGACTCATATTGAAAAGTTGAAACAAGCAATCTGTTTGTAACACATGAATTCCTTTACTCCTCGATACTAAGTACTCGAAGCTAAAAGTGGTTTCGCTGCGATAGCTCGAAGTGAAAATTTTCCCGAGTTTTAGAAGGAAAACTTTTCTTTTCCTTTCCAACCGTCAAACGAGGCTTGATTCCTTAATTACCAAATTAACCCAGCCAGCGACTTATATCACGTAAATGCCCGGTTCCAGTCTCTGTCTTTGGCAGAAGACTTTCCGCTCTTATCACAAGCCGTAAAACCCCGTAAGAACGTAGTCGCTACTTTCTCTCTCTCGCTCTCTCACTCTTCCCCTACAGCAGAGTCTCTACCGCCTGCAGTTAAGAACACCCTAGAGCCGTTAAGCAGTATCAACAGAACTACCAACGACACCGACGACGTCTCTAAGTAGATAAAGCCTGGCTTGGTTCAGACAATGCAATACATACTGGCGTTTCGTCGATCTCGCACTCGGTAAATTGAAAGAGCCAATTAAAAGTTGCATGTGTGTTGGCGTATGTGGCCGTTTCTCGCTCTAAAGCATTGGCGCGAGCGTGTTATTTTCCATTTGTGGCAATAGTTAGAGAGAGAGAGAGAAAGAGGGGAGGGGGAGGGGGAGAGAGCGAGAGTGAACGGAAAGCTCTTGTTCCTTTGCGAGTTTGTTTCGCCTGTCAGAAGTTTATTAATTTGCGAGTACGAATAGCACTTCGACAAGTTTCGAAGCACGATTGTCCGCTGGTTCTCTCTGGCTACGTGAGCTGAATGGTCATTTAAGGAAAGCATGGATAATTTGGACGTTATTGCACGTGAAATGAGTTTTGATGCGGCATAATGCGCGTTATTTTGAATACGAAATTTATTTTAACTTTGAAAATTTTTAACTTTGAATTAACGTCCGTTAATTTTAAATGAATTGGGTATTTAATATGTGATTCAATACTTGGGGGAATATTTCAAATTCCATGATTAATTGCGCATTCCTAAATAAATCATGAATATACAGTGTTGTGCAAATTAGCAGGGTAATTGAATTATTATATTACATGTTTTGTTACTCGAAAAGTTATTTTGTGCTCTGTACAATGAGATTGTTTATAGGATAGTACATAATTGTGAAGAAATCTGGAAAAATACGCGCAAGTGCTATCTTTATGGTTTTTTAAAATGGTCCATAAAAGTGTTGGACCAGCATTATGACGGTTTGCTGACATATAATACAGACCGAAGAAATAAACATAGTCAGTCGAAGAGTACGAGTGTTAAAAGTTTCTCGTAAAACTTTGAAATCATAAGATACGACAATCACGGACCGTAACTATAAAGCAAAACACATCAACTCACACTCCATCTGAAAATTGAAGGGTTGAACTCGTTAACATACTTGTCGAATGCTAAAATTATCAGTAAAAATTCAGCTTTAAAACAGCGAATAGTAATCAAAAGTAGTCTTTATAAATGACACTGATTATTTACACTGGTACAAAATTAATTAGTAGTATTCATTGTTTATTTTTACTTGCTGAATCCTTTTACTGAGTCCGTTCGACGTTTCTATTATTAAAATACTAAAAGTTACAGAAAGCTGTGAAAAATTATGGTAACGAGTATGAGTACATAAAAAAAATTTCTGGTAAGTACCTGTGTTTTGATGTTTTGAAATCGAATTTAAAGTCGGTTAAACGTGATCATCTTTACATACTGTAGAAATAGCAAAAAATAACGAAATTCATCAAAACTATCGAAATATTGTAAAATGTCACATGACTTGATGTAAAAAGTAGAAGCATTTTTTATAATTTAATACTCGCAATGTCATACATTTCATGCATACGTTTAACAAAATTTTTACAAAATGTCTGAAAATATAAAAAATGTAGTGAAAAGTAACAGAAATTATAGTATAAATAATGATAAAAACATGTTTTCTGTCCTCAGCCAATCATATGTTTATTTCTTTGTAATTATGAATTCAGAGGGCGCAAAATAGCGAATGAAATAAATGAAAACGTTGATTACGGTTTTTTTTCCACCCACGAAATCCGCTGAAAATTGATGAAAAAACCTGGAAAAAGTCTTCTGCCACGACAGCCGGAAGAAAAACGATTTTCCTGCAAACCCCGCCACAAGTAACCACCAGAATCCCTAGCCAATAAAGCATCAAGCATCCAATGACCATTATCCAGCTCCCTCTCTCCCTTTATAGAATCCCCATATCCATTCTCGTAGAAGCGCGCAGCTGTGCCCATCGTCGTCACGCCGTTTGGCCACTGGCCCGGTGCCAACGATATGAGACAATGCGCGAGGAACTATGCGCTCTAACTTCATCCCCCCGGAAAAGAGGGATAGAGAGATTCGAGTACAGGCTACAGCACAACCGCCGACGAACTTGGCGCACTTATCGGCTCGCGCTCGTCGCGCCGCGGATCGATGACCCCGATTTTCAGCTCGCGAATATTTAGGTGTAGGTAGAGAGACGCCAGTTGGGAATCGAGAAATGGCGAGGAAAGAGAGCAATGGATGGCCCGAGGTGTAATTATGGCGAGGGGGAGAGTGAGAGAGAGAGAGAGAGAGAGAGAGAGAGAGAGAGAGAGAGGGATGAATACACGGAGAAGGAGGTGGTCGAGGGAGAAATGTGCGCCGAGACCGGTTGAAATGTAGGCTAATGTGGCAGGGCTGACGAGGTCAGCTTTCCTATATTACGGTGTGTCGGCGAATGGCTATGTGCGCAAAAGTGAGGCGAGAAATTTGCGGCTTGATCAAAACTTTAGATTTATTTGCGCGGGGGAGCGAGTTCGTCGATCATCTCGGATCTGAGCTACAAAGAAAACAAATTAAAACTACTTTTTCACTTAGTTTCGTACACGTTCAATTGATATTCGCGACGTCGCTAATGGGGCAAACAAACGAATATTAATTTAAATTTTAATTGGATCTGGTTTATATTTACATTGGTACTTGCAGAGATTTAATCCGAAAACCGATACACGTTGTACTATCGTCGATTATACCGCTTGATGTCTGTCGCTGTTAACAACGACAAAATCTGCATATTCGTGAGTATGCTTGAATGTGAATGTAAATCATGCAATTGCAATAATCCTAGAAGTGGGAAATTAAATGCATACTTCCAAGACTACTCATTTTATTAATACTTCTATGTCTTTTGAATTGTTTGCTTTTTGCAAACCAAATGCTTTGAATATCAAGAGAAGTGAAGTAACGAGTAAAAATAAACAAACTTGCGTCAGAGCGTAAACTTATGAAACTTCATGCTGTGTATCAAAAAGATATTTAAATATATACAAAAGTGTTCGACTGGATATTGTTCATAAATCTTTCGCGCACGTATGTATCGAGATGACGCTTCATGAATATTCTCCGTGACTTTAACTAGAGAATCCTCCGTTGTTACTATATAAATCATGCATTCAAACTAAAGCTAAGCTGGCCGATTGCTTTAGCGAAAATCACACCGTATTTGCATTATTCATCAAAACAGTTCCGGACGGCACAACCCCTTTTTCTCGCTCTCTCTCTGTCTCTCTCTCTCCCCCCCCCCTTCTCTCTCTCTCCGCTGCCAAACAAAACGCGGAGTATCCCTCCCATTAAAAAATTTAATTAAACAGAATTAACCCGAACCAGCGTCGCCGGAAATATCTCGAACTCGACGATTAAAAGAAAGACCGACAGAGGCTACAACCACGTCAGAGAAAAAGTCTGAAGTCGTCAGCGTCGTATAGCTCGTCTCTTATCCAAATTAAGCAATTACTATCCTGCAGCGAAGCCTCGGCCACAAGTCGTCTTCAAGAAGAGGATTGATGAAGGTCCGGATCACGAAGCAAACTTTTCCATTTAGCGATTACCACCGGCTCCACGGTCATCGCTCGTCCGCGCCTCCGCTGAATCATCAATTCTGCAACAGAGCAGCTCGTTCACTGTAATTGCGATTGATCCGAATATTTTTGTTTCGTCGTCGATCGCTTATTTTTCACTTATGCAGTCGTACTGCTCTTGAACGAGGACTTTTTCAAGCTCTTCTCTCACAGAGTTAATTTAGTAAATGTTGTTCGTCCTTATTTGGGATAGGTAACCAATCTGAATGTTAATGTACGAAAATAAAAAATGTTACGATTTCAGTCAGAAAATGTATAGCGTGTTTCAGTCAACAAGTAGCATGTTTTAGCAAACATGCGCAATTTTTATTGAAAACACGAAAACCAGACGTCAACGCACAAGTTTCCTTGCGTAATTTGTCTCCCTGTAGCGACTGCATATTTTAAGGCGCGACCTAGAAAAGCATCCTCCATTCCGTTCATGCGAAAATTGAAGCAAGTCGTCACTTCGCTGCTGTGTGCGACTTAGAAAAGAAGCAATCCTCCGCGCGCGGCGAGAAACAATTTCAGCCACCGGACATGCTCTCTGCATATTTCAACCGCGCAGCAACTGGAAATCCGCGATACGATCCAGTCTCCCGCGCGCATTACGTACACATACGCTCATATTTACGGCGAGCGAACGAAGTGTAACTTTTCGCGCTCATCTTGACATTTCATTATGAACAATGAAGTTGTGGGGCCGGGCTCCTTTCCCCGGGGAAATATGCCTGGTCCATTAATACGTTGTCCCCGACTCTCGACTCCGGCGCAGCGCGATGCCGCGACAATGTAAACGACGGGGGTAAACTCGCGCGAGCTCAAGAATTATTCATGGGCTTCGATTAATGTGCTTTGCATCGCTGCGGATGAGATACCGAAGCCGTATTTCGCTTGCGGGCGGGGATCGACGCGAAGGGTAAGTTTAAAAGTTGTGCGCGTAACGAGTTGCGTTGTTTCCTGAGATTTCGCGGTTCGTAAGACACTGGTTAGTTGGAAATTTATCGAGAAACAACGGCAGACTTTGCGAAACTTAGGTGGTATTTTCTAATCGTCACAGCCTTATCGGGAAGGGGGGGGGGTGTCTATTAATTGACTAAATTACACTTATTTTTTTAATGCTTTTTCTAACTGAAGCAACGACAGTTGAAATTTCCGAAAAGTAAATCACCAACTTTTTTGCTTTTCCTACAATTACAACTTTATAAACTTTAAATGTGATCGATATCGGAATCACATTTGATATAGTTTTTATAATGATTTAAATTCATTTTCCAATTGTAATTAACACAAATGAAAAAATGACTTTTCTATTGTCTTATACAAACATTTTTGATAAATACTCGAGTTTTGATAAAATTTTATGACCTTCGTATACTGTGTATCGACAAACAGTACAAATCTACCTGTATCGCAGTGTACTATTATGGCATGTTACACTGACTTAGTGATAGATATGGATTTACGATTACGATAAATTTATGATTACGTCAAATTTGCTAGTTCATTATGAATGTGAATCGCGATACGTAGAGGAATGTATTTAATCTAGTATCATATTGGCACTGTTAAATTCAACTGTTACTAGTGCACTAATTATTACGTAAGTGTAATACACATCATTAATGAAAGTATAATAATACTCGTATATTTATGAAAATATAATGTATGCTTCAAATATATAGGACTATACAAATTATTTGTATTTTAATTTACATAAATTTTATTGCTTCCTTGAAGAGGGTCTACTTTTTTTTATTATATTTAACCTTCTGACAACTGACAGGACGTCATGTGGCGTCACTCCATGATCGGCTCACATATACTATTACTTAAGAAACATTTATATGGAAAATTTTGAGAAATACATACTTTCTCAGTAAGATAAATGCCGGCTGTCAGAAGGTTATCTAATGTACACCTCTCTCCCTGTTGACTATTCGCAACAACTGCTTGTGCTGTATTGATAGTGGATTGATAGGGAAAGAAAATGAGTAATTTTAGAAATAATTAAAGAATTCATTTTTCTGCATCTGAACTCTATAGTATATGAAGCCTAATACTTCTGTTGCTCTACTGATAGACTATAAGCTCTCCTTTAACACCTGGTATGAGAAGTCGAGAGATTTGGCTTTGATGGTCTGGGCTTGCTGGCAAAGTGAATGAGCCTATTTACACGAAGACCTTATACGTGTGTATCAAAGTAATGAGATCCATACACTGCTTGTATTTATCCAAACCTCCATACAATGCATATGGTATGGTATCCCCTTTTTCTTCCCACTCGCTCGAAAGAAGTATATAATATCCGGTGCTATGGAGTCTTCTTTTAGTAATTTATCCACTAGAGTGAAGTGCGAATGGATCTTATTTCCAATCCATCTTAACTAGGAATCGAATATATTTGAATCCTTGAGGTAACTTGAATTAACTGACTAAGGCACCACCTTAATGAATTTTGTGAAGGAGGTCAGTGCTACACTGAAGTTTTCGATGATGAAATGATTTGTATGAAAATTTTACAATTTAATTACATTCATTTTCATTCGCTATAATTAATGGACAATTTATGGATATACATTTTCATTCGCTATTTGTCCGACATAGTCCCTACTACAGATTTTACTAGGTGGACCTTCACAAGTTGTATTTTTGATGTGAATAACATCTTTACGGACGTTCTAGCGCTTGAGTTGGTATGGGGGGTTTGCGTGAAAATTTGGAAAGCAGAGGAGGGGAAGGTGTCACAGAATTTGGGCAGAGTTTGAGGGGCGCGCAGTCCCCCACTATCGATAGTCTCTACGCAGCTGACTTACAGCGAGATCATAGCTTCTTGTATACTGTGTGCGTAGGTGGGGAGCTTCTCGCCGTACTACGTGTTGCAGCTTATACAGCGTTTCGGGCTTTCCCTATGAGTGTGTATGTGTGTGCAAGCATGCGGGTATGCGTATGTGTGTGTGTGCGTGTATGTGTGTGTGTGTGTCCACTCCCTTTACCTATATATATTATGTACAATATACGTATACTTTGCGAGTGTACTTATATTATCTATATATTAACTATTAACTATATATACAGATATATATAGATACACATCATAACTAAGAAGCTGTAAGGTGTTTGCTGCTTTTCTTTCTGATGTTTATGTGTTTTTGTTGGGGTGTGGGGCACAGTGAATTTATCACGGATCCAAACGATGCATCAACAATCAGTTTGGTATCGGTGAGTAATTGGTGCAAATGTTAGAGCAAAGTTAATCATGTGCATGGCGTCGTTCGCAAAGCTCGCTTTTGAATATAATGTTATGCGTAAACAAACGCGGCTTTATTTAATGCGTAAAAAATATTGTAAAACCATGTCGTCGCTTCCAATAAAGATTAGCAACTTCAATATACGCCTAAATTCAATGCTACATAAATGTCTGTGAATAATATAAACTTATCGAAACTTAGATAAATTTGTACTTTCATCGACATGCAAAATTTACCATACGTTGCAGTAGCTTCAATTTATTGTAATACTCTAACCATTGAACGTCCGCGAATAATATAAACTTATTTAAACTTAGATAAATTTGTACTTTCATTCACATGCAAAATTTACCATACGTTGCCGTAGCTTCAATTTCTTATAACACTCTAAACATTGAAAATTGACCTTTCTGAACAGTGGTTAGTCTTCGTTGGAAGCGACGCTATATTCTTTCATAATTATTTTCTTACATCCGTGCCTCACTCTTCCATTTCCAATGCACAAATCAACTGATTTGTGTATTGGTAGATATGGTGGATATATTGATCTCGGAACTACTTCATCCCGCGAAGCAACTTTCACGCATATGAACGCTATATTCAGCATGTATATATATTATTCACATCTGCCGTGTGTGCGTGCCACACACTCTCTGTCGGTACACACCACTGCAGCACTTTTTTTTATTATTTCTTTAACTGTACCTTTCAAAATTCTGAAATTAACATTCCTACTGTGTGCATGATGGTTATTATTTGCAGAATTTGGGAATTTACTGCTCAGAACTAGCAACTCTTTGACCGATGGACTCTAATAAGTTTCAGAGCAGATATGTATTGTAAATTATCGGGATCAGCTACTGCCGTGATCTGCCATGAATAGATTATGCATATAGGTTTATATTTTTGCAACAACAAATTACATTTTACTTAAGCTCAATGTGAGCTGCTCACCTGAGCAGTGTCGCGATCAGAGTTGAATAAAATCTATTTATTTCCGAAAATGCTAAATGAAGTTAACTTATGACGAAGTATAAATTGTATTTAAATTTAAGTAATACTAAAGGAGAAAGAAAGGAATTAACTTAAGTGAAAATAGAAT
Organism: Philotrypesis tridentata; assembly: GCA_018906965.1. Lineage (NCBI taxonomy): Eukaryota > Metazoa > Arthropoda > Insecta > Hymenoptera > Pteromalidae > Philotrypesis > Philotrypesis tridentata. The sequence continues at coordinate 373,904 of JACCIB010000057.1, forward strand.
AATTTCGAAACCAAAAACGAAAATATATTCTGAAAGTTCTCTAAGCATTCGCACACGATGTATTCGGTACCGTGTCTGCTTCGAGACTGCCCTGTGAAGTCCACGAGGCGAGCTGCTCGCCGCAGTCGAACCCCCGAAAAGTGTCCCTTTGTTTTTATATTACTCGAATTTTCCGTATAAGTACGCCGCGTCGCGAAGTCATAAAATTCGACCCGAGCGCCGGAGCCGCCGCGCGCTCCGCGCTGAGCCGAACCAGATGTCGCGCAAGCGCTCGCCGCGCGAGTCCGAACCTGCGCCGAGCTCGACGCAGTAACGTAAACAAACCGCGCGTACAAAGGCCCTTTTTTCTATATACTCGTAGCCACGAGTGGACTTCACAGCCGAGACAGTCTTTACAAAACCTACACTGTTCTCGCATTCGCTCGGATTTCCATCCGCGGCATGGGGAAAACCTCGTGAGGAGAAAACCCATGCCAAGCACAGTGCATATACATTCTAAGTATTAAATTTATTGCCTACAACTCGTCGTCAACCAATATCCTAACGCTATTAAAAAATATTCTCGAACGCATAAGCCGAATTGGAGTCTGCCGCATGTGCCCCTGTGTTACGACAGCGAGCCATCAGGACCGCCCGTCTCGTGGCCAAGCGTCCGCAAAGAGAATTCGAGGCTTTCTCTTTGCCCCGCGTCTCTCCTATTACCTGCTGTCATCAGCCGATGGAGAGGAAAAAATGCCATTATTTAAAGTGAAGCTGCAATGCCTCCTTAGACACTGCACTCACGCAGGAAAAAATGTGGCTACAATAATCCTTGATTATTGCACTCACAGGGCCTACGCAGTATTTGCTACTGCGTTGAGACGTCTATCCGCTGATGTACGCGCAGCTCTCAATTCGCTCACGTTCGTCCGGAACACTCAAACAAAGATCAAAATTTTCCACTTACAAAATCTTCTTTGCAGACTATTCGTCGTCTACTCCAGCATATAATCTTGTTAGTTGTGAGAGCTATGAATATTGCATTAGTTTCATTGGATATACGGAGAGCCGTGGGCTGACCATCGAATAAGTTGTCAACGCCACTGTGTTTTGGTTTGCTTTCACTCATCAAGCACATTGGATTGAAAGCGTAAAATGCACCAAAGGAGCAAAGACTTTCCTTTTGGTCCGTAATCTATTGGCAAAATGCCACCTGCTCGAAGGAAACTTTCATTGGCCATTTCAAATTTGGATTGTTAATACCGAGGGTGGAACTCATAGCCCTCGAAGCGCTAAAAAATTCTGCCGTTGAAGGATATCAAACCGTAGCCCTCTGTATCGGCTATAAATACCTGCGACAGTAAAACATTTATTTACTAAAGAATCTTCATGTTATTTGGTAGTACTTCAGATTTTTTACCATGAAATTATCGCAATCTGAATTGTTCATGTGAATAACAGGGTTCACCAGGTAAGATTTCCCATCCAAATTTCCTGATATCTTGTTTGATATCGTATATTTCCTAATAAGACTATCGTCCTTCAAGTTAAAAACCATCAATTTCGCTGGACACTCATTAACGCATTCTACACGACCAGTATCTACAACGTCTATCGCATGCATCAATCTGTATAAATTATAAATTGTTATTGTTAGAACTTTCATGTGATAATACCGATCATTGAATATTAAACATCGTACTAGGATACTGGAGACACTTTTTAGTTTTCGGCAATCTTTGACTCCTGGAATATGTGAATGCCAAGAAGCGTTTGGATATGGCCTAAGAGCTGGACCATATTTTGACATTTTATTCGATACAGTAAGCAAAGTATACATAACATTAGCCTTTGCGATAATAGTTACGAAGGTACGTCCATCTACATATAGAAATAATCAAAAAATTATCTAATGTCTTTTTTATCATATTCTTAGAAACCAAAGAAGTCTGTTCACTTACCACTTGATACGTCGACATCAAAAGGTACAGCCTTGGCAGGATCGAAGACGTGACGATCTTTATTAATTTTTCGATCAACATTCATCTTTCTCCATTCATATATTGTTTTCAAATTCGCTGATGACCTACCGATTATAACAACGAAACTGGATATCCAAAAGAACAGATCACACTTCATTTTTCTTGAGTATTTTATATATGCTGCAATTACAAAATATTAGTACGTTACGATACAGGTGACCTGAATAGTCCATATATGGTACTGTATGTTGTTGAATATCGTGCCATAAGGGACATTTTAGGGCTTGAGTATCGTGCAATATTTTATATCATCTACCTGTTTTAAGTCCGCTGCCACAGTTACCGTGTTCGAAGCAGTTCATGATGACACTGTGAGACTATTACCACGGTGTCAAAATGGCTTTCTGCCGTAGGTACGAACTTAGCTCACGCAGTGTTATAATATAATCAACTAATAAAGGCACATGCTCAAGGGAAGAATAGAAACGAGAGTATTATTTGTATTACAGTTTATTATTTGAAAAAAGAGATAGAGAGATGTCAAATCTCAACTCACGACGGACTCGTAAAAACTGAGCTCATTTATATTACTGACTTTGCTCTGCTCACTTGACACATTCGATAAGAGATTCGACAAATGCATCGCCAGTAGTATGGACACGTCTCAGTCGTGAAAATCGACGTGCGCCGACTTAGAGCAGCTCGCAATCATTGTTATCCTTATCATTCTTTTCAATAAACAATTTTGTTATGGTGCGTGACCGAAAGTTATCAGAAGAATGATGACGCGCTACAGTTAGAACTGTACAATCAAAACTGAGTCTAAAAAATATTATGCAAATTAACATCGCCACGCATTTATTTATTTTACGATACAAGTGGATTAGTCGATTCCTTCTACGCAAGGTTATTGCAAATTAATTTTCTATTAAATTTTTATTGCAATACAGAAATTATATTTTCATATGTTAATTACAAATAATTTATTAATCTGATTTTATTATTGGTTTTTTGTTCGCTTTTTTCCAAAATCCTTATTTCGAACGGTCATAATCCGCATACCTTATCAATATATAATTTTATAAATAATATTTACATTTTGCAAAGACGTACTGCTAAAATAATGAAGCTAAATATCGAGTAGAGTAATCAACTGTTCTTCATTTTTTTGGATATTAGTTTAAACTTAAATTGATGACGAAGTTTTATGAATAAATATTTCAAACAGACACACAAAGATGTGTTGCGATAAACAGTTGCAGTTCTAATGATAAATACATCGACTTTATCGCAAAAGTGTGTTTAAATTGTATTTTATATCCGTCCATATTATTCATATGCACATCCTTTTTTATAAGAGTGGCAAGTTTCAAAAACTTACCGTACACCTCCATGATCAGTGCACCACTGTCATTCTACTATATTTTGAAAATGATTAATCATGCTTAATGACCCATTAAAATACAATTTAAAACTAAAATAATAATATACTAAGGAAAAAATTATGTTTTGCAAAACACACAATTATCTTACATTATATACTTTGATCCCTTATGCAGGGTTATAATACCTTGAACTTGAAGTAACATAAATAGCATGATAATAAATATAGCGTGCTATTGGCATACAAGTGTCGCTGACAATGTAGTTAACGCAGTATCTTATCAGTACTACAGAATAGAATTATTTGTTTGTAATCAAGTATGTTTGTTAATATTATTAAATTTGTCGATGTCATAGTAAAAATTTAAGTTTTAGCACATTTGAAAACGCTTTAAGAATAATTCATAAACTTAAAGAAATAAACACGTTTTAAGGTGTCAGAAGTTCAGAATGTCGGAAACACTCTACGACGACTAATTAATTCGTGGAATCATTGAGCATCTCTTCTGGACGTATCAAAATTTTGAATTCTTGATCATATTTATTACACTGCCCAATAAATTCAAATAAAAATTATTCAACGCTAAGCATTACTTCTTCAACAGCTGAATTTAATCTCCCCGCTGGCACCATTTCCCAAATTCTCGTACCTTTTCCACGAGTCGCATTCGTCAAATGTAATTAAAGCAAAGCGAGAGCGATTTTCTCTATCGAACCAGTTCCTCAACTATTCCGCCAAGTTTCAACGAGTAATTCCATTATCGCGAAATTCTGTGGAGTAGAAAAAGGTCCGCTTCTTCCGACCCTGCCCCCTCGCGTCGATATATATAAAGCGACCTTGGCGATACATAATTACGACGACGTACTCCAGGCGCAAGTAGGTTGCGCGCAAACTTAATTACCGTGGCAGGACCAATAAGCGGGGGACCCTTTGCCTGGACCTTCGATCGGCTTTGTATATAGCCTCTCTTCGTATAACTGGGCGGCATAGCGTACGCTTGGCCAAGCATAACGCCGATGCCATTGCGCATTCTCTTTCTCGCGTTGGCTCGCCTCTCCTAATGCTCGTCTTTATTGCCTTCTCCGCAGCAACATATTGAGTTTTATCAGAACTTTAGAATTCACTGCTGGCAGTAAAGCCGATTATTTCCAGCAGATGTTTCTGCGCGGAAATTTAATTGAAACATTCTGATGGAGATTTTTCGGTGACTTTTTTGGGTCGTCTGTTCAAATTTGAAGAGATACAAATTTAATTAATATTGTTTTTTCGAAAAAGATACAGAACACAGTGCAGTAGTCTGAACCCTGGTCCAACTTCGTGATCTAAGGAGCTGAAGAGAAAAGGTCGGCTTGGCAGGAATGAAAATTCATATCGAGTATCGGTGCCTGCATCCTTCAAAAGTAAACTTTAAATTGGCTCGAACTTTCTCATTTCTCTCAAATAAATTTGAAAAGATGTTGCGGTGAAATAATAGTTCGTATTATTATACTCTTGGCCGAAAACGCTCGTCTGTATGATATATTTTTCGTAATACGTTACTCTGAGTTTACGCAATTTATTTCGGTCCAGATAACAGAAACTCCCTTTTCAAGTTACTTTTCACAATATACACCGAGAGTAGTTTCAGTGTTTACTCATCCACGGATTTAATATTGCAGTGTAAATGAAAAATCAACATTAGGTCTACAGTGGCGCATTTGCAGTTTCCAGTTCTTTGAATACTCCAATCATTTGCATAACTTGCAAAACAACAACATTGATCATAACTTTCTTCGCAGACTTGATAATTCCACGAAGAACAAAATGTATCGGTGAAACGTACAGCTCTCTGTCCACTTGAAAAAGAATAAAAAAGAAATAGCACCGTGCGTTTGAATATTTGCATAGCAAAGGCCCATCGAGAAAAATCGTCGAGTTCGATTGAACAAGCTCTACACACCGTGCCCCACATCGAAATCTCAATCAACGGACAAACCTACGCGGAACAATCGCGCCAATCGCGTCTATCCTTCAGAATATCACCGATTTGACACCGGGGCGCGCAGGCCATTGCTATTGTTTGACTGGTGCAATGCATCCTTTCCCCACCATGTGTCTCTATCCCTAGCTATTCTCTCACTATATTTCACTTGCCTATACTTGCGAGCGCAAACACGCAACGTGAGTATGAATGTGTCCTCGAGCCATTGGCCCCCTCTCTCTCACTCTCTCTCTCCGCAACGCGTTCCTCGACATCACGGACGATTAATTTAGGATAATGCTAATCGCTGATTGCCAGGCTGCGGCAATTGCGCTTCACAGACCGCAGATTCGTTAGATCGCGTGCGAGAGAGAGAGAGAGAGAGAGAGAGAGAGAGAGAGAGGCGGGGGGAGGTGGGGAGAGATGGAACTCGTTGTGATTAGTCGCATTTGGATCGTTGGTCTGGTTGCCGAGTGATGAATGGAAATTCGGGACCATGTCTTCAACCGCCTTTGTAGCAAATTAGCGAGCAGGTGATTCGAAAATATTCTCTTATGATGGGAGATAGGATAATGGAACTGGAATAATCGTCGTTTAATTTGATGGGAATAAAGAGCTCTGAATATTTAACCGAGCGATGATGTTGTTCCAATTATCTTTATCGATTGTGACAGATACTTCAAGAAAGTCAATATTAGGAGAATATTTAATTATTTTACGTAGCCTGCACTTTCATCGAGGTATTACATGCTATGCGTGTAATGGTTTGTACACTGTAACTTGTAATTTATGAGGATTTAAAAGAAGAACTTATAAATATGCGAAATAGATTGTTATCTTTTATTGAACTATATATCTCGCTTGAATTGCTTATTAGACTTTAATGTTTATTGGTGTGTGCGATAAATTTATACAGATTAATTATAATAATTTATAAGAGCTTATTAACACACTCAGAATTATTACAATAATTTGCTGTGTAATACATTTAGCTTATTATTTACTACTACAGAAGTTTGTAAAAATAAGGCGGTTCTTAATTAATTTATTAATGCAAGATTCAAATTCGTGCCAAGCAAAACAAACTAGCACAAAGGCGAGAAATGCCCAAAAAAAAGGTCGTGCATAGAATAAGAAACCAACAATACCATCTGTTTTTACATATAATGAATTAAAACCGGACGGTCATTTCAGCAGTAACGGGTAGCTGCGCAGACCAACGAAACTATTCATGAATATTTAACCTTACTTCTAGAATCTCTCAGATTCTATTATTTAAATTTATGAATGCACATTGTTTCCTTGCAAAAGAATAATCACCACCGCTCTCGCACATGCTCACGTCAATTTTAGCCAGCGCGTCGATGAATTATTAAAGAGCAAGCGCAGAAAGAGTATACATTTCTTTAAAAAATGCAGCGCGAAAAGTTGGGCTTGAGGGGAAGCGATAACGGAGGGGCTAAAGGACATCTCATGAAATCTTCCGGCGTACGCTGACTCGAGACATATCACCCCGATCTCGTCCCGGGGGGATTAAACGCGAGCGCGTCAGCCTCGTTCCTACCCATATGCGACCAGCATACAGAGCTTTTGCGTATCGCACGATATTCTCATCGTCAACGTACATGGATCACGCGAGATCGTTTTATTTTGTTTTCTTCTTTTTCGGAGAATCGAGCTTTTTGTACAAAATTTCAGCTTTTCTTCATCTCAACTGTAGTTTTAAAAAATGCACTTTTTGGTGTCGAATTGCGAAATTTCTGAAGCTCCGATCGATCGGGTGTTTTCATAACGTGATCAAAATACCATGTGTATAATGACTATAGTCGTCTGTGATATCTGATATACACTTTACCAAGTCCTACTCTCGCCATTAACGACTTGCCTCGAACTTAATCTTGTTAAAAGCTTGTAAATTACAGGATGGCGAAGACGCAAACATCAAAAGACCGACATCAAACTCCCCTAAGTCTATTGGCGCTGTGCTTTCGCGCATATTCAGCGACCTACCGCAGATATCGATTTACACTTTCATCCTCAACTGTAACTCATGGCTTCCAAAAGATTCACAAAACAGATACCTTTTAAATAACTATAGCACCAGCATCGGTTTTTATTAAAATTCATCGATTCATTCTAAAATGAAAATATGCTTTACGTAAAGTCAATAAGTACGAACTTCATCAAGTAAATTAATGTACACAGATTTATAAGAATGGCATTTCTTTAGATGCATATTTTTTCTGTTATAACAAGTAATGTATCTTTCAACTTGACGATTATAATGGCGTGAAATAAGTGAAATAATTGGTACTGATGGTAACTGCTTTAATATGGCTTATTGGGAGAACAATTATTCCTTACGTTACTGTTTACTAGGCCAGAACTCCTCGCAGGCAGTATTCTTAATAAGATTCTCGACTGAGCCTTTCAGGATCCTGAAGTTTATTTCATCAAGTCGGCGCGATCCATTAATTATTTTTTGCAACCTGGTTGTGAGAAGCCATATTTCTTCTTTAGAGCTACTTTCTAATTTTCGATAGACCTTGATGCTGCTAATGAATTGCAATCTTTCATTATCCGTTACAGCTGTGTTCTAAAAGAGTAACCTGTTCGTTATTATTTTTGTTTAACACCATCTCTTAAGGAAATTCTTAACTATAAGCCCGTTCAGCGAAATATACATTTTTCTAAGTATGTAATACCTAAATGAGAAATTTAACAACAGAACCATTTTGTAATTGTTGCAGATGCATGAAAATGGCCGGAGCCTCTACTTCGTATACCTAAGGTAAGAGCAATTTAAATCTTGAATCACTTACGTCATTACGTCATGTCAACAACAACAACAAAAGATCGATTACGAGATTTGAAAATAACTGCTCTAATCTATACTACTTACCATACTTCCATGCCCAGACCAACAATCTAAAGAATTATCAGTCTGTCCCACGAATAAAACTTTTCCGTCTCGTGTCCACCTGATCGCGGTCGGTTGTTTCCTCAGCTTTGGTCCTATAAGTTTCGGCCTTTCATACTCCATTTCGTAGCTGAATAAGTTGCGCGACGCCAGAGCCGCGAACACTAGTCGACGATGTTCGCGTGGCTCGAGGTCCATCGGCACTATGCCGCCACGTAAGGTGAACGATTCGCCGGAAATTTCGAAGAGGGTCTCGGAATTTGTCGGCTCGAATTCTCGGCCTGAGAGGCGCGTAAAGCGTCCATTGTTCCAGATTACCAAGGCATAACCCTCCGAATCTGCCATATATACCTGTGTATAGTGTATTATAATTGTGCTTGCATAAAGCCAAATTTTGTTCCTAGACTTAATACATACAGTATATTACGATACGCGTGATTCGAATGGCCCATTATTACACGGTATCCGAGAATGCGATGATGATATTCACTTTGTGTGACGGGTTAGTTAGGTTGAAAATATTATAAAAGATTTTGTAGTGCAGCCTACTAAATTCGCTATCACGATTATTCGTGATGCAAGCAGTCGATTAATTTGAGATGCACAGTAACCCTTTAAAGAATGAATATAACGTGCTAAAACTTTGAATGTATCTTAGGTATGTACTAAGTTAAAAATAAATTAAGTTTAGATAGCAAAAATGTTGTGAGATGTTACAAAGATATGCAACGTTTTAACTGATATTAGTAGACTGTAGATTTGGAACTCTTACCGTTTTATTTTCACATGATGGACCGTTGGCATACACAATTGGAGATACTAATACTCCTTTTCCTTCCTGGTTTTCGGATATATTTTTTGGTATTTCGTGTCTTTCTATGAACTTGTTGGTAGTCAAATTGAAAACCAACAATTTTGCACTGCAGATTTGATCAAATCCAATGCGACCTGTATCGAGTACCCAGAGTCTGTCGCAATCATCGATCTGTTAATAATTTAATCAGGAATACAAATATTTCAGAATATTTAAAAATTCGATATTCCTTAAATCGAAAATATTGTCAAAGTTAGATATTAAAAAAATCTTACGGTTATGCTTCGAGCGTTCGTAATATTATTGCAATTTCGAGGATTTAAAAACCAGGTAGGATCTGGATACGGTGCCAGTAAGGGGCCGTACTCCGTATGTAAACTAGTAACTGTTGTCAAGCTGATCGGAACTTCCTTTCTTGCAATAACAGTCAGAAATACACGACCATCTTAGATAAATATTAAAATTGCAAATAAATGTATTCAAAGTATAATAAAAAAATATTCGTATCCTTTTTAGAAAATTCGAGTAAGTCTAAAAAAAACAAAATACTCAGATAATATAATAAATACCTTCAGCCCTTTCAAAATCGTAAGGAACACCTTTACTGAGGTTGTAAATGCCGAAATTTTTCACAGCGTCTTCAGTATAGTTTACTTGTTTCCATTCATATACCGTTTCTAATTTAGTTGTTGAATTTAAATTGTCGATTACTGTCAGAGTCAAGATTAACGCGTAGCACCGCCGCTCCATACTGATGACTAACAATTTGAATGTTCTACTCTGCACGATATGATTTCACTGAAACCTCTTTCGGTTTTTTCTTACGCATTGACAAGATAATTAACTCGGTGCTGATTGAACCATTTATAGTTCATTCGACAAAATGTTGATAAGTAGCTAGAATTATGCTTATCAAGAAGCTAAGAGAAAATCGGTCTTACGATAGTACTCAAAAGTCTGTGTTCTCGATATAAATCACACATTGTCGAACGAATGTTGCTATTTATCACAATACAATGTTCATTGAAGAACTCCCAAATTATATGTATGCTACAAATACTTTCTTAATTTGATTTTACATATTTTAAGAGTTTTTGAGCAAAACGCGGAATAAGATTATGCTGTATCCAAAAACTATTTTCTAGTGCTATATTTCATGAAAAAACTTTACAGCTTCATAATTAAAGTTAAGATTCTAATATAAAGCTCATGTAGCAATGTTTTAATTTTTGTAAATTTGGTACAGTTTTAAATGTGATTTATTAATAAATAAGGTCCATTACTATCGAGCTATCTATAATTACCCTACAATAATTGAATCCTTATTTATTAATTTGTATAATTCTGCCTCTTGAAAGTATTTTTCCTGTGGTAGCAGCCATCCAGGCAACTATCTATCCGCATATCATTATGCATAATTAGGTTAAGTATTTTTAAAAGTAATGCATGTGCTATATACATACGGTTAGTTCCGTTACGATTTTTTTTTTTTTTCATAAATTATTTGCAAAAGATAATTTTTTTCTCTATAATACTCTCTTGCTTGTTTCCCATCAAGATTGGTCAGAATGCAATCTTTTTCATTATTAGATTGTCGTGCTATACGGAAATTAAAATTTTCAATGCTCGACTTTCGAGATGATCGATATAAAACAAATTGATTCTTTCTCAGTCGTTCATTTCGCCCAAGTTAAATAAATAAAGAAAAAAGAAATAATGGCTGCAAGGCTATCCAATATATATCGCAATATACACATTCAAAGGTGTTCCATTGACATGGTCTGTGTTGTCCGTTGACTAAGCAATGTGATTTTCACAAAATATTACTCTCTCTCTCAGTCTCTCTCTCTCTCTCTCTCTCTCTCTCTCTCTCTCTCTCTCTCTTTCTCTCTCAGTCTTTCTCTCGGTCTCTCTCTTGGTCTCTCTCAGTATCTTTTTTTCTCTCAGTCTCTCTTTTAGTCTCTCTCTCTCTCTCTTGCTCTCTCTTAGTCTCACTCTCTCTCTCTCTCTCTCTTCCAGCGAATGCATGAGAAGAGCTTTAAATGCCATTTTTTACGCTCTCTGACTTTTTCACGTCGGTGACTATGTTTTCGTTATCGCAAGTTTAATCATTCATTGTTAAACTACTTTATATAGTTCTTGATGATCTAAACGCTCTGAGGAAGGGGAAAAATAACAATGCAACTTATGCTTTTCAATTTTAAAACAATTTGTATTTAAATATTAGAATTAAATTATAGAATTTAAGGACAGACATCTTCATTCGATATTCGCCCAACGAAGGTTCTTCTACAGGATTTAGAAGGTGGACGTTCACAACGTGTATTTTTTATTAGTTCTTTAACGTTACCTTTTAAAATTCTATAGTTGATGTCTCCACCTGATTGACGGTTATTGCTTGGAGAATTTTGCAGTTTCTGACTTAGAAACAATAACTCTTCTTCCCCAGACTTTGACTGTTCGGCTCTAATGAGTTTCAGGGTAGATATATATTCTGATTGGTCGGGCTTTTCTAACATCGTGATCTAACATTAAAATATTATGCATATTAGTTCATGTCTTTGAAATAATGATTTATATTTTATTTGAGTTTAAACCAGGATAAAAATGTTCACACTTACAAAGTCTTCCTTGCAGAGTACTGATGATTTACTCCAGCACACAATCTTGTTAGTTGAGAGAGCTATGAACATTGCATTAGTTTCATAGGACATACGGAGAGCTGTAGGTTGACCATCGAATAAATTATTTACGCCACTAGGTTTTGGCTTGCTTCCACTCATTAAACATCTTGCATTTAGAGAGTAAAGCGATCTCGAGGCTAATGGAGCGAAAATTACATCTTTTCCTTTTGAGCCGACATCTATTGGTAAAATGCCTCCCGATCGAAGGAAACTTTCATTCGACTTTTCAAATTTGGAGCGTTGATACTGAGGCTGGAACTCGCGACCATTGTAGCGTCTAAAGATGCTGCCGTCGAAAGTTATTATACCTTTGCCCACTGTATCAGCTATAAATATCTGCAATGATAAAATGATTATAAGTTGAACTATCTAAATATTATTACTTTAGATTGTTACCGAGTAATGGTCGCAATTTGAATTGTTCATGTGAATAGTGGGGTTCACCAAGTAAGATTTTCCATTTAAATCCTCTGACACTGTTTTTGGTATTACCCATTTTCTAATAAGACTATCATCTCTCAAGTTGAAAACCATCAATTTCGCTGGACACTCTCTGACGTCTTCTACGCGACCAGAATCAACCACCCATAGTCTATCGCATACATCAGCCTATATAAATTATAAAATTTAATCGTTACTTTAATTTGCTACAAATATACTCATTGAATATTGAACGCCATACTATGATACTGGAGACACTTCTGAGTTTTTGACAGTCTTTGACTCCTGGGGTAGCTGCATGCCAGAAAGCATTTGGATATGGCCTAAATACTAGACTATGGTTTTGACTTTTTTGTCCACTGTTGGTTGGACTGTTGTGTGTTGATACAGTAAGCAAAGTATACATAACGTTAGCCTTTGGAATAACGGTTAGGAAAGTGCGTCCATCTGCAAATTGAAATGAATCAGGAAATGAATTAATACTTATTTATATTCCAAAAAAATTAAAGAAGTCTAATTATTTACCACTTGATACTTCAACATCGTAAGGTACAGCTTTCGCAGGATTGAACACATTACGATTTGTATTAATTCTTTTATCAATCTCAATACTCCCCCATTCATATAGTGTTCTTAAATACTCCGACGACGTACCAATTATCGCAACAAAAATGGATATCCAAAATAATAGATGGCACTTCATTTTTTTTAATACTTTATGTATGTTAAAAAATATTAATTAACAAATAAACTTATCTTGCGAGCGAGATGAGTGAAAATAGAGGTACTTCAAGGTCTATTACTTGAAAAGAGAAACAGAGAGATGTTGCATCTCGAGATTCACAATGGACTCCTGGCCACCAAGCTCGCTTCTTATAAGTAGTTCAGCTGCGTAAAGCTGATAAAAAATGCGACATAGGTATGCATGGCCAGTGATACATACATACATTTACTGTGACAGAGCTGTTGTCATGTTATTCATGCTGTATCTGTTTGAAACAGTTTATACATTCGGATAAAATAGGTGTTCTTTAATGCACACTCGAATACTTTAAATAAACAATGTTGTTACGGATCGTGACTGAAAGTAAACAAACGAATCACTACGTGCTTTCGCTAGGACGGGATAATCAAAACTTACTAGCAAGTGTATAATATAATAAGTGTGTACACATTACATAATATTCGCATTATATAAAATTAGCGTAGGCACAGTTATCATTTATATACTTTCAATACGAGCGGATATGAGTCGATTATTCTTACGTAATCTTATAACAAATTAATTTCTTTAAAATTTTTATTCAAATTTTACAGAAATATTTGCAAATATTTATTGTTCATTACGTACTATTGCTATTTATTTAATTTATTTTATCATTAGTTTATAATTTGTATACTTCCAAAACTATCATTTCGAACCGCATCACATGTTTTTTAATTGATTAACCATATTTGAAAGTATATCGTCGATTAATAAGACCATTATTACAGTTCAGATTCTCAGCGAAAAAATAACACAGTTCGTATTTCCGGCGAAAAATAAGACACTGCACATTCTCATATTTTTGAAAAAAAATGCAGAAGGTCGCTTTAGGATTTGACAGCCAATTAAAAATTTAAATTTTCCACCAGAATATAGTAGACAAAAAGTTACGAATTTACTGATAAAAAGTAATACAAAGAAAATTAATTACAAGAAATTATTGATTAAAAAAAAATTTTGTATATAAATAAATCACAGAATTGCTTTTGAATCGCCTGATTTAAGGTAGTACGACCAAAAGTCATTGGCCGTACTGATATGACTGAAATTTTGCATGTAGTTAGATGTAATTAAAAGAATGATCCAGTTAAAATTTGGGGAATCTTTGGAGCTAGAGAAAAAAGTTAAAAACATTTGAAGTTTCATAAATCCGCATATTTTGCTTGAGACGTACATTATAAAAAATTGACCGTACGAAATTAAGTAAAATCTTAGAGGTTCATAGTCCAAACACTAATGAATTGTTTAAGTATTTAAAAACAGGTATTCGAAATCTCTGAACGGAATAATAAATAATTGAAAATTCAATATCATGGTTCTCGAGCTGTTTACATATGAATTATGCGGAGATGTGGCAACGTAGCAATATGGGTTAGAATGTGCGTACTATTCGAAACCTCACTTACTTGTTGGATTTACGATGTATGTTATCGAATTTAATAAAAAGAGTAAAGTTAAAGAAAATAATAAATAATTTATTCATACAAAAAAATGAATAAAGTAATAATAAAAATACAAATTCAAATTTACTATTTTTAATTTAACTTAATAAGTGTTTCTAAACAGTCATACAGTTTTTTTAAAACATTCTTATTTTTTGTAACTTTTACAGCTAACAGAGTTGTTAATCCTTCATACTTATTTTCCTTATAGGTTTTAACAATCATTGCGTACGTTATAGTAGCTATAACCATCTTTTCTCTTATGCTAAAAGAAATAGAGTGATTCAATTCTTTAAATTCTTTGCAAGCCTTTGGAAACTTTTCTGATAAACTAATTTTTCTCTCGGTCTCAGACCAAGTAAAATAATTTTGTATCAAATCACAATCAGTAATATTCATCTTTAATAGAATTAAGTGTAACATTTGTACATCATGAATTGCATTATGTGCACCTGCTATACTTATATCTAAATTATTAGCTAAGTTTACCAATTTGTATCACCTTGTCTTTTTTGACAGTAATTTTTTTAATGATTGGTCACGTATCACAAAATCCTTCAATAATACATTTAAAGTGCTCCGTCATGTAAACTTTTTCAATCGCTTTCACTATTCTAGGGTAGTCGAAAATACAATTGTGTGCCACTAATATACATTTTCGTTTCATAAAACAAAGAAATTAAAAAAAATGCTAAAATAGCTTCTGATAAACACACGGTATTTACTGGATTACCATGAAGTAGCAACATACCCTAAATTGTAAATCATGTACTTTGCTTGCTTTTTCTGATATTTTTCGATTCGGTTTTACATAAACGGAAAACTCAAAATCATTGCACATTGCTGCAATCTGCAAAATATCGTCTTTAATGTTAAAGCCACCCGTTTCTAAATCAAATAAAATTATTACAGGTTGTAAATTGTCTTGAACAGAAGGAAGTTGTATTTGCTCCGTGAAAGGTCCTAGCAATCCTACATTACTTTCATACGTACTTCCTTCGTTTTCATCATTTTGTTTTCTCAATTGACCTTTGCGTTTTTTTAAGAATCCACGGTGCAATTTTGATGATGACAATAGTGACTTAGAATACCTTTTTTCGCTATGCAAATCTACATTTTGGCAATATTTGGTTTTAGACTTGCTCGGAGATAACGAGAATTGAGCAACAATGTCTACAATATATTTTTCTCCATCATTTTTTTTGCTCACAGCAAAAGCAACCCTAGCAGTGGCGGATGATGTCATTCCATACTGACGTGTCTTCGGTGCTTTGCTTATAATCATCGAATTGAAATTTTCATTAGAGTTACTTGATGCCCCAGCCACAAAATCACTGGTTTTCATAGCTAAATTATTAAAAATACTTTGTAAAGCTTCGTATAATTGCTCATCTTGAAAACCATCGTCTATAACAGAATGCATGTACGAGTCAGGGTTTTTATTAAAGTTGCACCATGTACCACAGTTATTGTGTATATTGAAACAATGATTAGGTATATTTTCAATGGCTTTGGCCATACCTATGCTGTCTCCTTGATTATGTGATACACAATAATTCAAATTCTTCTGTAAATAATGTATTGCATTATCGGTTAGTTCTTTGTACTTCTTCTTAATTTTATACAGTTCATTGACGACACCCTTGCTCGTATGGTTCTTGTCTGATTGTTTTACTACGTCATGACTAGAAATACCTTTTACTGCAGAAATTGCACTACTGTCATTGTCGGCTATTACAATTCCAATTTCAAGATTAGAAGCAGTCAAAGCGAGATTATTGTATGTTAGTAATGTGGCAGCTTTTGGGTTCCATTGCTTTCACACTTCCAACAAACTTTAGCCTGCAATCATGGCTTTCTTTTGAAAGGCCAACATCGCACATTTTACACTTTCGGTTTAAAACAACGTAAGCGATTACTTTTTTTGTAAAATAACCGATAAGAGCTCCAGTTCCTGATAAGCTATCATAGCTTCTACCGGTTCCTCTCGTGAACCACCCCATATCGAACAAAGCTGCTATCCTAACAATTTGTTTGTCACAAATATTCTCATTCTGAATATCAATCTCATACGCACCAGGAAAAATAAAATCGGACTGCAAGTGGGAGGGTCTGAAAAAAATGAATAATAAATTTCATTAAAATAAATATATTTTATTTCAAATAAGATAACAAAAAGATCCACGACAATTACTATAAGAAAATCAAATTTTGCATTAAGTTGATTACAATAATATGCAATAAAATAGGATTAAAAAATTGTAACAGATGCTTCTATCGCTCGAATATTGTTTAAGGTGTAAGGATAAAAATTATGCATCCCTTCGAGCAAACGTATTGGCTAAGAATAAATACGTTTGCTCGAAGGGATGCATAATTTTTATCCTTACACCAGGATTAAAAAATCGTTGCTTACATTATTCCAAATATTAAATTAAATAATGAAAAATTATTTCACAGAATATTTTATATAAAAAAATCATATTATCATCACATCATTTCATTACTTAAAAAATATAAAACAGTTTTAAAAGTCGAATTTTTAATTGATCTCAGTAGTCAATATTTTTTTCCTTTTCTGCTTTAAATGTAAAATATATACAGATAGTACTTATGAATAGAATAAAAAATACATTCAGAGTGCTTGACATATAAAAATATCCTGCTTGACAAGTAATTCCTAAACAGTTGCATACGCATACTCATAATTACATTTATTATTCTATAACAAATAAAACCTATATGAAATTATATGAATTTTATTTGCTATATTATGGCGCGAAATTTAAATTTTCAATTGGCTTTCGTCCCTTTAATAAATTTCGAAATTCCGATCAGGAAAAAAGTTTGGCAAGTAATAACTTCAGCACAAACTGCAATTTGGCGTTCTGAACACTCTAAGGAACAAGAAAAAAGTTGTTCCATCAATGTTTCCTTTCGAAAAATGTTCGACTTCTAACTTAAAGTTGTTTCCACATAAACGTGAAATTGCACATATATCTTAACCTACATTTAAAAAACATTTTTGGTAGAGTATACTTACTTAAAAAATTAATTTTTATAATCATTATGATAATTATATTAAAACGCAAATATAATTTCAATTTTAAAAAGCATCTTATTCCAGAAAAAAATGATAACCAACGAAAGTTTACCTCAAAGCCTTAATTAATCTAACCATAAACACCGCAAATTGAACTTTGAGATTCTTTGTGAGTGAATAATTTTACCTATAGGTATAGAATTGAGAACTTGACCTCTGGTATCTCAGATATACATTTGCTTCTATACCAATTTCGATAATCATTACATGTTTTTATTATCTATACAAAATAGTATTTTGAAAATAATAATTTCACTATTATCATCTAAAACATGTAGAAGCGTTGTTTTATTAGTAATACTGAATTCTTAGCGATAGTAATAGACTATTAAGAATCTATTAAAAGCTGGTTTGCAGAACAATTTCAACCTTCGGTTGAAAAATAAAAATAAAGAAGTAGAATTAATTTCAATCGATTTGTTAGCTCTGAAAATTTAGCATTCAATTTAAAATTTGATGTAGATGCGATCCAATATTACGTGATTAAATCGAATCATTTTATGCATATTTATTAATAGTTTAGCATGATTTTAAATTCAACATTATGAAAAATGAGTTTCCAAATGAATTCTGTCTTTGATTCTTTTCAATGAGGGTATCTTATTACTACACGTAAAAAAACTATAACGAATTGATTAGACACTCGCAAAGAAGGCAAAAGAGATTGTGGAACTGCCGAAGCGTAATTTAACGATCCAACTCGGCTTTGGAAATGAAAAAAAAGAGTGGAAGCGCTACGACGAAAAATTGCCCATTTTCAGCTGCATTAATAACGCATTAGCTGAAAAGAGTATGCTTATATTCGAGGCTTTGCGTTTAGATCCTCGTTCTCTTCAAAACTTACCGTGAACGTTAAAAGCAAAGTTTTTCTTTCGAACCTTTTTTAATCCATATTCTCGTCAATTGATACCTCTTTTTACCAAGAGGTTGAAACCTTGATGAACATTTTAAATAGTAATAGGCATTTTTTGTCGATGTTGTTGAAAGAAGGAAGTTTGAATAATTCTCAGAGATTTTATGAAACTTACAAACTCGGGTGAAAAATGTTCTGAGCAATAGCGCGGATATGAAAACAAGGTAATGGTGTCTAAGCTAATAAGGTATGGAATTATGTGTACATATTTTATATTTTTAGTCTTTATAGTTTCGTGGCTAATGACACGGCGCGCGTGTTGAACCTTAGCAAAATAATTATTTATTCATTACTATTCATTGAAGAATATAAATATTTATAAAACTCTTACATAGCTTGTAGTGAGTTGTGTAAAGATAAAAGATTCTGATTCAAATTAAAGGTCTCAGTAGGCATCAATCACAAAAGCAATATCAAATTTTCATTCAATGTTATACTAAAATAATTAAATATGAATCAAAACTAGATAAAACACTGAAGGCATATTATTGTTCATTTTTAGTTTACAATTTTAGTTTACAAGTCATAATACATGATATATTATAGTAAATTATAAAATAAGACATAATTAATAGGGATATCGCTTATTTCCCGAATGGTAAAAGTGAAACGAATATTTTGAAGAAAATGAATATTTATATATATACATTATAATAAATTATAAATAAGACATAATTAATAGGGATATCGCTTATTTTCCGAATGGTAAAAGTGAAACGAATATTTTGAAGGAAATTAATATTTATGTACACAAAATTCAAATGGGCTAATTAGCCCTTTTAATTATGAAAGCAAAATTACATAAGTTATTAGTTAAATCTCAAAATATATTGGATTTAGCATCAATATTTAAATATAAGTGATTTTAACTCGTTCTGGCATGGAATAAAATTATTTTAAAAACTTTTACAATAATACGCCTGCGTTGCCATATTGAATACTCAGTAAGATTAAAAGTACCAATATAAGTATTATGGATAAAGGATATAAAGTTTATTCCTCAGAAGTGGAACAACAATATACCAACGAGTGTAGTACGACTGTTTAAATACAAACATACATTATAAGTAAGTATGCAAAACAAATTATTTTCAGGAACATCCTTAGAAAAATTCTTTTATCACAGCTCGCGAACTCAGCAGATTCTTGTTTTCGTACTTTGCTTTGCATTCTCTCATAACATAACAGAAAGGTTCTAAGCTTATAAGGCCCCATGTTCTTCTGCAATAGTCATGACTACATCCTGCTTGAAAGTTTCGCTTGTACCATGTTGTGAATACCTTTTCGAGTTGTCTGATTGGTCGTTTGCTTAAATATGCATGCGTCGTTGGGATTCGCAATATAAGTCGCGTTATTTCAATTTCAATATTTTAAAACAATTCCAACAAATATAATCAATACAATTGGTCTTGAGGAATTCAATATCAATTAAAATTACGTATAGTTATGATTATCATAACTTTATCAAGCTTAAAATGGCGTAATGGATAAATGCATTGATCGATTGATGTACCCTTTTTTAATTTAAAAAAGATATTATAATGAATTTTTCGAATTTGATCTTTGACTTATTTAGTAGTTTTCATACGCGATGATGTACCTATGTGTGAATGAGCTCCTAACCTCAAAAAAGTAGATCGAGGTAGAAAAATGAATAGCATTTACAGAAATGAAAATACCTTCAGAAACAAAAAAGAGCACTGAATCTATTGCTACAATCATCCCTGGCATCTCATTGCCCTTCTGTCTAAATCGACTGCAGAGCGGATTCGCAAGACTCGTCGCGCGCTCCGTCAATTAAACTGCGCATCTGCAATTACTTATAGCCGCGACTGCCGACGCAGCCGCACAATTACAGCCCGTAACTTAATCACGCAGCGACGCCTCTCCCCCCCCCCCCTCTGCCTCTCTTTATATGTACATATGTATGCATACATATGCGCGTGCATATATATGTGTGTGTGTGTATCTACACACATACGGGTGTATACACAGCGGCAGAGTGCGTCTCGATGACGAGATCGAGCGCGACGCAGAGGCTGTATGCAAATGCGCGCGAGCGCGCGTATTGTGCGCGGTGATACCAGGAAAGCTGGGGTGCGAGATGCATGTTGTGACGTGGGCGCGAGAGGCCGGAAATTCAATTGGGATATCCCGCGCGGCAGCGGCGGCGGCGGCGGCGGCAGCGATGCAGTAGCTGAGCTGCGCTATATGGCAATTATTGGCTTTTCGAGCGGGGGGTATTGCATTCCCCGAGAATTTTATTGGTTGATGAAGAGGTATGTAGCGGATTTTTTTCGACGCTAAAATGAAGAGGCTTTTTAGAGGCTGGAATTTGCGGTCGGGAGATTCGTTATCTTTGATTGGCACTGTCCGACGACTTTTTTTTTGTGTCCTCCTAAAATTATCGTACGCAACACCGACGAGAGGTATTTTCGTTTGATTGGTTCTCTCTGTAATCCTGGTAATTGTGAGTATTTCTCTGCGCTTCAAAAGCTATATTACATGACTGGTCATGCCACACGGGCTACACATGAGAATCATTGCAATACACAGAAACCTGATTATTCGTTAAAGTAAAAATTTGTAATCAATACAGGCTTATTTCAATATCACGCCGGAAAATCAGTTTAATCCTTGTACGGCAGAGCGTTAACTTACACGGAATTCCCGTCAAGGTATAAAGTTCCACCCAATGCAGTCTGTGAAGCATCAGTAGACAGAAAAAGACAAGCTATGCACTATCCTTAACTGAAAGAGAAAGACTGAGACAGAGTGTAAGAGCCGAGAAACTTTAGTCCGATTAGAGAAGACCAACGGCCGCAGAACAGCAAACTCGTCAACTGGGCATCGGAGCTGCTGTGGCTGACGTCGCTAATGGCATCTGTTGTCGCCTTGTTCGCGCGAATTAGCTAAGTTTCAAGGGGGGGGGGCAATTTTTCCCCGCAGCTGCGGCTAAATGGAATAACGTGTGGACCTGACCGCTTGCCATATACCTTTCTTCACGTTTTTTTTCTCTTTACTTTCAGAGCACAGCCTGACATGCTTCGCGTTCATGCTCTTGTTTCGCGAGTGGGCGCTTTATTATTTTTTACTCTGATAAAAATAATTCATTGACGCGCGCTACGGAAGCACTTTCTAGAGAGAAATTTTCTCGTACTACGTGACAAAGCTGGAATTGATGTAAAAAGTTGCAACCATTCGAAAAAAATCTGATAATTATTTCGATTCTTTATTGCTTTGTAATAGTCCGAAAAGTGCATTAAAAAAAAATTTTCAAGCGTAAAATGTACAACTGTAATTGTGGTGGAAAAGGGGGGATGATTCAGGCTTGCCGAGAAAGACGTCAAAATCACGCCTTTAATTTAGCACGCCGGATAACAATTTTTCACTTCAGTCCTAAACGAGAGTTTCTCAGATTTTGTCACTCGTTTTCTCTCTCTCTCTCTCTCTCTCTCTCTCTCTCTCTCTCACACACTTTTTTCGCGGAACGGCGTATAAACGGCAAAAAGAACTCGTACGAGTGTTTTGCGAGAATTACTTAATGACTGAGCAAATTGTTCGTGCTTTATTTATTGGAGCTTTTATTTTTAATGCGGAAATGTTCTTTCGAGTATTTGTAGCATTTATTGCGCGGACTCTTTTTATGCCCAAAATTTATTTGTTCATGAACACGTGAGTTTCAATATCAATACGTTTTTTTTTAAATATTTATGTTGTGTATTTATTATATTTAACTGAATATACACTTTACTTATCGTTATTGTTTATTATAATTATATTAGACTCAAAACCCACTATCTACTATTATTTATACTATAAAAATAAATAATGACTAATAAAAATGAATAATTTCCTGTTAGTAGATATAATAAACAAATTTAAATGTTTTGTATTTGTTTAGTTGCATAATTTGCATGTCATTCCGTTTGTTTTAAATTTAGTTGTATTAAAGCTGGAATTTCTCATCAATTGCCGGAAGAAAAATTTCCAAACACAATATTGATTCTTTACTGCACATGCTCAGAAAGCATCAAAATTGTATTAATATTCATTAAAATTATAGTTATTTTAATTCTTTTATTCATTAATTTATTATAATTTACTTAATTTGCATGATATTTCATTGAAATTGTACGAAACCTGATGCAAATTTGCTTTATTAAGAATTTCAATTGCTATTAAAATTCATTAGATTTATACTTATTTGCATTATTTTATTTATTATTTTATTTATTCATTCAACTTTCTGAACGATCTATTAAAATTATGTAAAACTGTATGTAAGTTTTATTATAAATTCGAAGCGTATTATGTTCACAAAGCATTGAAACTAAGCTCGTACAGGTATAAAAAATTAAAAAATGAATTTTATTTTTACGTTCATTTTAATTTGTTTAATTATTGATTTAAAAATAATGTTACAAACGCAAACAAAATTTTTATGTATGTCATATACAAGAAGCATTAATTTTCGAAGAACCAAATCCATTATTTTTATTTGTAACAGTAATACACAGTGTGTGTGTGTGTGTATATATTGTTTTAAATTCCTACATTCATTCCTCAAATGAGTGTATTTGAAGTAGATCTAGCTTTGAAAAAAAGTACTTCGATACTCAGATCAAAGATATGTCTGCGATACTTGTAAAAACGAAAATATTGAATTTCGTTCTTCAAAGACTTGTTGTTTGAAATATGTAACAAATATGAAAATTGATTTCGATTCTTCAAACTGTTTTTGAATTCACAACATTGTCTAGTACAATAACTAAATAAACAAAAATTTAGCTTAAAAATAAAATTCAATTTTTTATTTTTATTTTTTACCAACTTTATGTGGTTACCGTCTCCTGAACAGCATAATTTGTTTTCTCGTATTACACCTATACATGTATGTATTCTGAGAATGACGCTACTATCTCTTCTACATATATTTGTACAAACAATTCGATCTCCGAAGAAATTATACAGTGTATACGCGGTACACATAATGCACCTACAACTCAGGTACATCAGCCCTTCGACTATTCCAAGATCCAATACGAGATTTCTCCATTTTACATACAGCATCTTAAGGATCTTATTTGCCGTATTCATCCGTGACGCTCTAACCCATGCACACGTAGATACCCATCCAGACGGCGACGAGAAGTAAGTGCATACATAACTGCAGCTATAGGTGGCTCGGGCACAAAGACGGAGAGAAAGATATTAGAAGAAGAAAGGCAACGCCGGGGAGCAGCACAAAGAGACTCGGCACTAGAAGGAGAAAATGAAAGAGAAAGAGCGGGACAGGCAGATATAGGAAATAAAGAAGTGAAGGGACGAGGCGGAGAGAGGGAGAAAAGCGAGTTTCTCGGAAAAATAAAAGCAAGCCAGCCTCGTTGATCTGGCAGAATAAATGGCGCTCGGCGGGATACCAACCGGGAAATAGGAAATCCGGATGGCCTCTCGCCGCCATATCCCCCCCTCCTCCCACTCTATCCACGGCGACACGACTCGGCGAGGTTTACATATGGGATTTTCCGTGGACCTTACCGGAGATATCAAGCTCCTCAAAATCTTATGCTTTGCCATTGACACCCTCTTGATCTGTGTACGATGTAAGGGATGATGCGCTTAACGGCGACACTTGGAGAATCAACATTCGAATCTTATTTTAAAAAACACTTATATTCTAGCGTTAACTATAGTTAATTTAAAATCTCGTTTGTAATTTAACGATATTAAGTGCAGTCCTTTAATAATTAAACGCGAGATTTTGTAATTTTTAGAATTTTATGACGGTTTGAATAATAATTAACGAGTAACGTCATAAAAACGAATGCAATGCTCTAATTCTGAATGCATAAGCTGAAAAAGTAGAAGTTGAAAAAATATGAAAAGAGGTGCGAAGCGCATTCAAAGTCGCTAGTTTTAATAAAACGAAAATGGTTTCTCGTTTCTTTTCTTGAAAAAGATTTCTTATTCCGGCTTACTAGCGTTGGTCGTACGTTAACGTTAGTTGAAAATTTCATTCGCGTTTTAAATATTAAAAGTCCTGTAATAATCGATGTAATAAGCTTTCAGTGCAATTAAACACAAGATTTATTGATTTTTAGAATTCCGTAACATTTAGAATTAGTAAGAGCATCACGTTGAGAGCGTCGTGTGCGCGTTACGCGCATGTCCTATGAATGAGCGTGAATCGATAGATTGATGCGAAGTGCGAGTCATCAGCTGTTTGCTACAATTTTCTGATTTTCAGGGAAGTCATTAAAATCAATTTGGTTTGCAGTGCAGATTAGCGGACGATTCGTATTTCACGTACCTATGAGCTTTTGAATTCCAAAAAGCGAAAATATGAATGTACGACTTTTCAAATTCGAAGAGTGAGAATTAGGATAAAGTAGTGTGATTCGAAACAAGAACGAAGCTAGTTACAAATTCGTAGTGTATTATTGAAAAATTTTTTCCGTTATAATCAACTTGCCTGCCTCTGTCAGTTTTATTCGTGCATAAAACTATGGAAAAGCCTGTATAACGACATTGTCTTCCCCCTTTATATCATATAATTCATAAAACCATTACAGAAACGTCAATCTCCCCGCGTAAACTGCGAAAAAAGTATCCGAAGAATGGGTATACCGTGAAGTGCATAAAAAAAACGTAAATCCTTAATAACGTCTATTCCGCAGATTGCATTAAAATAAAAAACAGCCAGCGAGGAGACAATAACGTTCGAACGTCAGTTAAAAACTTGAAAAGCTCGCTTAACAAGTTTGTTTGACGTAATACGATTTGATTCGAGCGCGACAGGGAATGTTTCGTATGCGCGCTCATATGCGGCCGTTATCCGCAAACGGCAGGCAAATCCGTCGATGTAGTTTCCCAATAAACATTTTTCATGCGTGCCTCTGCTCGGCTACATCCATTATTTTCTGCTGGCGTTGCTTTGAATGGACAATGAGTTTTGTCAGGCGTTAACTTTTCCGACTAGCTCTCTCGCGTATACGCGTTTTTACGTTGCGCGTGTACAAGCTCTCCTTCTCTCCCTCTCTGCTCTCTCTCGCTCGCTCGCGAGGTACGAAAAAAAGAAATCGTGATTTATCACTCGTCCGAAAGGTGTACAGCTTTATTAAAACGTCCTTCACGCGTTCTCTCCGGGAGAAAAATGCCGGAATCAAGGAAATTTCAGCGGCGCGCCAGACGCGCAATAAGCGCACGCTCGCGCATCCGAACTGCGAAAACAAGGAAAAGTTCCTGCGGGGAGAGCGGGAGAGGACGTAAAAATTAACGCCAGCTCCCGGGGCCCTAACGAAGGCATTAAAAATGAAAAACCAATTTTCCGCACGACTCGCGGTAGACTCGCTCGCTCGCTCGCTCGCTGCAGCGTTGCAAGAAGAGAAAAAAGAAACGATACAAAACGACGACGTCCGCGCCCAATGAATCCCGCGCTCGCGCAAGTCGTCCCCCGTAATTTATATAGCCGCTTAGGAAAACTCGCACGATTCCTTCGGCGCTCGCTTTAATAGCCGAGGTATCACGGGAATCTGGCGGAACGCCGGCGATAAAACATGCCAAAAGTCACGCTGCCAGAGAACACGAGAGGCAGAGAGAGAGAGAGAGACAGAGAGAAGTTTCACAACGTTTTCCCTCGGCCCCAACGTTCCTCTATGCGACAGCCACTCGTTGAAAGAATAAGACGGAACAGGCGAAACTTTGATAGTACCGGCGAGATAGACAGAAACACACCTAGCCGACTTTGCCTCCTGGACCAAACTTCCCCCGGCGAGAGCGTCTACTTATTCCAAGTTTTTGTACAGGCTGTGGCGGCGAGAATGTATTTTACCTCTATGTGTTTGTTTCAGCTGGGGGGTGTTTGGCAAGTATTTTTAATTTTTTAATCGTTTCGCTGATTTTTTAATACACTTCACGCAACTGCCCATTCGAGGCAAATTGATTGAATATTTTTATTTTCTATTGTAGGCAAAGCATAAAGATGAAGAAACGAAAATTTTTTTTTAACAGAATTAAATACATGAAGTTTAGAATTTTCGTTTACATTTTTTGACGTCAAAAAATGATATAATTAAAGAAAAATTGTTGTATTTTATAATTTGTCAGAAAATCCTACGAATATTTTTTCATTCCACAAAATTCTATTCACAAAAAATAAAATTAAAAGCAATTAGTTCAAAAAAATGATGTATTTTACTTTTAAAAACACATGCTTATACATATACGTAGCGCATTACACGAGTAATTTCTTTTGACTGATCACATTTTGCTTTGTCCACACGGATGAAAAATTCTTGGCGTTCTTTTTTTTTGACGAAAGCGAGCTAGCCGTCTCTTTGTACTGCTATATGCAGTTCCGATAAACGCGAGGATTATTTCTCATTTTCGCTGGCAATATGTTCGCTGTAGTTATCAAAACGAAAATTCAATTTATGTAGAGGGCTTTGCTAAAGTTCTCAACAGAGGCCGACTGCGAACGAGAACAAAGTGTTTTTCACTCGAATGCTTAATTCGCGCGAATGTCGAACCCGCCGGAACAAAAATAATAAGTCAAAGCGGCAGCCGTGTGTGTAAACAGGTCTGAAAAGAGTCTCTGTAGTCTGCAAAATGCAAAATCTCGATGCGCCATAATTCGTTGATGTGCACTCGCGAGACGGCCGTATATATACATGTATACATATTATATATATACATAGCCGCATCGATTCCGCATTAATTCAGTGCCTCCGCCGCCGAGATTGCCACCGGGAAGTTTTCGGGCTAAGAACAGCCTCGCCTATACGAAAATGCTCAGCGAAGCCGGCGAAATTTGTGAGCCATTAAAGTGACGTTAGCGGCGCAGCTTAAATAAATCGGAGATCCTATGTGTGCGCGAGAAAGTGAGATGGACGCGTTTTTCGAAGCTTTTCCCTCTCCCCAATCCTTCCCGCCACTCGATACAACGCGCGCGAATATCGATAGGTACGACTTTAATCGCCTTCAAGCGGAAGTAGCGGAGCTTCATACATGCGGATGAATATTTCGAAATGTGAAGCATATTATGGTGGATCCCAGATGTTTCGAATATTAACGAGATACATTATTTTGGATTTGATGAATTTCGCCTGCGTGTAACGAAGCCCAGCGCGTAATAATTGCTCGCTATACAACGTTCACGAGAAGAACGTCCGAACGTACACCGCGAATCACAATTTCGAACTCGCGAATGTAACGACAGGCGGAAAATAATTTCATTCCGAAGGCCGGAAATATGTTCGCTTTCGAAAATTCCTCGGTGCGCGCGAAATTAAAAAATGAAAAAAAAATTCTCCGCGGGTCGGAGGCGAAAGAAAATGCGCCAACCGTATCGTTTGCGGCTGAAGAATAATCCTGACAAAGGCTTCTGCGATTAATTTTTCCACAGGCTGACCGGAACAAAGTCGATTAAGTGTCAAATTCACTAGATCGCTCGTCGGACTACTCGTCGGGGCGCGCAGTGCGAAACGACTGTTTCACGGATCAGGTTTATTGTTTTTTCCTTTGCGCGCGAGGTGTGCAGGCGCGAAACGCGTGCCCAGCTCTCTCTCTCTCTCTCTCTCTCTCTCTCTCTCTCGTATTTGGCGTGCAAAATAACGAGTTTTCCGAGCTGGCCGGAAATGAACGAAAAATTTCATTATGACGTGGACTTTGTTTTACTGGTTAATTTTTACGAAGTTAGCGCGAATTGCGAGAGCACCGGATGCTGATGGCGCACGATGGAATCGCGCGAAATCAAATTGTCGAAAATTTTAATCGTCGAGTACTGCGTCAATGCGGCGACTTTTAATGTGGCACTGCGAAATGAAATTTTTTTGTCATTATACGAGTTGTTTTTTTTTTATCTCGAAATCTCGCGAACGACGGACAAGGCGATTTTGAAATGGAAATGAAGAGTCGATGCATTAAGTACTTCGAAATTTAGACAGGTATATTTGGTTAATTAGTGGTCAATTTCGAAGGTAAAAATTTTGTTAACCTTGTTACGTGCGTTGTGAAAGATAAAAATTGAATTTTATTTCACGAGTATTCTTAAATCAATAATTGAATATACATTACAGATCAATGACGACCATAACTTTAATGCGATTTTGCTTTTAACCAATATTACTTTTCTTTTAAGTCAAAAGTTAACCAATGAAAAAATCGTAAATTAATTTAGTGGATCAAACCAGCCTTGCGTAAAATAAAATTGACAAAATTCACTGCCTACGTGGCGAACAAAGCGCAGTAACACCAAACTGTTGAGAAATCTAGGATTGCATTTTAAATAATGCAGTGTGGAGCGCAATTGTAGATAAACCCGTTCCCTTCGTCTTCCCCGCTGTCTCTCACAACGGCGACGAGGACTGTCCGACCTTTGAAAGCATCCATTTCCGCGCAATCAAATTTAAATATTCACGAAAAGCAACCCAAGACGTCTTTCTTCTCCACACTCCCCCCCCCTTTCGCCCCTCAAAGTGTCTGTAATATCAGAGCCTTGCGAGACTTACCGCTTGCCTCGTCTTCTCGCATAAAAGAGAACAACAATCGCGGAGAGCGGGAGGAAGAAGTGGACGGAGAGGAAATATGGACCATTCTCGAAGACCCCCTTTGTGCGGAGGAACGTAACTCGTGGTATAATTACCGCGAGTGTAACGCTGTAAACTCCATTTACCACCTGCCTTGTCGGCGCGAGCCTCGAGCGCACTCGGGCTCTTCTTTTATGTCTGCAATCTCGCGTATAAGATGGCCTGACTTTTTATTCCAGTCAGTTTTCCTTTTTTTTCCTTTGCCTCCATCGCTCGTCTCGCCCGTGGAGCCATTTCTTTTTAGCAGACCACGCATTTTTAATGTTCGAAGCGTTACTTTTTTAATTATAAATAAAATTTACAACACTTTTACAATTATGAAATTTGTAATTGCATTCTTGTAAGAATCAGTTGTACAGTGAAGATATGAGGACCATTTATTATCGTAAAAATCGTACTGTAGTAAGATATTGTTTACTTTAGATTTAGGAGAATGATTTGTAAAAATTGGTATTAAGAAGGCATTTATCTGTGATTATAAATCTTGGGCTCGCATACCGCATGAAATTTAGAAATACTATAACTACTTTAAACCAGCTTCTTACGTTGTTCTCATATTTTTCAATTTTTACTTTTTAAAGTTAGGAATTTATACGCACATACATATTTAGATCGCACACAAAAATTTACTTAATCAAACACAATATCTGTTTTAGTTGAAGTAAGAAAATATTGGTGGTAATTTATGGGTTTGTGTCTATCGATAAATTATGTACATCTAAATCTTAAACATGCATGTTAATTACTAGGTTTAAAATATTTTCTTCCTTCATATGCATGTTTGTGTTTCTTTTTGTTTTTTGTAATAAATAATAAAATTAGAATTAAGTAAATATTTTATAGGAACTATTCAACTTATGGCTTTTTTAATCAAACAAATTTTGGTATAATTACAAAAAAAAATTTCTGCACGCTGTATGCCATGTAGATTCTTGTAAATTACTTATTAATTTTGCATTCAACTATTAAATACTTGCATCAGTTGCTTATTACGCGAATTACTTACGCTTACAGGTTCAACCAATCAGGCAATTTTTTGATGTTTTATACTTTAAACTATTTCTCTCAACTTTATAATTTTATATATTATTGTAACTTTTTGCTAATAATATTGTACAATATAATGAAAAAGTGGGTTTTCCAATTTGACTCGGAATTGAGGATCAGTGAAAAAGATATGTACGTTAGAAACTCACTCTTTTTTTAAAAGAATAAATGATATAATTAACACAGTACAATGTCACAGTACATTGTTCAAATAGTTTAAAGCAGAAAGGTGCACTTGAGATAGCAACGAAAATCCAAATCTCCACTCGACCTCTATAAAACTCCAGGTGATGTACGCCAATTGAATTCTTATCAGACGTGTTTGCTCATAAAGTGAAAGAGCCACCATTAAACTACAAGGATTTTTCAACAACGCTGCTAATTATCGTTAACCGTAGAAAGCCTGTAAAGACGGGTCAAATGCGTTAGCTTAAGATTCTTCAAGAGACATTAGTTGCTGGCGCTAGCTGGTCTCCCCATAACCTTGCTTATCGTGCAAGGTTACACTCGGCAAAGTGTTCATTTGGAGGAGCCGCCGTCAGCACTTGCATTAGGTTTGGCGCTAGTGGATAGCACCGCATTGCCGTTAATGCTCGCCGATCGCGAGTGTTGGCGTTAATGTGGACATGGCAGTTGAAGGGGACTCCTCAGTATGTCTACGATGTGAAAAAGGTTTTTAGTTATTTCGTGTTTTGATGGGTTACTTCTTGGTGTCGTTCGGTTCCAATTCAAATGCCAACTTACTTTCAATTTGGCAAACGTTAGTTACTGCACTGTTTTCTATGTTGCTTACTGCATTAATTGGCAATAAAACCTTGAATGTAGATTGTTTGTTACAGTGAATACATTTAATTGATGTGAACTAGATATTTAAAAAATTACTTACCAACAATATTAGGTCTCCTACGTGGATAAGTGTTGATTAAACCTCGAAGAGGCGAATAATCATTGTATTCAAAATAATCAGGGTTTTCAAATGATCCATAATTTTGATTTGTTAGGCCATTGAACAGACTATCAAGTCCAAGATTAAGCCCAAGTTGTACATTCGTTTTAGAGTTGGCTTGTGCATTAGCTGTGGAACCTTGGTTCAAAAGAAAATTATTTTCTTATAAGAATTAAGTTAGATTCAGAAAAACTGTATTTGTAAATAATAAGTTAATTAAATAACATGTTAGTCATCATTTGAATTTATAGTAGCATCATCGATCAACAATTACACAACATTATAATTCAGCCACCAAATAATCAATTACTTTGAATTAGTATTAATTACTAACGGTTAATCCTCATTAATTCCTATAAATTTCTTTCTATTCATTTTAATTGTGAATACATTATTTATTTACTGTAAAGCGTCGACATATCCTTTCTATAAGATAGAATCTACAAAATCAACAATCTCACCTGTTCCAAAGTTCTGGCTATTACTGTGAGAACTAGCTTGAGAATTGGTTATTCCAGCTGTAAGTTTGCCCAGTCCAAAGTCCAGGCTACCACCTAAAGACTGAGAACTAGCTTGGGCATAGGCCGAAGATCCGTAGTTTGGATCGTTCGAAAGAACGCTAGGCCATAAAGCAGGTCCTAAGGAATTAAAATCTTATTATAACACGAATCTTTACATTTACAGATCATCTAACCGTAAAATCGGCAAAGGAAACGTCGCTACAGCAGCGCATTGAGAATTAAATCTTGTACAAGCCGCCACATATGTCAACAGGCGTTCAATCAACTCTGCTAAATCATCAACTAAAGCAAATGCAAACACCCGGGTACGTAACATGTAGGCGAACAAACAAAAATTACTCTCAGTGTTAACATTGGCAGACGTTGTCGCGCTCGCTTGGGCTCGACCAGCTTCATAGGTGGTACTGAACGCGTCGCTTGCAGCGTTTGCCAATGCTTTAGCCGTTGCAGCTCCATTACCTCTGTCGTTCGCGTGAGCATGAGCGTGAGCCTCGGCCTTGTTATAACTAGCCGAAAGCCCAAAAGGAGCAAGATTCGAGCCTGCAGATATCGACTTGCTGCTGGCACTGCTCACGACCTAGCTCGGCTCGAACAGCCCAAAGGAATCTTAGATGGCAAAGACGCATAGAGGCCGTTTAAAACTGGCATCGAATTATAGAAGTATGACACTCTTGAGATGTACATTTTCTTATAAAATTAGTTTACTCACCGCGACTGCTCGACGCATAGTTGAAGAGCACACAGAGCAGTGCCGATGACAATAAACACTTCCTCATCTTTTATTCAAGCTAATGCCAGCGACAACTGAATTTCCATTTGCTTGAGAAAGGCCTCTTATACATAAGCTATTAGGACAGTTTATCGTGTAAAAAGAAAAAGGCTTACTGTCTTCTAATAGATCCACTTAGTGAACATCATAAATTTTCAAAGACATTAAGCGCTTTGACAAATATCGTAAATTCTCGGATGCTTTCCACGTCACAAAAATTGTTTAACGATGACTAAAACTACAACGATCACCACATCTGCTTCATGCGCCATATCTATTGCATGTGCGTGCACCGCATAACATGTTTATGAGTATATCCCTGAAATCAAGCAAATTGTGGAAGTTATTTTTAGTTAGAAGCTGAGAATTTTTGGCTACCTCCAATATCTACCCTTTCATCTTTTTTTATTTTTAAAATTGATTCTTCCGGTGGAATTTTTGAACAACGAAAAAATTCCATGTCTTTGGAAAAAATATCGTTTTTTTCTGGCTGACCAAGGATTTGCACATACTAAACGATACAATTACGCATGAGGTCACAAGCACGCCGAAAATCCAGACGATTTCCAGACTATAGCCCTTCGCAAGACACGAAAGAGCCACTGCCCGGCAACGAAAATTCCGACCAACGAGCGAGTAGAAAAGCCCTGGCTGTACTAAGGCCTGTACAAAAGACGATGGAATGTGATTATTGTCTAAACATCGTGCTGCCGAGAGCAAGTATATTCAATTTCTCATACTAAAGGCTTTCTCTCTCTCTCGCCTGCAGCTGCTGATTACCAAAATGCGTTGCTAGAGGATGTTTGGGAATTCTATTGTTTGGGTTTGGGTTTTACGATAGTAGATGATCGATGATGAAATTTTGCGGTTGCTTGATGCCGGGCTATTTTTCTAATAAAATATACCTAATAGAAAATTGATGTGTCGAATTTCGTGGTGGTAAAATTAGAAAAATTCCACCTCGAAAGCAATGAACATACCATCGAAAAATCTTAGAAATGTTTAATAATAAATTATGTATATTACAAAATTTCTTAAGAAAGTAAGAGTGTATTTTAAAACGTTTCTAACTATAGCATTAAATAGAAAAACTTCTATAAGCTTTTTCTTTGAATATCAGCTTTTCTTTCATCTCTCGCACTCAGGAGATGGAAAAATAAATATTGATTGTGTACAAACCGAAAATTTAGTTACATAAGTGCTTTCCGTGTATTATTGTTTCATTGCAAAGTCATCATGGACATTGTTTTCGAGAGCGTACAACAAGTATTCCTGTCTGTTATCACTTTATTAGAATTAAATATTTATATGTTAACCAGTCACTGCCGTAAAATATGATTCAAATGTAAAGAATTTGCGAATTTACATTTGGATCCACGTACGCTATTGATCTAAAGAAAGCCACGATGACTCTCTGCTATAACGATTTATTAAAGCTCTTACGCAACTGAATTGTCTTGTCTTGTCAACGACCAATAATTATCTTTCAAATCGGAAACACTTCCTAACAGCTTCACCGCAAGCTCAATCTCTTTCTTCTGCTCATACCTACACTTAGTCCATCTTTCCCTCCAAATATTCATTAATAAATAAATGTCGGCTCGACCAGCATGCGCGAACCCATATACGCACAGATACATTCACGAGCTTATAACGCGAGCTCGGCTATCGAAGCTTGCGCAGCCGTGTAAGCGGCGGGCAGCATTTCACACGGTGATAAATGAACCCCCTCCGTCTGCTACCCCGTTGCGTAAAAATGATAACTTTTCCACCCTTTTATTGCCCCTGTTTTCCTTCTCCCTGCATCCCCAACGAGCTTCTTACTTTTACACACGTGCGCGTGTGTGTATGTGTGTACAGAACAACAGTGTACGTCTGTTTTTGACTTTTTTACTGTCAAGCTACTTCGTCTCTTTCCTCCTGCGCTTAGGTATGTGTGCAGGAGAAAAAGTTTGACGTTAGAAAAATCGCGATGCGAATGACCTATCCATTGCAGGACTACGAAATACAAATTACTGCTGGTATAATAATATGTCTGTATACATGGGGTAGAGGGGAAGGTGATAAACTTGAGTTATGTTTGCAATCGAGATTTTAGAACCACGGGAACTTTCATCGTCACTGTGCATACGTACGAGCAAAGGAAAGTATTACAATAAAAGTCGTCCTTTCCTTTAGATTTTTGGATGAGACACTTGCTACTGTTTATTGTTTTTCTTCTTCTTATAATAGACGGAATGCTTTTGAGGCATAATTTTTTGCTTTGTCCAGCCAAGTCCACAATATTAATCTTTTAGCTGGAAGGAAACTTTTTATGGCGTAAAGAGTATGCGTTTACAAGAGTGTAAAGAGTATGAGTTTATATTTAAGACTTATACAATGGATTATTGCATTTAAGGCTTGTGTTCTTCTTTTGAAGATGCACAGACTCCATTAAAGTTGTAGTTTCTTTGAAATGAGTCGGTGAAAGGTACTTATATTTATAATTCGCTGCTGTAATTTAATATCATGACTTTTAATTAAATTTTTATTAGCTGAGAAAGTTCTAAAGTGCCGTGCGAAAGTTTATGACGACGTAAACCAAGCTATACAGCAGTTTTTAATTATGAATAAAGATAAAAATTACTCGAGCTATGAATAATCATGTTGTAAAGAAAAATCGCTCGAAAAGTGTTATGGTACACGTGCAGCCACATTCCAATATGAAGCCAATCATGCAATGAGTCAACATTAATTTACGATAATTCAGCTGATTTGATAGGATATCGATAAAATGTAATTACCCGACACGCGACGATGGCTTTCTAAATTTTCAAACCGAGTCAGCTAATTAAGCGTAATGAAGTGTTACAATTGATTTTGGCTTCACGCTAAATGACTCCAATCATTTACATTTCTCATTATGTATTCTCTCTACCAACTAATGGCTCGCTCAGATTAAATTAACAGAATTGGAATTTGTCTCTTTGTACACTGAAGAAAAAAATTTGATAGAGACAATAGAATAGTTTGTTGCATATATACTGCAGAAAGATGATATTAATTTTAAAAATCTAGGTCATTAATTACAAAAAGTCATTACCGGCGATTCATCAAAATTAATTTTCGCGGCCTTTATATAGCCGTCAAATAAATAAACAAGTAAGTTTACAATTGATTTATGCTTTAAAATCGACCATTCCATCGTGATAAGAGTTATTTGATTGAATTATATTATTGAGGCTAAAATCTGAAAAATAAATGGCGTGATTTTTCTATATAAATTTCTTTAGATCAGATGCACTGGTCAAAAGTTATTCACGTTTGAAGACAACAAACTTCAAACGCTTGCGAGAAAAGTCTGCTTTACCATTTTTTCTTTAGATCCTTGTAACTTTGGATCCAAGCATCCTTTTGTAATGGTTAATAGACCAAATTAAAGGACTTTTATTTACTTTTTATGTACTTGAAGGATTTTTTCGTTTCGTTTGTGATGTGTTATATATATGCTTCTCAATTAGTAGATCATTTTTGTAAAGCACACACATACCACACAAAAAGTGGAAGAAAAAAGCTTAAATTGAAGCTACCAAAAGTTAAAAACGCACGACTGGATCAATAGTTAGATGCATTTGAAGAAAGGGAAAAATCTCTGAATTTCCAAAATCCAGCAATTTCATGAAAAAAAGCGATATTTGCTGTTTTTCAAATCCTCGTACTTTCCGATTCAACCGACCGTTTTCAAATTCTAATAGCTCAAATTAAAGCTTTTCCTCTACTTTTATTCTAGTTTATCTGAAGTTTAAGGTTTTTTGCGGTAAGTTACATATAAACTTCTCAACATTAGTAAAAAACGATCTACTTGAGAAGATATAATTATAATTGTAATATATAGTTCATCACATAAGAAAATTTAAACTCTCATAAGCTAATATGAAAGTGGAAGAAAAGAGCTTTATTTTCAGCTATTAAATGTTACAACTAAAGGCTTTGATCAAAATTAAGAAGGATTTGAAGAAAGGAAAAAATCTCTGGATTTTGTCGAGCATTTTGATGGAAAAAAAATTAAAATAATCGTTTTTCTTTTTTTATTTAAAATCTCATGCACTCCGATCCAACCAATTGTTTTCAAAGTTTAATTCCTCAGGTTTTGAAGTTTAATACCTCAGATTTCAGGTAGTAAAAAAGTCTTTCTTGATGCAGTAATCATTATGAAAATATTTTTTAAATTAGAAGACTTTTATTTAATTCGAAAATGTAAATCATTGATTTAACAGAGAAAACAGTTTAAACTAAGTTTCTTGGATATTGTTCCAACCAATCTTTTTGTTATAATATACAATTTTGAATACAACATAAAAACAAAATTAACCTGTTGTTAATTAATTAATTAATTACGTTAGCCAATTAGACCCATATATTACGTTAAGTACGCATTGTATGGGAGTCAATGTTGATTTATAGATATTGCTGCAATGGTGATACTGTACTCTCACAAGATATTACTATATTACCTGCTCTACAACCTATATTTCTATTTATAAAAATAAATGGCTCAATGACACATGGGTCATTGTTATTTCTGTTTAAATATTGGGCTAACAGAAAATAATTGAATGAATTAAAAATATAACAAATTAAACTTTAACATGTATTTAAATTTATTTTCATAGTAATTAAAGGTTTTCCACAGATAAATTTCAATTTATGAATGTTGTACCTTGGGTGTGGTAGAGGATGAAATAAAAGTAGATGGTATATTTCTGAAAGCGCTGCATTTTATCAAGAATGAATTTAATTTAATAATACCACATCTGTGTTTAATAAAAGCTAAATCGGGAATTAATAATGTTACTCTCAGATCAGGCTAAAACACGAAATGCGCGTTATAGATTAATACACAAAATCTTGCTGGTCCTGCATTAAAAACATTCAGTATTACTCTATCTTGACTATTAACGAATCAAAATTTCTGTACAAATTTTCTATACAATACCCAGAAATTATTGTCAGAATTTTATTATAGTCATCTATGTGAAAGATATTAATGAGAAAAGCAGTAATAACAATGATAATAATGCATCATTTCGAGCGTAAATCGCAAGCTGCAATCTAAATTACAAAATATTTATTTAGTAACAATTTATCAGAAAAATTTAAAAAAGTTAAAAATATTGAAAAATTAGGAAGTGATTTGAAATCTATCCAGAATAAACAGCCACATAAAAATTTATAATAATTTTTTTCCAAAGGAAGCGTCATCATATAATTTAAGTAAATACCGAGACAATCTCGTCGACAATGTACTGAAATATAAGTAAATAAATTAACTTTTCAATCCAGGTCTCAAATCTATATATTCAAAATTGGTGTCTTCAAAATAGCATGGTTTCTTTGATGTGTGTAAACATTTTAGCCACTTAATGTATGTTTGCGCTTCAGCTAAAAATATAAACTATTAAAAAATATATAAATAAATAAAAAAGAATAACACGTACCTGTCACCAACGTTTGAAAATACATAATGCGTATTACCTATTAATTCAACCGATAAATTGGCTTCGTTTTCAACATCTTTCTATAAAACATCGGTATTTGAAGACTTTATTAATTCAGTCTTTAAGTGGGGCCACTTATCATACAATTTTCCTTTAAGATTTTTACTTGTGTTCCCTATAGCTCGAGAAGGTATGAAGTAAAAATTCTGAAACACACGATTGTTTTTAAATGTATTAGAATAAATATTATAATAATTAATTATAATCCTCTCTATAAAGTTATGGATATAGTCTAATAGTAGGACATATGATCATCTTCATGCATCTAATAGATTGACAGCAGTAGTATGCTCTCAATGGTATAGGAGATGAAATTCATGCTGGGCATAAATGTTTTTATTTATTTTTCCAAAATGCCCCAAAACATCATAAAAATCGGTTTCAGAGCCATTTGAGAGATTCAAGCTCATAGCTAGAGTGGATATACTTTTTCAAAATAATGTTTCTCATAAACGTTCAGGATGTTTTAAGCCTTTCAGTGCATTTGCAACAGATCAACATCGTTTGATTTCAAACTTTCTATTTTTACAAAGTTTTCTTTTTTTAAACGTTTCATTTCTCCAACTCTTCGTCCACTAAAATTACTAAATGAATTGTCTTTTCTTCACTAAACTTTGTCGATTTAGCCATATTCAATCCATCAATTTTCAACTGATCCATAAGAGTGCCTCTTCTATTTCTGACCCATTTATAGAATAATTTCACATCCTCTTCCGTTGGTAGTTCAAGTTCTGTATTCCTTTACATCTTGATTTGCTATTCTGACGCTATTTCTGATATATATTTGGCATAATGAGTGTTAAAGGATGCATAAATGCTATCGCTTCATCACGTCTTGTAGGATTTGTCCTCTAATGCACAAACTAATGTCACACATTTCTTTCGTATACGCAACAGCAGTTGCGGCTGTAGTAGGAACGTTATACAAATCTTAATGTCTATTGTACTGGCCAATTTCATTGATTGCGGGTAAAAATAATCAAAATTGCTGATAAGTCAGCATAATTATGTACAATATCTTTACTCTTTAGTCATGTCCCTTAAAACTGTGAGGAATTTTGTGTCACACCTTAATTTTGCACGAATCATAGTACCTTGGTGAAACTGATGCCAATGTTTAAAACTTGATCCACTTCCGAAAGCAATTACAATAGATCACTTTCAATTATCTCTCGAAAAGGACTTTTTATCAGATTTATTAACACCATCTGTGTATGTGTATTTATATTAACGAATTTCCTCGGAAGAGTTGCATTGCTTTCTATTCGAGCTTGTAATGTACTGATCGTATTATTTGTACATTTACATGCTTATAAAAGTAACTATTAGCACAAAAGTCACGACACTTAGTACATAAAGAGTACATCGAAACTGTTGAAAAAATTAATGTAAACATCGCTTCGAGCCAATTGATTCATTAATACAACCAACCGTTTCAAGCCATCTTTAAGGAGCTCCTCTTCAAG
This sequence comes from Philotrypesis tridentata, assembly GCA_018906965.1. Taxonomy (NCBI): domain Eukaryota; kingdom Metazoa; phylum Arthropoda; class Insecta; order Hymenoptera; family Pteromalidae; genus Philotrypesis; species Philotrypesis tridentata. The sequence goes on from JACCIB010000057.1 coordinate 413,167, forward strand.
GATATCAAATAAATTCACAACATATAATGCATAGTGTAATAAACCGCGAAAAATATATAATTAAAATTTTATATAAAGTCTCGATCTAAGCAGATCAAATGTATCCCGATCTGTCTGACGACTGTTTTCTGGATAATTATAAGTATCAAAAGCAACCACCCCAAATAAGGCAGCGCCAATCACAAATTGACAGCGAATCTTCCGATGTCCACGAAGATCGCGAGTGATACGTGAATCACGCTATACCAAAAATAACCACCACTATAGGAAAGCCATGCATTCAGATCGGAAAAACCGGTACGTGCAGATTCTACACGACAATAGGGGGAGGTAAGAGCTTAAATAGCGTTGGCGTTAGAGCGCCGTAGCTGAGTCAATCATGAAGTTTTCAAGAGCAAGGGCGAAGCTCTGTCCGTGACTCACTCACTCTATCCAAGCCATTGCCACATACGGGGAGCATCCACCTATGAGACGTCCACCGCTGATTCCACATCATCGGACAATTCGGAAGAACGAGGAAGACAAGGGAGACCGTCGACCCCGAAGCAAGACGCTGCACCTTGCAACAGCCCGACAGTAGGCCAAGCCGTCTATTTCTGGGAATATTACTGGAGCATCGAGGAAACTACTCGACGCCTCATCGAGCTGCACGCACGACCATCTGCTTATATACACATATACACACAAACACCCACGCATTCAAGGTACCGTTCTTTTTCTGTTCGCGCCGCGTTCATTCATACTCACGTTTGTCTAACACCGAGTGATAAGCGAAAAGGTAATCTCGAAATCCCGCTCTTCTACCCAGTAGGCCACGACCGTGAATACGGTAGCCTAAGGGGAGATTTATTTGTGAGCTTATAATATGCAATAAATGTATTATTTATACTGAACAACCGAGCATACAATTCTTTTACTTCAAGCCATCGCGCTGAATAATAATAAATATATAGTTGTGAGCGTCACTATTCAGACGTAACAATAGTATGAAGTTAAAATCCGAATAGACAATTACTAACTCGCAGATGCGATACCGGAAGAGAACTACTACCCTTTAAAAAGGTCGTTGAACCTCTTTGAGCTTCAATTTTTCGTCGATTAGTGTCCCAGAGTCTGAAGATGAGGTGAAAGTTGCTGAAAACGTTTGGGCCAAGCCAGATTTTGATTACAATCTCGTAATCGGAGGTATGTTAATGATGAAATGACAAATTTATTCAGTAATTCATCTATCGTTGGATGATTGAAAATGTGTGTTCATGATATTAGGAATGACATAGATGAATTAGCAATTAATGTTGAAAATTTAAATGACGTGGATAAACCACGCTTGTGTTTGTAGAATTACTGTTAAAGACTATTTTAAAGAACAAATCGGAAATCATTTATTGTGTGTACTTAAAAGATTGCGTAAATTTGCAATTTTATTTGTTTGCCAATTGCATATCGAATATCTTGTTATATACGTCTCAGACATGTAACCATATAAAAGACAGAATAATAGAAGTATGGACGGAATCGCCAATTATTGTGATAGCAACCAATGTGGACAATCACAATATTGAATTTGTCATTGAAGCAGACTTATTCACGAGTTTAACTGAATATGCGCAACATATGGGCCGCGCTGGCAGAAACGAACAGTTTGCTTTGTGTCTGTGTCTACATTCGTACAGCGATTGTACTACGTAAATTGAAGATATATATATACATATGTCATACGTAATCCTACTTCTTTTTGTATTACAATTTTTTCTACAGTAGTTTTATTAATATATTTATAAATGTTTTCAGTTTATTAGATACAAATAAACAAAAGATGCAGCAAAGACAATTGCCAATTCAAGAAAAGGAATATTTTTCAAAACAGAAGATAACAATTTTCAATATATGTATACATATGCTTCGAATGATGACTATTTGTCGACATGCTGGACTACAATCGCATTTTCGGCTACCGCAAAATCCTGTTGTTGAAATGTTGGAAATTGAAAGATGTAATATTCATTGTGACAACTACAAAGTATTTGTCGCAGAAGAGCGAAAAGAATTGAAATTACCTTTTTACATATCATTCATTTCCATAAGTTAGACTAATTCCCGGCATATCATATTGCGTCTAAAATAGGACCACTCGTTATCTTACTGATAAATTAAACTAGTGGATCACGAAAAATTGTGATCCATCTAGTGGAAGAAATAGGAACATTATGAGAGAAGACTCGAAATATATCCACAAGTTTCTGTACGTAGTAAGGAAATAGTAGTTCCCATTCTCATACTAACTCCCGAAACCTAACTTAGCGGAAGTGTACAAAGGACTATTAGTGACAGAAGTCCAAATTTAATAATACAAAGACTCTATCGCTCGATATTAATTTGAAGTCTAAGATAGGTCTACTCGTACAACAGCAGGAAATAATGCTACAAATTGTAGAGAACGTAAAAATCGTAATTCAAATCCTTCTTGCGAAAAATGACCTCATCCAGTGCCATCACAAACCACGTGCAGTCTGTATATTCGAGTAGCAACAGAGATGTAGCAGCAATGGTAGGGCACTACCTGCGGCAAACTTTTTAATTCAATTTCCCTTCTCTCCGCCAAGTAAATCCGCGACTGCCGCTTCGATTGCCCGCCTCAACTTGCTTCCATTGAGCAGCAGTGCACTGCAGCGACGCTTGCTGTATGGAATTCATTAAGTCAACGAACTTGGATTATTATTATTCGCCTACTTCCCCTAGCTCCGTGAGCTTATGCCAATTAATGACTTGCATTGCTTGCATATCCCACGAGACAGCGCGTTTAGAATTCCAAGGTTGCATGGCTTCTTTAGATTCATTTGTCTGAGATCTCGAAGCGACGGATGTGCACTACTGTTATATTACTATACCATAAATAATTCTTATAACTATTTGCATATCAATATTTATGTATATTAATTAATCGGCTTCGAAGATTGTTGCTGAATTATTTTATTGTTTTACGAATTTGATCGTTGCAACAACCCTAGCATTTGTTGCAGACTTTAAATAAACATAAAAATGTCTTTGGGAATTTTATTTTGGGAAAAGTTTCAGTAGTGCAGTCAAGCCGATTCTGGCCCAGTGCGCGTATGAGCCAGCGCTGTAGCTAGAACTTGATGTACCAACCTCGAAAAAAATACCTGCGAGCACTCTACTACTAACGCGCGCCGCCGTGTCCGTACAAGATGACCGACCACTACATAGACAGCGCGGCCGTGTCGGTGTAACTGTCTGCTGCTGTCAAATTTGCTGGCTTAAATAGCAATTTGTAATATGAAATGCTGCAATAAGTTACAAAATTGCTTTTCTTTGGCAATTAAAATAACCTATCAGCACAACAAATTTAAATAATTTTTAATAAATTTTATGTTTCATTGCAAGTAGTGTATAACCCCAAAAGTTATGAAAATTTTCTTGAAACTTTCAAAGGGATCAAGTATAGACTTAGCAGATTTAAAGGAGTATCTTTTTTAGTAATAATAGTCAGCGATCACTTTTTATGGTTCAAAAACTTCAAGCAATGTCTCACTCATCAAGAAAAGTGTTAAGCGTTGACTTATTTTTGATGAAAGTAATGAAGTTGACTTTTATTTCAATTGCAAATGAAAAAATGGATTGTTTTAAGTGTAATTGCACCTTGATGCAATAATTTGGTTGTGCGTAGTCTGTTTGAACTCTGTGAATATAAAGCGAGGACTTGTTATTCATTGGAGTGTCAAGTAATGACAATCCTAATCAAAGAATAAACAAAACATCTTTTAAATTTTTAAAAATGTATAAAAATCTATTGAATCGTCATTCAATAGATTCTATGCTTAAGTTCTATATAAAGTCTGAAGATTTAAATTTCTGATTGCTATAGAGAATCTGTTGGTTTATTCGTACCAATCAGAAATTTAAATTTACAGACTTTATGTGAGGCAATATAAAATTAAGCAATTGAATATTATTTTATTGTATCTGAAAAAAGTGAATAAACTAATAAATCGAATTTTAATAAATTAAATTTTCATCAAATTAATGTGCAAATTCTATAATATTGAATGACAATTCAATACATTTTTATAAATTTGTTAAAATTTGAAAGATATTTTGTTTATTCTTTGATAAGGCATATCATTGCTTGTTATTCGAATGAATAATAAGTACTCGCTTGATGTCCACAGAGCTCGAACAAACTGCGAACAAGTAAATTATTGCATCAAGATGCAATTAATCTTAAAATAATGAATTTTTGTCATTTGCTTGTTACTTTGATCAAAAGTAAGGCAACGCTCAACACTTTTATTCACAAGTGAACCATCGCTTGATTCCTTAATACCAGAATAAGTCATCCTTGACTATTATAACTAAAGGAGATATTTCTTTAAACCTCCTAAGCCCAGATTTATACTTTAGATGCCATAACTACTAAGTAAATCAGTCATGATGATGATTTTTTGCTGCCCACAGAATTTCAGACTGACATTTGACTGGAACTGTTATATCTTGTATACCCTCTCCCCGTAGACAGAACAATTTGATTGGTCTTTATTCTTCTTCTTTTAATAACACATTTTGGGAAAATTTTTTTTCCATTAAAAAATTAATTATAAGTTTAATGACCTGAACTACTTTGAGAATTTTGTTACGATTATTTCTTTTTCTTAGCTGTAGAATATTCTAATCATTCGATTATAAAACCGAACATTTATATAATAATGATTTTCAAATTAAAGGGGACAAAACACCTTTAAAAACAAATAAAAAATTAGATTAAATCAACAATTGTAATAATTAAATAAATACATCTACAACAAACACAGAAGAGGTTTCTAGAGAACTCAGACCCTTCAAATTAAAGGTGATTATGTGTACTAAGAGCAGAAAAGAATATATGTTATAATTATATTTAATTCGATGATTACAATAGTAAATTTCATTAAATTTCTTTTATTTGATTTTTAAAGGTGTTTTGCCCACTCAAAAACTTACAGGGAGTCAGCACAATTAAGTTAATATCTTATTTATAACATGCAACGTACATGGACCCTATCCTCTAACATAAAATCATATTTTAAATATTTTTTAATTAAATAAAGTTATATGTATGGAGTTAACATGTATATAATCACGTGTATAGCATTGTTTATCGATTTATTAACTTATTTATATTTTTTATTCGTTACAAGTTGACATGCTGCGCGTCCGTATTAAATGTATGAGTAAAAGCTTCAACTTGTAACATAGATATCTTAGATTAAAAGTGTCATTTCAATCAAATAAATGCCCGTATGAGATTTTCTGATTCAATATTTATGTAAAACGCAAAAAATCCGGTTGCGATACGTTAATTGTAATTCCAAAAACATCGTTGTAAGATTAAGAAAAAACACAGCGTGCGCGCGAGAATCGAGTCAACAGCCATAGCTAAGCTTGCCCCCGGAGTGGAGATTAAATATTTCACTTTTTCGACAAACTTCTAAAATATGTACGAAATAGACATTTCACATGCCAATTACTATTTTATGAGGCACTTTTGTCATATAAATTTGTAACGTACATGATCGTTAGTTCATCAGCTTTCGACTCATGTATAGATTTTAGAATGAATCATTAATTAACATTGTAAAAATAGCAACAAAAGCTTTAAAGTTTTGCGACCAGCATATTTGTATGCGAATTATTTTGTTCCCCGGGGCTTGTCATTAGCAACGAACCATTATTCATTATTAGTTAAGCATGGATAAACATTCGTATGTTTTTATTTTGGCGAAAATTGATTGTTTATAGCGATAAAACATGTAAATTAAGTTTCGGCATATAACAGTATATCTATAGCGATACTGGCGCTCGGACGAGTGGAGGGGGTAACTTGCGGCTTCAGCATCGGAGCAGTTCCGCTCACCTGTATTGAAGAGCGTGTCATTCCGGGAAGAGCATTCATTTTTCCACTGAAGCTGAAGCTAGAAGGAGCAATAAGTCTCCGAGCTAGCAGAAGCATACAGGGAAGCGCTGGCGCTCCGGAAAGCCCTGAATGTGGAGCAAAGAGTCTCCGAAAGGGAATCCGACTAAATTAATAAATAACAGCGAAAATTCTTCTGCATAATAGCCATTTCACATATTGGAATTTTAAATAAATGAAGTTAATTAAAAATTTTAAATGTTTCTAACGAAATATTCCCTTAGTGAGATGCAAATGTTCTACATTATGTCAGACTGAGCGCTCGCACATCTCTTTTTATACGCTGGAATACCTCTAGACTCATTACGTGGTCTAGAAGGGAAAAAGCGATTTTCCAAGACAAAACACAAAAAATAAATTCTAGATTTTCAGATAAACAGGTGAGACGCAAACACATAGCATTGCGTCTATGTTAAGCGCTCACACATTTTTGCTTCCTGAATATCTCGAGATCCAGTGTGTGATCTCAAGTGGAAAGGGTTTTCAAATAAAGATATAAATTAGGTTTTCAGCTCGATTGTCCTTTACCAGGCATTACGTCCTGCTAAAGAACAATCTTCAGTACGTGAGGATCAAGTAGCCGTCCAAAATTAAAGTCTTCATCTATTCTGAAACGCATCGCGTCGTTTCATGAGTAGAGAAGCAACGTGCATTGCGTCACGATTATCTTCATTTTCGTTGCTGAACATACACAATGCATTACGTCATTGTATATAGAAGTGACTATTAAAAATATTTCAGTTTTAATTTACTCGCCCGGTATCCCGGATCATTTGAAATTTAAATAATTTATCAGTCAATTTTTTTTTATCTCTCGCCTCTTTTCCTTTTCCGTTGTGCGGAGGCGGGCCCGTTTCAAACAATATCTTAAAGAATTATTGCTTCATTTTTCTTGTTATTTATTTCCTTTTATTATTGTGGAGAAAAAAATTTGAAATGGCGCGCGAAAGCAGAAGGAAACAAAATATTTTCCGTAAGTAAAAATATGTTTCCACATAAATTTTAGCAATTCGTATATTTTTATTATTCATTAAAACTTTTCTATTGATTAAACTTAAAAATTTAGAATGTAAAAGTTAAGAAAATTAGATGGTGCGGGCGGAGCGCTGCCTCTGAAAAACGATTTCGCGTGGTTTAAAATGCTGCGCGCTTAAAAACGCGCGTGAAAAATCAGGTCTGGTAGGTGTGCCTTCAATAAAAAAATTTGCGACTTGCTCGTGTAAGTTGTTTCCGAAATAGGATGAATATGACGAAATCTACAATTTATATTCACTTTTTTGCCCCCAAAAGTTGCGAAAAAAAAAATCTCGGGCTACATCGACCGGGTAAGGTTTTTTCTGTTCTACAGGACGTACAGAACAAGAAAAAAATAGTGTACCCACGAAATCGATCTTGTGACATTGTCTTTTTTGGCCATCTTTGTGATTTTATGCAGAAATTATTACGCATTTTTTAACAAAATATTCTGGATTTATTCGAATTCAAGGCTAAATGGGCATATAAATAGGCTTAAAGTACGCTAAAAGAGCGTAAAATGTCTTCCCATAAGATATAAAGTTTTTTTTTTTAAAACTAGATAAAATTTTCTAAAAAAAGTGTTGTATGTTCCTATTTTGAAAAATGCTTCCATGAAAAGCTATGAAGTTTTGACCCCCTGTAACTTGGAAATAATCGATGCAAAAAATCTGAAAAAATTCAGGATGGTGTATTTCATCAAGTACAAGAGATTTAATATCATTATGAAAAAAATTAAATTTTGACCTCTCGATTCCGCAGAGAATCACCCATATATGTCTCACTAAAAGTATTTTTTTGTAAACTAGAGAAAGTTTTCTAAACAAAATATCGCGTATATTTTAGGCGAAAAAAAATTCCCTTAGGAGATACAAATTAATGAAAATACGAAAAAACTGCAAAAAAAACTTAAAACCATAACTCAGATCCTCTGCAGCTGCAAAACTATTGGAGGAAAACATGTTTAAAAATTGTGGGAAACTGGAAATACTTCAAATAAACCTCTTATCGTATTTTGGAGAAGAAAAAAATTTTGCCCGGCCGACTCAACAGAATCACCCATATATATGTATATTTCTAAAGGACATTTTAAATTACATCCCGCTTTAAAAAATTGCGCTATTTAATCAGAACCTAGTTGCATATCTCAACCCTTACAGTATTTTAAATATCAACGTTCTCTCTGACGACATAACATCGAAGTGAAATTTGAGCTATATGTACTGCAAACTGTAATGCATACTGAATACAATAACTTAAATATATGTCCTCATTTGTTAAGTAGATTTGAGACATGTAGTAGAGGGTTGAGTTATTGTGTACTTGCAGATTCAATATAGTTTAAATGCAATAGTTTAGAAGGTACCAGCATGTCGGCCACGATTTCCGTGAAAATCACCCATATATTTTTTAGTACTTAAACTATTTGTTATTTTTTCTAAAGGAAGTTTATTCCAGTTTGTTGATGTTTCCTTTTTGCTATCAGCTTTGAGAAAAGCGTATTTATTGTCAGCACATAAATAGACATTGCTCAAGAGCAAAATGAATGAAAGATTCACGGAATACAATAGCGCGAGAGTGCGAAAGTTGCTGTACGGCGAGAAAATGGATGATAAAAAGTCCTAGGAGTTTTTCCGCTTTTTTTTTGGAGGTTTGGAAGACGCACTTACCATAACGTATAGTTATGGCATAGTTCGTCTAAAATAACCGATGAACAATGGGAAATTAAAGCGAGCGACTCTTCAGTCGAGCGGCATGGTAGTGATGTGGCGGATGGGATTAGTACACATTCGTTGTAAATTCGTAACTAAAGCTGCTGTTGCATTAATTTTTTTTTTTTTCATTTAACTTTTTTTTTTACTGAATTTTTACCCTATGCTCATTAAATTGTCATTCGTGTAATAGAACGACCAGGAATTACCATTCTAAAAAAAACAATCTTTTTTTTTTGCTATGTAAACAACCTGTAAATGCACATGTTGCTCTATTATTATAAAAATATCTAATATATGCAGAATTTTTTTTTTCAAAACATTTATTAACACATAACTTTACAATGAAAAATCTCGAAAAATTCTTATTGGAATGGGCAGGCTGCTTCGCTGTAATGAAAAAGTGTATCTATAACGAAAGAATTTGCAGTTCGGAATACAATCATTTATAAAAGTGAAAATGAAAAAACACAATTCCTTTAAGAAAGCATTTTGCTAAATAAAAAATAAAATTAAATGAAAAAAAAAAGCATTTTGCTACTGAGTTAGCAGCAGTTTTTTCATTGTAATAAACCCCTAAATCTTACTAAAACTGCTTCTAAAGACCCTTTATAAGTTACATAAATTGCCAATGGAGATTGGAACTGCCTAAAAAATATAAATAGAATTTTGAATAAAAAGTGAAAATATTTTTTTGAAAGTTGGCCTTATTAAAAGCTTTTTTATCCAGGTTTTTTTGTTGCATTCATAGTTTTTGGATAGGAACAGTCGATTTGCGGCAAGAGAACAAATTTTCAAGCACTTTGGTAAATAAATGTCACCCTATTGTACCAATCCGATCAGAAATAAGTGCGCGGATGACAATATACTCTGTACTTGTGATGTAATTATGTTCAGCATAAAAGTCCCTCTATTCTATTAATCTTAATTATATTTTAATCCTACTGTTGAACCAGCAAGCTATGTTTTTTAATAGATCTATCGTAGTGCTCTTTGATGAACAGATTCAACGAAATTCTGCGGTACTTGCAAAAATGGAAATTAGGAATTTTAGTTTTTTAAGATTGCTTCAACTTGGTATACGGCATATATAACAATTTTTTTGTATTCTTTAGTGTTCTTAATGATATATAAATATTTTGTAAAATATTACATATTAAATAAATAATTAAGTAATAAATTCATATTAACGTACGAACAAAAATTTAATTTTTTAATTTTTAAAGAGTATCTTTTCTTATAATTACTTGCAACTCAGAAGCAAATGTGAAAGAATCGAGATTTAGATTTTTTGAAATGTATTTTTGTTACAGGACATCCATTTGTAAATATTACATCTTTGTTCAGTATGAACACTAACACAACTCAGAATACTTAACTAAACTTTTCTTGAGGCATCCGTATGAAATTATAAAATACAAATTTTTAGAGATCTTATAAGCCTCAAACTTAATTTATAGCTCAGAAAAAATTACCCTGTACATTTTTAAAATTTGTAAAAAAGCATATAATCACGTTTTTTTTAAATACGCGTCCCAACAGCAAAGAGCTGCAGAGAGCGTATGTAAGCTTCTTGCCAAATTAGAGAAAAAAAGAAGCCTGTACATAGTTTGAAATTGTTTTTATAGCTTTTTTACAAAAGCAAATACATATGCACTGTTTTAAAAACTATATAGGTCTACACATCAATTAATAAATCCAGAAAGTATATGTACATATTATATAAGTGAGTATGTGCGCGCGCAGATTTGTACAGCGAGATGTATCGAAATCACCGCGCAGTTTTCTTGGGCACGAGCTGTGTGCAACGTTTAGATTAATCCACTCTTTAATCTCCGAGGCTTGATCAACAATACATACACTCGTCTTTCACGAAATATCAGTGCTATTAAAATAAAACAAGCGAGCGTATAGCTTTCTTATCAAAGAAAATGATTATCCGAATAATGAATTAATTCGTAGGAAAAAGAACAAGCCTAAATCCACAACTCTCAACAAAAAAGTCTCTCTCTCTCTCTCTCTCTCCCCCCCCCTCTCTCTCTCTCTCTCTCTCTCTCTCTCTTTCTTTAATTCCAAAAAGCGTCTGGAATGAAGTGACGAGCTGTGTCTCTCATAAACGGTGAAAATGCAGAGGCTTATTCGCTGCAAGTTCTTGGGTCGGTGTTATCGCAAAACGAGCATCAGGTGGAAATGGGCGAAAGGCGAGGGTACGCGTTTTCGAAATCGCACTACCTCGTGTGCATATCAGCGCACGCAATATAGTTGAGGACGCACGCCCAGCAGTTCGTCGAAAAGTACACGCAGACTACATAGGATATAGATAGCGAGATAGACTGGATGTAAAACGAGTCTTCGAAAAGTTGTGGAGGAGAGCAGCACCGCGAGGTCATTGAATGAACCGTTAATAAAAAGAGAGAATACGAAAACGGAGCGAAAATCATTGAAAGACAATGACTGCAGAGGCAGAGAGAAAGAGAGAGAAAGTCCGGCGTACGAATATAGCAAAGAGAAATTTGAGAAGGAGTAAAATAATTGAATGATCGAGTTCAATAGATGCTCTATCTGAAAATTAACTAACTGGCTAACGATAAAATATGCCCTCTGTAGATGTTTTTATCTATCTATCACTCTCTTGGTGGGAAAGTCGCCGCTGCTTCTACGACTTGCTTTCACAGAAAGCGCGACTTTTTTAGCATACCTTCGCACATATCTTGTTCCGCAAAAATTTCTCTCTCGCTCTTTCATTTTCGCTAATCCGATCGCTGCAGCTCGTCCGTTCTCGATATTTTTCATTTCAAGCTCGCACTCTCTGTCTGCGATTTTGTTCTCTGTATATATACAGAAAACGGAGGGGAGAGTTTCCGGGCGAAGACTATGTCATAGTCCCGCCGGAAAGCACTGCAGGCCAGGGCCAGAACGCACAAAAGCCCCTCAGGGCGAACTCCGCGAGCCTCGACGGCAAGGTCGAGGGCGACATGGAGGTGCCGAGGTCACCCGGAACCGAAAAATCAGCCTCGGAGTCCGAAGACGACAACGAGCCGGACACCTTCCAGGAGGTGGAAAACATCCGCCGGCTGATTCAGGCACAGATGCCTGACAGCCCGCTGATTCCGTTGCTGGGTCATGAAGAGACCTTCACCGACTTCTTGTTCGATCATCCGGAGATGATCTCCGTGTTTAAGGAAGTGCAGAGGCTCTGGGAGGAAGAAATCCCTCGAAGGCCGTGCGTAATCAGTGGATCGTCCCTCTGCGTGGGAAAAACGCCCCGTCTACCAACAAGGCCGATAACAAGCATGAAGATATACGCACTTAACCCGGTTACCGAGGTAATGGTGCAGACGGAGGAAGTGCTAAGGCTACAAACGCAGTCGACGGCAGTCCAGGCTGACAGCACGGAGCCAGATGCCCCTCCTCGCCAGAGCGCCGCAAGGTCTACGCAGACCGACAGGCCACCCGCTTGAAGAACGCTCGCGACACAAACGGGAGCGGAAAGACCGGAGCGAAGAGAGGATCAGCAGCAGGCGAACGCCGAAAACGACGTCGGCTGGATGGTAATAGAGGGCCAATGGGTCCAAGTATTGCCCCGGCTCCAAGGCTGTTTTAATTGCGGGCACGACCACCATTATAGGATGTGCGGTCACCCGCAACGGAAGTATTGCTACCGGTGTGGGCGTCGAAACGTCACCGTACGCGACTGCCCACACTGTGCCCCGGCCTGGCGCCAGGAAGGCCCCTACATCCGGCGCCTAAGGACCCACGTCCCACGCGACCAACCTCTGCCGCCACGTGAAGGTCTGGACCAACTGCAGCAGTTCACCCCGGAGAACCCGAGCTATCTATAGCCGACGAGGAGGTAGAGCTCGGGAGGTTATCTTTGCGGATATCTCCTGAGAAATTCATTTTCATTTTCCTTTTTTCTTTCATTTAAAACTTGTTGGAAGTTTCAGGAGTTGCGTGCGTGGTGTGTAAATAAAATAGAATCTTTGGAGAGTAAAATATAATTATTAAATGAACTACTAGATGATGTGTATACAGGCATACGTGCGCACCGCGTAGCTGTCTGAACAGAACTGAGCTCGCTCTTGGCCGCGCAGGGCCGGACTCGCAAAAACAATACATATTAATTGCCCTCTCTCCTCCGTACCCTCTCATTCACTCATCCCTTGTATACCTGCGAGTTTTTGGGTTTTACTCGTTCATTCTCTCTTCTTACACGCGTACTTTCAAATCATTCGCTCTGTACTTTATTTCTCTCTCTTTGTCATTCATACTCATACATTCACTTGCTCATACATAAAATATCGGTGTATTCTAACAAAACTAATTAAATAAATAAATTAAATTCACTAATTCTATTTTAAAACTTAAATTTAACCTAAACTTAATCTCATAAGTTTTAAAGTTTTCTATGTCATTGAATTGGGCTATCTCCTTAATTAGTTACTAATAGTTACGAAGTTTTATATTTTAGCTGTTAAAACCAAGTGAACGGTTGCCTGTTCCATAAACATTCCTAATAATTCTAAGGTTAATAAACACGGATATCTTTTATACAACGTGAACCAAAGTGCCAAAAGAAACTAAAGTTACCTATTAAATTATAAGGCTATCTTGTGACATAAATAAACATTATTTTAAATTTAATAAAAACTAGTTATCTTTCAATTGAGCAGGTTACCTTTTTATTTTAGCATAAGTTACCAGCGGAATAAGTACTCCTTTCCACTTATTCTGCCTCCCGGGGCCTCCCATCCTGCCCCTTCCTAGTTAAGTAGTTTTAAATTAAATGTAAGTTAGTAATTAAGTCCTCTATGAAACCCCTTTCCCAATTTAGAGTAAGTGTGTGAATGAGTGAGAGAGAGAAGCAGTTGAGAAGCTGCGCTTGCAGACCGCGAGACGCGCTACGCCCGCGAGGTGAGACGAGGTTGACGGAGCGACCCGCTGGCTCACTCCTTTTTCCCAAGGGAGGGGGAGTTGTAACGTGGCAAAATATCGCCACGTCACATCGAGCACTGAGCCGCCGGGGTAGAGCGTCTCAAGGTTGAATGAATGGTACGTGTGCATGGATTAATGGCGTAACGTTTCTTTCGAGTGACGACGCGAGGAGAGGAGCGACAACTGAGTTAGGAGAAAAATACGGAGAACTTCTTCATTCCCGTTCAAGAGCGAGAAGCGAAGAGTGCAAGCTCCGGCGTGACAGAAGCAGCGACAGGTGCATACAGGGCGTTCAATTCCGGCTCGTCGTAAGTCGTCGGACGCAGACGAGACGGGCGGGGTCTTCCTACGTGAGAGCCTTCTGCAGCACGGCCAGCGTGATGGTTGCTTCATCGCGAGAACGTTGGAAGTAATAAAAGGCAGCCTTTGCGCCCTTTGTAACAGGCACTCCCGAATCCGGGCCAAGACAGAAGGAGTCGCTGAGAGTTACAATGTACTTCGTAATTTGCGCATAACATAGGCATCGAGCGAGTTGTCTGTATGCATGCCTGGCTGTCTGTATGTTGCGAGCGTTCAAATCTCGCGGTTGTCTACCCAGCATTAACTGCGATTTTAAAGTCGAGCGCGCATGCGTCGCGATCGACGATGCGAAGCGAGCGAACCGGTAACAGCGCGAGCGCGCGGGCCGTCGGCCCCACGCGAACCGACCAATCGGAGTACACGCCGCTCGGCGTCTCGAGAGAGCAAGAGTGCGAGGCACGCGCCGAGGGCACGAGCCGGCATTCTCCTGCCCCGGTCGTTCCAGCTCAGACGTCATTGCAGCCAGCTCCCGAGGGATTTCCTTGTGTCGTATATCTTTATCTCACGTGTGGTCTCCTGATACCTTGAGGGTCACGGAGCCTTGGTCACCCGGATTTAAGGATTAAAGGTCAGTGGATCGTTCTTGCTATAAGCTAAGTCTCCCTCGCGGGCTATTGCGTAGTTCCACGCGCGACCTCGCTTTCACGAAGTTCCTTTGTCTCGCGGGCGCGCGAACATCCGCGAGCGCGGCTATCTTTCGTGGTGGATGTCTCCTCATATTTAGTTCGTGTGTTTAGTATAATTCAGTGCGTGAATGAAATCTACCTCGGGTTCCGGTCGCGTGGATATCTTCGACAGGTCGTCGTCACACCGCGCCGAAGCGAACTAAGAGCTGTCTTTATTTCGGATATCTCGGGCGAAGGCTGTCTCGACTTCCTGGTGCGTGCGACGAACGGTTTACCTCGGGTACCTCGGGCTTTTGGTTGTCTCGGCGTATCTATACGGGGGAAGGTTATCTGCGCGGTTAGAGGCTCGGGGCTATCTGTATCTGTAGTGCACGGTATCAAGGGTGCGTCTTCGTGAAATATACGTCGGCGAGGACAAGGGGCCTCGCTCGGCGTCGCGGTGTTAGGATACGGCGCGGGAGGTGTCGTAGGTCGTGGTTGCGCAGACACGCTCTCGGCCAAAAGTAGTTTAGACGGCTGCGACTTGCACTAAGCGTGGGCAATCGCGGCTATAGGATTAAAGCGTGAAAGAAGAGTCGGCGGACAAAGAGTGAGTGTGGCCAAGCGGGCATTGCGTGTGTGGGACCTTGAGACGCGCGAGAGTCGGATATCTTTGTGGTTGCCTTAGCGTGTGATTGTAACTCGGCGATTGCGATTTTACGGTGGCCGTTGAGCCCAGGTTATCTATTGGCTACCTCTTTAGTGTACCTACGTTTCATTTCGGAATAAACGAATGCATTCTAAACAACCACGCAAAGTTACTATCCGAGCTACCCTCTCTCCTTTCCGCGTAGCGGGGCTGAGCTAGCTAGCCGGCATATCCGCATATCTCCCGAGTTCGTTGAAAGAGTCGCGAGACTCTGACACTTTCGGGTAAGTGCCTGGCGCCACCGGGTCTAGGAGAACTCGAGGAGAAAGGCCGAAATATAACGTCACATCATCCACACGGCATTCTCGTTCCCAGAACACCAGGACACGAGAAATCAACGTTATAATATATTGCGCGTATTATCTTCGAATTTCATTAGCGTCCGCGCACGATAACTCCCTTTTTTTCCATTGGTTGTATCTGTATGTATATGGACTCGTATAAATCGCTCGAGAATTTGCTCAGCCATCAAAATCGTGAATCTCGAAAAACTTCGACAAAGGAATTGACGAATAAAGGAATACGCGCACATATAGGGACACGAGAGTGGGGGGGGGGAGATGGTACGCTGTAAGGTGGCGATAGGTCAAGGCTATCGCGATTTGTAATAGAATAATAGACTGTTTTTAGGGAACGAAAAATGCAAGATTTGTTACGATCATGAATGGAAAATTTTTTTCCACATAAAAGGTGGAAATAAAATGATTTTTTACTCAGGAACATAGCATGTCACAACAATATAAAAAAATGTGCTATTTAGAATTATTACCTCATGTAATACAATTTTTTCATCCGAATTCAAAAGTAATGTCTTTTTTATTGCAGATCAACAATTTTTTATATTATAATTAAATAACACTAATTTTAAGCTTGATGAACAAAATATATTTATTAAGCGCGTAAAAATATGCAAAAATAAAAAAGATATCAATTTTGCTTAAAAATTCAAATTCTGAAGCCCTACAAGCTTCTAGACTAATACGATGTACTTCATTGTGTATATAAGTTATAAATAAAGGATTGTATTTACTTACTGTAGTATTGAAATATCATTTTGTTCTTCAAAACAAAAATTAAAAACATGAGACAAGAAAGTAATAATAATTGTAATAATAATTACAATAGTAACAAAGACTTCGTTCTGAACTTCCGAATTTCGTTATTAAACCCTAATGAACTTGACGAGGGCCTTCTGCTTGTGTGAGTATCCTACAGAGATTTGATCGGGTGGGTGTAGGGAATCTTAAGGGAAGCGCGCTCGAGATAGCCACTGCAGGTCAAAAGACGACGTTATGACATTTGATGGAACCGCCGTAGAAGGTGTGCGTCAAGAAATGCTGTTGTTAACAAGGCGCTAGGCTTGTTGAAATGTTTAAAACTGCTAAAAAAGGGCGGCATGTTCGATTGACTAAAACGACTAAAAAAGCCGGCATGTTTGACTGCATAAAACGGCTAAAAAGGCGACTTCTCTCTCGCTTTGTTGCAATTATAGCTTAAAATTTTCTTGTTGAAAAAACAAAGATTATATGTGTGCGTGCGTGCGTGCGCGCGCGCGCGCATGTGTGTGTGTGTGTAGAGAGAGAGAGAGAGAGAGAGAGAGAGAGAGAGAGAGAGAGATAATATGTGCTTAGATAATTCTAATAATTTTTACAACCTCCCGGTGCAATGTTTCTATTGTTAATGTAAATATAATTAATAAAAGCTTTGTTGAATTCGCGGAAATTCTTCGGTCGGCGTCAAATAAAAGCATGCTCGCGGTGGGGAGTGGTGGCGCTTCGAAAACATAGGGATATGTAGGGAAGATCGGTAACTCTAGTGACCGATCGATACACATTTACAGTCAAAGTTCATATCCCCACCCTTCTACGTGTACTGCTTGTCTCGCGTGGATGCCACGCTGCGGTCATTGTTGGCTCGTCTCTCAAAAGGGAAGCACCGTGACTCGTAAGTGACTAGTGAGGAGTGTTGTAGACAGGATGAACGGCAGAGAAGCAAGAGGAAGAGGTACACCTCGTGGTGTTGTGATTCATCGTGTAGGAGGAGGCGGTGCCTGGAATCCAGGGGTACGCGGTGGCGGCAACCAAGGAGGACGCGGCAGAGGCAGAGGCACCGTAGACGTTGGACGCGGCAGAGGACAAGGCCGGACTATCGATCACGTTGGAGATTATCGTCGATATCGACCTTATGACAAGCCATAGGGTTCGGCAACGGTTACTTGTAAGTATACACAAATACACTCTCTCTCTCTCTCTCTGTATCTTTCTCTCTCTCTACTTTCCACTGGATTACGCGCGAAATTCATGAATTCTTCCACTGAACGAGCGGGAAATGTTCAGCCGAGATTTTTAACAAAACGCATAAATTTCGAAGTGCGCGCTCTCTCTCTCTCTCTCTCTCTCTCTCTCTCTCTCTCACTCACTCACTCTTTGTCTGTTCTTCGGCCTCGATTCCAATCGGAAATCGGCCTGTACGGAAGTGCGCGACTTTCGCATGGCTATCTTGTATACGCCATGTAAGCGCGCGAATTACCTCTCGCTAAAAATGTCCGACCCATCTTGTTTTCTTATGGCCAAGAGCCCCCCCTTCTCTCTCTCTCTCTCTCTCTCTCTCTCTCTCTCTCTCTCTCTCTCTCTCTCTCTCTCTCTCTGACGTGCACGCGCGCAAGCTGCATTATGAAAAATGACGACTTCTCGGTATCACTACGGCGCTGCTATACATGAAGTAAAAGAAGCCGACCGATGCTCGCGTACGATGTATATAACTATAGGGAGTACCTATGTGAACATTTTGTTTGTATTTGTGTCTCAGTATATATGCACACACACACACACACTCGCACATGCACACGCACACGCACACGCACACACATATATGTATATATAATATACTTATTTATTTATGTGTTTTGTACAGACCGAATCCGTATGCTAGGAACCGTCAAAATCACAGACATGAGAACGATTACATGATTGATGTTCACGACAGCGACGACGAAATCATTGAAGACGACGCTGATGAAGAGTAAAATATTTTTAAAATAATGTATTTCGTTCTTTTATTAGTTTTTTAACTATATTTTTTAAAATATATTTGTTTAGAACGTTGCCACCTCCACAACCGTTTCATTGGGATCAGCTTCTAGAAATGTAAGTTTAATAAACAAATGAATAGTACAGGTAATTATATAACAACTTAATATTCCTATTAATTGTTTCATGTACCCTTACGATAAGTTATTTTATGATAAGATGCACTATCAAAGAGACAGCACTCGTCTATATAAAGTGAGATATATCTGTATAAAAAGTATATGTATTTATATATATTATATGTATGTAATCATAATATTTTACAGAAATACAAGGATATTGCAGAACAATTTGAAAAATTACAAAACGAACACGAAAAAGCTTTAGACAACCACAAAATAGAAATGGAAAAACTAAAACTAAAATTAGAAGTATATAAAGAAACATTGAGGCGCTAAAAATGTAGACAAAAAACGTGAGATCCGCATAAATTTCTCGTCGTTGGTCTCTTTAATGTGCCTCTACTCTCCCTCAAAATTAGGAGGGCCTAAGACCGGCGCGTAGGCGTGCTTCGGGGCCTTCAAGCGACCCAATTGGAGAAAACCGGAGGGAGGATTTTCCCGGAGTTTTTGATTGGAATTTTCCTCCTGAAGGGATTTTCCCGAGGGATGAGAAGGTTGGGCCTGCGAGGCCTTTAAAATCGCCCTTCTTCCCTCCGGAGCGCACTCGCATCTGGTCTCTGTCCCAGTGCGATTCGAATTTTTGTCACTTCTAGTATTTCTGGCCTCTGTTCCAGAATTACGTGTACTTCTTCACTTTTACTCAAAATATATATTTTTACTTAAATCAAAATTTTGAAATTTTATTATAACTTGTGCAAAAGAGACACTTCCTTTTACTCATCTCATTTTTTTAAAAGAAGAAAAATTACATTACCACGCCACCAGTGAGGACGGAAGAAGAGAGAGAGAAAGAACAACCGGAAACAACACCTATTTTTCCAAAAGAAAAACATAAAAGTAAGGATATTTCATTTTGTTGTCATTATTTTTCTTGAACACGTGACCTTTCTATCTATCCGATTTAACTAGGTGTCTAGTGCCGGTAGACAATTTCCTCCGCGAGTGATTGAAAATTTCGTGTCGAAAAGTCAGAATTCAGGGAGCTTATCTTCCTGTGTAGTTCTGACCGCGTAAAATACCAATTGTCAACTATAATTCTCTTCAGGATCACTCCTGTGTAAGAGAATTTAGTAGACTTTGGTAACTTAAAGAAATATACCGAAACTAGGCCTAAGACAAAGTAAAGTAAAACTGTGACTCGTAATAAACCTCGACGTCACAAAGGAGGCGAGGTGGGAAAAATCGCGGCTTCTTCCTCGAGCGGAGCGTCGTCTTCGGCCACTCTGTTCCGGGCTCTCGTTGAGTATAGTTGTTTTTTTGAGTTTTCTTTTGGGTCTGTTTTCTGCACTCGTGTGATCCGGCACTTGAGGTTTGGACGGCGGCCATTACGTGGTTTTCCTGATTTGTTCTGGTGGACTTCATTTGGGGTACCAGGACTTGGAGTTTCCGTAGAGGAGAATCGGGGAAGCATATTTCTTTTGGTTTAGAGAAAAATATTGGTGAGAAAATAATACAAATTTCTACATGTGTTCTTCCCGTGGTTTCGGTCGAGCGGGGAAGAAGTTAGGTAGAGGTTCCATTTTACCCTTTCCAGGTCCGATTTCTTTTCTTTTGGAGTTTCGCGTTTCAGGTGGAAGTTTGCAGTTCCCCCGTTGAAATGAATTGTAAACTCACTGTAGAGGAATTTCGTGTCCTTTTCGTGTCATCTCGGGTCCAACTGGAGTTAGTAATTTGGCCATCGGCCCATGCTTGTTATTTAAACTCTTTATATTAATTGTTTGCCATACGCTATTTTTTGTAAAGAGTTTTCCAGAATATATTTCGTAATTGTTCTATATTATAATTATTGTGTTTTTGTATGTTAATTGTAGAACCCTATTGCTACCAATTTCCCGCGTGTTATTTCCGTTTTTCAGGATTCAGGACCCGAGAGAAAGAGGCAGCCGGCATTATAAAATATTTTGTACACTAACTGGAATCCTCGGGCGGGCGAGCGAAATTCCACGTTACAAATGCTATAGAATATCCCCATGCAATTAGTTTTAACGTTTATTATAATTAAAATAAACTAAACAGGTATATAGAAAATGAATCTATCGCTCTACTCCAGTCAAAAAATGATTTTATATTATAGGCTCTGCACTGCGTATTCTCACAATGGAGATCTGTATGCAGGCAGGCCTCAAAAAATAAAAGAGGGAAATATGAATTTCTCTCTGTTAGCATTTCATCCCAGTTGTCAGAGTGGACTCCTCAGTAAGGCCCTGACAGCTTCTTTAGACTTCTGCCACTTCGAAGAGAAAAGGCATTTATATGGTCTCGGTCTGCGTTTTTCTCTTGCAAGAGAGAACTCTAGCATAGAGAAAAATGCAGGTTACCACCTAGCGGACGCTTATAAGAGCCAGTCATTTTTTGAGGCCTGCCTGCATACAGATCTCCATTGTGAGAATATGCAGTGCAGAGCCTATAATCTAAAATCATTTTTTGACTCGATTAGAGCGATAGAGTCACATACCATCTAAACTAAACAAGATTTTATACTTTGAAAAGCCCACCTGGGTGACATGTAGTCAATATATACTAGTTTCAAGGATATTTGACTTACATAAAAGTCAATAAACCATTAATTATAATCAATACATCCATGCTCATTTTTTATTTCTATTTAGTTTTATTTAAAATCAATTTTATAAAGCAGTTTTTAGAGAGAGCAAATTAAACTCTAGCAGAAGGGACTATCTTTCCATCTCTCTCTAATAAATATGCATAAATGTACCAAAATTAGACTTTAGAACAAATTAAAAAATTTTTAGGAAAGATTGTAAAAAAAGTAGATGAAAATATTCTATGGTTTCTAGCGAACAAAACAGAGTAGGTCAGAAAAGCCAAAAAACATTTATTAGATGTGAAATTAATGTTGTTAATGAAAAAAATACAGCAACGGGAAAAAACTTCTGTCTTCCGATAAGGAAATCTTTTTTATGAAAACGCCTAGTGAACTGAGACTGGATGTCTGAGTTAAAGAATTTAACGACGAATATGCACATATAAATAGGTTATACATTATTTAAATTTTTTGATGCGCTAAACAAGTCATTTTTAATAAACTTGTGTTTTTTAATAAATGAGCTGTTATATTTATTTCTCACAGAAAAACCAAGGCTTCTGACATTATGGGACTTTCACAGGTTCTTTTATAATGAGTTAAACTATCTTTTCAAATTTTTGTGGCTTCGATATTGATGATCGATTAAGCTGAAAACTTGATTTTAAGGCTTAAGAGGATATGACAGGGTTAAAACCTGGAAAAAAAAGAAAAATTATTAGTGCTGTAAAAAAATAAATATATGTAGGTGCTCTAAAAACTACATTTTTCATTTGAAATCTAAGTATTTTACATCACTTTTATGCATAAATAATATGCATAAAGTGAGTATAACATTTAAAAACAATTAAAGATATTTGCTTACCAAAAATCATGATTTTCATCACTTTTGTTTGCTTGCCGCATGTTTGTGATGGAAGCGTACCATCAATCCTGATAAATCAAAGTGCCAAATCTTCCTTATGAGTCCGATCTCAGACTAAGCGGAACAGATTCCTGAAAAACACAAAATTAATATAATTGATTAAACATATATTCACAATATTAGTAATCATAGTGAATGCTACATATGTAAACATACGTAACATTCACTTTGAACTTATCTTTGCCAATTCTGCTCCGCTCAGTTTGTGACCATACTCATAAGGAAGGTTTTCCAATTTAGTTCATCAAGATTGATGGTACGGTTCCTTCAGAGAGCTGCGGCAAGTACACGAAAAGCATGAACAAATTAAATTTGAGTAAAAGGCATTTAAAGTTTATAATGTTAATCATACAAATGAACTCAGCTGTACTTAAAGAAACTATCTGGCATACCTTGATTTGCTTTTGGTACTCAAATATATATCGGTGGCTTACAGGAAGAACCACTTAAGTGACATTTTCGTGTTTTCGAGAAAAAGCAATTTCAATGTTTGGAGTAATACGTAAGATCGAAATGTCAGAGAAAAGATCTAAGTATTGGCTCATTTGATTAGGTATCTGATACGGATAAAACCGTAGTATTACATTTCTACATAGTTTCTTTTTCGACACGCAAGCTAAACAAATTACTCGAGTTAAGTGGTTCTGCGGGAACTTTGCAGATAAGTGGTTATGCGGTCACTTTCTTTGAGGGCTCGTAACTAATGCAATTTGAGATTAAAAAAATCCGGGCTGGGCATATTTTTAAAGTTTAACTCATGCCCATTCCAATGGTGTAATTAAAATTTTCGAAAATTATTATTAACTATGAGAAAAAACGGTTTAAAGGAAAAAAGCATAGTTTTTCCACAATTTTTTTTTTAATTCGAGATTTCAAGAACATTTTCATTTGCAATGTATCTGGAACCCCTCTAACCAATGGAATAAATGTCCAGACCTAAAACATACGTGATTTGGGGGTTGATTTTGGACCTCGGTGTGGTCAAACTGGCACATATTATAATTGAAAATTTTTTACGAAGACTTTTACGAATTTTTTATTCAGAAACCACGCATTTTTGGAAAAAATGTTCAAGAGTAATAAGTTCTTAGAATCAGCTAAGGAATACGTATGAATTTTATCAGAGCGAATCCAGTAATTTTTTTGTTTTTGCAAATTGACAATTCTTGAAAAATTTAAAAACATTAAAAATATTTTTAAAAATTTAAAAAAACCGACAAATATATCATTATAACTAATTATATACATATATTATACAGCATTAATGTATTCCACACGGTGTATCTCGCACAAAAATAAAAAAAATGAGTGCACTTAAGGGGTTATGACAGTGTTAAAACCTGAGAAAAACGAAAAATTGTTAGTGTTGTAAAAAATTAATAGATATATAGGTGCTCTAAAAACTATATTTTTGCTTTCAAATACAAGTATTATACATCACTTTTATGCATAAATAATATGCAAAAAGTGAGTGTAACATTTAAAAACAATTAAAGGAATTGCTTACCAAAAATCATGATTTTCATCACTTTTGTTTGCTTGCCGCATGGTTCTGATGGAACCGTACCATCAATTCTAATGAATCAAAGTGCCAAATCTTCCTTATGAGTCTGGTCTCAGACTAAGTGGAACAGATTCCTGAAAAACACAAAATTAATATAATTAATTAAACATATATTGACAATATTAATAATTATAGTAAATGTTACATATGTAAACATACG
The DNA here is from genome assembly GCA_018906965.1 of Philotrypesis tridentata. Classification (NCBI taxonomy): domain Eukaryota; kingdom Metazoa; phylum Arthropoda; class Insecta; order Hymenoptera; family Pteromalidae; genus Philotrypesis; species Philotrypesis tridentata. The sequence goes on from JACCIB010000057.1 coordinate 436,872, forward strand.
TAACATTCACTTTGAACTTATTTTTGCCAATTCTGCTCCACTCAGTTTGTGACCGTACCCATTAGGAAGGTTTTACACTTTAGTTCATCCGGATTGATGTTACGGTTCCTTCAGAAAGCTGCGACAAGTACATGAAAAGCATGAAAAAACTAAATTTGAGTAAAAGGCATTTAAAGTTTATAATGTAAATCATACAAATGAACTCAGCTATACTTACAGAAACTATGTGGCATACCTTGATTTGCTTTTGGTACTCAAATATACATACAATAAAGTATATTTGGTGGTATGCGCATATCATGCTGTGTGATAATAGCATTTAGAAGCTGGAAATAAAATAAAAATTATCGTTAGTTATTCATAATCAAGTTAAGCTTATGAATTACAGTTACATGCAATACTTACAATTATTAAATACACTTCAAGCTGTTGAAAAGCATGCAAAACAAGAATCCAGACAGTCAATATAAACTCCCATCTTGCTGGATTGCACCCGTATACCTAAAAGCAAAAAATAAACCAACAAAGAAAAAGCACATTATGAACACAATTATTACTAATTAGTTTCCAATACTTATCTGAATAATTTTTGTACACTGCAGAAGCTCTTGCACTTTTACAACACCACTGAGGTTATAAGCATTGTTACAGCAGCTAGCAGACTAACTGCACTGATCTAGTGTCTTGGATGAAAAACAGCTATTTGGCTGCTTTCTGCTGCTTTAAAGAAAATTCTATTATACCGATCAAACAGTAATCTTCATTCTCGACCAGACGCTGTGAGGCACAACTTCAAATTTGTTGAATGCCTTTACTTTAACACATTGAATTTAGTAACATAAAATCACACATAGAAAAATCAATTTTACGGATTTTATTATATTTTACGGAAATAAATTAATAAATCTTGAGAAAAGAACGGTTTGTAAAATGGTTTTTAAGTCGTATTTTCAGTAAGATTTCGCATGAAATTACTCTTGAAAAAGTGTGGTAGAACAATCCTTTCCACAAGTTTGGCCTAATTAAAATATTTAAAAATCACGATTTTTCAAAAATTTACTCGAAACAGATTTATCAGTTTTTTGTCTATATCTTCGAGGCAAATGTTTTTAGCAAAAAACGGCTTTCAGGACTACATTCTACGGACTGTTAACTGTGAAAAAGGGAATAAAAAAAATTTATATTTTCATAATTCTAATCCTGTCATAACCCCTTAAAAGGTTTATACGTAGAAGCAAACACATATATATATATATATATAACTTTGGCAATATTTTTCCGTTAAACTAGAGCAAATTTGCTAAAAAAATGTTCTATGTGTTTATTGTTAAAAACGTTTCCCTGAGGAGCTACAAATTAACGAAAATAGGCAAAAAATGCAAAAAATGCTTACAATGCCAACTTTGAGCCTTTGTAACTTAAATAAAAGTGATGGGAAAAATCTGAAAAACACGGGAAGGGGAGACGTGGGCTACGAGTAATAGTGGCCCGGAGGAGGAGTCAGGAATGCGCGCTGTAAGTAGCGGGCCTGAAAGAGGGGGATCTGGGCTGCGCGCAGCAGTTGCAGTGCGCTAATACACTACATTCACAACGAGAGCGGAATATGCTCATGGCATAGTGAGCTTGTGCCGCTCTGCTGTATACACACGTGCAGCGATGGCCTAATCATTCCATGTGTCCCTGTGTCGGTGAAAAATGGGGATATTTTTGGTTTTGATAGTAGACGAAATTGTTGACATTTTAATGGAATAAATTATAGATTTTCATCAATTCGAAAACACGAAAAGATTTTTTTCAGTTACACAAACAAAAATTTTACGCATGAATTCGAGATACTGGAAATGTAAATAATCCCTTCTTATAAATAAAACAACGTCATCCTTTGCTTTATCCGAATCAATCCTCTCGAACCACCTTTCCATGCTGCGCTTGGTTCAACTAGGAATTTTTCATACTGCACACGCATATTCATGATTGGGAAGTCGCAAAAACATGGAGAATGCAGTCTCTCTGTCTCCCCCCTACCCTCGTTCTTTCTCTCTTTCTCAGTGGCCAGCAACAACAGCGACGGATTACCCTTGCATTTTATCGACGCTGCGAGTCGCGCTTGCAATGATTCAATAAATCGAATGAGAGAATTTTACAGTTATGGAAGGCTGCTTTCACGCTTTGTTTACAATGGAAACAGCCGATGCTCTGTGCGTCGAAGCAAGCGCACGTTGATTTCACTGAAAATGACCTGGGTCACTCGAGCATTTATGTAGTTTTGGCATTCTATTCGTGGAACGATGCAAACGCATTTTGTTTGTCGTGCGATTTTTTATTATACTGTTCTCATTGCTCGTATAAGTTAATCGGTCGATATTAGTGCCAATTGAATTTTGAAAATCGTTGATTCAGTGGGCCGATTCAGCGTTGCCGTTTCCAAAAATATGGAAAGTGTTTCAAAATGTTTTTCGTTTGTTATTGTTTATCGTTGATTCAAAAAATAAGCAGCCTAGTAGAAAATTAACAATAAACGATATTACTAATTTTTCGTTAAGCTTCTACCAATATGCTAAATCTTATATTACAATTTAAAATCAAAATTAAAATTATTCACTTTGAAAGTTAGAAAATTATCGTGAAAAAATATTCTATGCATCGAACAACGAATATATGAAAGCTTAGAATGAAGAAAATATTTTATAAATGGTATATAGCTCTATCATTCGAAAATATTATATGTATAGAAAATAATAGAAAAATGATTCTATCGGTCTACTCGAGTTCAAACAAAAATAATTTTTTATTATTAATTTTGCACTGCATATTATTTTCACATTGTAGATGTACATGCAGGCAGGCCTTACAAAAATTTGTCGGCATTTCATCCCAGCTATCAGACTGGATTCCTCAGTAAGACCCTGACAACTTCTACAGACACCCACTACTTCCAAGTTTCCGCTGCATGGCGACGTGCCTCTAAACTCATTTCCTAAACAATTCAAAAAAACTTCATGAATATATTACCATAAAGCTTTCTCTCAAAAAAAACTAATTCGATTTATTTAAAAAAAAAGATCGTTGACTAAAATGTCCTTATCTTCTTGTGTTCCAGAATGAGTAGAGCAGCAGCGATCAACGGGGCCATGGAGAGAACACCGGAGGGCTGAGCTGAACCCGCCGGAATCAGCCGTAGCAGTGTCACCAGCAACAATCGCAACGCGAAAAGGAAAAAACCGAAAGATCAAGGGAGAGAGGTAGAGATGAGTTCGGTGAGCTCGGCCCTTGGCGCGCTCGCCGTACTGTCGATCATTCTGGCAACGACGTCAGGTACGCATACACGCTTTATCGTTCTGGCACTTTTATTTATGAATCACGTAGCCAAGCCCGAGAGGTTTTACTGTTTCGACGATTACATCCACCGGTAGAGAAAGAGATAGAGAGAAAGCAGCCAAAATGCATAAATTTCGACGATGGCTGACGTAAAAACTATACACGGATGTTATGCGTACTGCCCGTGAAGCCATGCGCATACGTATAGCAGCTGATGTTACTGTAAAAAGAGCTGCTGGAAAGCTTGATGCTCTTCTACGATTCTTTATCGGTTTTGGGGAAAGACAGGTTGCAGTTACCTTTTGATGAAAACAGAAAACCAATTTTACTTTCATTCCTTCGTTTGAGTAAAAATTTTCTTGTATAAAGTAGAGTAAATAATTAGGATACGATTTTATAGTTAACGTATACATACTTATACTCTCTCTCTCTCTCTCTCTCTCTCTCTCTCTCTCTCTCTCTCTCTCTCCCTCTCTCTCTTTTCCCCCAGTCAGGTGATGTTCTACATTAGCTAGGGTTCGTTTATAGCAAAGATCAGAGAGTAGCAACTAGTTACAACTCGTATTAAGCAGTCATAAAGTGTTGCCGCTAGAGGCGCAATGTGCCGAGTTGTAACTGGTAATAACCACACAAAGCCCAAATTTACGAGTACTGCGATTACGTTTCAACGGAATTGTTGAACTCGACGCCTCATTATCAGAAAATCGCAATCCAGCAGGGAACTATTCTTAACACAAACTAATCAGAAAGCTTTTCGTCTCATTACGAGCTCAGTTGTTGGATCACGGTATCACACTTTTACGAGTATAGTGCGCTTCATAACTATGATTAGGTATTATTTCATAATCTCTCGCAGCTGTTTAATCAAAATATCGCGCTTATCACGAATTTTAGCTTTGTGCACGCATAAGAAGTTGCTAATTATAATTCACTCCACAATTGTAGTGTCAACTATTTACTGCATAGCTTTGATGCGAGTAGAAACTATAACAGTTATTTCACACAATTTCATTAACGCGTATCCTAACATAAAGTGCGTATATTTCCGGTGATAATTCAAACATAAAAAGCACTTGAAGATATGTTACATTTCTAATGTAGTGAACTGTACCCCAGAAAATTACAGCTGTGCAACATCAATCTACAAGAAACAGTCCAAAAAAATCATACCTAAAGGCTAAAAATCACAGATATCCTCATCGTCCTCAAAACAAAAACACTCCCCAAGGCCCCACAAAAGCCATCATCTCCTGCAACAACATCAGCAGACCTTCGGGCAACGCACGCTCTTTCTCACCCCGAAGAGAGAAAAAGAATGAAAAAAAAAAGGGAAGTAAAGTCTCTCGCGACGTATCGATCGCGCGTTCAAGCGAAATTGCTTCCGCGCCGGCGGGTCAGTGTTCCACTTGGTCGCTGTCAGAGAAAGAGAGAGAGAGAGGTTGAGGGAGAGAGAGCCCGGCAATATCCACATGTGTAAACAGGATCGCCGCAAATATCGCGCGTGCCGGGCCAAAGCATTGTGCGAATGCGCCGTGGGCAAAAAAAGTATGAGATATGCGTGGGGGAGGCGGTGGCGAGCGCCGCCGGGAGACGAATTCGTAGCTAGATTGTTTTCCTGCTCCGCGCTATTGTTAATTGGTTTTTCATTTTGGGGCGCAGGTGTGTCGATGTGAATTCTGAATTATGGAGTGCGCGCGCGCATGCTTTTATCTCAGTTGGCCGACGCTTTCGCCTTCCTCAGTCCGCGCGCGCAAACTCGAACTTCTCGTGTCCTGGATTTGTTATTTGAATTTGGTTTATTCCGGGATTGCCATCGTTCAGGAGGACTCGGCAGACGGGGGAAACACGGGGAATAAGCATACACACAACACACCCCGAGTAAAATGAGAAATCTGGCTTTATTAACAAACCCTTCCCTCGTACGGTGTGAGGCAACACCTGCTGAACCAGCCACATGGTATTAGCTTTAGCAAAGCGTCGCGCATGTTCTCGCATCGCGTGTCGTACAACAGCGCGCGTTCGTCTCGCTGTCGGAGTACTTAAAGTAATGCTGCTCTCCCTCTCTCAGTCTCTGTCTTTCTGCAGCCCAGCATTTCTAAGTTGGGTCGCACTAAACCGATACGTACTCATCCAACTATATCAATAACTTAGCACCTTTCAACAACTATATTTACATAGGTGGTGTTCGGGTCTAGTTTGAGCGTTCGGTTTACAGTTTGGGAGTTTTCTACAAAATATCTTTGTAGAAGCATGTCAACCAGTTATACATGAGTTTATTAATTTATCCGCTGCAGAACTTGGCCTTAAAACTACAGTGTGGCTCGTAAATACGGGTTATGGATATTACATGTGTAACGGGAATCTGTTAAATGTGCGGTGTCAAGAACTATGAGCAGACTTAGGAAAGTTTAACACCAGTACAGCTGCACTCCATATCTTTAAATTTTATGTCTTGCTTAGGCCTTGTTGGGATAATATCACTCCATGAAATATCTTCCTCTTCCCATTTCTGAGAAGGGTTCATGGAAATAATTATTACATTGGCTTTCGTTTTAAAACCGAAGTCTGCGATTACTTTATTTCACTAAATAACAGACACATTAATAATATAAGTTTAGTAATTTTTCATTGTTATGACACATCAAGCTTACTTTTATTTAAGAAGACATTGCATTGTTAAGTGATGCTATTACTGTTAAATAAATAAATTTATTCATCCAATCTAATCTAATACCTTGCTGAACCAGTCGCGACTATTACTGTATTAGCCTTTTACCTATGGTTATCAAGACGCAGCTCTCGGGTTATCTAGCGTAAAAATTCTTTTTTCGAGCACAAACGAGAATGGTTTCAAGCGACAACTTGACCTGAAAATTTCCTGGGTTATACGGACGTCCTGCTTTAAACGCTTTTTCACTGTAGATGCCGCTTAAGTGAAAAACTTTTATACATCCTTTTGTCTGGATCTTACGCAATAATCGCGTGTAAGCCATGATACAAGCAGTGTAGACAACAAAATAAAACTGTTATACACAAACGCGGTTAGTCGACTTCTTTTATTAATTTTTTGACGTGGATGTATTGGCATTTGCAAAAATTTCTCAGAAGATTTGCGATTATAATCATCAATGATTTTAATGTCGAAGTTCTCGCACCTGACGTTTTACAATATCTCCGCCATGAGCACAGTCCACATTTTTTTTTATTTAATTCAAAAAGCAGGTATATTTCATTTCAACTATTTGTTTTCTTGCATTGAGAACAAACTGCGTAAAATTTCAAAAAAACCTTTTGGCGTGTTTTCCAGTCGCCAAAAAAATGCAAAAAAAACGAAGTTCATTGATGCTTGGTAAAGCAGGACTTTTCGTTTATTGATAAAGAATTCAGTAAGACTGTGAATCTGGAACTGATACGTCTGCTCTGTAGCACTCGACTCTGCGATACAAACGAATGGAATTCGAGACAAAATCGATATCGACTCCCTGAAAATTGTTTTTAGCCCAAAGGCAGTATCATCGCTTTATTCGATTTTTTCCGTTGGAGGAAGGCGACCATTTCACAGACTTATCACTTTGTTTTTACATAAAAGTTATGAATTGCAAAGATATGCAGCGATGCAAAACAGAAAAATTCATTTTCCAAAGATTACCAAGTGGAGACTTGTTTTTATCGAATACGGTGCATCGATATTTGATGTGCAGACCTAGAAACATGAATACGGACACTGTTATTGAAAATTTTTGAAAAGACCATTGGTGATATGACACAAGTCCTTAAAAGAATTTATTTTCTGCTTAGTATTATTTATACGTTTTAGTACAATAAGATAAGACAGAAAATAACGAAAACGTACATCACAGAATTTCAAATTTTAATACAAGAAACTGCTATTCAAAATGTCAGCTTGCACACCCTTTACCCAACTCTATGGTACATTTCTTTGTAAGTTAGCGAAAGGAAAATGTTAGCCATGCACAAAAGCGAATTGAAATGCAAGTACACGATAGTAAAACCGACCTCTTTTTTGTCCTACTATGAAGCACACTAAAATCACAAAGTCTAGAGCGCATTTCCAACGGAAGTTCAACTGTTTTTTTCATACTCAAAACAGAAATTTTTCCTCCGTCTCAAAGCGATCTGTATTTACAGGCATAAATTATGTCTCATCTCCATTAACTAACCCGCGTCCATGAAAAAGGCTCTCGAAACGAATGCAGAAAGCTCGAAGAGCCGACGCAAAGTATGACTGATCGAGACAGCGCTTGCCGCCGAGAGAAATGACATTGCGTTGCAGTAGCGCGAAATAGGATCAGCTTCGGAGCGAACGTGTCGCGACATCCCGTGATTTTCCAAGCGAGCCTGTTCTCCCCAACGCGATTGCCCGTGAAAATACTTCCCTTGCCTCGTCTGCGCGCGCCGCACGACGTTAACTATTTAGGCGCGAGATTTGGATTTACGCGCGAAAGCGGAATCCGGTGCGCTGTATGCACACTGCCGCGGTGGCAACAAGAGCCGCAGAGCTCGTCCGCGAACTTTATACTTTTCTCTCCGGGAGCCTCTCCAAAAAAAATTAACTCGTCCATCGGGCGCCTCGTACATGGAGCACAAAAGAGTTCTCTGCCCTCTGCGCGCCGCAAAAATCAATCTCCTCGCGAGGCATTTGATTTATGCGCGGAGAGCTGCGCGCAGTAAAAGCTTGCGCAGACGGTAACGACAATGCAAATCAAATGAACGCACATAAAACAAGCTTGCCCGTCCGAAGTTACTTCTCTCCCTTCAGCGGCGTCCTCTCCGTATATACGCGGAGACAAAGCACTCGAATTTCCGTCTCTCGGCTCGGAGCGCGGAGGAAGAAGAAGCAGCTCGCCGTAATCTGGCGCGCGCGATCGAGCGGAATCCCGAGGCGGCAGATATAAAAGCTCGCGGATCGTGTCGTAGATTTGTCCGAGCCGCCGCCGCCGCCGCCGAGCACTCGACCGAAAGTTACTGCTCGGCGTAAGAGAGTCTTGAGGAGAGTCTCGCGAAAGAGCAGCCGGAGTGCGAGAGAAATTAGAAGAAAAGCAGCGCGACGTGCGCGGACTGCGGGAATCGGTCGCGTTAAATTCTCAAGGGGGGAGAAGGGGAGGAAAATTAGCGGCGAGGACTGATTAGGGCCGATCGGAAGAGAGAAAAAAAAGGCTCGTCGACGCGAGTCCAATGGAGTCAGTAGGTGAGATCGCTAATAGGACGGAAGGCCGCGGGACGCATAAAAGTAAGGGGTATACCATTACGTTCGTGCATGCGCGCGGCCCCCGAGGCGGTACAGCGCTTTCCTCTCTCTCTCTTTGCGCCGCTTCGGCGATAGTGCAGCCTCGTGTGGCGAGCTTTTGCCCGCCTTTATCGCGCGCTGTATAGAAACAGAGAAGGATGAGGCGCGAGCGGAGAGTAGCGCCATAACTGCTTTTCGTCAACGCTCGGCTATTTCGCCGCTGCTTTGACCATTATCCTTCTGGAGGTCAATGCGTTGCCTCATCTGCCTGGTTTATTGTCGCCTCAGGCGTTTTCGCTTGTTCCCCAACTCTGCCAGGGGCTTACCGCGCTTTTTTCTTCTGCGAAATATTCGGTTCATTCCATCGCTGGAATGATGTTTTGTCATCAATTATGGTACGAGTTGAATATAATTAATTAACGGTTGATAAATTGAGTCTCTCGAAATTTCCGACGCCCAGAGTGGCTTGTTGCTGTATCGTTTATCGAACGTTTCATTAATTACTGTCGCACGTTTGCTAACTTTGGCAGGTGCCAAAGAAAAATAATAGAAAATTGCACTTCCGTGTCTAAGTATAATGAGCCATAAATAAGTGGTATATAATCTTAATATAAATACAAACCCTTCGTAATCTTATAGAAAATATTCTCCAAAACTGAGTGTGAACATTTGCATTCACACTCAAAACCACATTGTAAAATTTAACTATAAATTGAAATTGGAGAATGCTTAAGTTAGTGTAATAGCCAACACTGTAAATGCCCTCAAATGATGATCCGAATACTATAGGAATACTTCGACCGTAATTTTCAATGTTTCACATACCAAGTAGAGCCATTCTGAATATGAGATTTAAGTTGAGTATTTAACTTTAAATAAGTACAGATTTTACTGTTATTATAACATTGTCAAACACAAAAATAATTTAAATAAACAATCTTATTCTTTTACTATTATTTTTTGATAAATTATATTTAATAATTTATTTCGTCTTCTACTTATTGATCTTGTGCAATTTAAAAACAACTTTATGCTGCAACAGGTAGTGAGCATTCTCAAATGTGAATATAAAATTTCCTACTTTATGGGTAAAGAAATGTTTACACTGAAATGTGAAGTACGAACATTCAAAAAGGAGCATTAACGCTGGAAAGTTAAGTGTGCAAGTCCGCTGAGCCATAAGAATAAACGCAAAAATAATGAACGTAAATACTCGTAGTATCAATAGTAAACATTCAACTTGCAGCAAGAACTTCAAAAATGTATTGCAAACGAAAATTAAATTTAACACTATAAAAATCGAAGAGTATTTTCCGCAAGGCTAGGCTTAACTAAATTCAGCTCGACATTCCGAGAAATACCAAAAGAAAATTGTTCGATCTTATAATATCTCTCGCCCATAGACACTTTTTTCACAGCCCGTAAACTCCGTTTACAAGCCAGCTCTACGTGTATATCGTGCATGCAAGAAAATTTTCCTTGCGCACACGGCCACGCCGAGAGAGTGTGCTATGCTCCGAAATCGTTGCATCCGAAATAGAGGCGAGCTTGCAAGCTCGAGCGAATAAAGGCGGAAAAGTGTCTCGATCCCAATGTAATCTCATTCTTCTATCCTTCCTCCCCCCCCCCCGCCCCATGTCCTTCTCGCTTCGTCTAACCAGCCATATACGCCCCTATAGATAAGCCGGGACGATGCAACCCTCGCTACAGACGGAACTATTACTTGGAAATCAGTTGGAGCTTTCGCTTTACACGTATGCGCGGAGCTTTCGGCCTGCAGCTCGCAGGAGAGAACGAATGGATTTGCAAAAGTTTGCCGCGCGAGCTTGCGGCGCTGCAGGAGTAGCTTAGGCCGCGCGACGCGGCAAAAGACTCGGAGATTAACTTATTGAGACTTTGCGGCTGGATTTCTTCGAGGGGGATTTGAGTTATGACTCGCGAGCGCGCGCGAGGAGCGAGAGAGGGGAGGGCTCGCATTGTAATTTAAACTTCCTTTCCAGATGGAGTTGAGGCGAGATTGTTTGAGTTGATGCTCGCACACCGCGCCAGCGAGTCGTCATAACGTTGGGGGCGTATATAAATATGCTCGTGTGCGAGTGATAAGCGCATGGAAGCGTTGATTTACCGCGCCGCGAGATTGTATCGCGGCAGATTTATCAATGTTTAAGGAGGTATTGCTCTCTTGGCCGAGTTGCGTCGAGAGAAAGAGAGAGAGAGAGAGAGAGAGAGAGAGGCGTGGAAAAGGTCGCGGGATAAACATTGCGTGAATCACTTTTCTCGTGAAATCCTTCGAAAATATCTGCTCTATTATCTTTCGCCGTTTATTTTCGCTCGCTTTTCCCGCCGACCGTCTCCATTTGTCTCCGTCGTCTCCTCCCGCCCTCCTCCTACTTTTTTCTCGTCTTCGAGTAATGCGATTATCCATTGTCTATTCGTCTCCTGCCTCGCCACCTCTTTTATTTGATTTTTTTGCCATCGTTTTGCGTTTATTTTGCTTGTATTTTTCTTCTGTTCTTCGCGGCGCTTTTATAACTTTGATAAAAGGAACACTCGAAAGCACAAAAGTTTGCTTGTGCTTTTTTTTCTCGAGTTCATCATGTATTCTTCGAAAAACGCTTGATACATCTATTGTTATTATACCATATGTCTGAGTAGTTTTATTGAATCTAGTGATAACACTGAATGATCTTTAGGTAAAATCCAATTTTCAGAATCTGTTCTTCCTTCAATCACTAAAAATTGCGTTACGACGTCAAATCCAGGTCTTCGATATTTCTTTCTCATTTTTCTTTGCCGACTTTCAACGCACCCTCTCTTCTTAATGGCTTTTGCACGTATTGCTCTTATCCCGCGCTTTTCTGCAAGATTGAAAGAGAAATCCATTTACTTTTTCCCACGTATTTATTTAATCTGACTGATCTAATAGATACCATAAAGTATAGAATTAGTCCTTTTTTTTATTTCCGCTTTGTATTGTTGAAAAATCTTTAAATTTATGTAATCAGATATTTTTTAACATTGAAATTAAAATAATAATAATAATAACAAATTATGCAAATTCACAGATTTTGACTTTATTCTTAAGACAGTCTTACAATGATATAATTTGTATCTCTGTTTCTACAAATCAATTCTACTGAAATCAAACTATGAAAAATTGTTTTTAGTTTTTAAAATGTGTTTTATTTTTAAAAAAATTAACAAATCAAAATTTCTTCAACTTTAATCTCCTTATTTCTATGTACACATCTTATTTCAAGCGTTATTCTTCCCTTAATAAATTGATATCTTCCCCTTCAATAGTAACACCCTTCCCTTTCAAAAGTGACACCCTTCCCTTTAAAAAGCGACACCCTTTCCATTACACTGCAAGTATATAAGCTTGCCTCAAGTCAGTTTTTGGCAATTGAAAATTTGTTTTTGACGAGTGTACATCTCAGAAAAAATAAACATGGACTCCTTCCAACAACTGATGACTGCAATGGGCGTTTACAATCAAGGCATCGACTTTCTTTGCGAACTGCCCGTTGAACTATCCCAAATGATTCTCTCGAAATTAGACACCCAATCCCTGCTCCAGTCCGCTCTAGTCTCCAAAAAATGGCTCTCTATCTCCAAATCCACATCGACTTTCAGACAACGAATTCGCCGTCACATTCGTCGTCGAAACAAAAGACTCGTTCAAGTTCTACCACCGCCTCTGACTACTTCTTCTACTATTCACGTACTTAATAAGCCCATGAAAATAATACCTCAAACTAAAATTCCAAATTTTATTGTTTCAAACAATACTTACAATCGAAAAAATTTAATAATACAATCTACCAAGTCTAGTGCTCTTAAAAAGATTTTTAGAATATAAAACTTAAGTTTGATTTTAATGATAAGTGACATTAGTACTATAATCTGTACTGTAGTCTTCTAAATCTATGAATTCTAAAAGAACTTTAGAATATAATAGTTATAGCATTTGTACTGAATAAATTTATACTGAATACTGAAATAAATATCGACATAGCCGGCAAATTAGGAAAGTCATGCTCAACTTGTATACTCAACTGAATATTGCTTCAATTCGCCGTTGAAAAAGACAAGCAGAACATTGTTCTAAATCTACTGTAATTAAAATGACTTTTAGTACAGAAAACTTAAGTTTTTAGTGATAAGGTAGAAATTAAAGTAAGTAAATGAATAGAAACTTTACCAATTAAGTTTTTAAAATTTAGGAAAAATATATTATTCTGTATTCAAACAGAAATTTCGATTCCGAACACAAAACCTTATAAAACATAAAAAAAAGGAAATAACTAATTCGCAATAAAAACATTTGTATTTATCATGATTTTTTAGGTATAATTTCTTTAATTTTTGGCGCGTTATCGCTATTACTGTCTAAGATATCAAGGTATTCCAATTTTTGTTGTTAATAAGGGTTGGGTTGTTAATATGGTGGGGTTCGCAACCAAAACAAGAAATTTTCTTTAAAAAGTTGTTAAAATGGTACTTTTCATACAATCACTTGAAACCAGTACTATAATTTCGGCGGAGTACTTTTTTAAAAATTTGTTCTTAAACAAATGCACGTAATTTTTTACAAATGCATAGATTTATTTAATAAATGAAATATATTTTAAAAGAAAAAAGTGCTTCACTTAAGTTTTATTGCAGGTTAGTGCAATAAAATGATTCCTCTTTAAGAATGCGATGGATTTTATTGTATAGCATTTAATACGAGATTCTGATTGGTTGCTAAGTAAACTTGACGATGGTTACCATGATTCATAATTTATATCTGATCCATTAAGTGCAAACCATAACGGAAATCCTTGCGTCAAAAACGTTTCATTTTATCCCCTCTGAGCTGAAGTTCAGAGTCGTGCATACCGTAGAAAAAAGTAAAATCCTGTCCCAATGGCAATGAATTTGTGAAGCGAAGAATCATCATTTCAAATTGTAGATAAATAAGTGCTTTAAAATAAAAAATGTTGAATTTAATGATTACACGGATAGAATATTTTTTACAGTATTAAATTTTACTGAGTGTTGAAACGATGGTTCAAACTGTGCCGTGTCTTGGAAATATATCTTGGAAAAGCCTACACATATCTAAGAGTTCATTTAAACTAGAACACCACATTACATCTCCAACACTAGCTCCCCTGAACCTAAAGATGTTCGAATCTTCATCGGAGGCACTAACCTCAAGCACGTTCGATTAGTCGTAACCCCAAATCTCGCGAAACATCCTCGGGCTGGTTGTACATGCGTATAGCGACCTCGAGACTGCGCATCCCGAAACGCCCAGCTGCTCCTCAATCATCCGAATCCGCCGAGCAAACCGTCCTTGCATTCCTGAACGACGCACTTGCAGCTTGCAATACACACACACAACGCACACAACAAGCTGAGCGCAACTCCTCGAGTCGTGCACCACACTATAACTGACCTCCGCCTCTCTCTCTCTGACTGTGACGATGTTCTCGCAGGTACGGAGAGCGAGGTCACGGGCCACCTGAGCGCCGGTAGCACCAGCACCATCCCGAGCACGCGTCACCGAATGGAAAACGTAACTGGCAGCAGTAGTCCTCCGACGACAAGCTCGACGTCTACGGGGTATCCGGAGATTAGCAGCGCTGCCAGCACATCCTCGATAGGTAAGTTCCGAGGGATTATGCAATTCGATGATGCTGCTGCTCCTGCTGCTGCTGCTGCTGCTGCTCTCCGTTAGCCGGCGAATTATGTCGGTCCGTTTCGGCCGAGAGGTATGCTTTCGGGAGGGGAGATTACGCGTTTGTTTGCACTGCAATTAAGTTGCTTGATCTTGTAAGCTGATGGCAGGCTTCAACTAAGCGAGGATTAAGCAACTGTTGCTCACTGATCTGCTCGTATTGTTCTCAGGGATATGTGGGGGGATTGATTAGGAAGATTAATCGGACTTGGGACCGTGAAATTTATGTTGAATTTAGCTAAGTGTCGTATTTCAACTTAGCACGTTAAATTGATTATAAAAATCGGTGTGTAGGATTTTGTTCAGCTGTGTAGAGCTTTCAAGAAATTCTAAGCCGTTGCGAAGCGGATTTAGATAACGCAAGCTTTAGCTGAAAATAGAACTCCAATGATTCGTTATTATATATATATTTATTTATTTTTTGTTTAAACATTGGAACCTTGGTTATGATTTCAAAATCTGAAAGATTTTCTGTACGTTTAAATTTTTTGAAAGGGTGTGTGTTAATAGTTCGCACACAAAACCAATATTTTGAATCTATATTGTAATTCTCACTAAAAATATATCGTCCATCCGTATGAAGACTGTTGTTTAGAAAAGCTATATTTTCCATACTTCATTTAGAGCTTTATTATGAAATAGAGTTGGTCAAATTATAGCAACTGCGAAGTATAAGAATTAAATTGCAAGCTTACGAAAGTCTCGATAAATTTATGTAATCAAGGATGCTGTGCATGCGATTTTTCTGTCAACTGTCAGAATCAAAATTTTTATTTAATGTATATTTTGAATCTAATCTTGAAAAGTACGCGACATCTAGAATACTGAAAAATAACCTCTCGATATATTCCGTTATCGGAAGCATTAGCTAATGCTAAACAGAATTATACGATGCAAATTATAGCTACTTCACTTTACCGACCACTTTACCTACCTTGGGAGGTCAATGATTAAAAAAGGAAGTTTACTTTATAAAGCTGTAGAAATTTTTCTATTGCAGTGATTGTATAACAAAAGCATACTGAACGGAAAAATTTCGTCAGTCGTTAACCCAGGCTGGCCTCGTTAAGTTCGAACCACCTTATTAATGTTGTACAACTAATTTCGAGAAGTTAATGCAGATCAAGTTTCTCGTGGAACGCAATTAATTCAGAGCTCCCATTAGTAGCGTCTCTATACAGCCTCGCATGAAAAGTGATGACCCGTTCGATAGCCGCACGATATAACGCCTCACGTATCGATCAATCAAGCCCTCCAATTGGCATTACAGGTGCAGTCGTAACAAGCAGTCCATTAGGCACTTCGATTCCCACGGAAGATCCCTCGACGACGGTCAAGGCCACTGTTCCGAGCACTTCGACAACGACACCGAGTCCACCGCTCCAGGAGCGACTGGTAGGCACCGAGGGACTCGCTACGACTGACTTCCCCGGAGAATCGACGGGGCTGCCCGAGGAGGCGACGAGGACGTCGACAACGATGAGGACGACGACGAGGACGTCAACGACGACGACGACGATGACGATACCGACGTCGACGACAGTCGCCCAGGCCTCGACGACACCTGGGAGCAGCAGTGGGATCGTGGCGGTGGGGAAGAGCGTCCTCGCCAAGACGAGAAACGATCTCGTCGGCGGCGCCACCTTTCACGAGATTAAGCCCGCGCAGAAGATTAATAGCGCGGTGAGGGAGAACTTTTCTCTTTATTCCTGTTATAGGCTCTGATCTTCCATTGAATGTGCCCGCGGCATTGCGGTATACATCGCGGGAGGACAGTCGAAATAAGCGAATTTTCATTTCGTCGCTTTATAAATGCTCGATGCGGCTTTCCATTGATACTCAATTTTCGCTGTCGCGCACTTTGCTGTCGGCACACTGTAATGGATGTGTGCTAATTGCGGCTGCGCTATGAATTTGTAACGGTAATGCTCTCGCGTTCTTTACTAACACGTTGAATTTGAATGTGCTCTAATAGAAGCATTAACGATGCGTTCGCTGATTGTTTGTTAAGTTCCAAGTTTAAAGTGCGAAAATTCAAATTTGTTTTGTAAGAACACATTCTATTGTTCATTAACCGAAAGCACTTAAACTTCATTGAAATCGCTTTTCTCGTGCGCATGCCGTCGCGTCACAAAGGCCTGAATAATTTCTCTGCGGAGCATTACATTGTACAACGAACGCAAAGCATCCGCGCACTCAAACGAGAATCGATGCGAATCGGGGCGTTCGAACGAGGCTCGCGAAATTAATCGAAAACAACGAAAATCAATTTGCAGGGCTACTTCGGGGGAAAAATTGTGAAGCCGAACGTAGCCTCGGCTCTGGGCAAGTACACGCCGTATTTCGAGGACGGCCAGACCGAGCTGAACGTGACAGCGAGGATTGGCAGTACAGTAATCCTCGACTGCGAGATCGGCATGCTCGGCAATAAGACGGTGAGTTTAAGACCATTGGGTTCTGCATTATTATACTGCGGTGCGTGAGCTGCTTACGACAGATAACAGGCCTACGGGCCGCGAAACGCGGTCAAGCGAATGCAATACATGCCCAATAGGGCAGGGCTCAGTCTGATTCATGTACGCGCGCGGAGATATCTGCGCGCGTGAAATTCAGAAATTTTCGCTTAATCACACGATTAGAAGATACATCGCGAACAGACAGTTAATCTCTTCTGACCGATATATCCACGCACACTCGCCGATGAATTATTCAAAAGCTTCCATTATGGGACTGTTCGCTTCATTAACTTATTCGTCGACTGGAAAGCTGTTAAGATAAAACTTGGTATGTAAGACGTGAGTTTTAGAATTGTTTGTTTTTTTTTTGTGCGAAGAAAATGGAAATTTTTTTGTGCAGGTTATTAAATTGAAGAACCATAATATTTAGGTTAATTTGGAAAATGCACGTTTATGTTATAGTTACACTGGTGCCTTGAAGTATAATATTATGAAACAAGTTCGTATGCTTTTCTAAATTTTTTTTTCGCTACTCATTTTAATAAAAGAGTTGACGTAGGCGACTGTAGATTTTAAAACAAATAATTTCACGTTCAAAACTCTGGGCGCCGTATAAGCAGTATTACTTTGGTAGACTTTAATAAGTCCTACAATAATTTCTCTGCTGTGCAGAGGTCAGGGTAGTTGAATAATAATACACTTTTCGTAAAAGGCATTCCTTACACAAATTACTCAGAGCTAACCTTTTATAACGGGTATACGCTTGATAGTTTTCAACTTGAATTTGGTTCTTTATAAATTAAACTTTTTTATGCTTCTGACATCAGATGGTCAGCATGTGACCATGTCTTGTCAAAAACTATTTTTGTCAAACCTAAAAAAAAATTATGTTTAAATAAAATGGTTAATTTAATTAACATTAATTAAGATATTGAATTCATTAAGCTATTGAATAGTCGCCCGATCGAAAAACGGTGGCAACAAATCTATTGTTTTAAGAAGCTTACTTGCATACTCGAGTGCAATGTATATTTTTTTGAACATACTCCAGCATGCAAATTCATAATTTATCCCCGTCGCACTGGAAAAACTGCGCTTAAATCCTAACCTCGACTCGCGTCTCTGTAGTGTTAAACGTGTGACGCTTAGAGAGACCGGATTTAATGCATCACTTTGTTTCCAGTTCGGCGGGCATAAAGCACACACTTTATGTTGGGGTATTATCATTTCCAATTTCGTTTTAAAATTCTGCATTACGCATAAATGTATAAACTATGTAGTAAGACATAGTTTTAATTCCGAGAGCAATTATTTTTATTAATTTAACGCAACAAACGTACATATTATTTTATGATATATTTTGCATTTTTGCGTTCTTTCATGCAGTCTTTTCATAACACGCATTTTTCAAGAACCATTGCAGTGTTTAAATTTATTTCAACGCGTCAGCTTTCTTTTTTTTCATTCATGAGGGAACTATAATATACGTTATAGTTCCCGAAAAGGCCATACACAGCTCTATTGACAGAAGGAAAAATCGTTCTATCAAACAAAATCCGGAGTGCCGGTCAGGAAGCGGTCAGAGCGGTGGAAACTTGCGAGCTCGACATAACGAGTAAAAGCGAGTATTTCCGAGCCATTATTAGTTTTTGCCAGAGGAGAGGAAAAGGGCATGGAACAGTAAGCCCTCCAGATCCGTAGCGTAACTCAGTCGAGAAAGAGTGGAGACTTTATCTATATATACGGCCACACGTCGACACGAGTTACAAGGGTCACCGTCACGTACAATACCGAATCGCTCGATCGAGTCTCGCCACCCCCCCCCCCTCCCCCCCCCCCCTCCGTCCTCAACTTCTCCGCAGCTATATCAGTCCGAAGTAATGGGAGAAGCTTTGTCGCGCGGTTCGAGTTAAGCCGTTGAAATTTCGCGCGGTTCGAAAGTTTTCGTCGCGGTTAGAGGAGAGCCGCCGTCGCCGCTGGGGCTATGCACGACGATACCTCACCGGCTCCCATTGGATTAGCGGTTATTGAATATTTGCAGCTCTCAAGTTAAGTGGAGAGCTCGGCCACTTGTGAAGAGCTATTTTTTCTCGCGCCGAGCCGAGCGCCGCGCATCTGCGCGGAGGGATTCATAAGAGAAGTTTTGCTCATTACGGGTAGGATCGGCCGCGCGTTTATATACGTTAATCATCGGATTAAGGGATTTCCGGGTTCCTGCGGGATATAATAGGAAGCTGTCCATGCTTAGGGGTGTATCGTTGCGTGCAAGTTTTCTTACAATTTTTTTTTTCTATAGTCAATTTCCAGCAAGGAAAAGCGTGCCTATCGATCGTGCTGTTTACCAAATTGCTTTTTTTCTTTTAATGAAAAGTCTTGTCTCCGCTGCGAACGAAACTTTTACCTAATAATTCAACTTTGTTCAACTGGCGTTTCCTTAATGAGCTCGTACGGCAACAGACATTTGCGTTTCCTTCGCTTGAAAATCGCACACGCTTAAATATCGGTTTGAATATGAATTATGTCGGGTATATACTTTTGACGTACACTCAACGTCTGCGAAGTTACTTATGCAGCCGATGCATAGAATATGGGGATTATTAAGACATAAAAAAAATCTTATAAATTCATCCTTGCGGCTTGAGAGCCCATTGTGAACGCTATTTATATCCGTCTAAACGGTATTATTACTTAATAATGCCCACAAAGAGGAGAAAGAGAGAGAGAGAGAGAGAGAGAGAGAGAGACAGGATGGAATATGCTGACTATAAATTTAACAGGAGAAAAAGCGGAGGTGATAAAGAGAACAAAAGATGCGCGAATCATAAACGTAAAAGACAGAATCTCGCGTGCGCCGTGAGCGGCAGTGCAAAAGCAAGGAGAGAGAAAGAGGGACAATATTTCCCCTTAAAATCTTTCCATTAAATTTCATCGCTTGAAAAGACGTATACATATATACACGCAAGAAGGTATTCTAGACGAAAGTGTCGGGAACGATCGCCCCGATAGCACTAAAAGTATGCGATACATATCGATCCAAACGAGGAAATATCGAGGCAGTCGAGGCGAAAAAAAGGAACCAAACAAAAACAGCGGCATAGGTCTCTCTATACATATATATATATATATATATATATATATATATATATATGCATAACCAAGTTGGCGAGAGCCACTCGTCTTAGCTCTCGCGTAATCGGAAAACAGTGAGCTCTTCTCCCCCCGCCCCAAAGCGGAACGACGTCTCTCCTCACCAACTTCCCGCGGAGTCGTAAAGGAAAATTTAAATACGTACCGCGAACTCTATATCCGCAGCGAGAAATCGTCGACGCGATACTCTATACAAGCTGCTCGCGCCGCTATATACAGTCCCTCCCGCCAGCTAAGGACGAGAACGAACGAGCAAACTTCCACGGTTAAATTTGCATAACGAGCCGACAAGGGCTTCATTTTTTTTTTCCGAAACAGTAAGCATCGACGACACATCCCGTTGTACATTGTGGCGAAGGTCGCTTTCCTCAAAAGCTCGAATAACACGGATTCGAGTGAGAGGCGCAGTGCCGTTTCGTTTATCGAATGGAAATGGCACAAGATCGACTCTCGCGACGATCATCGAGGTCTCCCTGTGTGTACAGAGCGCCGCGCAGCGAGACGACTCGGAGAGAAATAACATCGTCGGGGGTATTATTCGAGTGCGATTACTTATATGTCGAGTTTAAAAGCGACTCTAGTTGATGAACTTTCGCCAACTTCGGAGGTGGAGCGCGCGGAGCGGCCCGTTTTTTTTTTCTCCTCCTCGTCCTCCTCCCCTCGATCCCCGTTGAATGGCACTCCGAGTAATTTGCCTATTGAGCGCAGCCCTTTTCAGCCGGAATTTCCCAAGTCGGTCGTGCAAGTCGATCGGATGCGAGACATTTAAGGAAATACGCACAGTGGCGTCGCGTCGCGCTTAGGATATTGCATTAAATAATATGGTTTTCAATTAATCTAATGATCTCTCGCTCTCGCTCTCTCTCGTCGCGAAGCTCGTCGCGAGGTTTCAGCTCTGCGGCCTTTCTTTTCCCCCCGCAATCGGATCGCCTTCGTCGACGGCGCTTTGAGTGATTTCGCGACTGCGCCTCCCTTTTCTCCCTTGCCCCCCCCCCCGTCCCTCCCGCCCCCCGCTCCCTCGAGAAACTGGGTGAAACTTGGCTCGCGAAAAGTTTTTACGTTTGACGTGAAAGTTATAAGGAACTTTTGTTTTTCCTCGATTCATTAAAATCCTTTAATGCCACTGTAACTTTCTTCGGTTCATAAAGCAAAAAAAAAAAAGGGAAAAGAAAAAACGGAACACATCGCTCGTCGCGCGAGTGCTCGCTTTAGAGCGCGAGCCCAAATGGAATAAGAAATCTTCTCTGGCGCGCGGAGGAGATGTACCTGATGCGCCCGTAGAGTATGGACTTTCATGCATTTGAAAACGTGCCAAACGTCTGGTCGCCGCGTACGCCCATACTCGCGTATTGACTGGCTATTCCTTGACTCTTCGTTACTTTTTCATTTTGTCCGCGTGTACATCACGAGCGAGTGTTGCGAAAATAAAAATATTGTTATCGAAAAGTTCATTTCCATGCGAGCTCGAATGTAAATAATTTCGTTCGTACCTTTGGGGGTAGTTGGGGGGGGGGGGGGCTCGATTCTCGCAAGCGCCCGCGCGTCATCTGAGAAAAGCAAGCCAACACGCTTTTCTCTGGGGCAATAACCGTATCGCTCGTGAACGTATGCGGGAGTGGCACACGCATAGCTACCGGTATCGCAAATCCAATTTCGCCCGCAGCGGCAAAGTTCATGAAAACATTTGCCGATCGATGGACGCTGTACGCGCGCACATACGCACACACACACGTACGGTCTCTCTCGTGTTCGATTCGGCGAAATTATTTTCAAAAGCGAAGCTCCACTATATGCGCGCAGCTCTCCGCGATCGGAAACGGGGTATCACGAGGAACTTACTTATCGGAATTTATAAGATGGGCGCCGATTGTGAAATATTGGTATTCAATATTGGCGGATTACATTGTGCTTAACTGATTAAAGTCTAATGGAGACGCGCCGGATAATGGGTGAGGAGGGGGGGGGGGATAAGTCGATTGGTGTTATCTGCCGTGGAGGTGCGCGTTCTTGACTAAGAGGAGGAAATGGCTGTTTGCCGAGAATTTATTAAGCGGCCCAAGTTTCGCCGTTGAATATTAAAATTTGAGAAATTGTACGCGCGTACCAGTCGTAATTCATGTAACACCGTGTACTTTCTCTCTTCCGTTCTATCTTGAACAAAGATTTGAATTCTGCGTGTATTCTTCTTTTGATTTAATGTTAATATAATATTTATTAATAGCCCGATAAACGTAACGCAACCCTATGGTAAAAATGTAAATATTTAAAACTCCTTGTAGACTAGAAAATAGCTATGAAAAATACTTGGTTCCTAGCTTGCGATGAAATGCTTTTTCTCTCATTATTTCAGCATTTCATGGAATACCCGCAACCTCAAAATCATTCCATTAATTTTACTGCTTATATTGTACGCTAAATACAGAAACGTATACATATTTCAATCATTTGCGCTACAATGTATGGAATAAACATACGGATGTTTAAAATATTTATGATATACTCAATTTTTCAACTTTTCTATCAGGTATGTGTCGGATAGCAGTTGCATAGCCATTAATAATGATATCTTTTGTAGGTTATTTTATTCAGTGCAATCTTTGTTTGCAAGCTTAAAAGTATCTCGCACAATATAATACAATAATATATTCGAACATCTTCGTTCTAAAAAAATGGCTTAGAATGATTCGAAAAAGCGTTTCATTGCAATGCGAAACACGCAAATTTTGATATAATAATTGCGAAAAAATGCTTAACGGTTAATTTCATAAACTGCTCTCTCTTTCTCACTTATTCACGAATATTGCTATATAGGTAAGTCGATTTGACTCAGCTGTCGAATATTTAGTAAAATATTTAGCAAAATTGAGATAAAAAATCTCAAAAGTCGGTGAGAGTGAAAGAGAGATTCTCGCACAACTCGCGAGCGGAGGTTCTAAATTCATAAGCGCGTAATCCGAATAACTTCAGAATAAGCGACGACGCCACGAGTTATAATAAAGATCGTATAAAACTAAGTGCATTTCCGCGAGGCGCCTATTTGACTCATCATTAAAAGCGCGTTCATTATTAAAGCACTTCGCCAAGAAAATAGGAAGTTACATTAAACTTTTAAAAATCGTGCAACTCGCGCGGTTATTTCAAAAAATAACTATAAAAATTTTCGTGTTTTTACAGTTAAAAGTCTTCTTATATCTTTCTTTCTCTTTCTCTGTCTCTTTCTTCCCAGCTATTCAAGGGAGAGAGTCTGATGCATTATCCAATAGCTGAAAACGAATCTACATAAATATCACTTCTTTAACCCATCCACGAAGCAGCCTTTTTACAGGACGACTTCTCTCCCCTACTCTCGCCCTCTCCCTCCCTTCCCTCCCCCTCTCTCTCTCTCTCTCTCTCTCTCTGGAGCCTCATAAAAAGTGCCGAGTCCGATACATCCGGGAGAAATCAAAGAAAAAAAGGAAGAGAGAGAGAGAGAGGAAAACTCCCGTCGCGCTGATAAAAGAAAAGGCTGCGAAATATGAACACACAACGCGGCGCCGCTGATCCGATTGTCGAGAGGGAAAAAACGAGAAACTGAGCGATGTGTGTAGGACCTTTGCAGGTCGATTTATTGGACTGTGTGGAGCTTCTAACAAATGGCCTCGCGGTAGAGGAGAGAAAGCGAGGGAGTGCGCGAGAAAAAGAGACGGTTTTGCGTGCACCGGACCATCCCCCGTTTGCGCTTCTTTCCCAAGCGTTACCTCTTTGCAGGTGCGAGATTTCCACTCGAGCTTGATTTTCGGCTGAACAAGAAGACGCGGCACTTAACGCTTATTCGAAACGCACTCCAATCTTTTCGGTTCCCGAAAAAAACGCTGCATAAACATCAGACTCGCGCAACATTTTCGCTCTCCGAAATTTCAGTGTGAAATTCAATTTTTGAGTTTCCAGCACGCGCGCGTCGCTGGAAATTTCCAACGAAGTAGGATGAAAAATTACTCCGAGGAGAGAGGGAGAGAGAGAGAGAGAGAGAGCTTTTCACCCATCCGCACGCGAAAATATGGCCTTTCGAAAAAGATATAGTCTACCATGGCAATTTTAGTGTTGCAAGTAGAAATGTAGATCGCGTCTTTGGCTATTCTCATGCTAATTCCGTTAATTACAAAGTTGGAAACGTCACTCCGACGTTATTACGGTCTGAAAGTTAAGAATTTTACGTTATTCTGTAAGAGCATTATACTTTCGTCGGTGTAACAATAGTAATTGCTATTACCATTTTTATTACGATAACCTCCGTTGCGGACCGGATTTGAATTAACGCGACGTTCATCTATTATGTGCTTAGGAAAATCATGCATTAGCGCATAATCTTTAAGTACACATTTAAAAGCGGATTGCCGAGGCTTGAGCTGATCGGAGAGGCGTCCAACGGTAGTTTTCTGATTTAACAGCGTTGGAGTGAGAGTATATTGCTGGGGCAGCTCAAGAGTTATCTGTGTTTGAGTCTTGATGTACGCGCTGGCGGGGAGAGTTTGAAAAATTTCACCCTCACCCGAAAAGAAAGGAAAATGCAGTGTTGGGACAGAAAAAGGGACACTAATCGAGAGTCAGTCGATATTCGGACTCAGCAGCGCGTGGGAGGAAATCGAACTGCGCGACACGCATTCGCAACTCAAAAGAGATTGCCCATGCAAGAATTGCCAACACTGACAATACGGCCCAATGCTGACCCTGTACTGTCGGTCAGTATACTGTCTACCATTACTGGCAGACTAATGTTCCGGTACTGATTTGATAAGAACGGGCCAATGTTATAAAAATGTACTGGCCCGATAAATTTAGCCAGATTCTAGACGAAGCTCAAATATTCGTATGAATAATACCTGCGCGAAAGTACTGGTTCAGTATTGTGCTGAAGTATTGACTCAGTATTGAACAGAAAATAAGATTTTTTTATATAGTAATAATATAATAAATAATTTTTATTTTAATTATTTATTATATTATTATTATATAAAAATCTTATTATATATATATATATATATATATATATATATATATATATATGTGCATGTGTATGCGTGTGTATAATTTTGTATTTACTTCATTTTCCTTATTCTGCGTTGACGGCACAGTACTGGTTTCCAGTAATTTGCCAGTAAATTACTGAAGTATTGGGCCGTTCTTATTATTTAGATACTGGTCCAGTAATGGACAAGTACCGGCTGTCAGTACTGCTATAGAGTCTGCCATTATTGGGCCAGTACTGGGCCGTAGGTGCATTCTTGCATGGGTGGAGAGTCTTAATAAATGAAAGAATGGTAAATACTAGTTAATTCAATTCTTGTTATTTGCATTGCTTTTTACGGAAGTGCCCAAGAGGGTTTTGGTTTTTCTGTAAGCTGCTTGCGATGGAAAACACTTCCATTATATAAGTAACATATTAACAAAGAAAAAATGAATTGATAAAAACTCCGGTAAATCCAGTTCAAGCCTGACCATAGAATCCATTCACTTTTAAGGCTTCCCTTGTATATTAACTTTCCCTTGTATAAACTTAGCTAAGCCTCTCATCGCGTAAAATAACTTTCTAAAGTCTTGGAGTAACCCATTTTTTTAACTGCCTTTATATACAGCGACTTTGAAGGTGCTTCGCGCGTCTTTTCATGCTTTATCAATTTGCATATTTTTTGACGCTAGAAATTCATATGCTCACGTAAAAATAACTAATATTTAAAAAAACGTTAGGTTATAGCTTAGGTTACGTTAGCCGCACATTACTTATTATTGTCTAACATTGAACGATGTACAAATGCGACATTAAAATAGAACCAACGCACATGTTCGTGGCCGCATCTCTCCAGATAATAAGATAATAATGTTCCGCAGAATTTAATTCATTCGAAAAATCAACAGTCCGTCTCATAATAATTCGTATACGTGAATATTCCCTCTTTCTTTTTGTTCACCGTCCATCATTTATTCAATTAAAAACCGACGTGATGCACGTTAACTCAGCTGCGGCGTACAGTATATGGAAAGGAATGAAAGCTGCCAATATATAGGTGAAAAACGAAGTGAAACAAAATCAATATATGCCGCTCGACTCGCTCCTTCTTTACATTCTCCTCCAGGTTCCGTCTTCATCGCACACAATCCTTCTTCCGAGCTCTTCACAAGAATCCTCGATATTCCCTGGCTCTCCTATACCAATCGGAACTTTTCAGCGCTCGAGAACGAAGAAAAATAAAGAGAGAGAAAGGGGAGGGGATGTGGGGGAGGGCAATCGGCGCCGGATCAAACAGCCGTAAAAAACCATCAATTACACTTGGGCTAAGCAAATATTGGCGGAGCCGCGATATGAAAGGCACTTCCGTATCCAAGAGCCATTTGCGCTCATTTCCGCGCCGCGCTTGTATATACTTGCTTGTTTGTTCTTTCGTTTGTTTACGCGTTAAGCACTTTTTTCGTAACCTCCCTCTCTTTCTCCCCCTATCCCTTTCTCTTTCTCTGATCACAGCCAACTTTTTTGACCGCCTGCATTTTAAAGCTCCGGCTTATTCTTCAAGCTTTTGCTTCGATAGATTGCTCGACTTGCCGAGCATATGTATATATGACCAATTCTCATACAAAAATGCACTTTTCGGGGGTCCAGAAATCGAAAATTTTTCGATTTCTGGATTTTCGAATTCTGTTAGCTGATAGATAGTCAAAAATGCAGAGGAATATGGGAAACATGAAATATTGTAATTTAACATGGGGAGGTATATGGGAAAAAAAGAAAACCGGCTATTCGGATTTTTATTTACTTTTTTTTTGTCAAACGGACATAACTTTTGATCAGAGCATCGAATCTGGGCATATTTTTTTGAAAATTAAAGCTCTTTTGTTGTACTTTATTGTAGTATCATTTGAAATTTTATTTGTGCCTCGGTAACATTCGTAATTGTCATTATTCCAATATTTCGACGCATTAATGTTTTGTAAAAAAAACGAAAAATGGCTCAGAAATATGGTTACTAGTCATTTTTTCCATGTTCCTCTGCACTTTTGACTTTGCATCTTTTGGCTTACAGAAGAAAGCCTTGTCGGTCCGAAACCTCTAGCTTTAAAAAAAATTTCGATTTTTGGACCCCCGAAAAGTGCATTTTTCTGTGAGAATTGGTCATATGTAACACGCGCGCTCGATCTCCCGATATAGGAATGCTTTCTCTTGCAGTTATTAGGAACGAGTAAACGGTTACATGCAGAAAAGGCAAGGAGGCGGGCGAGGACGTTTCATTTTCTTCCTTGGCAGTTTTGCCAATCTTTCGCTTCTCCGTCCTCTCATTTTTGCGAGAAGACGAAGAAGAAAATGGAGAATAATGATGTCGCAGAATGTACATATATGTGTGTGTGTGTGGGACATGCGTCGCATACACGTTTCCAGATGAAATATACGATGACGTGTGCGGAGAGGGACATTTTTAAAATGTACACTCGGCCGTCCGTACAGCTTTCGATTTTCTCATTCTTACGCTGTCTTTGCATGTCTGTTCGCAGGTGACGTGGTCCTACCACAGCGCTGATGTCTTCCGTCTTCTCACAGTCGGACGCAACGCCTACAGCGTCGATCAGAGGATCAGCCTTTACTTTAGGTGAACTTTTTCAGAGAAAATAAATTTCTTTTTAAAAACTACTCGCATCGATCAACGGAACCAGACGTGATACGCACGACGCGGTAAACGCTCGCGCAAAAAAGTAGCAAAACTAGCCGCGTAACGTGATGCTGACTTTACCTCGAGGCTTCCCGTTGTATCGAACACGAGTTATAAGTAGCTACGGACAAGAAACTAACGATTTGTTTTCGAGAGAGAAATTCGTACTTCCGGATACTTTACCGATTTTAATGCTCGATATCCCTTGTAGAAAATAAATCGGGTTTATGATGATAATATGTTGTATGATCACAAAATAAGCTATAATGTCATTATAAACGCTGCGCCCATTAGTACAAAGTATTATCGGTTATGTTACGGTAACATAATGTGATTAGTTATTATGATCTGTTATGATTATCATATGATAATGATATCCATAATATGGCCAGTTATGATTATTACATGGTAATGGTTCATCATATGATTAGTTATGATTATAGTATGATCATGGTAACAGAATATGATCAGTTAAGATTATAATATGAGCATGGTAACATAATATGGTCATAAATTATGATGAAATTATGATAGACTTTCCATATTTTATAGTATTATTTCTACCCGGGATTTGTATGGACTATTAAAACTGACAAAGTGTTTTCCCGTGTACGCGAAATTTTTACTTTTTGTAGAAATTGTTACGTTACATCCGCGACTACACAAAATGTGTTGGATTACGTGTGAGTTCAATTTGTAACCTCTTACAGGAGGGTCAACGAATTCGAAGAAAGCAACGGCAAAATAGTCGCTATTAGCCTTAAAAACGTCGCGTCGGTTTAACATGAAAAATAAATGAACAGAACTCAAGAAGACTTTATAAATTCAAAGAGAATCGCGAGCGGCAAACTTTGCCGTTCACCACTGCGGCACTCGTTTCTTTTATTCGCGCAGACGCTCGAAATTGTTGTTTTCGAGGTCAGGAATCGAGCGAGCGACGTGGCGCCTGACTATACATGTAAAATAATTGTATGCACGTGCAGAGGGGAGACTCGATTTTCCTGCTCTCAAGAGCAATCCCGGCGTCGTCGCTCGTTCCGGACGAAAATCTCCCGACGCGTGTGCCGCGCGCGAGTTAGCCGCGTCGAGTGTACAAGCGTAGTCGACGATCTGACTCACGGGAGGGGGTATGCGCATTTTTCCAGATACCCAACGAATTGGAGACTGAGGATCCAGTACGCGACTCCTCGCGATTCCGGATTGTACGAGTGCCAAGTGGCGACTTATCCCCCATTGGTGAAGAAAATTCACCTGCTCGTAACGGGTAAGCTGATCCCTCGCTATCTCTTTATTTTTCTTTTCTCTTGCCAGGCTCGCGACGCGGACGCGAGACACGCGGATAGAGAGAGGAGCTTTCCAAGATTGCAAGCTCTCGCGAAGCGCTGGCTTGTTAGGGGGGTGGTGGTGGGGGAGGGGGGCTGCCACCCCTGTATATATGCATATAAAGCTTTTCGCGTACAAAAGCCCGGCGCTTTTACTGCTTATAATACTCGTCCCGGAGAGATACATCCCCCGGGATCAAAGGTTAATTCGCAAGGCTGGAATTCCGGATGCTGTACAAATAATAAAGAGAACGTATCCGCGTGTCTTATCCGTCGGTAGATCTTCTCTCTCCCCCCGCCCCCTCCAGTCTCTCTCACTTACTGGAAATGATTTCGTTCGGGCTCTCAGTGTATCTTTATTGTTAAACATAAAGCTGCTCTCTCGCGCGTAATATCCAATGCCGGACTATTAATTCGCGAGTTTACGAGCAGCGGCCGCTGCGAAATGCGCCCCCCCCCTCTCCCCCAGCTCTGTCTCTCTCTCTCTCTCTCTCTCTCTCTCTCGAGTGTTCAGTCAGCCGGATCGATCCGACGATATTTCGCGCATTTCGCTATACCTATGGAGAGAGAGAGGCGCGCGCGCGATAACCAAAATCCCTTACTGCTCTGATCGCGCGCTGTATCATTTCGCCGAGAGTGAGCGAGAGAGAGAGAGAGAGAGAGACTTACTTGTCGGAGCAGTGACTCCGCCGCTTGACTTCATTGGGAATAGGCACGCGCGCGCGCGGTCGCCGAGTGGATTCTCCTCGAGGCTGCTGCAGTTCAAACGGCCCGGGCAATTCGATTTGCCCGTTAGTTCCCAAGTACGTACATCTCGTACGTGTATCAATGAGCTCTCGCTGCCGCCGCCCGAGACTCTCACCCCCCGAGTACGAAGAACCTACTCGAGAGAGAGATAGAGGGAGAGAGAGCTTGCAAGCTCGTGAGAGCTCGAGACAATATTTAACGATGTGTGTGCGGCTTATTGGCGATATAATACTCTTTTTCACTGGGGCGGGCTGGATGTCCAGGCTGGAGTATGCCGCGAAAGCTCTCAGCTTTCTTTACAAGCGATTGCCGTATAGAAAGCGAGTGGCGTAAGAAAGGGATGTATTATACTCCGTCAGCGGAGTGTATAGCGACTTGGAAGTGCATTAGTTTACGCAGAGCGCCTTGCCGGAGAAAAAAGGGCTTCGGACACAATGGGAAAAAGTTCGTTTTTTCATTTATAAAACATAAAATGTAGTCGAGGGCGAGGCGATTCGGTTATTACATCGATTCTCATTTTCCGATCGCGAGAGTATTCCCAGTTGAAAATTCAGCGATAAGGGACGCGGCACTCGCGAGAAGTGCACTGCGCGCTCTTACATTTTCCCGCTCTCTCGCTTGCTTGCTCTTTAACTTTCCTCCTATATATACCTATCCTTATTTTACCTTTCTTTCCTCTCCATCCGACAGAACTTTCAGGCCATTGTCTTATCTCGGGACATTCTCGGCACTCGTCCGGGGGGCGAGGGGGGGCACTCTTCTCTCATTCGAGCGGCGAGTCGAGCTTCGACTGAATTTCGGAAACGCGCAGTCAAAAACTAAATTCTTCACTCTTAAATTACAGGAGCCGGAGCGCGCTCGCGCAAGTAGTTACGCCCGCGCTACGGTCAGACCGCGGCGGGAAGTTGGAAACTTCGTGAAACTCGCTCGAGGAGGGAGAACGTGGAGGGGGGAGGGGGGAGAGGAGAAAAAAAGTAAAATAAATCACCAGCCAATAACAGAATCTTTCCTCCTGATCGCAGCAGCTGCAACCGCATTCACTCCTGGTCCTCGCTCTCTCCCTCTCGACTCGCCTCAATCACTTTCCCCGCTCTCGGCATTACCGGGGAAAAAGTCTCCCCGACACACACGCGAGGCCCCGCAATTCGGGCAGAATCGAGACCCGCATTCCCTCTCTCGCAACAGCTCGCGGTAATCTGATCCGATCCCAGAGACAGTCGAACGGAACAAAAGCCGGGCCGCTGGCGGTCTCGATTTTCCTGAGGTCTCCTCCCAGACCCACACACACACACACACACACACAGAGAGAGACAGACACCCCTGCAACTTCCCCGAAGGAACTTCCTCGTTGTCGGGAGGAGGCAAGTACGGTAGAACAAACCCCTGACGCGGGGGAGACATTGTTACGAGTGGCCGCGATTCCCGCTCGAGCGCGAAACCCGATGGAGCGCGAGAGTCCTTTGATTTCTCGCGCGCTGCGCTATGCCCCCGTCCAAGCCCTCCATTCCATTGCCGAGTGAATCTCCGGCTCTTATTCTTAGTGCTTCGAGATTGCTTTACTTTTTTTGGGGGGAGGGGGTTCGGATCGCGAAGCTGCGTCGCATTATGCAGAAAAGTTTCAAGAGGAACTTTTCGTCGAGTTTTTCAAGATGCCGGTTTTGAGGTATTTGCATTGACTTTGCGGTCAGGGAATGGGAATAGATGATTCTCATTTTTTTTCGCGATAAAGTGTGATTTGCTACATCATTTTGTACGATTAATAATTTTCTTTTACTGTTGAAAGGTTGTTCAATGATGTACTTCAGGCAAATTCTTTTTTAGACTTTCAGCTGTTAAATCAAGATAATTTATGAAATAAATATAGAATGCAAAGGCGTAAACAACGAATTCGAAAATATTTATTTTTGAGAAACATAGAAGTACAATAGTAATAGTAATTTTTAATTTTGATCGATGACCACGAGACAAAGTAAAGAGGCATTTTCCTATTTATCTGAAATTTCGAATATCCTGGCATTTTCATTTTATTGAAAAACAGTACGCGCCGCCCCACATTATTGATGAAAAAAGCAATTTACCGCCAGGGCGAACGTCCAACGTTCTAGCGATAAAACTTCAACCCGCACAAACAAATTATTTTTCACAGCGCACATTTTCATAATCCGATAGTCCCCGTTCAATTTATTCGGAAAAATATCGCTTGTTTATAACTTCCACTGATCAGCATCCCGCGAAAATAAGGGCTCCGGAGCTGCGCGCAGCGAACTTCGACAGTAGCCCTTCCAAGTACCATTTTGACTCGGCCATGAATAATTTAGCAGTCGCTCTTTCTCCGCGGGAGGGGTGGGGTCCTCTCCCTGAAACCTTTCGCAAATTTCGGCCCGGTCGCGATTTCAATATCGTTGAGAATGCAAGGCATCGATTGCCGCCCAAATAAATCTGCAGCTTTTCGCTTGAGATTATGAAAGAGATTCCCGAGAGAGATTCTTGCACTCTCTCTCTCTCTCTCTTTCTCGCTCCCTAAACATTCAAGCAATTACGAGAATCCGCGACTTGCGGAGGGGAGAGGCGTGACGGCCGATAAAAATATCCTGATGCAAATACTTATGCTCCGCAGGAGAAACGAGGAAGTGGAATAAGCCAAGACTGGACGATTCAGGATCTGCATGAGAGGGCTTGAAAATAAAGAAAAGCGAGACTCGCGCGCGCGCGGCCATATTTGCATTTCATCTTTCTGTCTCTCTTTCTCTCGGTGGGATATCATATTGCGCGGAGTTGTCGAGAGAAACAAAAGCAGAAAGAATAATACCGGAGACAGGTTTGCTCGCTTTATGGATTGAAGGTATTCGCGGAAGATTAAATTCCTTCGGCTTGGCTTTCTTCCCTATATACCTGCACACTTTCCATAATTCGCGTTTCAGCGACCCGCCGAATAGAGGATGTGTGCAAGCGCGGAAAAAAAATAAGGGAGGCTGAAATTTCGCGCGTAACAATCCTCGCATTATAGCCCGGCGCGCGCGCGCGGGACGCTCTCGTAAAATCTCGCCTTGTATCGGGCCGCAACCCTCGTCTCGCGCAAACAAGCTTTAGCATAGAGCGCACTGCGCGCCGGGGGAAAATCTAAAACGGCGAATCTCGCCCCCGCCGCCGTCGACAGCAGGCCGGCGCCTCCACTCGCCCGACTATCTTCAAAATAACCACAATATTACGTGATCTCGGTCGCGCGACTGCCTCGTCGAGCCGACGCTACTGCTGGTACGTAGTTTGTAACGCGATTCCTACGACTTCCCGTTCTGCTACCCGCTCACGTAGAGCCGATATCCTCGCGGTTCTTGCGCACTGCCTCTCCCTCCCACACGGCCGCATTATTGCGCGAATGACTATATCGCCGAGCCCGCAGAGATATGCGCGCATCTTCCTCATCTGCGAAGCTCATTCTCACTTGAACGAAGTTCCGCAGTTACGGGGGGGGAGAGCTTGGATCGAGCAAGTTCGAAACGCGATGTACGCCTCATTGCTGTACGGAGTGCTGTACAGTAATTTCCTCTGATAGACGTCTCGTTCGCTTTTTCTGCTCGCTCGCGTGTTGCAAGGAGTGGAATTTCAAGTAATGATTAAGCAAAGATTTTCTTCGACTTTTAAAAAAGATGTCTAACGAAACGTTTTCGCAAAGTTGAATTTTCAATTTTAAAAAGCTGCGCGCTGCTAACAATTTCAAACCAATTTAACTTTCCGTAATTTTAAAATGTTTATCTTTAGTAAATGAAACAATTTTCGATGCATTCGAAAAATAGCTTGAAAGCTCTTGCTGCTTTGAAGAAGCAAGTTCAAGTTTGAAAAATTATCAAAGAGTGCAGTAATTGGCTAATTTTACGGTACTAGCAATTTCAAACTCGCTGCGCTCGTCCTTTCGCGGTTTTCCAACTTGCAGCTTTCAAAATGGAGAGTTCCTACAATTTCGAAAAATTGCATAATGAAATGAAGTAGAAACCGCCATGTAACGAGCCAAAATTTGACGTTTTTGAGAACGAACAAAGTGACTTTTTAATGGTGTTGTCATGTGTGCATACAAACTCAAAATCATACCTGCGTGGGTAATTTCGCCAACTGGACTTTGTTGTTCAACGACTTTTTTTCGACGCCGCCGCGCTGCAATCGACGGTACCGCGCGATCGAATACCTTAGCGCTCGTGTCTTCATTTTGCGAAGCGAATACCGGAATAATTAATTAAACGCCTCGAGCAACTTACACGAGTCACTGAGCTTCTATTAATTAAAACAACCGGAGAGCTCCCATCGTCATCGCGGCGTCACAATATCCTTGAAGAATTCCTCTTTCCCTCTCCTGGCTGCAAGCTAATTAACTAATTGATTTTCTCGAAGCGAACGGCTCTCTCTCTCTCTCTCTCTCGGAGCTTCCCATTTCCTTTCTCTTCCACCTCTCGAGTCTCGACCCCACAGGTATTTATTCGAATCCTCAATAACCTCCTCTCCGCTCCAAGTGGATATACAGTCCGAGGTTTGCTCAGCCAGCTGGAAAAATAGATCGCTTCACCGTTGATTCCCATCCTCCTCCCCCCCCCCCCCCCGCACGTCTCTCTGGATCATTTCGAGTGTATTTAGCGGACTGTTGCGAGTCAACTGCGCTCTTTCCGTACAAACGAAGCGACGACCGCTCCCGAGAATCGCAGGTCTGAAGTGGAATAATAAATCGTCCACTGCAGAATTTCTCCCCAACGCGCTGCAGCGCAAACCCCCAGCCCCTAGTATGCATAATTCACGGTTCGCTGCAGTACTCGTCCCGATGCAAAAATACACTGTACAAGCGCGGGAGACTCGCGAGGATCGCGCATTTCCAATCAGCGGCTTTTTTGTATCTACATCCGTCTATTTCCGCTGCGCTGCTCGGGTAATATTCTCGCGACGCCGAGCTGACGCTCTTTGTTTAGCGGCGAAAAATACGTAAACACCCGTTCGACGCGAATAAACGCGCGTACGTGCGCGTCGCGTAAAAGCGGCTTCGATAAGCTAATGCCTCGCGCGTTTCCGAGATGCTCCCCGCGAAAGCGAAAGCTCGTTACGCCAGCCGATTGCGTATATAAAACGGGAGGGTCGCGCTCCCCGGATAGTTGGAAATTTCCGGATTTCACGTGCCGATGAGCCGCGTCTCTTCGTTAATAGCCGTGCGTTTACCGCGAAATTTAACCGGTCGCCCGCATATACACGAGCGTAAAATACCGTATACGCGCCGCCTGTATTATAAATATAGAGGGGTGCGACAGAAATATATTGAATAATATAGTTATCTCAAATTAATAAATTGTCATGTGTTCTTAGAACAAAAGTTTTGGTTCTAAAATTAATAAAATAAGATTTTAAACGCAATCGATAAATAGTCACACTTTGGCCTCTGCGCAATTAAGATATATCCAATGAATGGATCTAATTTATCCTAACACCTACGTAAGAACTACATGTGTGAATATTTTTATTTATTTTTTCAAATAGCAGAATTTAAATTTCATATTTTTTAGAATAATTATAATAACGATAATATGGCCTATCGCCGAAAAATCGTAATTGAAATAGTCGAAGATTTTCCAGTGGAAGTGTTAATTCTTAAAAAAAGATCGAAGAAAAAATTCTTATTAATTTTTTGATGCATTAGTTCTGGCGAATTGACACTTTAAATCCATGACGTTGTAAAAATTGCCCGAAGCAAAAACCGATTCAATTTATTGCGAAACAGCGTAAGCTCGAAACGTCGAAGAAAAAACTGTTCCAGTTATCCCCTTACGCGTGCGTACCGCAAAATTCGATCGATCTCACTCGCGTTATACGCGTGAGCATGATATACGCACGCGTACATATTCGCGCGAGGCACAAAGCAGTCGAGAGAAGAGATAAATCGAAGATGAAGAAATAAATTTCCAGGGCGACGCACGCGGTCCTCATGTTAAGTAGCTGCACGCGATCCAATTTAAAAAAGTAGGCGAGGCTCTCCCGGCCCAGGTGTATACATATATATGTATACAGATACTCTCGCACTCTCGAGCTGCAGCACATTCCCTCGCCGCCCCCCAGAGAGAGAGAGACGACGACGACGACGATGCGACTATTCGTTTCAAAGGAGATTTTTCGCTCGAGAAAGAGAGACGGGGAGAAGAGAGAAAAGGCAACGATCCTGTTAAAGGGGATTTACCGCTGTATATAGCACCGCGCACCTACACAGCCACTGCCCCGCGCGCATCCCTTCTTTGCTCTTTATCCGCGTATAGCGCGCCGCAGCCGTGGCTTATTAAATTCTGCGCACCTCCGTTTTTTCGTCGTCCCCCCCCCCCTCGTCCTCCTCCGCCAGTACCACCCCTTGGCCGGCAGATGGAGAAAAAAATAAGAGAAAGGTGGGTGCAGGGGATGTCAGGCACAGACCGGCACTCTCTTTAAGATAAACCAGGAAGGAGTTTCGGAACAATGGCTTTTCGGCGATACGCCTTTTGTTTCCGACAGCTCCTGCTGCTGCTGCTGCTGCTGCTGCTGCAGCAGTGAGTAATTAATTCAGTATCAACAATGAAGTTGAATTTTCTTATTAAATCGGAACGCAGAGGCTGCGCGCAGTCGTTGCCTTTTTTTCCGGCGGCTTTCTTTCCAGCTTTCGCTCGAAGGATTATTAATTAAGCCGGAGCTTTTCCCGTGGTCGCCCGTATTATTCTTGCGTTATGCGCTATTTTCCTTTCCGCTTCTCTTTTTTTCTAAAAACAAACATAAACTCTGCTTCTTATCGGCAATGTGTGTGTGTGTGTGTGTCTGTATTTTTGGGCTCGAGTTTCCGAACCGTATTTTCCCCCTTCGAGAACAACGACGAAAATAATCCCGCCAGCGGGATTTTCTGTCAGGAAGCTATGAAAACTCGAGTTTTTCGCGAAGCGCGGAGCTTAATGAGTTTCCGAACGGAAAATCCACTCGACGAGCGAAGGGCGTCATCCGAAGAAGGGTCATTAAGATCCACAAATTGAAACGCCCCGCCTTGGAGAGCCCGCGATGTGTATTAGCCCGCTGTAACTCGGCCATCAGCTGCGAGCGACACGACAAAAAGAAAATGATGTCGGCGAGACACTGCGCGCGAGCCCCTCGTCGAAAACTTGTGAATGATAAGATACAAGAAGCCTTCTGGTGGGAAGGAGGGGGGGGGGGGTTCGGGGGGTAAACACGTATTTTGGCGCTGTAGCGTGTAATTATGAATCGATTGCCGTCGTCGCGGGGCGATCGATCACGTCGGCGCGCGACGCGTCGAACATGATGAATCGACTGTCAGTATTATCCGGCTCTGAGCTGGCTTATCTTTATACCCTACTTTCTTCGATCATGAGGAATTCCATTTTCGATAAAACGGAAAAATTATTATTGATTAAAATATAACCAAGTCTTATCGATTGCTCTCCGATGGGGACAGCCTGCGACGCTCAAGGCTTTTATTTTGCCACCGATGCTATATATACGTATAAAGATGTTGATTGATTAATTAATGTTAATTACATTTTAATTACGAGAGGATTGATCGTCGGTGTCGGAGGCGTAATTAATTAAGTATCAATTATTAGTCGGATTATTGAGCGGAAAGAGAGTTCAAAAGTTATACTTTCGCATCTCCTTCCGTTCACGGGGCGATCTGTTTTCTCTTTTTTTTTTTTTGCTCTATAAAGAAAGAATCTTCGATAGCAAGATTACATTTATCAATCGGCAATCGTCCGTAAGAATGAAGCTCTAATATAAACAAGTCGGAAAAATGCGTTTTTGTGAATTTCGCACATATAACCGAAAGGGTTGAACTTCTTATCGCGAACGGCGTTCCATATACTTGTTGTAGAGTTTTAAGCGACGATCTCAGAGCACAAAAGCGGTAACTTCGTCCGACTGGACGAACTTACTTTATTTATGACTTTATCTGTTTCTTAAGCACCAATAGATAGATAAAAGAAGTTTTTATTGATTTCTCCTGTATAGAGGTGTAGGCCGGCTGGAACATTTATTATACTTGGGCCATTTAGCGCGTCCTACACGCCTGTTACGTTTTTTCTTCTGCGCCTGAAAAATTTAGCTCCATTTGAGAAAATCGATCGCATCTCGGTTTTAGGTCACTTTAATGAAAAGAGTATGCGCCTTTAATGACTAATCATTGCTGCGACGCTAACATGGCAAAAATTCGATCGATAAAACGGCTATGAATATTGTATCGAAAATTTTCAATAATAAAATATTTGTTTCTTTTGCGCCTGGCTCGAATTGCGAGTGTGACTATACCTTCAATGTTGTATCAATTATACAAGAAAACACAAATAAAGCATAAATTGATCTAGTGTGAAAAGAACATTTTATAACTATTGCATACGCGATCCCGCGTACTTCTCGAGTAGCCCGAAAGGATTTTCCAAATCGCTCCAAACCTACAGGATTTTACTGTTATTCCGCAAAAGATTTGAATTTCCCCCGTCATTTTCCTACGTTTTGGCTGCATTAATTTTCCATTGAATTGATTTTTTCGAAGCCAAAAGTACCCGGAGCGCCTTGTAACACTTTTCGAGAAATATGTAAATCCCCATAGACTACTTTTACAGCTTCCGAGCGCGAGTTGGGCTTGTTGCAGTAGCGCAACTTCAATAAGTTTTTTTTCTCCCCCTCCCCGACCTCCCCCCGACAAAAGCCACCTCCGCGTTGCAGCGGCGCTGCACAAGAGTCACTAAACGAAATTGCGTAAAATCAAGTTCTGATTTACTCCTCCACTAAAACCCCTCTACTTATACTTTTTCCTCCCCCGTAAAGAGCGGAATTGCGAGGCGTAAATCCCTTTTTTTCCTACTCTTCCCTCGACGGTATAACAATACAGATAAAACCTCGCGCTGCACGCAGTAGTCGAGGATAATCGTGGACTAAAGAAGAAACGGACCTCTCGGGAGAGAGAGAGAGAGAGAGAGAGAGAGAGAGAGACGTGTCTCGCGCGCAAATTTACGCTCTAAATACGAGGCGAGTGCGCCGCGCCGGTCGAGCGTTATAAAAGCATTGCGCATTTTAGCATACGTGCGCTCGCCGCGTCCGGGGCTGAATTTTAATCGTCAATTTTTTCGCGTTCGGCCGAGGCTCAAATCGAGATTGAAATAATTGCCGGACGCTCTGATACATGTACACAGGGCAGATGTTGCTGGCAAGCGGTAATAATGCGCCGCTAATTAATTTACTACGCGGCACATGAGTCCCTGCGGTGAGCGCGCAGCTTTTTCTTTTTTCTTATTATTGGTATGCAAAGCCGACCGATTGAAAACGAGCTTTTAATCGGTCGACTGAATGGTGTACGAGGCTGATTATCGAGAATGGATTATCCGCTCTATATCTGTTTGTTTCAACTTTCTATTTTATTCGCTGCCGGATGAATATTGCCGCCTGGAATTGAAATGAATTTTTATCGAGAGAATGAGAGAGAGAGAGAGAGAGAGAGAGAGAGAGAGAGAGAGAAAAAATTTGAAAATAATCATCGAATTACCATGGAAATTGCTTTCTTTCCAATTGCAGCGCCGATACTCGTAATAATGGATGACTCGGGGAGGATAAAGTCCGGCGAGAGGCACCTTAAAGCCGGCAGCTCTTTGCATCTGCGATGCGAAGCGCGAGACGTTCCGGAGCGATATAATGAAACTGTCATTTGGACCAGGGGAGACGAAATCCTCAACGAAGACGTTAGGTAAATAGTGAATCGCCTGCTAAATTAAAGACGTTGTTCCAGTAGTCGGCTCTCTCCCTCTCTGTCTTATATACATTAGCGCGGCTTCTTCTTCGACAAAGTTAATTGAATTTCTATTGTACGTACTTTGCCTGCGAGGACAGGGGAATCAAATCGGACAGCCAAACTGAGAGAACTTTGTGAAATGCAATTTAATTATTTCTCTTGTCCGCAGAGACAGAGAAACAGAGAGAGAGAGAGAGAGAGAGTAAGAGAGAGCGATACAAACCTTTCCACATTTTGTTCTACTTTTGAAACGCGTCTCCGTTATGATTTCAGTGAAAACAAGACTAGCGAGTACCTGGAGGGTAGGGAGATTCAAGTGATCGTGAGCACGATTGTGATCGAGAAGGCGACGCCGCGACACGCTGGCAATTACAGCTGCGTCGTGCCTGAAAAAGCTAGAGCCACTGTTGCGGTGCACGTACTCAATGGTAAGTCTTCAATTTCTTTAGTCCTATCTTTTATTTCAGCTCAACACGTTGCTTCGAAATGCTCTAGGAAGATTTTAGAAGCCTTTGCAGCGTGTGATTGCGATAATTATTCGTTCAGTTTAAATACTTCCCTCGTCATGCGAAGGCGAAGAAAAACTGAATCTTATTCTGTGTGAATAGGTGTATTGAATGTTAAAAAATATTTTCATAGATTTTAAGAGTAAATATTTCGAGGGAGTACTATATTAATAATATAGTATAATAATTATTGCATTACTATAGTAGTAATGTGGTAAAATAAAGAAACACGTGCGATAAATATTTATTTTTTTGCAACCCAAATTATACAGTACAGGAGATGCTGTTGCGAAGTTTTGCGAAGGGTGATTGAGGAATGCACTGTGCGGTGCGGTTAGAAACGTGCCGATAACGGTTCAGAACCGAACGGAAGGCTGAAACTATTATTGCTTCACACCTGATACGTGCCCGACGTATAATTATTATTGCAATAATTATTGTAATTTTGGAGCATAAATCATGGCATCTATTTCGTATAGAAGATTTTACAAATTTCAAGTTGTACAGCGATGCCGATCAATAAAATCAATAATTTCTTTATTATTATTGCAGAATTCAGAATTTTCGTACTTCAGCGGCATTAAAATCAAATTTTCAAATTACTTATTCGCGTGCGCGAAAATTAATAGATAAAAAAATCATAATAATAATGATATATAATAATAATTAATTAAATTATTTAACTGCATGCTATGACAAGCATTCCCTTCTAACTTTTGGATGAGTGCATTCGCGTATATTTATATTATTTACTGTTTACATTAATAATTCATGTTATCTTCAGATTTGAAAATGAAAACTTAAACTATCATATTATTTATTACGCGCACTTAACGGAGTGAACTAGTTCTGCTTTATCGATCATAGCTTGGGTTACAGTGTTCAGACAACCGCTATTTTAAAAGTCTTCGCCAATAAATTGAATACGTGCCAAATAAAAATTCAATATTTTTATTAAAATAACATTTGTGGTGATTTGCATGTTGGCTCTCTATCAAATGTTAACAACATCCATAAAATACTATGTTTTTTATTTCACAAAAATACATATTATTCAAATTTTTGTCAAGTGTAATTAATAATCGAAAAGCAACATTAAGGGGACAAAACATCCCCATTATCTAAAAAATAAAATCACAAAGAAAATTAGAATTATTCTGAAAAGATAATATTATCTTTAATTTGCTGCCTTGAATATTGAATTTAAACCATCCTAATTATAGTCACTGCATTAACTTCGACGTAGATATTTTGACTTGCTGTTAAATTTCAGACCAAAAAATGGGTTTAGG
Source organism: Philotrypesis tridentata (assembly GCA_018906965.1). Taxonomy (NCBI): domain Eukaryota; kingdom Metazoa; phylum Arthropoda; class Insecta; order Hymenoptera; family Pteromalidae; genus Philotrypesis; species Philotrypesis tridentata. The sequence goes on from JACCIB010000057.1 coordinate 478,084, forward strand.
GTCCTGAAACCACATGGAAAATGTTTTAAAAAGTTGTCGTTTTCGTGTTAATGTAGGAATTTTCAATTGCGCATTTGAATTGATGTGACCAATTGATTACTTTTTTTTATTTTCAGTGGATGCTTCGTGTGATTACATCATCGCATATAATACGGAATGCAGTCCTTTTGCAAAAATTCAATTTTTTTGTATAAAAAATTTTCGAAGCTTCTAATTGAAAATCCCTACATTCACATGAAATGATAACTTTTTGAAATAAGCCCCAGATTCCTAAACAAAATTGTTGATCCGAAATCTTACGATAAGTGAAAAAATCCATGTCGAAGTCAACGGCAGTGTGACTATAGTTAGCAAATTAAAAGTAATATTATCTAGTTAATTACAACATAAAAATTGTCTCTACAGAATAATTCTAATTTTAGTTAGAATTTTATTTTTTAGGTAATAAGAGCGTTTTGTCCCCTTAACTTTACTCTAATAATTAAACGTTTTAGGATCTCTTTTTATATTATTATTACTATATTATCTAAAATCTTAAATTACGAAAAAATAGTTTCCTATTACACAAACCAATTTCAGCAAAAAGGCAGTTTTTTTAGTTAAAGTAGAAATATGACATTCGACATAAGCCATATTTCAACGTTTCGTTCTCTAAACTAAAAACTGTCGGCACCGCCCAAATCCAAATCCCCTTGCACTCGCGCGATCGGTATTTAAAAAATTCCCCAGAAAAAAAACCCAACCAATTCCCCCGTAGAATGCGAAAACCAAAACCCTCTCAACGCGTAAATCGAGGCAGCCAAACTATACACAGCGCCTTATCTATCAAGGGAAAAATAAATTCGCCGATGAGAAAAATCCGGCGGCGTTCATCGGAGATATCCCATTTCGTTTACACGAGTCAAAAAGTGCGCTTAAAAGGCGAACACCCGATATCTCTCCGGAATTGAATTCTCACGCGCATAGAGTCTCTGCTCTCTCTCTCCTCGCGATGAAGCCGAGGTACCAAAGCGGAATAACTGAAGTGCGTATATATATATACGCGATGCTGCCGCGCTCCACCTCAAAGGGACAGCTGATGTGGCTCTTTCTCGTCGGCTCGGATGAAGAGCGGAGGAGCACTGCTCAATCGGACAAAAGAGGAGGAGGACTCGCGCCGCGTATAATGCGGGATGCAGCCCTTTTGCTAGCGCGCCGGGGATTCATTACGGGCTTGAGGGCTATTTATAAGTCTATACGCGGCCTCGGACGGCCGATTGATTTTTTTTTCTATTTTCAGCGGACGCTTCACGTCGTCATGTACCGCATTAAATGAAAACGAGGGTTTTTTCGACGTGGACTAATTACCGTATCGCAGTGCAGTCGAAAATTAGTTGCGTCAGTCGCGTTGGTCCAAATGAGGTACAGGAGTATTTTTTCGTCGCACTTGCAGAGCTGCGAAGTTCATTGCAACGTTTGCAACAAAAATCAGCGGTTAATGTAGTGATTTTTATGCTTAATTTATTGTATTGTTACGAAATGGAGTAATGAAAATAACTGGTTGCACGCACGAGGTAACTTTTATGAAATAACTATGAATAATTCATTAATAAATACGTAACTACATAATACACGAGGATAATAACCGCGCTAAAAGGATACTGCGCAAGTTTATTTTAAACATGCTCTTAAGCACAGCATTAAACGAGTCATTAAATTTTTACGCTGCAAAAATTAAAAAATCTCGATATTTTTCATCAAAGTCCCCCCGCACGCATTAACGGTACACTCCTCATCTTTGTTGTGCGTGCAAAAGTTTATTCGCGTCTCGACTGGCATCCACTGCACGACGTGAAAAGTTGATTCTCGTAAAGTAGGGCTTATAAATGCGCATCTTTAATAATAGTCGGGGCAAAAACAGAAGAAAAAAGAAAAAAAAAGAATTGAAGATACTCCGGGGAAACTAAAACTTGGAAGGAAAGCGAGCGCATTCGCGAGGATACTGTGTAATACTGATACTGAAACATTTGCGCGCGAGAGTAAATTACGAGAAGCCAGGGCTTTTTAGGTCACGTAACCATTATATCATTCTCGCTAATGAAAAAAGAAGTTCTAATTCGAGCCTGCGAAAGTAAAGTAATCCGCGAAAATTAATACGCTTCGCGCCGACGGGAGACAATGCGAAAAAGAGCCGGCAAAAAGGCAAGAAGCTATCTTTGCCGTTTGCCGAGCCAAGTGCCTCGATGCTGCAGGTGTATATCTATATGTATGCATAGTCCCCCGCGAGATAGCAGCGCGCTACTTTGCAAGCGAGAGAAGATTTCGAAAAGACGCTTCGGCAATACTCTCGCGAACGAGGAACCTTTCGGTTTGCCAATGTGCAAATTCCGGCTCACTCGCACTTTATACGCTTTTTTTTCCTCTTCCTCCCACTAAATGCTTTCCCGGAATATTCAGACGCTCAAAAGCGATACTTTTTTACGGGATCCGTCGTAAACGTTGCTATATATATCTATATGTATACATATATCCCCCTCTCTCTCTCTCTCTCTCTCACTCTCTCCGAAGCTTCGGCTTCGTGAATCTTTGCGATTTTTCGCTGGCCCGGAAAGTTCTTCAAAATAAACTTTTGAGTGCGCTCTCTTCGCCCGGTGACTTTATCATTCTCGGGGGGGAAAAAGTTCGGATGTACTTGATTGGAGCGAGAATCTTTCTGAAAATCATGAGATAATATCGCAGTTATAAGCCCTTTATATATACCCGCTTGTTTCCTTTGCCGAGTGAAATGGCTTAAAAAATCACTGGACGTGCACGGGAATCTGAGCAAGAGAAACTGCCCACGTCTACTCTGGTTTTATAACGCTGAATTATTAACCCGATTTCTAGTATTGCCGCCTTTGAGAAAGCTCTTTTCGTGATGAATCGCGTACGCTCGTTTGGTTTACCGCAGCGTTTTATCCGAAGAGGACGTGGAGTATTATTTGACAAGAAATAGGAGATGAAGAAAAAAAACAATACGCATCAGCGGGAAATAACGAAAAACATCCAAATCATCCAAGAATTTTGTAATATGCAGCCCTGCATTCTTGATTGGCATAAATTTCTGAACGTGTACTACATGCAATGAGATACGTATTAATCTAATGTAGTTGCTTCTAATGCTCGATGTTGATAGAATGAATAATTCAGAATTTAATAATCTCGTCGAGCCATGATTTTTATTAACAGCAACGTTTCGAGCCCAGTAAGGCTCCTGTTCGAGGCCATAATAATGATGCTTTTTAAAACAGTATACTGACGAAAAATCGTCCGGATCGCAAAAGCTTAAGGACTGACTCGATACGCAAGTACGAAAATATAAAATTGTTACAAAAAAGTCCCGGCGTCGTCGATTACAGCTGTCAATATAATCAGAGACTGTTCATCAAGTCTACTGCGAGGGAATATGGATGTGGATAGCACGTAGCTACGGAACTCAAAGCATTCATATCAGGGCATTTCACCTGGCGGGCTTGCTGGCTTTAGGGAAGTAGGAAGAGAGAGACACCCAGGAGGAACGTCTGGGATCGGTTGCCGTTCTCGACAATAGTCTAGAAGCCGATCATGAACTAGTTGAATTACTGGTCAAATGTTTGACTAGTGAGAATAAAAAAATGAAACCAAAGAGAGAAGTTGATAAGAAAATAGAGTTGGACGGGAGCCTAAAATGTGCCGAAAAGATTCAGAAGCGCATTACCTACAGCAGCAATGGTAGTTTAAATATTACTAAATTGTTATCAAAAGATTGTATCATATTTTAATTTCTAATTATTATTATTAGCCACTTCGATTGTTGAACCAAAGCTAACTAAGGAGAATGTAGATACGCATTAAATTTTATTAATTTAATATTAGTGGTTTCTTAATAACATTTATTTATATCATGGAACAAACCCTTAAGAAGCCAAAAAACTTTTGAACATCAAATAATAAAAATTTAATTAAATTAACAATTGTAAAAGTTCAATAAACAAATTTATAACAAACACTTTTTTGTACTGTTAGTACACATAATTACCTTGGATTTGAGGGGTCCTCCAGGAACGACTTCGAACCCTTTGAAGGTCTTCGAAGACGTTCCTGGAGTTAACTGATTATTCTTGACTATATTCCTCATGATATAAATCAGGAAATTAAAATTGAATAGATATAAAAAATATGAAAAATAGAAATGTATGAAAAGTTATGATTAATTATTCATTTTCATACATTTCTATTTTTGATATTTTGTCTGTCTATTCAATTTTAATTTCCTGTATTCATACTATTCATTTATACCAATAAATTCATTAATTATTTTCTTTATTGAAATAGTATTTTGCTTTCAATTAATACTACACTTTGACTCATACTACGTTGAGAAATGGATAGGAAATCAAGTATTTTCAAGTTCTACCGCATTGAAAAGGACCTTATTCGCATACTCGTTGTAAAAAGTACCAGGGAGAGGTAGTTTTTTCAGACTGGGATGATATTTGAGTACGAATACCAGTGAAGGTGTATCTATTTCTTTCTTCTCGCTAGAAAAATCCAATTTTCTCTCCTGCTTATTCAATTTTTTCCGGGGCGCACGAACAACAATCGTTCAAAGATTCAAATCCAATATTTTCATTTTAGTGTCCGTGGATCGAAAAGTAAACATTAAATTTAGCTCCTGTATGCTAATTCCTTAATAATCTGTATATACTCTTGAAAATAAGATGTTGTTTCTGGTACATTCCAAGATCATAACAATCCACTTACATTCAGCTTGTTGTTGATTGAAATTTCAGGAAAAAAAATGGCCCACTGCTTTCGCGGAGATTATGAAGATAGCTATATAACACAGTGTACATTCTTCTCTCTCCTTCCCTCTATTTCTCGTCACGACTCTTCTACGTATTTTATCTCCGTTTCATTTCCTGCTCCACTTTAGTATCTTTTACGTTCTCCGCCGCTTTTTTTCCCTTTCTGCGTCTTTCTTTTTCTAATTTTATCTCGCTTCCTCGATGCTTCCTGCATTTACATTATGAGTTTCACTACTCCTTCCGTTGTTTGACGTGCATTCATTCGTTCTCTCTGTCCCTTTCCCGTATATATATAGGTATATTGCCGCAATCTAAAGCTTCTTCTTTTCATCGCTCGTCGCAGTCCTGTATTGTCCTTGGCATAAGTAACTATTAAATACAGTCTTCGAGTGAGACTTGGAAAATGAAGGACGAGGAATGAACAAAAAGGGAAGAAAAAAAAGAAGAAATTAACAGTCGGGCGATCAAAGCGCGCGGCGATTCGCTATACGCAGTATGAGCATGTATGCCGAAAGCGGAGTCCACGCGAAAAGCGCTTTAATTCTATTCATCTTTTCTGAGCGGACACAAGTAGAGCTCATTAATTTCACATCTGGCACACATTCACACTCTGCGCCATATTCGCATTATACATCTCGCATTTTCTCGCTCTCGTGATTATCTCTCGTTTTTCAGTCGCTTTTAAATATTTTATTTGTACCTTAAACACCTCTTAAACGTTAACCATTATGGCTCGCCTCCATCCCAAGCCGAAAATTAACGATCAATTTCGTTATATCGTTAAGCTGATAAAAACATTAAAGCTGCATCATTCGTCGTTTAATTTCTACGGGGAATATTTCGTAGACGAGGAAAAATGACTCGACGAATTCCTGCAGGCCGTTCACAAAGAATCTTAATTCACGACTGGCTAAACTGGCCGGTACACGCGAGCATAAACAGTGCATAGAATATCGAAAAAGTTCGTCGAGCGCAAGAGTCTCGTATAGTCGAATAACCTCTAATGCTCTATGCGCATGAAAACGAGGACGTTCTGTCTTGCAAAAACGAGGAAAAGAAGCAGCGGCGGTAGCAGCAGCAGCAGCAGCAGCTCCCGCGTTATCACCGGCGCAGTTTTTTCGGCCATTTGCCACCCTACGGTAGCAGCAGCAGCAGCAGCAGACACAGAGACGGACGGACGCCTTGCAACGCTCGAGAAATTCAAATGTATCTACCAGCTCTCGTTTGCGCGCGAGTATACGGACAGAAAAAAATCGCTCTATGCAGAGCGGAAGAGAGACAGAGAGAGAAGAGAGAGAGTGAGAGAGGGAAAAAATGCTAATGCTCGTCTGCAGCGAGGCGGGCATTGTTGCGGAAGAGCTGCATCTGTGAAGCGTTAAATTTTTAATGACCCGGACACGTATATACCTTTGAATTTTCGCGCCTTAAATTGCCAGCCGCATTAAGGGCCGTGTAATGGTTATGGTATTACAACCTGGAAGAATGTACAGTCAGGCATGCGCAATGCCGTCGCGAATATCTTCTTTTCGCGCGGCTATTTTTTTCCGAGTGCAAGCTCATTTCGAGCGTTAATAATTTACGCGAAAATAGTGGGGCTCCATTTTCTATTTACAGTGTATCTTTCTCTCAGATGAAAGGCTTGGTAGTATACAGTTTGCAAGCTTTCTTAATTATTTTAGGGGAAAGCAATTTTTGAACTATTCATTTCTTCGATAGGTGAATAATTTATTTTAGTTAAACAAAATAAAATATACTATTTTCCAGTGTAATAATTTTGGAACACTCAATTGGAGTTCATTTTAAAAAAAAAAATCAAACTTGTTCGGTATATTTCTGAATTCAAATCTACCGACACTAAACATATTTTAAACATTTCAATAAACAATTTTTTAAACAAGAAACTTAGGGCGCGCTTCGCGTGCAATTTGGGTTATGTTTTGGTTTTATAAATATCTATCATGGATTGAACTATGAATCATGATAACCATAATCATGTTTACTTAGCGACCAATCAGAATCATGTATTAAATGCTTCACAACAAAGGCCATCACTTTTTTTAAAGAGGATAATCATACAAAACATTCCCAAATACAATAAAACAATCTTTAAGTAATTGTACAATTAACACTTTTTTCTTTTAAATATAAAATCCGATTGCGAATTTATCCGTAATTCAAGTTATTTATCAGTTTGGATTAACAACTTGAAAGAAAGCTGTTCTGTCAAGACCAGCATAAGCTATATATTATGTGGAAAATTAAATGTTAAATGTACTAAATTGGCGAAAAGAGTTAAAGGCTTGCGAGCGGCGGAATTGGAGAACATTTATTCGGGTATGTATTAAACATTAACAAACGATGCTTCCATTTCATTAACGCATAAATAACAAGAAAACATCGCTGAATTCCTACGGGGTTGGGAAACTACTTTATTCAAAGCGAATGAAATGAATGATTCAGTGAGCGATTTTGCGAGCAGCGTAAATTATTTCCGATGCTCACATGCCAATTGATGTTTTGCCTAGAACTGCACTCATTTACAAGCCGGGTACATCGATCGAGCGAGTAAATTCAATTTCATTTGCGTTTTTAAAAAAAGAATCGAAAGGAATTATTCCCTTCAACAATCGTTCTCGACACACCAGTAATTATCCCTCCGTAGCACACCCGAAAAAAATAAAAGCAGCGAATAAGCGCAGAGAGATAGAAACACAAGGGGGAATAGCCCGGGAGGTCATCAGCGGACTTAGCCGCACTTAATCCGACAATTCGGCCGTTTCAAAAGAACTCTTGATACTCTCCCTCTGTTTTCGAATGAGAAGTTCATTCGCGCGGCGGCAGCAAGCCGCTTACGCGCGCCCCAGTGTCTAGAGGGTGCTTCAGGTGATTCGCGCGCTACTTTTCTAGATTTTTATCTTCTTTAGCGAATGATTATGTGCTCGCGGGAAGCGCTACACGAGGCGGAACTTTTTGGAGGGCTTTGCGCAGAGGAGAGGATGTATTCCACGCGCCGAGTAGGGCTAATGGAGTGAAAAATGATATTAATGCGCGTAGCCGAGTTTTCCTTTTCTTTTACGAGAGTTTCTAAAAGCACGAATATTATGAGGGTTATGGGAAAAATCTTGGAATCATTAGCGCTGAGTTGGATGTGGGTAGGACGCAAAATCTATTGTTTTGTTTCTTAACACATAAGTAATTTTATGTGTGCACTTAAAACAAAATTATTATTTTCATTAGAGCACCAAACAAACCTTTTTGTTTAAGGTATTGGCATACGAAACTCGAATTAAATGTTAATATTATTTTAGAGAATTGTACCTTTACTGTATTATTTGCAATTAGCATATCAGGCATTAGGGATAATCTGTCCCCTCAAGGTAACCCAACCACCTTACATAAGCAAAAAATGAAAAATTGAATATTTTGATATTCAAACGAAATTGATTAAACTATGTAGTAAACAATAGTAAACATTCAAAAGAAATTTTTAAATGAAATACAATTCCTATGTATATACATCGGGTTCAATTAGTCTTCGAAAGCTAAAATTGATAATTATTTCACTCACCGTAGACTTACTTTGGTTCTGGGTATTGGAAAACACTCTGACTAGGCTAGATTTATTTCATTGTATATTGAATGAGTATCAGTATACTCATTCAATATACACAGAAAATAAGATTTTAAAAAGTTATAAATGTTTTAGTTAAATATTTGTTTAAGAATTAAACAAATTATGATTATGTTGTACGTTTCTGTTTTAAATCAATTTATTTTCAAATTTTCACACCCACAACATAGTAATATGTATTTAAAGTAGATTTAGCCCGACTAGAGTGTTCCCCAATGCTCACAGAACCAAACTAAGTCTTCTCTACGGCGAGTGAAACAATAAATATTATGAATTTCGGCTTTTGAAGACGTCTTAAACCTAATAAAAACCTAATAAAAACGTTAAAGCATATATTAAAACAACCTTAAAACATATATAATAACTTATATAAGCATATATAATATATAGCCTTAAAGCATATATAATAACTGTTTTATGTTTTTTGCATTACTCCTGAATATACAATTATTTAGTATATTGTTTAAGCAATTGATAGTTGCACATATATATAAAATATCCCATTTTTCATTTTTTTCCTCGCGTAAGGTCTCTTTAAATCAATAATTAAGTAATTTTAGAACAATTATAGAAAATATTTTCAATAATAAATAACAGTTCATAAATTCATATAAAATTATATTTTTAATTCTACACTCGTGAATCGAATAAACTACTGTTTGCACAAAGCGTCTGGTAAGGACCATCTAAAGAAAACATGACTATAAGACAACGTACTACTTTATAACATTTTCTCACAATCTTATTTACTCTTCAAAGGAAAATGATCAATTCAAATCTTCTTTCCAGTGAATGCATAGTATACTATTACTATACGTACTATAAGCGCAACAATGACAGCAGGCGCTCCGGAGCTTTGCGTAAATAATGACGTTTCCATAGACCCCGAAACTGGATTCGAATTGAAAATTTAATCGCACAACATAGTATAATACAAAATAATATTCCTCGCCGCATCCCAAGGAGGCAGGATAAAATCCCTCTTGATTCGCTGCCTTGTGAAACCCCCTCTTTGTTCGGTAATCGGATACAATGGTCGATGCGCCGCGGGTCTTCTGGGAATTTCCGAGCGCTGCTAAAAGACGCGTCCTTTCCGCACCGATATAACAGTTTCTACGATAGCGACGCCGCTCTCGCTGCGCACAACGCAAATATTGTCCTCTCTGTACATCCGAGCTACGTGTATATATAGACTGGTCACTTTTATGGAAACAAGCTTTGTCCAGTGGACGGGGGCGAATCAAATTGCAAAAAGTCAACGAACCAATGTGCGATTAATTCGATTGCGTTTGCTGCTTTTGCCTAAAGTTTTCCATTTCATCGCAAATAGAAATGACCTTCGCGTCAAATTCGAATCGACGCTAGAAAATGTGTTTTAATCTGACACTGAATTTACGTTCCAAAGAATTTGAAGGAATATTAATTGAACATCCTAAATTCCTTGTCACTTACAAATCTTGAGATAAAACGTTTTTCGAAGAGTCATCTTAATTTTCAATTACGTCCGATCTTCTTCATCTATGAATATGCCTTTTCGAATCAAGTCATCGTACAACTGCTGAACATTCATTATCTCGCTCAGAAATAACATAAAAATACTTATAAATTTTTTCAGTTTTAATAAAAAATTTCAAAATTTACAAACGAAGTTTTCATCTATGAAACAACTCTTAATCAGTTGCGAAAAAACTCTTGAATAAATAAACACTTGAAAAATTCTTTAAAAATTATCGTATATGCAATGCAAATATCCTGGTAGTAAAAAATTTATTAATTTTGTTGGATAATTATACGGTAATTAATTAAAATAATTTTTAAACATTAATACTTATCTAAAGGTATACAGATTCTAAATAAATATTTTAAACACTATAACCACGACCATATGTGTCGGATAATAATTGTAAATTAATTATTTTCATTATTTCCACACCAACATCAAGTCTAATGAAATTCGTCATAAAATAGTTTCCAATCAATTTTTCAATAATACAGCATACGTATTATAATCATTTGAGGTTTATGCAACAGCGTAATGTATACGAAGCTGCTCGGTAAAAAAAAACCTATTACTTGGATCGGCGATCGTTTGCAAAACCATTAATCTGATGCGGCGTGTGAGGCGTAACAACGACCAATAGCCTTCAAACCGCGAACGATAGAAAAAAAACCGACAGCTTCAAACAAACGTTGTTGTAGCGCGCGCGAATCTAATACATAGGCAAGAGGAAGAAAACGCAAAAGGAAAAAGTCTACTAACCTGTCGGGCGATCTCCCGGTAATTTTTCACTTGACGTGTGGAGAATTTCGGGCGGGACGAAATTTCAAAAGCCTCGATCGAATGGGCAGCAATTAAAGAGTCGCTGGATCGAGCTTTTTCCGAGGCACGGAAAAGTCTGACGTTGTCCCCCGAAGCTCAACTTTGATGTGAATGGAGACGGTGGGAGGAGTCTCATTAATCGCGCGGCTTTTATCCAAGCTGCGCTGAGTTTTTGAACTACGTTATAGATGGCCCGACAGCTTGAATTCGCTTCCATTCTTCTTCTTTTTTTTCTTATTTACGAAATCCAGAGACAAGAGGCTTTTTGACGAATATTAATTGACAAATCTTCTATTCTTTAAAGTGTTTCTGACCCGTTCAACTGACGTATTGCAGAACTTATCCATTAGGAGAGAGTCCGAAAGTGAATTAAAGATTCAAACTTCGTGCCCATTAATATTCTGGACTGTCTAGCTTATAAAGGGCAATAAAAATCAAATTAAACGTAATGAAATACCGCGCCGAATTCAAATTGGTAATTAACCTTAAGACCTGAAAAGCGACCCGTATTATAAGTATACCAATATCAAGGGTGAAAATAAATAAATTCGAGTGCAGAGATTTCGCTTTCTTAATCCGCGGACTCTCCATAACTCACGACCATTAATCCAGTAAAAATTTAATTAAAATAAAATTGTAAATTCAGCGAAGCTTCCTCCTAACTTCCAACACTCGTGGAAACTCCTGACGCAGCTCGATACTCCCGACGATACCTCGACATCCAATTCGATTTCCAAAAAGCTCCGAGCGAAGTAATCGAATTTCTCCAGCTGACCATCGCAAGCTCCCCCCTCACCCTCCCTCTCTCCCTCTCCATCTCTACCTCTACCAACCCTTTCACACACACACACACACACACACACCAGCACGAGAGGCCAGCAGTTCCTTCAGCGAAGCAACCGTACGGGCGCACGTGTGTCTTCAAACGTCCGTGGTTTTCCGCAACTTCTCATCAAAAGTCCAGCGTAACGCGCGCCTTCGCCGGCGGGTATATAGCGAAGCGCGCGTCAATTAAAGCCAGCTCCTGGGGTGAAGGGGGGAAGGGGGGGGGCGGCGAACTAGCTGCGCGCGACTAATCAAGCCGAAACCGCGAGCTCGTGGCCCGCAATTACACCTGAGCGGTTTCCTTTTTCCCAGGGAAACGAGAAACGTCGTGTGCTTCTGCCACCCCCCCCCCCTTCCCCCGCAACTGATGCCAGCTGCGCGCCTCTCGTGTCCGGCTAATTATGCCCGGGATTCGCTCCGTCTCTTCGAAGTCCCGCGACCGAGTGTAGCTTAACGAGATAAGCGACCGCTAGATTAGACTAATTTCTTAGCGTCTATACGTGAACGGAACGTTTAATATTTGTGTTTCTGCGAGACAGGAGGTATGCGCAGGGCTTAGCGACGGGCAGGAATCCGATATTGTGTGTATACGTACTCCTGAGACGCGCAGAGAGTTGACGAATCGATAAACCGATGCTTTCGTCGTTCCCTCGACTTCGACGTGGCCAGTCGAACGATATTTCGCAGACAACCGAGGAGAAATTGTTGAGTTATCCTTCAATCGTGCGGTGGCAAGCGGATCTAGGCAAGCCGCTTTAACGCTCTGACCTTTCGCCTGACACGAATCAAACTTTTCCAATAAATATTCATGTGATTCGGCTCGCGGAGTGACTCATTAGGACATTTGCACCCCCTACGGTGCAAGTGATTACTATCTTGCGAACTTGGAATTGAAACGATGATTTCTCGGCTAGAATAGAGAGTAATTGAAATAAGTCGATAGTTTTTAGTGTGTCACATATTGCATGAGGTGAACCGGAAGGGGATGGCAGCGTAAGGTTTGACGCAACCAGAACACTTAGATTCTCTTTGTTTATTATATTGACAATTTAGCAGTTTAACTGTATTAAATGTATTGTCGCTTCTTATTTTCGGTTTTTTTATTGAAAATGGTTTGAAACAGTCTTCATTAACAACCTGTTAACTTAGACTTTCTGAGTTCAATAATTTTTTACAATTTGTACACGATACCAGGAAAATAAGAGAAACGAAATAAATAATAGATGAAACCAAAAAAATACTGCTAAGAATATTCTATTTTTGAAATAATATTCTATACATCTGTTAAATTATTACCCTTTTTACGATTATTCCTTCGATACATTTTTTCCCAAGAAGCAACAATCAGATTTACAATCATTTTCTCTCCGAATTTCCAACAACGGAAAAGTCCTTGTCTAGAAATCCGAAAGCTTCTACTTCAAAAAGTTACTCGCCCTCACTTTCTCCAAAAATAGACACCGATGTAGACATCGTTATCACTTAATCCGCGATCCCCGCATAAACCTTTTTCCAACAAGCCGAAATAATCTTCAATATTCATCACTCCCCGCCCCCTTTCTTTCCCTACCTCAAGAATAAGTAACCGCGATTAAAAGACAGTCGGGAGCGAGTCGGGGGCGAGCTCGAGCGTAAAATAAATGAAAAATCATTTCGCGGCTTGAAAAGGCGAGGAGAATCTCTCGTGGGTGCACGCGCGTGAGAAGCTCTTTCTCGTCTCTCGAAGCGTACAGCTTCCGAGGGCGTGTAAAAAGCCTGCGAGAAGGAGAGACTGAGAGAGGGAGAAAGAGAGAGCAAACGCTAGAGATGGAGAAGAATGCTTCGGATTAGGGCGAGTGCTCGAGCGTGAGACCCCGGGATTGGTGGGATTTTTTTCTTTCGTCTTCCCTCTCAAATTTCTTTTTTATATTCTAACTTCTTGCGAAGGAGACGCTGGAGAATAGTTTGTCGCGCGAATCGCGAGAATATGGCCCGAAGCGAGCGGCTCTGCTTTTGGGCTTTGAGCTTTTAAAACGCGCCCCTTTTTTCCTGCCCCTGAGAGTTTGTAAAGATCATCGTTTACGTCGCCACCGCCGCCGTCGTCGTCGTCGTCCCCTTTAACCGGCTTGTAAATAAAAACTCGCGGGGGCAAAGCCAACCGGAATTAGAGCTCATCGGTCTCGGGGCGGGGGAAAAAAGGTCTATATCCTCGGGAAAATATAGAGGCAGCATTGCGCGACTTCCAAGAAAGGTTTCAAGAAGATAAAGACGCTCGGACGCATACGCTCGCACGCGCCGTGGAAAAAGTGAAAAACGGAGGAGGGGGGGGGGGTCGAAAGAACGCGGGCGATTTGACAAATTCCACATCGATTTTGGAGCTCCGCCAGAGCGGCAATTTCTAGAAGCGCTTGCACAAAAGGATAAGGAATGCGCTTGCTTGCCGACGAAGTGACGATCGACTCCTGACCCCCTCCCCCCCCCCGCACCCTTTTCCGCGATATCTCGGTCAATTCGAGTTATCCGGTTACTCTCCAAGTGAACGGATATGTTTACCCTCTCTCGCTGTGGTCTGCTGCGCCGTCCTATCGCGCGGAAACAGCTGACCCAGAGCTCGAGGAGTTAGCCGATGTTGGACGCACACGGCGAGAGAAGGATTCTTGCGCTGCGCGAGTAAACCATTTACTTAAATTCCTCTTAACAGCGTTTGTTTTGTACGGTTAGACGAATTTCTCTTGAGCGTTGCACTGAGCGCCAACCGAGACCTAATCATATTTTCTCGAAAATCACATTGATGATATTGATTGTTATTTAAAGGGTTAGCGATGAGCGCAGAGTTCTTGTTCATTCCATTATTCTTAAATATGATCTTCTTGTTAGTGTAAGAATTATTTTAAAAGTATTGAAGTATTTAAGTAAAACCGTGGGAAATAAATGAACCGTTGGGTACATAGATAGAGAACTAGCTAGGAAGACATTATGTGGTTGATGTCTATTCTGATACGAACACATTAAGATGTACATTTCCTCATGAACGCATTGAGACACCCCTATAAACCTCAGTATACCTTAAATTCTAATTCACAATTCCCCTATCCCAATTGTCACCAACCACGCCCACAGTATTCCGTAAAATCTATAATCCTAATTAATGACTCAGGAAAACCAGTATAGATTCCCAGAAATCCTAATTACCTGCAAATACGTACCGATTCCTTGAACTCCAAATACCTGCAGATACCCAAGTTCAGCACTCCCTTAACTCCGCCTTCAACAAACTTTAACCTATCAGGGCCTTGTGCCAAATTCACGAGAGGGAGAAGAACATTTTTCCGGCCTCCTTCGGCATTTAGTATAAGTACGTGTAAACTTAGCTTAAGCAACAGAGTAGAATCGGTACGTGTCGAGTATACACGACCAACTGAGTTGAATCTCCTACCGAGCCGTCCTGCTCAAGCAAAAATTAAACATTGTTCAGTGAAGTTAACGTGAGGTTAAAGGTTATAAGTGTTCGGATTCTAAAGTAGCCCAAATGTTTTTGGGTCTTCGTTGGCTTGCAGTGCGATCGATTGAGTGTTCACGTCTTGTTGACCGTTTAGAGTAGCAATGATAGATTGATTTTTTAATTTTACTTGTGGATACTTCGGTCATGTGTCGCAACGATTCACATTTTTTCATGAATGGGCTGAGTTGTCAAGGTAAAAAAAAATAATACAATAATATCCAGGTAAAATCGACCGACTTGCTTCGGCGCAAAACTCCTTACGGATTTAGGGGAGAAGCCGTAGCAAGCGTAATGATTTATCGAAAACACTCACAGTATATAAAAATTCAATTTACTAATAAAACACATACAGCGTTCGTCACACAACTGAAACTCGCACGCTCTTACCGATACCTGGTGCAATTTTGTGAGCCACGATCAGAGTCCGGGGACTGGTGTACAGGACGGGACCTAGCCAAGGCAAACTATTTCTCCGTACCACAGCAGCTCTGACACCGTACCCTGAGCGAGAGTTCGGTCAACGACTCCCTGACTCTGTCGTCCGCTGATATTCAAGTACAAGTATCTTTGGACGCAAAATTGCAGACTTAACGGTTATATTGTGTAGTTTTAAGAGTTCGACAGGCACGAGTACAACAATCACTTGGAATAAGGAAAGAAATCGGAAAGACTGTCTTTGACCGGGATGTTGACAATGAAATTCACGGTGTTGTTTTGCTTTGTTGTTTTCATAAAATGTTATTCACATGCGTCGTTTTTATAGCTTACAGCCCGATCCGCGTAGTTGTACTCGACTTCCCAAAACCGGATTAAGGGTTTGTGTAATCGCCAATGAATATAACCCAGCGCCAATGAAGAGATCTATGGGTCGTGACTGGTCGAAGTATGGATAGGCTAGCTCTATGCCAGCGTGGCTGACTTCGAGAGAAGGCAAATTATCGCCTATTTTGTCTATAACTAAATAAAAGATTTGAGAAGAGAAGTTATAGATCTGTGGTTTTAATGTCATGTTCGGGTTGTTAGTAACTGTATGACCGGTTCCTTTTATTCCCATTATTTCAACAGCCATTTTTTCAACAACATATATTGTCATATCTCGAGTTGCAACAAACTTTATATTAAAGAATTAATCTATTTTACAAGCTTTAGCCGTTAATGGCTTAATATACTTTAAAACTATTAACTTAATTATTTTATACACTTTTATTTTTGTAAATAAAATCGCCCAGTATTTTTTTAACGTTTCGCCTGCGCCCTGTTCGTTAGCGTTTTCCGGAGGGACTATATTATAGTCCTCTTCCGGAAACTCTCCTCGCTTCCGACGATTAGCAAATGGAGAAAAATTGATATTCTAATTACTAAAGCCATTTTCGAAAAAAATCAGCTTATTACAAAGCTATATTTTTTCTTACACCTTATCGACAGCAGACGTATATATGTAAAACTACATAAATCAATGTGCTGCCATCAATTAAGGTAGGAAAATCAATTATAGATTTTACAGGTTAAAATAAAAAAATTACTGTTTTATCTCTAAATTATAAAAATGCAAATTACATTACTGGTTTTTTAATTTTTTAATTTATGTTGTAAGACTAGCTTTTTCTTCCTGTTTGAATAAATTATTCTCCCAGCGCAGCACCGGCTAATCGCGGTTAGCAAGATTACATTAATTTCCCGCGATTAAGCCTTTTCATCGCTGTTGAATATTTGCAGGATGTAATTCAAGTACGCGCCTCGTATAGGAGTGAGAAAAAATTTCCAAGCGTACGGGCGAAGGTACTCGGAACGCCCTCTGCTTACCCAAGATCTGCTATAACTCGCTATACATAATTAATTTTAAATCTGACGGTTTACTCAACATTTTTCTCATTAATGCCGCTTACTTTGCCCCGAATAAATAGTCGGATGGGTAAAAAAGAGCCAAGTTGCACACAGCGGATACAAAGAGCGCTGCATCGAACAAAACTATACACAGGATCCGGGGAAAAAAAGAGGTTAACGCGTCACTCACCTCTCCTCACAGCCATTCACCTTTTTCATACACCAGCAGCAGCGGCAACGCCGGCTCCTCTATTCCCTCTTTTTCCCGGTTCTGGTCTCTGGTCTTTCTCTCTTTTGGACGGCGATCGCGAGCTCGATCCATCACTCGATTTTCTTCTCCTACGGGCGCGTACGTGTTTTTCCTTCGGGCGCGAGAAAGACAGAGACGTTGTTTCGCACTCGACTGACCCCAAAGGGACGGGCTCTCAGGCGAGAGCCGAGGAGGAGAAAAACAAATTCGTCATGTTGATTCGATTACGTCGAAAAGAAAGTGCCGCGCGCTTGACGCGGTATTTTTAACGGGAAAGCGAGAGAGAGAGAGAGAAAGAGAGAACGAGGGAAGAAAGTTCGGCTAAGTGGCCGTTTTGTCGCATAGTTCGATAGTTTGTTTTGCTGCGAAGGATTTTAAGTACAGATGTGAGCCTGCGATCGCCTTGCGGGATACTCGAAAATTTCGAACAGCTTCACGTCTTTGCTTTTTCGAGAAGTAACATTTTTAATTTTGTGAAATCGCTATTATAGAAATAAGTTTGGAAGAATGTGTGTGGTTTCCAAATTTAATTTTTTTTATATATTTTATACTTAAGAAATATATTTTAACTATTTAACTTTTGGGAAATCAATTTATGCAATAAAAGTATACTTTTAGGTTTCGTTATACTATAATTATTACAATAAAATTGTATTATAACTTATACTACAATTAAATATGATTAATTCAATCTTATATTTGCTAAGTGAATTACTAGTCTTTCTTGAAATAATTTTCTGTTCTAATTAATAAAAAGATCTTTAGCAGAGTCCAGGTATTATCCAAATGAACAAGAGAAACTTACGGTTTTCGCTTTCATTAATAGTTAATTAAAGTCGAGCTAGCCTGGTTCAAAATTAAAAATGAAATAGCTTTAGCTTCAAATGTTGAAAATTTATTATTTTTTTTGTGGTTAAGAAAAATATCTTCTAAAGAAAATATTTGAAAACCTTCATAAGGTACTATTTAGTTAGCATCGGTGCAACATATTTTGAAAAGACGTAATAATATGTACAGACTATTGTTACATCAAAAAACCAGAAAATTTGAGTTTCCAACTTATATGTTAATTACCGGGAAGCGCCGTCGAGCTTCCCAACTGTCATTCCTTTTAAGCCTATTTCAAAGAAATAATATCCAGGGCGAGTGGCTACTATTTCCAGTTAGAGTATCGCCTTTGTCTAACTTGAGGAATTAGCAGTTGCTCACCTTGATCAATTGAAGAATCATGTAGTGGTGTGTCAAATCTCAAGCGACTCTTGGTTTTGGTTTTTATTTCTATTTTCTGTGTATCACAGGTACGTATACTTTCAATAAAGGACCTCAGTTATATGTAAGGAGAAGAAAACTGCTTAAGTGAATGCATTTCCTTATAGATTTTTCCGTTTCCTTTTTAGATTTATAATACTTATAACAATTGATGATTAAGGGATTATAACAGAGTTGAGTTAAGATTATGAAAATATCGATTTTCTTTTATTCACTTTTTTCTGTTTACTTTTATTCATTTTAATTAGACAAAACTTGTGGAAAGAATTGTTCTACCATGCTTCTTATAGTGTAATTTTATGAGAAATCTTACTGAAAATACGACATAAAAACCGTTTTATAAACAGTTTTTTCTCGATAGTTATTAATCTATTTTCGTAAAATATTAATTTTTCTATGCATTGGTAGCTATACTGTAGTTCCAGTTGAGATGCATGCGGATTACATTCCGATGTGGTGCACATGCATACCGACTATAGGGAACCTCACTGGCCAGTACCATTGAATGGTATCGGGCAGTGAGAAGAGCCGTATAAGACTCATAAAGAGGACTTGGGTAGGCTATAATAAAAAAAAAGTTTGTCTGCTAGCTACTGTAACAACTGTATAGACATAGTAAATCCAACAGTGCTTATAATCTCAATGGTGTTGTTAAAGTACAAGAGCTTCTACATAGTACAGCAATTATTCAGATAAGTATTGGAAACTATCTAGTAATAATTGTGTCCATAATGAGCTTTATCTTTATTAGATTATTTTATGCTTTTAGGTATACGGGTGCAAATCAGTAAGGTAGGATTTTATTTTGACTGTCTGGAGTATTATTTTGCATGCTTTCTAACAACTTGAAGTGTATTTAAGTATTTAAGTATGGTAAGTATTACATGTAACTGTAATATTAGTATAACTTGACCATGAATACTGGTAACGATAATATTTATTTTATTTTCTGCTTCTAAATACTATTATCACACAGCTGGATGAAGGTTTTACAAAACCGTTTTTTCTCAAAGGTTATTAATCTATTTCTGTAAAATAGTAATTTTTCTGTGTGTGATTTTAAAGTAAAGGCATTCAATAAATTTGAATTTGCCACCAACATGTTGCGCCTCACAGTGTCGAGCCGGGAATATAGAATACTATATGATCGGTATAGTTGAATTTTATGTGAAGCAGCCAAATAGCTGTTTTTCATCCAATCTTCAAAACACCAGAACAATGCAGTTTGTCTACTAGCTGGTGCTGCTAGCTCAATGGTATTTTTAAGTACAACAGCTTCTACAGAGTAGAACAATTATTCAGACAAGTATTGGAAACTAATAAGTAATAATATATGCGTAAAGAGCTTTTCCATTGTTTGTTTATTTTTTACTTTTAGGTGTACTGGTGGAAGACAGTAAGATGGGACTTATATTGACTGTGTGGAATGGCATTTTTCAACCTTTCTAACAATTTAAAGTGTATTTAATAATGGTAAGTATTGCAAATAACTGTAACCATTAGTTTAACTTGATTATGAATTGGTAGCGATAATTTTGATTTTATTTCCAGCTTCTAAATACTATTATGAAACATCATGGTATACACGTACCATCAAATATACTTCATTGCATGTATATTTGAGGACCAAAAACAAATCAAGGTATGCCAGATATTTTCTGTAAGTATCGTTGACTTTATTCATATGATTTACGTTATAAACTTTAAAGGCCTTTTACTCAGATTTAGTTTTTTTATGATTTTTTTTCACTTGCCGCAGGTTTTTCTAGCAACGAGTGAGCCAATTGGGTTCAAATTTTAGAGAAATCTTCGGAATAAGTTTCCTCACAAACTAAGTGGAACAAAATTTACAAAGATAAGTTAAAAGTGAATGTTACGCACGTTTACATATGTAACATTCACTAAAATTACTAATATTATCAATGTATACATAATTAATTGTATTAATTTTGTGTTTTTCAGGAATCTGCTCCGTTTAGTCTGAGACCAGACTCATAAGAAGATTTATCACTTTAGTTCATCAAGATTAATGGTACGGTTCTTTCAGAAAGCTGCTGCAAGTAAAAAAAACTAATGAAAATCATGAGTTTGGGTAAGTAAATAGCTTTCATTGTTTTTAAATATTACACTCACTACACACGAAAAATAGTTTTTAGAGCACCTATTCAAGTATTCATTTGTTACAGCACTAATAATTTTTTTTTTTCAGGTTTTAACACTGTCATAACCCTTTAAGGGGTTATCACAGTGTTAAAATGATGAAAATATCGATTTTTTTTTAAAATAGTGGACTCAATGCACTGAAATTAAGTCATTTCATAGGGTCTTACTAAAAATACGACATAAAAACCGTTTTAGAAACAGTTTCTTTCCCAAGAGTTATTAATCTATTTTTGAAAAATATTAATCTTTGTACATGTAATTTTCTATTATTATTGATAAACTCATTGTGTTAAAACTCTATAAAGGCAACAAATTTGAATTTACCACCAAACCTGTTGTGCCTCACACTGTCGGGTCGGGAATGAAGATTACTATACGATCGGTATAGTAGAATTTTATATGAAGCGGCCAAACAGCTGTTTTTCATCCAACCTTCAAGCTTCATCAACTAGATCAGTGCAGTTTATCTGCTAGTTGCTGTAACAACTAACAGTATTTATAACCTCATCAAAGGTGCTTTAAGTACAAAAGCTTCCAGCTTCTACACAGTACAGCAATTATTCAGATAAGTATTGGAAACTAATAAGTAAGAATTTATCCGTAAAGAGCTTTTTCTTTGTTTGTTTATTTTTTTATTTTAGGTGTACAGGTGGAAACAAGATGGGCCTATTATACTGACTGTATGGAGTGACATTTTGCATTCTTTCTAACAACCTAAAATATATTTAATAATGGTAAGTATTGCAAATAACTGCAATCATTAGTTTAAGTTGACTATGAATTTTTATTTTATTTACAGCTTCTAAATACTATTATCAAACATCACGATGTACGCGTACCATCAAATCTACATTATTGCATGTATATTTGAATACCAAAACTAAATGAAGGTATGCCAGATAGTTCCTGTAAGAATGACTGAGTTTATTCGTATGATTTATATCATAAACTTCAAATGCCTTATACTTAGTTTAATTTTTTCATGATTTTTTCACTTGCCGCAGATTTTCTCAGCAACGGATGGACCAGTTGGACTGAAATTTTAAAGAAACCTTCGGAATAGATTTACTCACATACTAAGCGGAGCAGAATTCGCAAAGATAAGTCAAAAGTGAATATTACGTATGTTTACATGTAAAACTCACTATAATTAATTGCCAATATATGTATAATTAATTGTATTAATTTTGAATTTTTCAGGAATCTGTTCCGCTCAGTTTATGACCAGACTCATAAGGAAGATTTTCCTCTCTGGTTCATCAGGATTGATGGTAAAAAATTATGAAAATTAAGATTTTTGATAAGTAAATACCTTTAATTGTTTTCGAGTATTACACTCGCTTAATGCACATGTGTAATGCATAAAAGTGATGGATAATACTTATATTTTGAAGAAAAAATAGAGTTTTTAGAGCTCATTTACATATTAATTTTTTACAGCACTAATAATTTTTCTTTTTTTTCAGGTTTGAACCTTGTCAAAACCCCTTAAGTGGATGATTACCATATCGTACGCTTAACTTTAATATTGGTTCGATTAGCAAAAATAACTTAGGTAAATGAGATTAATTATTACTAACGCAACTTATCTTTATAGTTTTTGTGAAGTACATTGTGAGAATTCCTCTAATGTACTAGTTATTGAGATAAAAAAGAATTTCCTTCGCTAACTTATCCTTCAGTTTTTGTAAGATCTTTTTTAGAAAAAAGGATAGGCATCTATAATTGAGTAATCTTCTGACGTATTATTCTTTTCTTAATAAAATTTATTTATTTTTAAGTATTAAATTGTGGCCATAGGATAATTAGGGCCATGGGATTGAAGCTTCGGCTATGTGATCAAGTCCTCTGAGAGGATCCACTAATCATAATCGTCGAAGCTAATATCTGAACGCTTCTTGTACTTAAGCTCGGAATCCTCAACTGCATATTTTGGGTAAAAGTGCCTGAAAAATCAGGAGGAACCGGATTTTAAAAAACCTCAGGTGACTGTATGGTAGGAGCTGATGGCTTCGCAGGACTCAAGGAATCCTGAGGTACAACCAGATGCACCTGATGCTTGTTCAAGGCCTTAATAAATATTTCATGCAATTTTTTTTCAGATTTTTATAGGCTAGGCTGAGGGGGAGCTGGGGATTGCTGAAGCTCTTTGATATATTCTTAAAAAATAATTTTTAAATATTTTTAAATAAAGGTAAGTACCTATTTAAGGGGTTATGACAGTGTTAAAATTTTGAAAATACCCATTTTTTTTTATTCACTTTTTTCATAGTTAATAGTCTGTAGAATATGGTCCTGAAAGCTGTTTTTGGCTAAAAAAATTTTCCTTGAAGATATCAACAAAAAACTAACAAATCTGTTTCAAGTAAATTTTTGAAAAATCGTGATTTTTAAATATTTTAATTAGGCCAAACTTGTGGAAAGGATTGTTCCAACCCACTTTTTACAGAGTAATTTCATGAGAAATCTTACTGAAAATATGACTTAAAAACCGTTTTACAAACCGTTTTTTTCTCAAGAGTTATTAATTTATTTCCGTAAAATAAATAAAATCTGTAAAATTAATTTTTCTATGTGTGATTTTATGTTACTAAACTCAATGTGTTAAAGTAAAGGCATTCAACAAATTTGAATTTGCCACTCGAATAGGTTGTGCCTCACAGCGTCTGATCGAGAATGAAGATTTCTGTTTGATCGGTATAGTAGAATTTTCTGTAAAACAGCAGAAAGCAGCCAAACAGCTGTTTTTCATCCAAGACACTAGATCAGTGCAGTTAGTCTGCTAGCTGCTGTAGCAATGCTTATAACCTTAGTGGTGTTGCAAAAGTGCAAGAGCTTCTGCAGAGTAGAAAAATTATTCAGATAAGTATTGGAAACTAATTAGTTATAACAGTGTTCATAATGAGCTTTTTCTTTGTTGGTTTATTTTTTGCTTTTAGGTATACAGGTGCAAGCCAGCAAAATGGGAGCTTATATTGACTGCCTGAAGTTTTATTTTGCATACTTTTTAAGAACTTGAAGTGTATTTAATAATGGTAAGTATTGTATGTAACTGTAATTCATAAACATAACATGATTATGAATAGCTAACGATAATTTTTATTTTATTTTCAGCTTCTAAATGCTATTATCACACAGCATGACAAGCGCGTACCATCAAATATACTTTATTGTATGTATATTTGAGTACCAAAAGCAAATCAAGGTATGCCGGATATTTTCTGTAAGTATAGCTGAGTTCATTTGAACGATTTACATTATAAACTTTAAATGCCTTTTACTCAAATTTAGTTTTTTCATGCTTTTTGTGTACTTGCCGCAGCTTTCTGAAGGAACCGTACTATCAATCATGATGAACCAAAGTGGGAAACCTTCTTTATGAGTATGGTCACAAAATGAGTGGAGCAGAATTGGCAAAGGTAAGTTCAAAGTGAATGTTACGTATGTTTACATATGTAACATTCACTATAATTACTAATATAGGCAAAATATGTTTAATTAATTATATTAATTTTGTGTTTTTCAAGAATCTGTTCCACTTAGTCTGAGACCAGACTCATAATGAAGATTTGGCACTTTGATTCATCAGGATTGATGGTACGGTTCCATCAGAAACATGCGGCAAGTAAATAAAAGTGATGAAAATCATGATTTTTGGTAAGCAAATACCTTTAATTGTTTTTAAATGTTACACTCACTTTATGCATATTATTTATGAATAAAAGTGATGTATAATACTTGTATTTGAAAGCAAAAATATAGTTTTTAGAGCACCTATATATCTATTAATTTTTTAACACTAATAATTTTTCCTTTTTTTCAGGTTTTAACACTGTCATAACCCCTTAATTGTAATATTTTAAAATAAAGGTAAGTACCTATTTAATTGTAATATTTTTAAATAAAGGTAAGTACCTATTTAATTGTAATTGCTAATATAATTTAATCATCAATAATTAATGATAATTTTAATTTTATTTTCAGCTTTATTTGCCAATGTCGACAAGGTAGTGGATATGTTAAGGTGAGGCGTGGGGCAGAGTTTGTCAAGGTGTAGACGTAGTCTGTGTACGTAGTGTAGGTGTAGTTTAATTTATTAGTGACAAGGAGGGGTACCCCCCCCCCCCGCCTTTCTTGATCGCTTCGCTTGCCAACCCCCCCAATTTTTAATTGATTAATCTGGAAATGACTAATATGGAAAGAAATAAATTTCTATTCATATTCGTTTGTTATAGCTATAGCCTTGTGCATAGGAACCTCATCAATAACAACATAGTAACAGATTTTATATTTACATTGTTTGTCGTGCATCGCGTTAATTTTATAATTACAAATTATGATTTAAAAGTGGTTAATGTCTGTAGTGTAAATGGATTTTAAAACAACTACCGTAAATTGAATTATTCTGCAATGCTACATCGCATTCATATATCTACTTAATAAAATAATTTGACCTTCGCCTATAACCGTACCGCCGATGCCGCTGTGAAAGACTATCATACACCATCATTATTAAAAGTTAAGTAATTAAAGTTATTAGGTTTTTGCCAAAGCCCGAATATAATAGTCAATATTTACAATCAAACATTATAAATTTAACAATATTATAATATAAAATTTTTTCTTATAAGTAAGCCTATTGAACTGTATTTAAGTACAAATCTCGAACTTGAGCGTTAGTGAATTTCATTCTTAATATAATGTTTGAACCACAAAAAAAATCTTAGAAGATGGCAATTGCCTAATTCGCTGTTTTTCTTATTTTTTGTTTAGGACCAAAATTGTAAAATACATTTCTGAAACTGGAACTAATTTTGAACCATTCAATAAAAACACTTATGAATTGTACATGTCAATGAATGGTACATATGGCGGTGAAGTATAAATCATAGCATTTGTTCATATATATTCGATTTACGTTTGAATGTCTAGGGAAACTTTATAAATCCCTTTTATTACAGGTCAGATAATTTAAGTAACAATGAAAATGAATTGAATTTAGTTTTATCTGGTTCCATAGACTCAATACATTATGCCAAGAAGCCAGCAGACTCTGGTCGACTTTCTGTAGAGGCCAAAAGATCGGCAATTGTTTGAACTAGTGTCTGCCGCACCTGGTAGCCTGTTGGTGCCCCAATGAGTTCATATGGTTGGCAGGCCTCCAAAATTCTGATGTTGCTCCCTCCTATCCTGAATTGAGTACTTACGACCTCTTTGTTGCGCACATGCAGCATCGTAGGTAATACCTACCGCTTTCGCCGCGCGCTCTGCCGCTACCAATAATCTGGCCATGTCCTGCTGGTTGTTCGCAGTGCTAGGTCGTCCGCGTATGCAAAAGTTGTTATTCGGCTACCCCGAACATTTCCCCCTGTCCAGAGGCCTTTATCTCATCGATAATGACCTCCTTCACCAGGTTGAAAACGTCAGGGCTGAACGGACATCCCTGTCTTACTCCAGACTCAACCCGAATAGGTGGAGTAGGTCTTGTCAGGTGGATGTCTTGACAGTGGTTGTCATGTTGGTGTATAATGCCATGATCATATTGATGACTTACTGGGAAAGGCGATGCAGAGCAAGGGCTCGGCGAATCGAGAAATGCGGGACCGACCCGAATGCATTAGTAAGATCAAGCCAGGCCACCAACGTCTCTCGCCCCCCGTACCTAGCAACCCTATTCAGGATATTATTATAAAAATATCCTTTAGGATATTTTCATCCTAAAATTTAAACTGATCCTATAAAACTATTTGTAATTAAAATATCCCGAGTCATTACACAAAATTTAGTGGTATATTTTTTTAATGGTATATGCTTTTTGGAGTTCTGTTATAGTGTGAGAGCATAATTTTACGGAAATAACAGATATTTTGTATTGAAAGATGTAGTGCAGAAGATTTTATGAGCAACGGTACTTGAATCAGTCGGGGCATGATATACATACTCTCGGTGTTCTAGAAAATTTCTAATGTGTATCTTTCTCTGCGTGAACGCGCGTATACGCCGTCTGAAGATAATAGACGGAGATACTTATCTTCCCAAGACTCAGCGGCGGTCGTTACGGTGTATGCTCATGATATACAAGGGTGCAATTAACGGGCGCTAGTTATTGGAACTAGGCATCCCAGTACCCATCGTTGTCAAAAAGAGTATTTGTTTTTTAATCACTTCTCAATTGATTCTCGGTTAGTCCTGGGAAAGGTACACATTGTATTTTCTTGTTCCATGAAGTTTATTGCTCTATTCTGAGAAAAAAGATCAAAAAAATTTGTTTTGTTAGCTGTGAAGAAGCAGCTATGTAAATTTACTCTAATGGTTTTGAAATGCGCTGGATATTTTTGAGATATGTGAAAGAGGCAAAATTTCTTGAAAACGCGGTGACGTTACACTATGCATACAAACATACTAAAGCAAGTCTTACAATCCTTAAGTATTTTCCAAACATTTGTAAGACATATTTTAAATGTGAGTGGATTGAGTATAAACAGGTTAAACGTTTTTATAAATATTTTTACATTATGGACAACATGACTTTCCGGTCATAAAAGTGACAGATATTCGGCCTACTATTTCGTGTAAAATAAAAACTTAATTTTTTGATAAAAATTATGTTTTTATGTGTCATACGCCACGCATAAAATCAAGAATGCCGTAAACTTTTAATCTATAATGCCTCCATAAATGCGTCCATATAACAGTGTAAAGCATTTGCTGCAGCATTTTCAATCTCCGGTCGCATCGAATAAAACTCACTCCGTAATATTATTGAATATTATCTCGCCAATCTTTGGATCGCGCAGAAGCGAAAGAATTTGTTTTTTATGCTCGCACAATTATTTAGTTTCGGTCGTACCTTTGTCGCAGAAAAGTTTTTGTTTTCCCATTGGCTCTCATCATTTTGCAGAATTAAGTTCTGCAATTCCAACGCAATTTCGACGGTGGTGAGAGACCAACAAGCATTACATCTCAATTAGAGCAGCGAAACTCCTGGTTATCAAAGATATTACTGGCACCAGTTGTCGCGAGCTTTTTGCCCTCGACCAAGTCTCATGTATTTTGAATGTGAAGCCCGCACGGGACCAGCGCAGCGGTGCAAAGAACAGCTGCTTACCCGCAGGGCCTAGGATCCATTGGCACAATACCACCTGCAATGAATAGCTCCCTCTCTCTCTCTCTCTCCCTCCAACAATATCGAATTTTATATGCTCCGGTACTGCGGGTCGTATTTGTTTCTCTAGAAAGGTCGACGGTTTTGCCGTCAAAGGCTACTACTACCCCTTTGAACTTTCGGGTCCGAATGAAAATCTAATAAGAGCGTTCAAACAAATGTTTCGTCCATTTATTAGTATGCATTTTCGACAAAGCGAAAATTTCTTAGCATTCAATTGTCGCATCTCTAATACATGTTTGTAGAAATTTGAAAGTTTACTGTAGGACTGGTCAGTTTTGCTTTTTAGTTAGTAAGTAAGTTTATCAGTTTGTAACTTCTTGTTTATTATTTCATTCTTCGGCTGCACTTTGATACTATCTACTCAAAACTCGTAATTTATTGGGTTGATTGATCTAAAAATTTGAAAATGTATATCATGAGTGATGTACACGCGAATGCCATAAAGTTTCAAACAATGTACTTATGAACATTTATATTCCTTGGACCTGGCTACTAGAGTGGTGTGAGTAATCTGCATATGGATCTGCTACTTCATTGTTCGGTACGTAGCTCAGCCAATGTGGTAATAAAAATTAAGTCAATTAAAACAAAGAACACTGTTTTTAATATTTTATTCTTGTGAACTTTTATAATCATATGGTTGCATTGATTGAATTTAGTAATAAATACCCTTAAAAAATACAAAAACAAAATTTGATAATATAAATCATGTTTGATTATCACTTATTTACAGTACTCTATTTTAGCTCTGAAAAAGACACATTACAACGCTCTGTTTAGCAATACAGGCGTTCGCTAATTCCTATCTGTACTTGTATGTTGCAGGAGAACTGCCAGCCGCAGTGCACGACGGGAATGGAGTTTCCAGATCAGTCCTAAACCTTTGGCTCGTTCATCTAACCATCAGCTATGTCTTTTCAAGATGACAATTCTAAGGTAAAAGTTTCGCTAATGAAAAAGTACTGCGCAATATTAACTAAGTAACGGATATTCATGTCAAAATATTATTACTTCTATTACTATTTATTATTTGGCCGTAATAATCCATCATCAATTCTAATTATAAAATTCTATTTCTCATCTTACTAACCAAGTCTCTGGCGTATTCTGCATAATTATTATCATTCGGAATGTTTTCAGCGTGAAAATTACAAAGAAAAATTTTGAAAATAAATATTATAGACATATCTCTTTCTCCAGTGCCTTCGTATACATATGTAAATAAAAGAAAAATTCAAGTGCAGCCCAAAATCCGTACTGCAGCAGCAAATCCGACCTCGTCAGTTCACACGGCAGCGTAAACTCCTCTCCCTCCCCTAAAACGCTTAATCCCGTCGATAACGTCCTCCCCTCGCAAATCGCTGAAAGTCGCCCAAGCCTCTCCTTTCTCTTTTTTCTCCGTCTCACACTGAAGGGACGCCTGGACGGGAACTCCTGCCGCGCGTCTTTTTTCACTTCCGTCACCTAATCCGAGTTGCAGATGAGTTTTCGCGATGTCGACGCGTAAGGAGCTTGCGCGAAAAGTTTGGGCCGATAAGGGCCGTGCTAGAAAAAAAGCGTCCCGCAAAAATTCGCTGAGAGGATGGGAATTAAAAAGCGAACGGATTGAACTTTGTCGAGCGTGCGATACGGCTTTCAATTCCGGGCCGAATATATCGGGGATATATATTGAGAGAGGATTGAATCGAGAGAGACGAAGCTTATTAGAGTACTTTGCATTTTTCATTGTTGTTTTTTTTCCGTGCTCCTTGGCAGGCGGGGATTATTCGGTCAATGTTTCGAGTGCATATGTGCGCGCGCGCTCGCGCGTCTCTATATAGTTCTTGAAATGGCTTGGAAGCATGTTTATCGGAGTCATCGAATTTTTTCGCGATTTTTGCACGCGCGCTTTCACAGGTTGAAAACGCCATTGAATGTGTGCGCGTGCGTGTGTACACCTGGACACGAAGAGAGAGAGAGAGAGAGAGAGAAAAAAACCCAATTTATTTCTTCCGCTCTGGAAAATTTTTATATTTCCGATGTATATGCGTTTCGATATTATTGCGGCTATTCAAAAACTGTCACTGGCGCGCGTATCGATAAATCAAGATACTCTTTTTTTATAGTTGCGCATACTCGAACACGTGACAGTTTGAAATATATTTGTTTTCGGCCGTGAGTACTATTGCATACTGCATTAACTTGAATTTATTTCAAGGGGACAAGCAACCTTTAAGTACAAATAAAAGAATATTGACATTTAAAATGCGCAATAAATGTATATTTTTACTAGCAACACTTTTTCTATTATCGATAGAAATATAACCTTTTTTTTAATTAATACATTATTTATATGTAGTGGGGCTAGGCGGGTACGAGCCCACCATATATTATATATGTATACATCCCCTCCCCCCTCCCCTAGGCCGGTACGAGCCCACTATACACGGTGCCGGTACGAGTCCACTGTATATAGATATATACACAGTGTCGGCACGAGCCCACTGTATATAGATAATAGATATACACGAGGCCGGTACGGGCTGCTACAATTCCAACTCACTACGACTCGTAGGCCGGTATGCGCGCACGCTGCGACTTGGCCGTTATGCGCGCATATATCCTCGGCATCACAGCCCAACACTCCCCACCTCCTGCAGAGCGCGCCTACAGCAGCAGCAGCAGCCCAATACTCCCCACCATCTCCACGCCCAACTCGCTGCGAACGCAGGTTGCTAGACCTGCAATGAAAGCAACCTGCCACAGGTTGCTACGAGTACAGTCTACCATGAATGTGCAACCTGCGGCGAACGCAGGCTGCTACCCGGCCTATGTTTAAAAGCGTGCGTGTATGACGTATGACGTATGACGTATGACGTGTATATATGGGGAATTTTTTTTAAATCGGCACTTAGAGGGGTCAAAAAATGGTCGATTTTCAGAAGGGGAGCACACCTCCCAAGTGCGGTTTTTCTTGTTCTTTATGTCATATAGAACATAAAAAATTTGGTGTACCACGGATTTGAGCTTTGTGACAAGGTTTTACAAGCGTTTGAATTTTTAATATTTTGAAATAATTGAACTTCTTACGCCAAAAAGCCAATAACTTCAAATGCTTGTACAACGCATTTGCAGGGCTCAAAAGTGAAATATCTGGGCCTAAAATTGAAGTACAAAAACAGAGCTTTAATTTAAAAAAAAGTCCGATCGGATTAGTTTCTTAGCTTGAAAATGACAAGCATTTGAAAATAATGCAAAAATCTGATGTTAAACTTTGTTGTGAGCGTGTTGTTGAACATGGTTTTTTTTCTTGAGAAATATCACCTTAACGAAAAAATGTTGTAGAATAAAAAATGCTTAAAATTACTCAAAGAATACGTATGCATTTTTTCAAAAATTTTTGAGCCATTTTTTAATTTTTGAAAAATTGTTGAGGTGATATTTCTCGAGAAAAAAATCATGTTTAACAACACGCTCACAACAAAGTTTAACATCAGATTTTTGCATTATTTTCAAATGCTTGTCATTTTCAAGCTAAGAAACCAATCCGATCGGGCTTTTTTTTAAATTAAAGCTCTGTTTTTGTACTTCAATTTTATGCCCAGATATTTCACTTTTGAACCCCGCAAATGCGTTGTACAAGCATTTGAAGTTATTGGCTTTTTGGCGTAAGAAGCTCAATTATTTCAAAATATTAAAAATTCAAACGCTTGTAAAACCTTGTCACAAAGCTCAAATCCGTGGTACACCAAATTTTTTATGTTCTATATGACATAAAGAACAAGAAAAACCGCACTTGGGAGGTGTTCTCCCCTTCTGAAAATCGACCATTTTTTGACCCCTCTAAGTGCCGATATAAAAAAAAATTCCCCATATATAGATATATATATATATATATATATATACATACACACACACACGTGTGTGTGTGTGTGTGTGTGTGTGTGTGTGTGTGTGTGTAATAAAAAAAAATATACATTACTGAAAAAAATGAAGATTTATGAAGCAACTCAAAAAATAAACATTATTAAAAAAAAATATTTAATTTCGCATTTCTGCTCTTTACAAGTTCAGCATTCTCTCCTGATCTTCTATTCTTTATACGTTTAGAACTGAAATGTAATTCTCCAGCTCTTCCTTGGTACGCCTCTCATTTAAAATAATATTTTCATACGTATCAATATCTTCTTGATGCTGCATCTAAAATAATAATAATAATAAATAAATAATAAATAAATAATAGTGATATGTAAAACTTACCTCTAACATCTCCATGTCGCTTCTATATTGCGATTGAAAATCATGCAATGTCTCTTCCAGATTGAAGATTTTTCTTCTTGCTTCTGCAGCTTCACAAAATAAAATGAAATATTCACAATAATCAAAACATTGCATAACAGGGTTATAAAATATATGTCTGCTGCCTAATTCATTAAAAGACATCGCGAAATTAGCTATCGAATATATATATATATTATATATTGTATAGAAGTAGTAAGAAGTCCGGTCGAACACCTTTTTTCATTAATAGAATTGCAAAGTAAGCGAGATCGGGCTAAATTAAAAATAAACACAAACAATACACGGATTTTTTTTTAATTAAGTTCATCGCAGATTAACTGTAAAGAAAACTCACTCAACGCGTTTAATTGTGCGTTGTTTATCTGCGCTATTCCTTCCGCATTATAAAGTAAAATATCTCAAGTATAAAGTAAAGCTTCGCCGATGTTATTCAACTCCGCGGAGTTTCTCTAAAAACACGCATATACACAGCATAGCCTCGCGCACAGTTTCATACGGGCGCGCGCCGACTTATTTGAACCGAAATTTTCCGGCTTAAGGATATTTATCCGCTAAGATCTCGGACCCGGCAGATGTCGGGCTGGAAGGGTAATTTAAGCGGAATAAATCCGCCCCTGAATAGCGTCGCGCGCGCGCGCGCAAGAAGCAGCGGATTCGCGAGAATGCATTAAATTTCTTGTGTTTACTTCATTGAGTTTCGCGATGGAGCAAAGGCTGTATACACTCGAACTAAATTTAATGCTCTTACTACTGCTTATAATTTATTATTCATTAATTAGTTTCCTCACAATACGAGCATTGTACTCGAGATTTCATTTATACCGAAATCTATGTTTAAAATTAAATCTTCTTTCTTCTAATATCCTTTTCTTTGCGAGCGCACAGCTATGCTTACATTTTTTGCTTTTTTTATTAAGTCGTGTAGCTATATAACGATAACCCCCGGTTATTATTATAACTTAAGAGCATATATAGTCCACGTGATTTTTAATAACTGACTCTGCTACTCGTCTACTATTAAAAGAAATAAATAAAGTTAATTCATCGTTTCGAGCTAAATCTTAATATAGTTTGTAATAAACTTAAACTTTCCTACGATAATATAAGAATAAATTAAAACCGTGTAAACTCCGATTTTGCCCACGTAAAACCAGAACGACTTTTTGCCGAAAATTCTCATTTAAAGCTCCTTAAATGTAAAATACTCAAGTGCGTAAAAAACCTTTCTCGTGATCCTCTGACTTTTCATAACTTCTAGCACCTAATGAACAAAAATAAAGTCTAGCTGTGAAGGCTGTGCTCCCCTTTGCCAACATTTTCCGACCCTTCCAAGTGGTCATTCTAAAAAAATTCCCTCGCGCGTAGCTTTCATAAACCTCGGTAACAGTAGCATAAACTCTCGAGTCACGGATTCATCACCTCTCGCCTGTTCCGCCGAAAAAAAAAATGGGAAGCTTCGACGACACGCGAGTCGCATCAGCGTAAAACCAAAATGCTCTCCGTTCGCGCAGAAATCACGAGGCGAGAGATGACCTCCCTCCCGCGAAACGTCGGTACATCGAGCGATACAACCTACCCCCGCCCGAAGAGCCTAATCCCTGGCAATCACCGCTGGAACATTCCTCATCAACCGGAATCAGGAGCGAAAAATTTCGAGCAGTAGAGTGCAGTACAGCGCGGCACACGCGCTAAATCATCGAGGCAATGACTTGGCGTCTGCTGCCACGGATTTCGCGCTAGCTGCATTCGTATCGCTCAACTGCGGAAGCTGGAGCGCACCCGCCGTGTTCCTAGCAGCAGCAGCAGCAGCAGCAACAGCAGCTCGCGCTTTCATTATCAGCTGCCAT
Source organism: Philotrypesis tridentata (assembly GCA_018906965.1). Taxonomy (NCBI): domain Eukaryota; kingdom Metazoa; phylum Arthropoda; class Insecta; order Hymenoptera; family Pteromalidae; genus Philotrypesis; species Philotrypesis tridentata. Next base: position 511,948 of record JACCIB010000057.1, read on the forward strand.
GTATCACGGGCCGGCCGCCGCGACGTTAACATCCGTCCATCCCTCACTGCGCGCGCGAGCCGCTGAGACTATGCGCGGCCTCGTTCGAGGTATGCGCGCCGTAATATAGCGGGGAGGGGGAGGGGGAGCTTTTCGCTATTGCCTGTCTTTTTAGATGCGAAGGGATTTTCTCCTTTCCTTTTATTGCCAGAAGAAAAGTGGAGAGGGAGAGAGAGGAAAAAGGGATTTTTTTCATCCCGTTTGATGGGTTTTGCGGTGGACGTGAGCGCCGAGAGCCGAGGATGGATGGAGTTTTAATTGGTTCATTTTCTTCTGTAACGATACCGCGCGTTTTTTGCTCCCTCCGCCGCACTGGCCTGTGTTGAGATTTTTCTAAAGTTTTACCTGATGTTTTTTCAAAACTCCATTTTCACGCATTATCATAAGAAATTGGGTGCGCGCTTATGCGCCAAAAGCGCACGATAATCTCTGAAAAATTTTTTCTTTTTCCTCCCCGCAATAAATAATTATTACAGGCTTGCATTACGGCAAGCGGTATTGCGAAAATACGTACTTAAAATGTAAAAAAAAGAATAAATAAATAAAAATACAGTACTTAAAAGTAAGAAAAATAAAGTGAAAATGTGAATTTTAGTATTAACTCCCAAAATATGGGTAAGAACTAGAGACTGTAGAAAAATAGATCAATACAAAATATGTATTCTTACGTAATATGCACGATATCTTTAGCAAAAAATCAACACTTCATATTACTCCAAGTTTAGATTTCTAGTCAAGATGGTTAAGGAGACTTTTAGTACAAAAATACATACATATTACTCAAAGGATAAACTTCATTAAGTGTAGAGCCATCTAGAATCAACGGCTGCATCCCCCAACTGTTCACTCGGCCACCATCTGAACTGAAACTTAATAAATTGAAAAGAAAAATATCATCTCTAGCTTATTATCTAATTGATAGATCGGAACGTGACAACGTTGTTCTTCGATAGTCACTGACCTGAAAACCTAACCTCAATTCCCACTGGGCATCTCGACCAAAAAATGGAATCTTCTTTCCACCTATTCGCGTTATCACATTGAAAATGGATAGAAGCCAAGTGGTCCGTATGCAGCTTCATCCCATACGCACCTCTCTGTGACATCCTGTACAACTGCATGGACGCGAGCCGCAACCGCGATAAGGGAAATTTGATATTTCACGCTGATAGATCGCCGCGCTCTCTAGTGGCCGATTGAATAATCGATTCGCGATTCCATTATTCGCAATTATAGTCAGAATCTCTCTCTCTCTCTCTCTCTCTCTCTGTTTCTCTCTCGCTCTCCAACACATGCATTATTGCTTCCGCGTCCGTGAGAAGGAAAGATTTATTTTTCAAGTCGAAGGCTTATCGGAGAAAAGCCGCAATATACACCCCCGCAACTTCGATTTCTAACCGGTTCGCCATAATTCCAAACGCACGACAGCTGCCTCGCTGCGAATCGACAGGTGCGTGCGAGCTTTATCGACGATGCTGTTGATTCGATCAAAGTGGGTTTCATAGTATTTTAATGAAATAAATTGTAACATTTTCACGTAAATAATTTTTTATAGAAATTAATAAGGATGTTCATTGAGAAAGGGGTGTTACTCTCATGAAAAATAGCTTCGAGACATGCAGGTGATCTTCGATAAGCGATACGACTTGGACACAAAGTGATTTATGCGCATACTAGACTTTTCAATTTTTATGCAAATTTCCGTACATACGTACTTCAAAACATTTTGAAATAAACTTCTTGCTCACATTTATTATCCAGCTATTATTAATCGTTGAATGCGCTCAAAAAAGAATTCCATACAAAACATTTTACTGAAAAAACAGTCGTATTTCGATTTTATTGATTATTGTCGTATGAAATGTGCATAATAGCGCAGATTAATTATCGTTTACTCAGAGAGATTTTACGATTAATGACTGCTTCCAATTTCGGCAGAATTACTTATTAAATATTGCGCTATAAAAGATCGTGCAATTTGATTAAAGAGCTGCCTATAACGGGATTAATTATCGGCGCTAATTTTTATTTCTCATCAGAAAATTCGCTATCGATTTTCGCTAATTAGAGAAGACTCCCCCTCTGATTAACTAAACGCGCTGGCTGGCGAACGAACGGAATTGCATGTAAAATCCTGTACGAGCCAATTATAGTTTCCCACGTGGGCGTGTGTGTGCAGCGATCCTCGGAAAATATCTGGAAACTCGGTCACTCTCTCTCTCTCTCGCTCGCTAAAAATAAATATCGACTGCCCATCCCGCGCGCGCGCGCAGCGTCTGGGAAATTTCAAGAAAAGCGGACTTTTGATGTTGGCGTATTAAGCGCCACTCGTGTCTATACCTTCGGCCCTCGAAGGAGAAAGCTCTCGCAATCAATCACGGCTAGCGGGTGCATCGATCAGTCGCGCCGCGCGCAACTCGAGTAATCCGCGGGATAAAGTATCCTAATTTATACACGAACTATCCTAGCGCTTCGCGCGCGCGCGTTTACAGCGCTGGCCGGGCTTTTCAATCATTGACGCGCCGGACATGAAAATTTCACGAGCATACGCAGCGCCGAATGAAGATCGCTGTGCTTTTAAAATAATGGAGACCTTAGTTTCGCGGCGCAGCAAGGCTGGGAGGGGTGATCGTCTGCATTTCTCGCTGGAAGAGGATGAATGTATCCGAGGAAACAAACGGACGAGAGCCGGATACGAGAAACGCGAGCTTGAGCTATTACGCGGCTATTTTCGGGGGAGTAAAAACGCGAGCGGAACGCGCGGCAACGGTTCGTTAAATCAGAATTCAGCGGAAAACAAATTGGCGACAAGGAACAAAGCCGCTTATAAGCGTTGATCGATGGCGGACACTTTAATTTTCCCGCTGCGCATAACGAAGTCGCTTCTCTCTCTCTCTTCCTCCCTCTCTCACTCTGGCCTCTAATTAAGCGATCGGCGATGCTGCAGCAGGCGGAGCGGAGGACGCATCTCTCCCTTGCTTTCGCATAATTTTCGAGCCGAGTTTTAACGGATGATCCTGATTTTACTTCGAAATTACGATACTCGCAATTATAACGCGGCCCGGTGCTGCCGCTGCCGCCGCTGCTGGCTCCTGAAAAGCTCATGTATTATTCAATTATTCGGTGTAGTGTAACGGGGCGTCGGCTAATATAGGACACACAGGAGAGAAAGAGAGAGAGAGGGAAACAAAAATTAAGCGGAGGATTTTTGCTAAGTGAGACGTGCGGGGATTTACCGCAACTCCCGGCTAAAAAGATTCAGCAATAATTTTTGCCCGGCGGTGTGTGTTGTACATGCGTTAATGCCGCCGAGGATGAATGAGAACGCATAATGATTTTAGCTTCTAGCTGAAAGAGTTTATTAATTTTGGAATAGCAAAATCTTGAGTAGCACGGAAGATCGAAGGTTTTAAATTAGACGCGCGTGGGTGCAATTTTATTCTTTTTGTATTTTTTCTGGATTTCTCTGGAGACTCGAAGAAAAGATTAATTTGACTTTGCCAATTTCGGTTTCCAAATTTGATTTCCAAGTTTTTTTGAGCAATAGAATTGAAAATACGAGCGGAGACGGCTCAGTAGTCAACGTGTCGGAGACTCATGATCCAGAAGTTCTTCGATCCCGACTCTCGGCTTTTCTGTCATTGGGACACCTCTATGTTTACGAATACCTGTATGTATATACTTAAGCGTCTTATAACATCGAAGCTCCAGTGGTTCGGATCCCATTCTACATAATCTATGGATACATTGTGTAGCTAAACTGTAGGTCCAGTCGAGATGCATGCAGATTACATTCCGACGTGGTGCACATGCATCTCGACTATAGGGAACCTCATTGGCCGGTACCATTGTATGGTATCCGGCAGTGGGATGAGCCGTATACGACTCATAAAGAGGACTTAGGTAGGCTATAAAAAAAAGAGAATATATAAAATCCGCGGGGAAGAAGCAGACAAAAATACTTATATTTTCTAATAAATATTTGTACATCAGCATTACGTCTACATTCATAATTCAATTTTTTGCGTATTATACTAAAATTTGTAATTTCTTATGTAAGTGAATAATTCTTTTTTCTTAACGATCGACTTATCTCAGCTCTAATGGTTTTATACTATAGTTTTCAAAATTTTTAAATCTTTATATTTTCATTTATTTTTATTTTATAAAAATTTCTTTTAGTTGCGCAGTACATCAAGGATAGAATTTTAGGAAAAGTTTATTTTTGGCGATATTTTGAATTTTGTACGTTTCAAAAACAAAAGAAAATACATCAGTATATTTTTTATTTTAGTACTATATTGTTTGTGTATAAGTAACTTAAATTGCATCATGTTAAAAAGTATTTTTCATGTCGAAATTATATCCATGAAATTTTGAAAGAATTGTTGTATAATAAAAAATATAGTATAATGCACTTTAAGTTTTAAATGCAAATTTTTAATTGTTCCCTTTTAAAGGTTCGAAATGACACCTTTTAAAAAATTTCTGGTTAGCCTCTTTTAAAAGTAAATTTCGAAGTGATACCTCTCAAAAGTGGATATTGGATTAGAACCGCTCATCAGTCAATATATATTAAAAAAATTAACTGTAATATCGTGTATTAATGACATTTATCATAGAAAAGCAGAATTTCAATGTGAATTTTAAATCGAGCTGTAAGCTACGTAACAACGTTATAATTATTGTATCAGAATATTTTTAATGAATAATGCACACTTTTAATTTATATGTAAATATATTAAAGCGCGTAAAACGTTAAAATTATTAAACTCTTGCGTCGTTTTGTCCATCACTTGCCTGACTGTCAGGCGAGTCTAAACCGCGGAAAATCTGCAGGCGGGCACGAAAGAGGATAAATTATAATTAAATAGCCGTTTAATAATTGATTCGCACTTTCGACTCGAAACACTCGAGCTTTCCCAGTATCCCTGGTATTTAAACAATCGAGCCTCGCGATACACATTGTAGCCGGGCATACATCCCACGTCATCGGATTAATACAAAGGCTTTGTTCGTCGCTGAAAAGGTTAAACCTGTTCGTTACTGACGGGCACTCGTTCCGGAACAATTAATTTGCTCTTGGAAACGAATTATAATAACCAGAGGCGCGGTTAAAGGGCGATTAAAATTCGCGACTAAATTGTAATTGCAAATACTGGAGGGACGAACGATATATTATACTCACAGCTATTTTATTTCCGATCAATTTAATTCTTCGTCGGTTAATGAAATTCAAATAATGACGAAGCGAAGCTTATTTGATTTTGATGCATCGTATAGCGTAATGAATTTTCGAGGGAGGGGGAAAGGGTTTCGAATTAATTTTAATTACAAATTTTAATGACTGCACTGGCATGTAATTTCTATACGCTGAATAAACTGTCGAGCAAATATTGCTGTTTAATATACTAAAAATTGCTAGTATAACGGTAACGGTGTGTGACGTATTTGCTTGTTACTGAATTTTGCTATGTCATGCAGTAACTTTTACATTGCCGCTAATATTTAATTTAACTTTGGTTTATTTTCTATATGCTAATAAAGTTACAAAATACAGAACTTTTACCTACTTAATTTTTTATGATAAGTAAATTAATTTTGTATATGTAACTTACTAATCACAATAAATTAATAATAAGTAAATAAAAACGCCAATACATAAATAAATTTTAAGAAATTGTTTAAAATATTTTTACCTTTTCTAACCTCATCGATTTCTCAGATCATAAATCAGTTTAGAGGAAAGGATCTAACTTGAAGCTTTCTAGAGAGATTTCTTGTATCCAAACATGAATTTTCGCTCAGTAAGTATCTAGATTCATTTCATAAGCATCGGTAACTGAAATATATTCGCCTAAAATTATTCACGAAGAATATATTTGCATGTATTATTTAAAAGTAAATATAAATATACGGTATAGGTATGCATAAAGTTACCAAAGTTTACTTACATATCTCGGTAACTAGGACCTATGGGACGGAACTACTGCACAGAATTTAATATTTAAATACAAGAAATCTCTCTGCAAAGTTTCAGTCAGATCCCTTTCCCAGACTCTGTGACGTTTCCTTGTAAATTTTGCACTTATGTAACAACGCATAATTTGTCTAAACCATGAGAAGTAGGGCGCAAGGTGAGAGTGATGATAAAACTGGGAATCAGTAAAATACTGTCACTCACAAAGCAACATAATATTTAATGGTATAAAGTGTTTTAGTTATTAAACAAAAACTCTATACAATAACGAATAATTGTTAATTACACGATGCTTGCCGTCGTAGCACTATCGCGTTCTTTACTGCAGTAAATCAGAATTGCGGCTTATGGTAAGGTCACAATTGACCATGTTGGTTACTGCGAAATAATGAACTATCTTAATCGTAAGATGTTATATAACTTAACCTCCAATATAAAACTTTAATCAATTAATGTTTTAGGAAAATTTTAGTACTCGATTTGTAAAAACTAATATACTGTTAACAGAAGCAAATATACGCAATTATTATCCAATATAAGAGAGACATGCAACCACATCGTTTTGTACTGACGTATTGATTGCTTTTGACGCAGTTTAAAGTCTTATTTTTTTTTTAGATTTTAGAATTACAATAAGTAGTAAAAGCAATAATAAAATACAAGGTTATATAATTTTTAGAATTATATCACATAAGAATGACAAGGATTACAAGTTCCCGTTGAGAACGACTTTATGTACACACTACGAACGAACATACCCTCTAAATTAATGAGTTTCGTTTTCCTGCTTCTGCTGTCTCTCAGTGATTCAGTTTCGTGATCTCCTGACTCACTCGGTGTATGCATGAGTTCCTAACATCAAAAACTAACAATTGAAATATTTAAATATGCGAAGCGAATTCGTTCCCATAGGAATGTAAAATTATTGTTTACACGATGTGTCAACAGTAATCGTTGCGACAGCTTTCTCAATGTAGATACTAAAAAATTTACAGCGAGAAATCGCACCGCCATTGACACAGTTGTAAATCACTTTATTTTGCATGCAAACTAACACAGAGAGCAAGACGAGCAATTCAAGTTTATCTTCGAAAGCGCGAATACACCAGAGAGGAGACTCTCTATATCAAAAGCCCGAAACACGTAGTCCATTTTTTTCTCGCTCGAGCGGACCAATAATCGACTCGGCCGGAAATCCATTCCGCAACTCTCATCTCCGAATCTTTATGCATGAAACGTCGCGCAGGGCATCGCGTTTTCATACGCTGCGAGAGCAACCGACGCAAAAAAAAAACGCGCTAAGCGTTGGACCGAAACAAAGCGCGCGCGGCGGCGGCCCTCCATTTCCGCGAGGCGACAGATAAAGCCCAGTATCGATATACTCGATGACACTCGCTCCGGGCCGCGGAATTTAAATATCTATTACTATTCTTCGCCACTTCCGACGCGGGGAATTGGTCTTTTTTTTCTGTCGGCGAGACTCTTTTTTCGGCTTTGCACGCGCGCAGCGGGGGAGTCTCGATTGAAATTTATTTTCGCTCGGTCGCGCGATTTTCGCAGCTGGTATATATCGCGATGACTTTTGGAAAAGGCAGCAGAGCAGCGAAGGTTTCGTGGAAATTGAATTGCGCTCTCGATAAGAACGACTGCACGGACGGAGTAGGAAAAGGGACGCGGGGATAAAGAATTCCTTCGTAAACATTTGCTTTGTCGGAAAAATAAAGGATTGGGCTAATTTATTTATAATTAATGCCTTAATCCTCTTAGCTCTGCGCTCCCTTCTCGCCCCCTTCCCTTTTGAGCCGGCAGATCGGGAGACTCAGTTTTAGCGTCGCTCCAAGTTAAAATTGATTTTATCCCCCAGCGAAAACTTTTCTAATTACATTTATTTGTAAACGAGGTTGTTTAAGCGGCGAGCCGCGAGATAAGCTTATTTTCCTCAAAGAATCTTAGCTCCGCGAAGAAAAGTTAATTATCTCCGCAGGGCTCCGTTGTCAATGTATTTTTTCAGCGATGCGGTCTTTTTGCCATAAAAACCTTCTGCAATGCATATTGTACAATTTTTTTTTTTCAAAATCTTCAGTAGTCGCCAGATTAACGTTCCTTCTGTAATCTAGAGCTAGCTAATTACCTAATAATGAATCCAATAAATATTTCTTATATTCTTATTAAGTGAATAATGTAGTCTCTTTTAAAAAGAAAAATCGTTAACGTGATTAATAAATCTACGAAAATTATCATTTTTAACAAATAATAAAAAAATTAAATAGAACAATACATTTTAACAATTTATACGCATTAAAAGTTTTAAAATATCAAATGCTTATGTTCAGGCCAACAGTGAGACTATATAACTGCAACTTAATTTTCTTTCAGAATTATTGCACAATTATCTTTTTTAAATGCAATTAACGCATTATTAGATGTTTACCACAAACTGTTAGGTCATTCGTATAAAATATTTATTGGGCATAAATTACGCAACTATGTAAAAGCAAACCAAATCTTGATGCTGAGCGAGCTATAATATTCAGTAGTAACATCCGCGTGTGGCCAGACGCATGAGAAGTTTAACTCTTATCAAAACTTTTCCAACTCTCAAACAATCGTTTCAAAGCCCGCCTTATCAAAATCATTATAGTCGTCGCCCCGCATGAAATCCACATTATCGTACGACAGAAACTTTTAACAGTTTCATTATATCAATTAAAAAATATTTGTACAGATTTGACAAAACTTCAAAATTTCAAAATTAAAATTTTCTTTTTTCGAGTTAAATCGATTTGTGCTTTTTTCTCTGAAGTGTAAATTCCTTTTTTTTAGCGCACCCTGACTTAAAGTGCGTACTTCATCCCCGGCGGACTGAGAAAAAAGTGATGCGTTCAATCCCTACCCCCACTCTCGTCTCTAAGCGACACACGAGACGAGAGCGGGGTTAGGTTTTCAACGTGCCACTTTTTTTTCAGTTTACCAAGGATAAGTGTACGCACTCTAATTAAGGGTGTGTTAAAAAATTGGATACTGCACTCGGGAATGAAGATGAGCTGTTTAAACCTGCGAATTTGTAGCCCTCGCTTCACTCGGGTGACAACTCATCCGCACGATTTAAACAACCTACTTAATTCCCTAGATGCACAATATACTACTCTATTTTTCAAATAGGTCTGCTTTAAATGCAAATGATATACACGCATCGTCCCGCAAACCCATTCGAACTCAAAATTTTCGATTACGAGCTTCTCCGAAATGAGAACCAAATGGCAAATCACATTAAGTAAATTAATTCTCCTGAATCTGTTGTCCCTACTTAAAATCTCGTTACTCTCTCCTGCATAGTCGATTCATTAAAAACTGCCTTCTTTCTCTTTTACAGGACTGAACCGCGTTAATACACACGTGAGAGAGCAAAGAAATCGCCGGCAGCACAGCAGCAGCAGCAGCAACAGCAGCGACCGGACATTAAGCAGTTCGCAACGAAAGGCAAGTTGGCGGAGGGAAAAAGAAAGGGCGATCCGAAGCCAGACTCATTTGGTGCTGACGAAGAGGGAGAGGCACAGCGCATTACTCGACAGCGCACTCCACGATATCCAATCTAATATCTAAAATACCTATTCGATTTTTAATATTAAAATATAGGTATAACGATGAATTTCCTGTAAATATCTGACATATGACATATAGCTTTTTGTTATGAAACTAATAATGTTATCACGGATTATTATCGTTTTGTGTGACGAGAACGAGTCGCAAGACACAAGGTGAACGAAAGGTTAATAAAAGATATATATATAAAATGAATATGTGCTTAACCGTACGATCAACTATTTTTAGTTTTCCATCCCCCTTTTTTCTTATTAGATTTTGGGAAAAGTCACAGAGTTTTAATATTCACTGGGAGTTTATAAACAATTCGTTTACTTACTTGCTTACATTACCGAAGAAATAGTATTCTTATGAAATCATATTAAGCATAAATCTTCATGGATGGCACTTTAAAGTGTTTATTGTCTGCTAAATGTATTAAAGTCTGTACATAAGTTGGATAAAATTTCGAGAAATATATATGTATCTCTTTTTTAAAAACATTATGTTTCCTTAAATACGTAGAAATTCAATTAATTACACATATTTAATTGTTAATTTTCACAAAGTTTCGGAATCGCGCGCCACCTATACCTCAATGACAAATAATAATCGATACTTTTCTAAATATAAGTGCAACTATATTGTTCAATTTGATTTAATCATGGTTGAATTAGCGTATCAAGTATGGCGATAATTTTACTTGCATTACAAAAATATGCGAAAGTTGAGCAATATTATTCTCAAGAAACAGTATCAAATCATAATTTTTTTTCTCATATCCACGCAAAACGAAAAGCTCTGTGGGCTCGCCCATACATCGGCGACGCGTATACATAGCGTCACGAGAATCATCTCGATGAATTCGAGGATATAACGGCACTACCATTTCATCTGATGAATGGGCTAGCGGTAATTAAGCAAACTCAAAGCTTACCACGATAATTCAAGAGAAAAAGAAGCGAAACACAGAGATTGGACCTCGTAAACTCCAAGCACATTCCCGACGCTCCTCTTTCCAATCCATTCCCCTCTATATATATTGCCCAATAAAATCCTCTCTCATCAACGAAACGGCCTCTCAGGTCTCCTCCGCAAAAAAAAAGAAAAAAAAACGGGCAACGTTGCGCGCCGCTCTCTCCGCGTCCAACAAGGTCAGAGGCGACAGCCTCCTCCTCTCGAGCACCAGCACCCCCCATAAAAAGCACGTGTATATACGGGAGGCTCGTGCGCGCGGCCCGTACAAGTGTGCGGCCCTCATCGCTTCGTCATTATTCAGGCTGTGGGCACATCGGAAGCATGAAGCCAGTGTATACAGAGAGAGAGAGAGAGAGAGAGAGGGAGAGAGTGAGCGGTAATGGCCGCGTGCCATCCGAGATTATACCGTTAGCGCGCGGCACGCAGTTCGAGCCTCGATTAGGCTTATCCGATTAATCAAGCCCGGAAGCACGCCACGTCCTGCAACGCCGGCCTGTATATAGACGTGCATACACCTCCCGCAACGAAAGCACATGCACAAGAACGCTCGCTCGCGCATCAATCAGCGAGATTTTTTTGCGCGTTGACGCGACCCCCCTCTCCCTCTCCCTTTCTCTTTCTCTCTGTCTGCGCGCTTTTTTCCCTTCCTCTCTTCTTCTGGGACGACGGGTTTTACGGCCCTGCCGTTGGCTTCGGAATTTCACACGTGGCTGCGGGCTTTTTTTTACGACTCACCGAGGCGAATCGGAAACTGGGCTTGTCGTAAAAGTCGAGCACGTGTTCGTCGCGAGGTGAGAGAGGAAGACGAGCTGGATGACTGGGTTAATTGTTATCGCGAGCTCGGGTTCGTCGGGGACGATGGCTTGGCCGGGGTAACGATCGCTTCTTTTTTTATCGCTGCTCGTGACTAATTTCTTTTTTTCTCTCACTCGCTCGAGAATAATTTTGCCCTCCTCTGGGAATTATGATTTATCCTTTTACCGCCGAGCAATCTCGTTTCGCAAAGTTTTTCAGCTGTTGTTGATGCTTCCACAAACAAATGCTCGGAAAATATTCTCAAAATTTGAACATTCATTGAAAAATAAGAAAATGAAAGAAATTATTACTAATTAATTACTTTTTTAATGAATTTTCTGCTCAAACAAATCAAAATCCTTACACTTAAGTGGAAACTATCCATATGCATAACTCTTGGAATACTGCGGACAGTACCAAAAGTCATTGAACACTTTCCATTCTGTCTTGACAGTATGTTAGACTGAAAACAGTACTTGCACAACTACTTGATAACTTGCGAATACAATTATTTTTAAAGCAACAGTGAATCAAAATAATTTATAAATGTTTAATTAATTGTGTTTACCCATAAACGATCGATTTAAGCTGAAAATTGAAAATTAAAAACAATTAAATCAACTTTATGTAGACACTATAAAATTTAGTGCACAAATACGACAGTACAATAAACATGAGAATAAAAATGTAAATTTTAGGCGTACCAAGACGATGTCATTGATCATAAAAGGCACAAATATTTGTGAAATGTTTATACTTTCATTAAGCATCTTAAAAATACAAAATTCAGTTTTTAACACCATTTTCATTTTTCATGTATCGACAATTTAAGGCGAATAGATCCTCTTAAAACTGACAAATATTCTATACATTCATTCAAGCGCAAGAGTAAATACTAAAGCTATTAGTGCAAATATAGTAAACATTGACAGCAAACATTCTATTGCTTAGTGATAAACACCAAAAATCTCGTGTAAGAGCTCGAGAATGAGTATTAACATCAAAACTTTGAGAGTATTTTCCGTACAAGGGTATCTTCACTTTCCTAGACTTTGAGTAGTACAAACCATAAAAGCCGGATTTAAAAAAAAAGATTTCATTCTCTGGGAGCGTTTATTCAGCATTTAATCTAAAAATCCGTGCCTGAATCCTTTAAATCCCCTCCACGCGCATCAGCATCTAACGGGGAATAATTTCATCAGGTTTCCAGCCCGCGGATGGCAACATATTTTTATTTCACTCTCGAGTGCTCCATTTTTTCCTCCCTCTCTCCCTCTCTCTCTCTCTCTCTCTTCCTCTGCTCTCCCACCCTCGAACGCATGCATAAAACACAAGTCCATTATTTTCCCGCGAGCCACGATTGCGCGCCTGCTCCGGAAGCCTACAAATGGACCATTCATTATTTTGGTACAACCGAATACCGGGAATGAACAAAAAAAAAAAAAACGAAAAAAAAAACGAAGCCGCACAGCAGCAGCGGCTTCCGATTTCGTATTACTTGCTGCTGCAGGGGCTCTTTATTTCTCGCGCGGCGCGGCCTCGGCGCACGGCGCGCGCGAATATCGAAATCGACGCTAAATGTCTCCATTAAAGGAGAATTATAGCGCTTGGAAATATTGCCGGTGAGTCGAGGGGGGTAATGCGAGAACCATGTTGTAAAGTATGTGCGGATGGTCCTTTTGTGCGCACGTGACGTGTAAAATTTCGTCCCCCTTCCCTCCCCCCCCCCCTCGCGTCGTCGTTGTGTATTATACGCGCTTGGATTGTTTCGCATCGCAATTAGATGAGTCACGAGAGAGCCAGAGAGATCGGAAAATCTCGTTCGAATATATATGTATATATATATATATATGTAGAGCTCTCGCTGGGGGGTGCTGACATTGTCAGCGCGCGGGAAATTCAAAAGCCGGAGAGCCGCTTTATGCACGCCTTTTCCCTCGTTGTCTATGCAAAATCCTTCCGCGGCCGGCTCTCGACCCGGGAAACGAAACGAAGGAAAAAAGAAGCACTCGACAGCGCCAAATTGAAATGATAACGCAAATATCCGAACGGCTTCGTTAAAATTCCTTGCGCGCCGAGCTCTCGCAGTAGCGCACTACTTGGAGCGTACAGGCCAATCGAGACGACCCGCAGTCCGGTCTCGCAGCCTCGTCTCTGAACTGATCTGAAAGAGCCGCACCGGAAAGTAGAACATCGAAAAAGAAAGCCAGGGCTACTGCTGCCGCTGCTGCTGCAACAAGGCTGAAAACGAGCGGCGCAAAGTCGGGGCTTAACAAGTTATCGCATAGTTTTTTGCTCTTTCTCTGACTCGGCTTCGAGCTCGTTAATTAAGGACACGAAGTTGTTAGCGCTTCGCGAGGAAATTGCCGGGGATGCGACTCTGAATTATTCCCAACGAGTGGCTCCTGAGAATGATGTTTACGACGCACACGCACGCTGCCTCGCGCGTTAAGCTCGTTCGCGAGAAGGAAAAAACAGTCGATGAAAATCGTTCGGTCCGATAAAGCCTTTTTGCGCATCGAGATTTTCGTTGTGTATACCTACACATTTTTCGATTGATTGAGCCAATTTTTCCTCATTATGCGATTATGAACGTTTGTGACAGCTGGCGCTATAATTCTTGTTCGTTTTAACGTACGGCACTTGTAAGCATAACGATGTTGTTCAAAGCTACGTATGGTTTATTGAGAGCCAACTGAAAATTCAAATTTCGCGCCACGGTATAGTAACCATAAAAAATTATAAACAAATCACGCAATTGACATGGCATTGTCTATAATTTTTCAATATTTATAGTTAATATTTAAATGTTTCGTCGAACTGCATTTGAATTTAAATAAAATATAATCTTTTTTATAACTAAATTGATTGTTTTTTTTTTGTGCTACGTTGTGGCGCGATTTTTAATTGACTTTCGGATCCCGTTACAGCGCAGTGTAAATGCTGAACAAAAGCATTTCTTCACACGATGTAAATAACAATGGAAAAAACGTACATTTTTAAAAAAATATCCATTCAAATTTCGCCAACTCACACACGAACATTTCTTAACTCGTTCACTCGTACCTATAGAATCACACTTATACCATTAATACTTTGTGATGTAAGAAAACGTATCAGAATTGAATTAAAAACGTAAATGATAAATCAAGCTAAAGCGACATACAAAACATACAAAACAACTGTGTAAGAACGATGTTGCGATAAAACTGTATTGCAGTCGTAAAAGTTAAGATCGACCGCAGTCTGCTGCATACGATATATTTTTATATGTAAATATGACGTTCCTTCTATTGTTATCTCGTTATATACAATATACGAATCGAAAATGTTGTACACGAAAAAAACAAAAAAAAAACAGAGCGACAAGAATATCTACTAAGCCAAGTAAGCATATAAGTAAGAACGAAGATCCCGATCCGGAAGTGGATGCGCAATTATTATGCATTATAATATGCATGACCCATATATAGATTTATAAAAATGTATAATAAAAAATTATTTAAATGTTCACTCTGCAGTTTCCAGTTATTTGACACTTTGTTTTTGTTCAACTCTCTCCAACGTTCTGCGTCGTATATGTATCGCGCAGCGCCGAGTGTGTCTAATTGAACATAAACGGCCCAGTTCTTTTCATTAGTAAAAATAAAATTCGCTACTCGCCGCAGCTCAACGACGCCGCTTGTATTTGCTTAAGCGTATAATTGATTTCCCACACTATATCGAAATATAATAGCGTGAATTCGTACAGAATAAACAGCCTTGTTAATTAACGATCATTCCTTCTATTTTGCTGTGCAGTCGACATCGAGTTCGTTTATGCCCCTCTGTACAAAGTAAATACAAACTCGCGCGAGAACACTCATCTCGTTTCTGCTCGTTTCTGCTTTCTTTCTTTAACTGCGGCGGTCATTTTCCCGAGAGCTTATTCCCTCGCGATCGGGGGCTTAATATCCGAGACTGTTTCTATTTCTTTTCCTTCTTTTTATCGATGTGCAACACGAGAATGTAAGGCAAGCGCGGGAAACGCGAACTTTTAAATGACTCGGCGAACGGAATACCGAATGAGTGGGCCACAATGGGCGAGTAAAGCCCGCGCGCGCCCGAAAACTAGATGTTGGAGCAAATAAAATGAAAAGCTTTTCGGGCTAAAGTTTTTTCACCCGCGCGAAAAAAATGCCCCCACCTCGCCAAAGGAATATTTTCGCAAGCGTCACGCGCACACTCGGGGGATATACAACGGTTAAAATAATTTAGCGTTGAAAGGGCTTTATTCGAAAAGTTCGAGGGGGGTGGGGTGGAGACTCGGCGGAATGGTTGAATGAAAAACAATTAAGGGAGAAACATGAGATATTTACTGAATTTAGAAACGAGCGTGGCACCGACCGGTTGGCTTCCCGGAAACGTTATCGACTAATACTGCGAGTAGTATAGGTGTTTGCGAAACCTTTTCCATCGTCGGGTAGAAACATTTAGCACTTGCCAACGTCGAGCTGTTGGACGTGACTTTCGGATCCATCAATGAAATTGATGTGTTTAGTTGGAAACCAGTTACGGTTATTTCAAGCACAAATATTACCTCGATTCAACGAATAAGCCTCGATAGTTATTTACCCGTGTGAACAAATATTAATTGGATGTATAGTCCTGAAAATATTGGAACTACTTTCCTAAAGAATGAGTGTGAAGTTTTAAAAATAATTGATGAAATGCCCTAATTATTTTATCTTTTTTCGAATGCTATATTCACAAAATTAATTTTAGAAAACAATTTTTAAGTAGTTAAAACAAGAATTTAATATATTCTATACAATAAAATAATAAATATTAATTGATTGATTTCGAACTAAATATAATAAGGTAAAATGTGACACCGATTAATTAAAACTCAATTTGAGTATTACGTTACACGGGAGTTGCACACATCATCCAATTCAATTTCACACTGATAATTATCGAGGTGATAAAATTTAATATTCTATGACATTGCTTTTTTATCAACCTGGTATTAAATGAATTATAAATTAAAACAATCGATTCTTTTGCTTCGCTTCACCAATGGCTCTTAATTGGTGCAATCAAAGATTTTTTATTCCGTGTATGCATAGCTATACGTATTCCCGTCAGGTTCAATGTTTAACATTCCGCTCTTTGTCGGCGTTTCCTCCTTTGTTTCAGTTTCTCAAACAAATTTCCACACAAATGAATAATTAAACAGCCAAGAACGCACGATTAAATAGAGGCTCTCCATGCAAATCGATAGATTAAAAGCGATGAAACGAGACGAAAGAGAGAGAGAGAGAGAGAGAGAGAGAGAGAGAGAGAGAGAGAGCAGCTGACGGCACAGAGCGAAGAAAGCGCGCGAGCGCGCGGGAGAATCGATGAATAATTTAAATAATAGCGGCAAAAAGTCGATCGTAAAGGAGACGAAGCAATAACGCTCACTTGGCGAATTTTGATATGGCTCGCCTTTTTACGGGATTTTTATAATGCGCCACGTCGTTATACCGCGGCAAGAGCTGCGTATATACCAAGGCATTAATTTACCGAGAGGATATGAGACGTCGGCTTCGACAATATCCCATGCATATTGTATAAACGAATCGTATTCTTTTAAGAGCCGCGCGTGGCTCCCGCCGCTCGATGCGTAATAAACATCGATAGAAAAACAAGGTTAAATAATTCAGAGACGCCGCGGTGGCGGACGATCGAGGCGCGCGAGCAGTTCTATGGGAAAAGTAATTTTGTCGATCGAGAGAGGAGCCGTTGCCGCCGCCGCCGACGCCGCGGTGGTGGTGGTGGAGGCGCGTATACTTTAAATCTAATTCAAGGTAAAAAATATGCTGGAAAAGCAGGGCAGAGGCTATGAGGAAAGCCCCTCGGTGATTAATGCGTATCCCGAGTTTATATGAAGATTCATGTTATATTAGCAATTTTATGGTCTACCTTAGCCAGTTATCTATTCCCTTCTTCTGTTCTCGGAGTATACTTTACGATTCCATTACTTTACTAAATTAGAAAGGCTCTCGCTCTCTCTCTCTCTCTCTCTCTCTCTCTCACCCCCCGACCGATATTACTCCTTCTTTCCCCGCGAGAGAAGAGCTGCGAAGAGGTAAGAACCATAAATTTCTCGGGGATTATTTAAAATTACGCAAAGTCCCTGTAACTCTCGCTCGGTCGGAAATAATTATCGCGGGCAGCGCTACCACTCGGCGGCGAGAGAGAGGAGCTCGAAATAAATCGGGGAAAATCCAGTCCGGCGGCGCCGCCGCCGTTATCGAAGTAATAATCGGAAAAATATATCGTAAACTCGGGCGACGTGTAGGGCGAGCTTTAGTCGCATGTAACGAAAGCTTCTCGTCCTGCTGCTGCTGCTGCTGCTGCTGTTGCTGCAGTTTACGAGCGCCCGGACTGCTCTGCCATACAAATCGCCTGTGAACGAATTACTCTCGGCGACGGCGGCGAAATAAAGACGCCCCGATGCGACTCGTGCAGCCTCCACTCGGCGAAAGGACGGACGAGTCGTTGGAATTTCCGTCTCTCGTTAAACCGGCGAGCGGTCGAGCTGTGCGGGAAGCGATTTAATTGCGAGATTTTTCAGAGTTTGAAAAAAAGGGATAGCCTTGTCTTTGGCGAGCGGTCAACGGTGGCCGGGTGAAAGTGTGTATAACTGGAAAATTTTTGAGTAATCTCTTTATTGTGCGTACACCTCGTTGGTTGGGATATTACGTGCGTTTAACGGAGTCGAGGTAATTCGAAAGTCAATTAAAACTTTGAATTTCCCGCCGCGATGCAGCCGTCGAAAATCGGCCAATTCGCTTATCATAAAGAATGGAAACGAAATCGTAACGCGGCCATCCCTTAATTATCCACGGTTTTACGAAATTTCAAATTCACGCTTAATTATCTCGCGAAATTGCATTTGAATTTCATGATTTTGACGCGCTATTCAAACACGGCATTGCGCAACGCATTACGTAACTACTGTTCGTTCGTGACAATGCGTAATAGCTGCAAAGTTAATAAACTTTCAGGTATAATTGCATAATTGACAGTAGTAACAATTGTTTTTGTTCAACTCCTATGATTCGGCACGAAATTTTAATACTTAATTATAGAATTCCTCCGAAGGTTTCAAACGTTTGAATAACTATTGCATACGTGACGTAGCGTCGAAAGTACAATCGGATAAAGTTCATTTCGACTTCCCTCGAATCGAATATCATTCAGTGGAAAAGGTGGAACAGAAACACGCCGAAAGAGTTCGGTTGGAACAAAAGAAAATTTTACCGGTTCATTTGAATTCCAGCAGCTCGTGAGAGAATATGTCGGACTTTGAGCTATATGCGCGGCGAGAAAGAAGGAAAGAAGAAGAGAGAGAGGGAGAGAGAAGTCAAAAAAGAAGGTAAAATTAAATCTCCGAGTCGGTTCGATACTCGGCGAGCGCTTTATTCGGCGGGCGCTTTAAAAACGGCGCCGAGAAATTTATGAGAGAAAGAAAGACTGCTGCTGCTGCATCAGAATTGCATACCGCGAATCTCGACGCGGACCATGTGGATACGATGAGGGCCGGAGATGAAGAAAAAAAAGCCGAGGGGGTAGTAGACGGGCTTTAAGTGTCGCGAAAATTTATGGAGGCTTTAACTCGTTTAGGCAAATCGATTTATGACTTTTATTATTGTTATATATATACCGAACCCTACTTTTTTACATCCCGAATTTTCCTTTATATCTATTGCCATTATTGCTATTCGTGCATAAGAGATGCGTTTCATGTTTTTGATTTTATACTTTTTCAATGATGATCGTATCTTGAAGCTGATTAAATTAATTGACGTAAGCAATTCCAGTAAAATATGTTATTGATTTTCTCGTAATATACGTATAACGATACAATGTGTAATACGTAATGTTGAGATACTGCGTCGGATAAATGTATGCACGATCTTTGTTGTAACATAAAATAAATTAAAATCAGTGTAATAAAGAATGCCTCTTTTTAAATGTTATTTAATTGTATAAAGTACGATAAATAACTTTGTACGAATCGTAATTCGAATAAATCAATCCGTTTTCGACCTCGATTACTCTGTCGTTCCCTTTTCCAAAATGAAAAGAATCACCGTCTCACTGCTGCTTTAATTTTCTTACATTATTATTCTTTGCACACGAGTATTTCGCCGGCAGCATTTCGGAAAAATTCCAAGTTGGCGAAAGATCGAAGAAAAATCTGATTTCCACAGAAACGATCGAAGCGAACAATACTTGGATACGAAATAAAATTTCGTCACACACATGCGCACACAGAGCAAGACGAAATTGAAAACGGTTTCTCAAAAATTCATCAGTCGATCTCCAAGTTTGCAAATCTCCGTGTACGTATAAGCCGACGGCTATGTACGACTGGCTCTTTTTTTTATAGATCGCGCTTGAAATAGGGGTAGCCGCATGAATTTCGACGAGCCGCAATAAACACAGCCAAGATATTCGACGCGTTTAGGTAATTGCCATGAAAAATGCATCTTCATCCCGGGGCTAGCGGAAAAAGCCCATGTAGATGTATCGATATCGTTCGCTATACACTTCCGCGAAACCGATGCCGTTTCCGATCGTAAATCTTGGATGAAATTTCGGACGGTCGCCCGAACGCACCGCCGGAGTGATTTTCATCGCATAAGGTTCTCTTTTTTCACGTTCCCGCGAGAGAGAGAGAGAGAGAGAGAGAGAGAGTTGTGCGTCTGCGTGCACGTGTATGTGGGCGAGTGAATTTTGCTGCTTGCGCGTATATGAAAATGCCGTGAGATTGGCTTTTCCGATACGTTTGCGCCTATTGCGATTGCGCGCTGCCAGCATTCTTTATGTGAATCGGGTCTATTTTTCAGAAAATTACAAATCACTTCTCTGACGTTTGCTCTCGCGTTTCTTCGAGGGGGTCAGAGCTGGGCTTGACGGCTCAAAAACAAAAAATTCTCCTGACAAGACCGAGGAAATTGTTCTGGGGCAAAAAGCAATCATGACGAAACAGTTTTTTAAACTCGAAATATTTGGGAAAAACAGATCTCGTTTAAGATGAACGATTATGAGCCAATTCGATTTTCGTAACGGACGCATGAAGAAGAAGGTTTCTTTGATGCGCGCATGAAAAATGATTAAAAAATTTAGTTTTTCAAAGTATTGGAGAGGATGGTTTTCAAAGAAACAAACATGGAATTACGATTGAAATTTGGAAATTTAAAAAAATCTGTGGAATTGGAATACTGAACAGTTTGAAAAAGCAAGCATTTATTCAGTCGAATCTGATCATTGTTAAAAAATGTAAAACGCCTACAAAAATTATATGTTATTTCTGTGTGAATTACTAATTTTTACTTTCTTATTGTACATATGAGTGATTTCACAAAAATGGAAAATTTGATGTAAAAACTAGTTTTTGTATCTAGTAAATGAAATTGTTGTACTAAATGTACCTAACAAGATAATATACAACCTCAGCAATTTTATCAATGGTTGCAGAATATACGACGATATTTTCAATAACAATGCTGCTGGATTCAAATATGTACCTAAGTAGCTGAAATATTTAGCAAATAGGAGCACTAACAACCATACACAAGGATATTTGCCTACTTGCCAAGCGCTCCTTACGCCATTCGATTTAGTGGCCAAATATAATAATTACCATGCGACCGTAATGACCATGGCGCCACCCTGGTAGAAAATAAACCAACTAAAATGGTATGCTCACCAATGGTGGGCCAACGACGTTGACCAACAATTACACTCACCGTTGGCCAACGAGAATATTTATTTTAGATATACAACATTATTGGCACAAGAAAGCATAAGTTTGACTTCAATATGCAGTACAAAATATTAAATCATATCCTATCCTAACCGATAACCTCATTTGAATTCATTGTTAGATGATTTATAGCAATCATTGGTCAACGGTGAGTCAAATAAGTGTTCTCGCTGGCCAACGGTGACTGAAATCGTCGATCAACGACAAGCGAAAAAGCGTGGCGAAATACGCAGTCCTATTGGATTCCACCCGTCGTTGGCCAACTGCACTAAAATTGGTCCACAGTTGGTCAATGGTTACTGAACGTTTCTACCAGGGCAACAATCGTAATTTGCTCACCAAATAATTTACATTTTATCTGTAGTTGTTTCCGTATAAATTATATTTTTTTATAGTGCATAGTGACTAGAAACAACCATTAGTTATTCTCGAATCGAATTTTTTTATGTAGTCAGATTTGGCGCTAAAATATACTACCACCTTTGTGGAAATCACCTATATAGATCTTTATTCTAGGCCCATCAAAGCAAAGTCATATTTGTGACTTGAAAATTGGGAATATGAAGAATCGTTTATTTTACAATAAAAGAACAAAGAAAAATATTAGCAAAATGAAAATTTACTATTCTTGCAAAAGACAAATGTTGGGGAAAGGGGAGGTTGAAAACCCATATTTAATCCCACTATAACTATTCAGAAAAATATATTTTTACTATAATAAAAGAACGATTGTGTAGATTAAATAATTTTCCTTCCTGATTCTAAAGATAAAAAACAACAATAGTATGACAATAATGAGCTGCAGTACGTATAATAATAATACAACTATAATGAACAGAAAAGACGTATAAAAGTTTAGTCCTCCATCAGCATTGATTGTCCTGAGAGCAGTCGAGAAACTATCCCAACTCGGTAAACATCCGAAGGGAAAACTCGTAAGATCAAGAAACCTTTGGTACACTTATGAAAGTGTCCTCTTGTGACCGATAAAACACATTGCCACTTGCTTGTTTTTTCTCTCCCCCTATGAAAGAGCAGGTACGTCTCAGAAGCGAAATCCAGATAAGGAAGTACAGCGAAAGAAAGGAAAAAAAAACATTGAAGGATGACTTTTCTATGCATAAGTTGCGCGCGAGCCGTAGAAAAAGGAACGTCATCCCGCCAGTTTCTCTCGCAGTGTCTGGAAACTTCTTCACCCCGACAGAAAGTTGCATAAACATCTTTTTTCAGCATTTGACGGGCAGACCTTCACAATCAGTCGCGACGTCGAGTCCCTTCGGTCCAATGCTTATTTTCTCCTCTTCTCTACATATATCTTTGACTTGAGCACGCATATCCGTCTTTCACTTTCTACCTTCTCCCTCTCCCTCTCTCTTTCTCCTTCGCTCCCACAATGATTCGACTCGGATGATTCAGGAGGTGACCCAGGAGTTCCTCTGACGATGCTGGTCACGTTTCTGTCTTTTACTTGGCCATCTTGAATTTTATGAACGACCCGAAGGAATAGAGCGAGAAGAAGGGAGAGACCGTATAAAAAGCTGTATCGCTGTATAAGGAAGAGCCAACCGCAGACAATGACTTTTTCGCCATGACGCTCGGATTTTCTAATATCCGCCGTTGTTTACTTTCCGATCGAATGGGCAAACAATACGTGCAGCTATTTTTGAGAGAAGGTAAATAGATCGCAAAGTTAATGTTCAGCAAACTGAAAGTTAAAAATTTTGAGGTTAGGTATATGCTTTATAGTTTTTGATATAAAAATGAAGTGTTTAGATTGATGTTTTAGCTTGTTGTGGTGAAAATAATTTTTTGCCCGTCGATACGTCTTAAGAAACATTACTTTTGTTCACATCAAACGTAAATGACAATAAAAGTGCTGTACACCAGAAAACTGAGCATTTTCTGACCTCTTAAAATTCTGTTGCTGCAGATTCTCATTATGATACATAAAGTATTATCAATGTATATCACCCTATAACCCTATGTAGTTTTTCTCTTAAGGAAAAAAACTTTCCGGAAAAAAAGCATAGCATAATAATAATCGAGATCCACTCAGTACCACGTCACGTTGGCTATACAACTTCTCTCCTTGACGTAATTATCAGCGCAAACCCATGCATTCTCGAGTATCGCGACACCATCGAAACCTTTCCAACGCTATCTGCCAATCAGGCGCCACCTAACGTCGAGCGTCCGAGCCGCACTGACCCCGTTGAAAAAGTTAAAAGCCAAGGGGGGGTCACATAAGAACGTCCGATAAATACCAGCGAGAATCAATCATAGGGTTTACGACTCGAGTAAAAGTTGCGCCGGTACACACGCACACTCACGCGCGCGCGCGCGTCCATACTCAGGAAAATTATGTAGGTTGCATTATAGGAGAAGTTGCAGCACACGGCGTGGAAGTACATAGAGAGTGCACGCGAGAGCGCTTTTACGTATGCTTAAAATTTCCGGGGAAATTCACTCCGGCTAAGTTGATTACCGAAGTCTAGAGTTGCGTGGGGCGCGCGCGAACTTTGTTTCCTGCCCCACAGTATTCGAGCGCGCGCGTGCGCCTGATACGCGCGAGAACTGACTCGGCTGCTGCTGCTGCTGCTGCTCTCCCACCGCTTCTGCTCCTGCTGCATCGTGCACATGCCCTCGGGCTGTGCTTTCTTATTAAAAGCGAAAAATTCCCCTGTATACGTCGCGAGATCGTCGCGATTCGGGACGACAGTTCGCGCGCGCGCGTCGCGGTAATCTCCCGGCGTTTATGGATACGCTTGTGCGCGCAGGCGAGAGAGCGTGCGCGCGGATAATTAGCGAGTTCGCCGCTGCTCTTTATTATTTTCGTCGCTGAAATCTCGTTCGAGAGCTGACAATGAATTTCGCTCTTTCTCTCTCTAGAATTAATTTGCCGAGAGTCAACGGCCCGCCTCCCCCCGGGGAACGGACTGGCCGCACTTGTTATGCATATACACGAGCGTATTATGCATTGAATAGTTTGCGAATTATTTTTAACTTCTGTGCTTTAACGAGGGCGTAAAGCTGAGTTAAAGGCTATAGTTAAGTGTCTGTTTGATTGATAGCGCCGTATAGAAATCTTTGTGTTACTGGAATAGGAGCTTTTTTTATCTTGAAGTAATCGGTGCGACGACTTCGTTTTAACTGCTGGAATCACTTTTTCCAAATACTTTTTTTCTGTTTATTAGTGACAATTAGCTCTTAAAATGCATTTATTACTCTTCACGTTACACGATAGACCACAAAAATATGAATTTCTCTCTAGTAGAATATAGATCGGATTTACGATAATAACATGCCATTCTTTATGTTGAATGATCATAATATTGCCTATAATGTCACTATAAACCCTGTTTCCATGAATTTAAAATATCATTAGTTATGCTATGATAACAATGATCAGTCAAAATTATAATATGACCATGGTACTATAATAAGATCAGTAGTTATGATTATATTATCGTTATAAAAGCATATCTCATGATTCACAATGATATTATGATAGCCACACACTTTGCATCAAAATTTCTACCCGGGTAAAAGCAAATTTTTGTCTAAAGCACACAACTCACAAAAAAATTGATAAAAATCAGTACAACTCCATCATTAATTTATCTTTGCACGGACCAACCACGTTTTCATCAACAAAGGCAGTCGCTCACGGACGCGGGAGAGAAAATTTGGCCTGCAAAAGCACACACGATCCGCGCGCGAGTATCGTCTCTGCAAGAGAGAGAGAGAGAGAGAGAGAGAGAGAGAACTCCATGGAAACTCAGCAGCCGCGTCTACGTATCTGCCCCGAAATTTCTCTTTGCGTGCTTATACGCGCGTGTGCGCGTGCGTGTATACATGCGTATACCCGTGTGTGTATATACAAACGCTACAGAGCCCTGCGCGCGTCATGTAATTCCCTCGGACGCATATTAATTCGAGAGCTATATGAGCCCAGATGAATTTCGAAACTAGTCGCCTCGAGAGGAAAACTTGGCCGGATCTGCAGCGATTAAACTGCTAACTTTTGCGCCGCCGCATACATATATATATATACGTACGCACATACATATATGCATATACATATCTGCGGAGTCTGCAGGTATCGCGCCGCGGAATTTTCTCTCTCGCTTCGATTTGTGCGTTTCGTCGAGCGCGCAGATGGCGCGCTGATATATAGCGCTGCTTAAAGCGACTCGGTATATATTCTTTGGGGATAAAACTCGGCTGCATATAGCGCGCGCGCGCATGTGCGAAGACGAGGAGGGAAAAAAAGCGCTGCGCAAACAGGGAATTGTACAATATGAGACTATGCAGATGGTATATACGGTCGAGAGTCGAGATTAAAAGTTGTTGAGCGAAGCGGGGCAATATATGGGGAATGAAATCAGATTTTCCCTTTGACAAACGCAATTACTGCGCAGTTCGCGATGTTCTGTATTTTATTATTTTCTGCGCTGCGACAGTGGAGCTGCCTCGGCGCTGCCGTAGGTGCATAGATAAAAACCACGAGATTCGAGCTGCCGACAGGCAGAGAGTTCGGAGCGACGATTCGACGCGTTTGTAAATAAAGCGGCGTTTCGATGAGACGCGCGTTGTATACGTCTGTGTATATCAGTCGGCGAACATACCGGCGACGAGAGAAAGGAAAGATTGCCTTGGTCTATGGGTTAAGGTCTCGACATAATCCCGTGGGCTTGAGTCGCTTGAGGCTTCGGGAGATTTGCCGCGTTATGTGGAATACAAGAGCCGCGGATTCCACGGAATTACGGGGGAACGTGCTGTAGGTGTGTCGGGGGTGGATTGCTTTAAATATTGAAAAATATTGGGATCGCTCGTGCCCGATGCGCCGTGAATAATGATGTTTGGGGGATGGGTGTACTTATGGCGTATTGATTTGCGCTCAAGAATTGTGACGTTGACGTCGTAAGTTTGATTGAGAGGATTCGCAGTGTATACGCGTTTATTGCTTGGTTTTATGTATTGTATATTTAATAAGGTTCGATTCAATTACGTGTATTATGTATACAGTTCGAAGTTATGAATAACAAGTTAAGGGGATTACAGAGACAATGGAAAATTCAAATTTCCTGATGTTGTACGTGCGGGACGAAAAAACGATAAATTTACTTACATGCAAGGATATAAGGTCCTCTTCCTTGTATGCAATAGACTCTCATTTTACGAAGTTTCAAGTTTGCAATGCAATATCTTGGCTAGAAAAGTTAGTTCAATGCGGTTTTTTAACATTAAACTAAGTTTTCTCGTCGAGCTGTTGCATTATAAACTTGAAACTTTGTAAAATGATACATATAGTTACATAACGGAAGGACTCTGCGTCCTGATTTATTGTGATTTCATTTTAATATTCATCATTGTTAAAAGTAAAGAAGTGTTGTTTTTTTCACTTGCTGTGGATTATGGCGTAAAAATTAAAATTCATTGACCTTTATACCTCTCGCAAACTTTAAATTTATATAATTCAGTACGAAGTCTCATTTAGTAAATAAGAAACGCTTTCCAGCACTTCAAAGTATAAAAACGATTCTTGGGAGGCTAGTTTCGTAAAATAAGTGATTTTCATTTATGTTTCAACTGCAGAAACAAAAGAGGTAACACGCACCAAATGAAACGTTATACTATAACTTAATTATTATTAATTTCGAACGACGCTTAAAACAAAATATTTAAACGCGAATTTGAAGAAACGCACAATCTCGTCACATAGGGTTTCGTTAAATCAAATCCAAGTCAAGTTTAATTCGCAAAAAAAAACTAATAAAATCTCACTTCTATATCTTCGAAAAGAAGAAAGCGTAAGGAAAAACAGGCTCGTAAAAGCGATTCGACTCACCTGACCCCGACGTGTATATTAAATAACCGATAGCCTCTCGCCACACTGAGTTTTTCCTTCCGAACTTCCTTACCCGCACAACCACGTGTTTTTTCTCACAGCGAAACCCCCGCGAAATGAGAAGACGAGTTTTACGAGCTTTCGGGTCAATCTCCACTGTTTTCTTCCTCCCCCCGCCCCTCTAACCCTCTTCCCTTCCCGCCTCCTCTCGCATACACGCGCGAGCCCAGCTCGTCCAGGGCATAAACTTTTTTATAGTTTATACAGGACTTGGGCATGCCTCGAAGCAAACTTTATGCGAGCGTTTGCCCCGCTAGATTGTCCGAGACTGGGAATCGCGCATAATTTAGCCTTTCTTTAGCCTTGCTTTAACTTGAAAACGATGGGGAAATTTTTAGATTGAATTTCTTTTTCTCTGTTACCCCCTCCCAGGGGAGGAAATTCGGTGGCGCGAGGAGGAGCGCGCGCAAGTGTCTCGCCAATTTTTCCTCGCTCTCTCTGTCGGAGAGCCTTCCAAAAGAATATGCTCCATCAGCCGAATCGATAAGTTACAATGCGCGACAGATTTCGCCGCGCGGTCGACTACCGCAAGAAATTCCCTCCGCCGCGCGCCGCTCGCGCCGATATTACGCGCGCGTACTTATATATGGAAAAATGCGAACAACCGCGCGTTAATTCGAGCCGATGTCGCGCGAGAAATTCCTCCCGCCTCGCGGAAAAAAGATTTAATTCTCGAGTGCCGGTGTGCATGCGCGTCGGAAATTTTACAAGCCTTCCATCGCGTGCGAACCAGTGAATAATGCAGTAGTCGAAGAGTTGGCGTTCAAGTGAAATTATATGGGAAAAGTGGGTATATATACGACTGCTATAAGCGCGCGGTACAGCAAGTCCTGAAAGATAATCAAGCCGTTACAGCTCGAGTTTTAATGGCCAAAGTTCCGGCGTTAAAACGCTCGATTGTTTTTGTATATATATTGGCAGTGCGAATATATATAGTCCAGTCTGTCTACGGAGGCCATGATTAAAATACACTTCGGTATCTTTTATTAGATCGATACACATCGTTATCGCCTGTCCGGGGGAAATATCGATTGTCTTACGCAACGTTAGAGTCCTGTTAAAGGTTTCCGCGAATAACGAATTTTCCGTACGTCTATGGGCAACAAGGAAATTGAATGCATTTTCAGGTACAATCTTTGCGGCAAGTTGAGTCGAGGGCTTCGAGAGCTTAAATTTAATTGAAAGTTTCAATATAAAACTTTAGTTTTAATGCTACACTATAGGGTGAACTGGATGCGACGGTATTTGTTTTTTCGTCGCATAAATATATATATATATATATGTGTGTGTATATATTTATATCGATTTCTGAAATAAGAAAAAGTTTTTTTACAAATCATGATAATTTTTAAATGAAAAATGACGGGAATGACAGATTCAGGTAAAAATTGTCACTTAATTGAATGAATATTATATTTACAAATCTTTGCATATTGCATGCACTATAACAATTCACGATCGATTAAAACCGTTATTCTGGGAACTGCAATTGTATTAGTATTGCAATTCTCGTATAAAATAATTGAAGTATAGCATCTTGTGTACCATCGACGTAAACTTTCCAATCAAAAAGTTCATTAGACTTTGTTATACTCCTTATTTTTTGTAACGTGTGTGTTAATTTTTACGTTTGGCTTGCATATTAAACGAGACTGTAATTAAAAAGCGATCAAATATGACATAATTTTCCTACGCATTTTTTAACGGTCACTTGAGTCATTATTTATAGTGGGCAAAAAGAAAAATACGAAAATCATGCATATTCGACATACGATACTAACATTTCTTTTGCATTTATTATTTACGCTATAACAAGTCAATCAATTATTTCCTCCCTTCCTTGTCCCATCTTTGAAATTATTCCAAACTTTTAACAGACAAAATCTAAGGTGGCTATTAAATGTCTATTTCGCAGCAAAAAACTTGTATGCCCGAAATATGAATATCAGCAATATTCTTCAAAACATTCCGTTAATTCAGTAATTAGTGATTGAGATTTTTCAAAAATCTTATTTCTCATGAATCGAAAAAAAATAGCTGCCCATGTTCTTCATTTCGCCATCCGATGTGCATCGTAGCCATACATAATTACTGCGCTTAACACAATTTCTATCTCCCTCCCTCTCTCTGGAAATCAAGAGCCTCGTACTACGTAACAATCGAACCTCGAAATCATCGTATTTAGAACGAGCAGCTTTTCAGTCCAGCAGCTGAGCGCATCGAGTCGTACTGTATCGCTAGAGCGAATAATACACTAATTTCCGAATTAATTAACGGAGAACGTTTAATTACGAGAAAGAGAGAGAGAGAGAGAGCAAGAGAGAGAGAGAAGGAACAGTCGTCTTCTAAGAAAGTAGAGTTGGTTTCTAACGAAATCTTTTGCAGTGTTATATTTTGCTCGTCAATTTCCCTTTTCCATGGGTCTCTACAAGCAAAAGTAGGAAACAAACGAAGATAGCCCACTTTACAATAAAATCAGTTGAAATGTAATCATCGGGTGGTTGATAAAGGCCGCCTTGCCGGATTCTTGGTAACAACGCGACGAAACGCTGATGGGCAGAATGTGCGTAATAAAGTCGCGACGAAATTGAAGTAAAAAGCAATTAGAGCCGCGATGCGGCATGTAACTGACGGCACTATGCACATTTGTTACCCCCCGTTAATGGAAAACGTGCGACAGCTTTGACATTTAAAAAAGACCTCAAAAAGATCTTTGTCATGGTTCGGGGATTAAAACTGTGCCGAAAAAAATGCGCTTTTCCTTTATTCGCGTTGTGTATACTCATTGCATAATATCTGGATTCGCTTTGTTGGTAAAAGCTCCATTCTTATAGTCTATACCAATTATTAATGGATTTAAGTGTACAAAAAAAAAAGAGTTGGATATAAAAATAAAAGCAGAGAATAAAACTGTGAAGAGAAAGCGTTCGATATTTAGTATTGCTGTTGTATAGTGACAGTTACGTTTTTACTTTTAACTTGAAAAACAAAAGAAGATTGTGGCTGAATTGATAGCTTAATAGTTCATTAAAATCTTCTTACGCGTCAGCATCAAACCGTATTTTATACCACGAGAGTCGTAAAATAATGTCAAAGTTATTTTTCGTTTTTTAATTGTTACAGTGGTATACAAATATTTTTTTTTAGTACGTTGCGTTCATTTTGTGTGTGCAGAGCTGCCTTTTATTATTTTTCTATATACAATTGCTGAATACATAATTAACCTTTTATTGTACCAATAGAAGTTTGTCAATAAAACCTCCTGGTGAAAGAACCAATTCGGTTCTTTAATTGCACATCGCTACCGGCCACAAATACAGATCTCCATTCAACAAACTGTCAATTTTTTAATGTGTTAGTTATACCGTTCTGCAATTTATTATAAAATACGTAATACTAACTGACAAGCATTCCGCGATGATTACTAAATTTAATCCTCGCTTTTCATCAATATCTACAAGCTTTCGAAATTTCAACTGCACGTTCGAACTCTTACAGGGAAACATAATATTTGACATCCTTTTATCACAGATAAAGCATGAAACTTTTTAATTAAGGTGGTGAAAGTAAGTTTATTAAAATTACAATGTTTACACATTGTAACGAGTTATTATTATACAATATTTGAATGTATCGCGATCGTTATATCACGGAAAACATCACTTCCGTGTAGGCGAGAGACGCGCGGAGAAGTCTGGGATTATATCCGCGTGCGAAAATTAAAATCAACTTAATCGTGCCGGTGTGTATGTACCAATTTTGTTTATTAGTGTAAGGAACCGATCCGAGTTCCTTCATGTCCGGAACAAGGGAACGCGGAACCAATTTAGCGGGCAGTTCGAATCATGCGGATGGATATTGATTTTTCTCTTATGCTTGCTCGAGTGTGTGAGAGGGAGGCGAAATTGCGTCACCGATTTTCTCGGAATTGTTATTGCGAAAAATTCGCGCATTCGTAGAACTGACTTGTTCTCGATTTTAAACAGATTAAGCCGCTTTTTAAGGAAAATCATCCGGAAGCAAAACAACCCTGTGGCTGCTAGACCAGCTTAGCTTTCGGATTAGCAATTCTCCAAAAGTTTCGTGCGTCAATAAAACCCTCTCAAAAAAGAGGGGACCAATTTTGTACAGTATAAAAGGGGCCGCTCTCAGACCCGGACAATTCAGGCTACTCTTAGCTGTCTTCCAGCGCGGAGCTATATTATTAAACAAATCTAACACTACCAAGTCTTTTTCTTCCTTTTGCCCGTCAATCCTGATTCCTTGCACTCAGTGCTTAATCGACAAACGGACCCAGGATTACGACGACGACCCCGCATTCAACCATCGGTCTCGTTGGCGGGGGCCACTAGAGACCAGCACCGACTGGAGTCACAACACCGACAACATCTACCCATTTCAACCACGAATGATCCCAAAGCAACAGACTAACAACGGAGGACGAATCCCGGACAGCATCAACACCAACAACATCCTGTGCAAACTCTGGAAGGCCTTCTCATCGTAAGAGAAAGACTCCGTACGAACGAAGCCGTGTATGCGCCGTTGTTACGAAGAGTACGAGTGAGACACAACTCCTCGTAAGAATGTAAGTTAATTATTGTGTTTTACCCATTTTTCACGACAAGGTCTCCGATTGTCGAGTATTCCTTGCCACGGAATATTCGATTCTTCCTTGTCGGAAACGCGTGCGATTTCTCTATTGAACGCGGTTTATTTATACCTTGTTTTATTTAATTAATATATGAGTCACAGACTTACTTTAGCAACATATACTCTGCGTGTTTGATTCTTTATTCTAATCTGATCGATACTCTGATCGAACGTCAGTTTCGTCAAATATTTGCAGCGCGGAATGTGGGGCATGGAATTCCCGCCATACATTTGCATAATTTGTATTCGAGGAAATCGGCCGTACTATAGACAAGTACGAAATAAAAGTAAGACTCGGTGCCATGACGACGAATCCGTGATTGTCGTGCAAAAGCTAATTGCTCCATTGCAACATATAATTTTAATATTTATACTTTTATATTTTAAATTAATTGTATTTTGTCTTACGCAAAAAATTCAAAGCTAGCGCGACACTGTAGCTGCAGACAATATTGGTTCGCTTACAACAGAGAATATAAATGAAATTACTCACAACAATGCAGTTGTCCTCCTTTATGAAACTGCATGTCTATATGTATCAACAAAGTTTCAAGTATATACAAACATACCTCGAAGAGGAAAGTTAGTGTATAATGTTAAAAAATAACATTAAACTAAATTTTCTTGTTGAGGTATCACAACATAAACTTGAAACTTTGTAAAATATTAGCTTTACCTAGTTGCATAGTGGAAGTTAACAATTTATTTAAATTCTTTGTTACAAGTAAAGTACTTATTTTTCTAGCGCAAAATTTGAATTTTTTTTATTGAGTGTAAGATCCCGATCCTATGCTCGCTTCATGTATTATAGAAGATCTATTTCGAGTCGTGTAATTAATCATTCGTTTAATCATGCGCGCGTGTAAAGTCGACGCTACTATAATAAAAAGATGGTTATCAACTCCTTTTATGCTTATCTTTCGTGCAGTCAAAAATATATATCATACAAATCTTCATATTTTTGAATAGAATTTTTTAATATTATATCTTCATTTTGTTTCATTTCAGTTTTATTTTAACAAAATGAAAAATTTTAATTTCAAGTTTGCCTCCAGTGTGAACAAACTTCTTCTCTTCCACGAATGAGCTGCTTTTATCAAAAGCATAAAAGTATTCGTGCTTGCGGCAGAGGCTGTAAAGCGAAAGATTGAAATTAAACAGCCCATAAAATGACGCTTTCTAAAATTCGACGCGCAAGAGTGATCTCGTTTACATAGCTCTAACGCGGCGGAAGCATCTCCCCTTCTCATTTTCCTGTGTTACATCGGTACCACCAATGATTACATCGATTTTCCTGCTTCGCCGTTAATATAACGACGCCGACCATTATCGCGGTGGCAATAACATCGTTACAGCGAATTATGCCGGTTTAACAACCGATGTCAATATGTCCTCTCACGCTCTATAACGTCTTCTTGCCTTAAGATCTCTCGGAAATGGCTCTGACTGAATGTCGTACCAGTGCGGGCTTTCATGCACATTATGCTATTGCAGCTTTCAATGCTTCCCTTCGAATTACTCGATAAGGTACTTTTTGTATCATAAGCGCTAAAAGGCTCCTCTCGCTGCCTGCGGCGCCTAAATGAGACAATGCCATTTTCACGGTTCTATTATTATGTCAAGGATAACGTAAAACCCATCCATAAAGCGAAGCTCTGCGGTAAAGTTAATTAATGATATTGAAGTTGGCTTGCACATGTCGCTAGCGAGATCTTGTTTTTACGATGTAAATATAAATGGCAAATATATGCGTAATTCCATGGGAAAATTGAAAACAACTCTAAATTAGATGTCAAAGAATTGCCTACAGAGCACTGTTCCCTGAATCTTTAAGGCATCGTAAATAAGAAAAGATTTTTGCATTTTTTTTTAAGTAACATTCGATTACTTTTTCGAATGCGATGTTTATTTAAAATTCAGCGCAGATAACAGTAAAAAGCAATAATAAAAGCTTTTATTCATAAAAATGACTAACTATATACTAGTATAATAGTCGATGTGTCATGAGTATAGTAAATGATTCTGATGCGTAAGACTTTTAGTTCATATCACAGCTGTCGTTCGCTTTACTTGTACTTTTCGTACCTCCATTTCGTTATTTTATTGAAACGCATATAACTTTTAATCCATTGAAAAATTTCAAACAAATCTTTATTAAATAAAACATTTCCAATTTTTCGTAGAATTGAACATATACTTAAATGATAAATGAGCTTTTGCAAACTGACTTTTTCTCGTTTCATACTTTGTCGCACGCGATGGTGCGTGTCTGATAAGTGAGCAGTTCATCAATCCAGTCTCTGCTTGCTGCGGGAAAGAATAATAAATGCTAGCATTTTCCGCCATAGAAATCGATTGTCAACTAGTTGTCACGAGGTCGCCGCGTTACTCGGTCATAAGTGCATGTGAATCAAAGTTGTTAAGTACAAGTTCGACTTCAGTGAACTGCGTTAACAAAAGTAAGCTAATACCTAATAATAGCTATAAGTTACTAATTACCTTAAGGGATTATAAGCTGAAAATAAGTTAATGGGCTTCCGAAAAGATATATAACCTTTCATAACGTCAACATAACCTTAATATAATTTATAGAACTTTATAATAAGATATGAAATGTATAAGATATTTGAATTTACAATAAAGTAACTAATAAGATGTCAACTATAATTGCTTATGAATGATAATAAATAAGTTTACAATAATATTTCGCATGTTGCAATGCAAATGAGAACAAATGAAATACACATACGTATAGATATATTTACAAAGAGCGTGTAAGCCGGTTTGGAGAGAGCATGCTTTACTATAAATTATAATTACGATCTGTTGTAAATCAAAAACTTATTTTCTATTAAAATTCATGATGCTAATAGCTTAAATAAGCTAATACCTTTGACTTACACAAACTATTTATGTGACCAACTTATTTTCAGCATTATAGATTTCCATCCGAGTAGTTTTATTTCTAAGATAATAATATAAAAATAGAAATCAAGTTGTTCCTTTATAAAAATAGCTCTATTCCTCACACTGCGCCGAAATTACCATATTCTTTCCCGGGCGCCTGGAGAGAAGTGGGTAATTTCAGCGCTAGTGTGAGGAAAAATAGTATACGCTCCACGGGAGTAAATTCGGACAGTCCAAGTTTTTTCCTCCCTATAGGTGCATAATACACCAATAAATTGAAATCGGAAAGAATACTCGAAGTCGAGTGACACTATAGTTAAATGGTCTCGATTAAGCAAAGATTTAAGATTTATCATTCATTGCAATGTAATATAGAATGTAATTTCTATTGTTTTTTTTTCTTGCGTATTGTTGCATCACATTATATATCCAATGAATCTTTAAAATCTTGTGTATAAAAGTTGATTTTATGTCAATTCTGCGCTTATGTCACTCAGTTATTCTCAATATATGTAAATCAGATTCATCACTGCGTTCAAGATTTAGAACGTAGCATAATTTTCTTTTGTTTTGCGAAGATATATCGATTCACATTGTTTAACTCTTTTACTCTATATTACTTAAAACGAAACGATTACTTAAATCTGACATTTGAACCTACAAAATCTCAGCTTGGGCAGCATACTGCGCTTTGAATCAATAGTAGTTAGTTTTTACAAAAACTACGGGTAAGCTACTTCTTTTCGTAAATTTTTATCCGCGAATAATAACGTCCCATCAAAAGACGAGATCAACGCTTATTACATACATTTTCACTTCATCACTCACCTCAGTAATATCCCCGAAGCTCACATGCACAGCATCAACGACATAAGATGTAATACCTTGGGAGAGCTTTCCGCTGTATTACATGGCTTACACTTCAATTTCCAGGAAGGCCAGAAAATAAGGTCTAGGAAATAATGTGGAACGAAATCGAAAGCGTAAGCAGCAAGATCTCAAGTCGCGAAAAAGCTGTGCCACAGGAGCCCAAGATCAATGCTGGGATAAAGCATGCCTGGTTCGATCCACACGGGTCCAAGAGTCGAGGCAAACTTAGTCTTCTACTGGAACAGCTGAAACGCTACTGCGATCATACCAGTCTTGCCGGCTACAAGTACATTACCGAGGGACAACGAACGTCGTTCGAAAGGTGCGCTATAGATTGATTTCTTTGCAACTGAGAAAGGAAATTGTCTTTCGTCTTACCAAAAGAATCGAAGAATTATTCGAACAATTGAGTATCAAAATGTTGTACATCCTATGAAATATTAGATCATATTTTTCTAAGAATCTTCTCATTTTTAAAGAGAATCCAGTACTCACGGGATATGTCAATTACGTGAAGATTGAGGCATTGATAAGAAATCTTTATTTGAAAATGAATATAGGTGCTACTTGACGTAAAAGATTCTCATCAACATTGGAGTATTTTAATTTCAAATTTTGCATACTGATGGTGCATGGATTTATTAGATTTATATTAAGACCCAAGCATTTTTCTATTACACCATTACGAACATCTACATGGAATGATCAACATTCTTTTGAAGAGTTCAAAAACTCATGTTGACTATTAACAGCGCAATAGATAATTGCTTGGATCTAAATGAATATAAGGCATCACGTACATCTAAGAGATAGTGGATTAGCAAAAGTAGATTAAATCAGATTACGATTTTGAATTGAAACTTTATACTCTAATAGATGCTTCAAAGCCAAAAGGCAACTTTCTCTTGCAATTGCGTAATTTATAATGTTATTGAGGTCCAACTATTTTTCTACCGATCCGTTTCCGATGTATCGCTATAGGTGGAACTCCCTCAAAAGGACAATAAAACATATGCATTGTTACGATTGGCTTAATTATTCGCAATGGAAACAAATCAATCAGCTTCAGATACTCTTGTACAAACTTTCGCATCGCATTTATAGATTTCATTTTATACATTTATTCAAATGATTCGTGCACGGTTTTACATGCTTGCAATCGAACAAGCGTCTCAAAGAAGAGACAGAGATATATGGGATTGGGTTTATATTCATCCAAATATCACAAAGAAAAAGAACCAGTACTTGCACATTAGATTCGAACATAAAATGAAGATCGACAGACAAATGCGAAAACGATCATCGGTTGCGGTCAGAATTGAATTCAGTCACATAGACGCACGGAACGAAACTACCGAGGGTGTGTTTCATGAAGATCGCAGTAATGATTAAGTACTTTCGAGCGCAGTCTGCGAGACAACTTACGGAATAAGGCTTGACTCGAAGTCAGTCGATAGAAGATTCGACGAGACTCCATACTATATAGTTAGTACAACACAATGCAAGCTATACGTATACTCTGATAGAAAATTAAGTATCATTGATGGAACTTGAATTATTATAATTCTCACATGTTGTTAATATATAACTAAAAGATAAATACTTCATCTTACTATAACGTTTCGTGAATTTTTTGTGAATTTCTAAAGTTCAGAATTTGTTTATGGAACTTGGTTTGAGTCTATGAAAATCCTTATGAGTTATCGAATGCAATTAAAAATTATTCAAAAATACTTAAAGTGGCAATACTATTGTTCTAATTTTTTCGATATGAAGCATAACCTAATCTTATCTCGTCGGTACAACGAAGAAAAGCATATCTCAAAAAAGTACTATTTTACATTTTTGATATTTTTGGAGTAACATAAAATATTCCAGAACCTGATAATTTTGACTATTACTCTAAAATTGTAAAACTAACTTTTCATTGTAGGGAGCGACGAGCTGTTGCAATTGCAAATGAGTCAATAGTGTGAACGACGTTACTTCGATAATGTCTCATTCTGCAGCTGTATAGCTTGTGGACTAATTCTCTGCTCGCAACCAAACAAATTCACTCGAAGTTATCTTAGTCTCTTGATTTTGTTCAACTGTTGCTGCTGCTTCTTCTCGAATTTCATTCATATCATTATAATCTAGTTGACAAACTTCGTACGACGTAAACTATGAGATAAGCGAGCTTTCAAATTTCCTTGATAAACTTTCATAGATTGTATTTCTCTCTTGACATACGCTTAGTAGGAAAATACCAGCCGAGACACGTTTTCCTTTTGTTGTAAAGTAAATATTTACCACCTCTACTGCAGAAGAATCTAATTAAAATGTATATTTTTTATTTTCGTGGAAGTTAAATAAATACACTCGATTTCAAGTAAGTTTTCTCTTTGAATTGCGTCGTATCGATGTTGAAACAACACAAGATATCTATGAAATCTTCTAAGACTTGTCGTATATCAGTACATAATTATCTTTCTATTTATCTATTAAAGTTTACCACAAAACCAGTATTGCTATTAGTATTTATCATTAATTTATTATTATTATGTTTACTTATTCCATACCCCTTACGCATCCATTTTACATGTTAATCAAATATTTCCACGCCAACACTCAATCATTCAGTGCTTAAAATTTTCGACTATGTATAGTATATTACTCAGCACAAGTATTGCTTAATTTTAATTGGAATTACCTATTTAATACCTACATGATGCAGTTTCATATAGCGTAACCGATACGTAGCCTTGCGCTGTATTATTTAACGCAAACTGCTTTACAGCTGCATTAGTGAATTAAATATCATCTTATTACAAAGTTTCAAGTTTACATTGCAACAAGTCAATATTTAGATTGACGTTATTATGCTTCGATGAATTCCTGCGCGAAATGCGAATTTTTAATGGAGTCCCGGACTCGCTTCGCAGATCAAACATTCCGTTTCACTGAATCGAGTTAATGCGTGTTTGAAATAATGATTTGCTTTATCAATTCTATATTCGTTTGATACTGATTCTACAGTCGTCTAGCGCGTATGTAGTTTCCCCTTAATGTGAGATGAAATTATTCCTTTAATTAAAGCCAGTTGAATTGCCGATGATCATTTTCTAGGATGATGTGGATTTTACTGCATTTGGTAACGATTGGAACTTTGGCAGTTATCATTTGCAACGTGATGAACGACTTCAAGCATACGCCGGTTGTCACCGTGGTGGAGTCCGATAATTATCCATCGAATAAGTTGGACCTACCAGGTAAAACGTCATATAAATTGCAAAAGGCCTTCCTGCGACGCGAACCTGCTCATACATATACTTTTTCGTTATTGTACACGGACAACCAATATCGAATATTACGCGACTTCCTGATACGGACACAGGGACGTATATTTTAATGGCAAAAAGCGACGACGCGGTTATCGCAAATCCTCACTTTTTACGAGTCAGCGAGTCAGAAAAACCGATTTCCCAGAGCGCGTTTGTATTGGTGAGAAGAGCCATCTATACTTTCCATGATAGGTTTTCGAGAATATTTTTTTGTCTACCGTAAACTTTCAATTTGCACTCCTCGATCTACCGTCGCCGTCGCGTCGCCGATGCTCCATATCGATAATTGTTGGGAACATCCAGAAAAGCAACACATAAAGCAAGTATGAAATGTTTACCGTCAGAATTCCCGTTCGCTCTCGCGCGCGCAAGCGACGCGAGTTCATAAAAAAAATATTTGCTTCGTATCAGCGATTGTTGAAAAGACAGAGCGGCAACAAAGTGAGATGAAAATGTTCGTTATCGAAATTTCCTTTCGCTCTCGTGCGCCGTCCGTAAAAAAAATATTTGCTCGCGCGAAACATTTGCGCGCGCGAGGCAAGACAAACATCGGCTGAAAGCAAAAACAAAATAAAAATTGTGCGCACCATCCGCGGAAGCGATCGTTCCTGCGCGAGCGGAAATTCTTCGAATTGCCTGCCATAAGTGAGCGATATAAAAAGAATCTCGCTCTCATCTGTCGCAAAACGGAAATGCACAATCGCAGGGTGGGGGGAGGAGGCGAGCCCGATTAAAAGCCAATGAATTCATCTTGCGGCTGTCGCACCGAATATAAGCGTTATCTCTGTTTCGCAGCGGTGGCCGTGTGCAGCATCAACCGAATCAGTTTAAAGGCCGCCCGGAGACTCGCCGCACAAATGTAAGCCTTGAAATGTATATCCAATACCCACCACGATAATGCGGGAGAGAGAAAGGGAGAGAGCCCCGAAAATTTCCTCGTAGTCAGGGCAGCGAGTGCTTCTGTAGATTGAATTTTCAAAGCGTCGCAAAAGTTGCGCTCGATTGAACGCCGTGTAATTATTTATCTCGAAGGGTGGGGTGGGAGTGGGGCTGATTGGCTTTTTTGTTTACAGCGCCAGAGACTGCTAATATTTTACCGCTGGGAAATCCAGCCCAACGACGCTTTTCGCCGCGTAGATTGCAATTTCGTCGCTCTCTGGCTCATTATATATGCGTACCTATATGTATATGTATAAATTAACGTGCGTGCGCAGTGCGGAGCGAAAAACGGGGAGACACATTTATATTTTTTGGCGTATCGCGCGCGAACGGCTGACGGAGTGTCCCGGCCCGGCTAATGCGTGCGCGAAAGCTTGGATGAACGAATAATTAGCGGTAACGCTCATTATGTACGTGGTAACAATGCCGGGGTAAAATATGGTCGTGCGCAACGTCTCGCAATCAATGTTAAATTATTTTTAACTCTGCGGTGTGGGAAGGGAAAATGCGCTGACAGGGTTGTCATAATTTTTTTGTGTACGATATGCGCTCGTATACGGTTGGTTTTTAATTTATTTATGTTGGCGAGATGTCTGAAAATAATTTTGGTAAGAGCACCATCGTATAGTCTTGTGTTTAGACTGTGGAGTCAGATGTGAATGTAGGATTCAAAGCAACTGAGTCTTATTCTTATAAAAACACTGTTTTCAATGAGTAAAAAAACGAAAGGATATTATGTGTCAGATTCGTATAACCACTGTTAATAAATTGATGAAAATCAAAAAATTATGAGTTCCATGACATTTTATGGCTTCATTATTTAAAAATTTGATCTTGACTTACTTGTAGTACAGTTATAAAAAATTGTAGTTTACTTATTTTCTTATATTTAGTTGGAAAAAATCCGCGTTGCTTCATGCAAACTCATTACTTTCATGAAAATTCATCGAAAATTTACGGAAAATTTATACTCTAAAGCCCAAAGTTGAAAATCTGACTGTAAGAAGTTTAAAATGTACATTCAAAACTTTGCTATAGATTATTTACTATTGTTTACGCTACCTCCGAACGCAGAAGTTTTGTTGATTCAATTTATGAAAAACGTAAAATTATTAAATATAGCAATTAAAAGTAAGAGTTAGCTTACTCTTTCACCTCGCGACGTAGTTTTTATTGTTTATGAAAATAACATAAAATTTTATAAACGCGAGACTTACTAAACATAAATAATTTTATAAGCACGATCAACGTTTACTGTACGTATATCTAACCTCAGTAGTGTCTAGAGTACATGATTTTAATAACGATTTCGATGGCTTGAGAAGAAAGAAAAAGAAATTATGAATTAAAATATTAGTATACAATATACAATAATACAGTATGCAAAACTTAGAATCCCTAAAAATTCTAATGCTGATAAGGTTTTCTGAGAACATCTATAGTGTCAAAAAATGCCATAGCAATCTCTTTCAAATCGGTCCCTAATTATCCTCAAGGTAATATTCATATTTGTATAAAACAGTAATTAGTACAAATTGCGCTAAGCATATAATCCGATTAACTTTTAAATTAGAATATGAATTCGTCATAATTGCGATTTAGCATCCGCAGAGCACACAAAAACGTTTTGTCATCCTTGTTAAACTATCTGGAAACTTTTTAATTAAAACTTAATATTATCGTCTCCATAATAAATATATGACGCTCACATTTGAAATATTCGCAACGAACCGGCCTCACTCATTATGTGCAAAAATGCAAGTTGCAATTATTTTAGCATTATTTTGATTTTGTTTGCCCATGTAAAAAAAACATATGAAGTCTGTATATAAAGTATATGCAGGCGCTTCATATACTTTTTGTATAGACTTCATATAATATTGGCATTATATACATTTTATATAATTTTTATAAAAATTCATAAAATTTTTGAAAAATGCATAAAATGCATAACATTTTTATAAAAACAAAAAAAATATACACTGTAATTTTATTGCATAAAATATATTTAATAATAGAATAATTTATACATAAATTATTTCTTTTCATACGAATTTGGTTGCAAACATACAAAATTATTTACATACAACATTTTCTGAGTTATAAAATCTAATCGTACAGCGTAATAGCAGTGTGTAAGACGTAGGAATTAATACATCGAATAAATTTATATGTTTGTGAAAATAGCTTGTATCAAAAGGTCGACAAAATTCCCTAATTATAGCAAATATTACATTGTTAATATTTATGAAAAAAAAAAATAAAATAAAATAAAAAATAACCTATCGAAAAGGTTTGTTTTGTTCGCTACCAATTCGTATCGCTTCGCAGTCTGAAGTTTGTCAATCTTGTGAAATTTATAGTTATTCAAATAGCGGTCTTGTCTCGGACGTGATGAAGTTGTTTTCAAACATATACAACCGATTCCTCTATTTATAAACAAATAGTTTGCTGCTTATCAATACGACATACGCATTTCGATGTCAGTAAATAAAAAAAACTTTACGCTCGAAAAAAGTAAAGATGCTGCAGTACTTAATTGATTGCGATGATACGTCATTGCGTGTGATTTATAAAAAGTCAATAAATAATAAATAAATAAATAATTTTTTAAAAAATTGTATAGTTTTATGAAACAATACTTTCTATGCATTTTTATAAAAATTATATAAAATTTATATAATGCCAATATTATATGAAATCTACATAAAAAGTATATGAAGCGCCTACATATACTTTATATACAGACTTCATATGTTTTTTTTACATGGGTGTCATTGATTATAATATACCACTAAAATAAATTTTTCCATCACTGATTTATGACCAGTAATAAAAGGACGCAACTGTCTCCTTTCCCGTAACAGATCGATACGTAAGAAACTTAATCAAAAACCGATAAAGCTCGTAAACAACGAGCAGCTCGTAAAAGAATTCATTGAACTGCAGTCGCACATGTAGATGTAGAGGGAAATTTCAATTGTCGCACACGCGCTTGATAATAAATATTTGGGAATGCGATTTGTATACACGTTAACCGCATAATCATGAGAGCGCTCACGCATACATTTTCTCGTATAACGCGCGTACGCGTGCGTGTATTTGCGCATTGTACTGAGGGTGGGAAAGCTAAAGTAAATCACGGAGTAACAATAAACTCTCGGCAGGTGTTCCAATTCTGCTCTCCTGGTTGAATCCATTGTGCGTTACTTTTCTGGATTGTTATATAATCGAGAGGAATTAAATTTTTTTCTCTTGGAAACTTAAAGTTAAACGAGCTTTTGACTTTTCCGTAAAGTCGTATCGAGACTCATGACGTATGCGCAACGAATTTCCGAAAGGAATAAAAGCAAAGGTATTACAAGCCGTTGCTTATTGGATGTAAAACAGATATTATCTAGCAAGGAGATGAAGGAAATCTTTTACTTTCGTGTATAATTTTCCAGGACCAAACACAAAATTTAAATTTTTTAAATTTATTTTCGTATTTAAGGAAGTTGTGACAAAGCCTTATAGTAATGAGCAGCTCTACTGTGACAGTTACAGTACTCTCACTTTGCATCCAAAGAAATTATCAATTCTTTCTATCTATAGAAAATTTTTTTAACCTTGAAAATGATCAAAACCTCTGACAAAAAGCTTTCTCATGATAATTAGGCCCGGTCCTCTACATATATCTTCAACATTTTTATAGAGGATCCCTGAATATCACAAATTTTCCAAACGACGAGATTCTCAAACTCTTACACAAACTTGGACAACTTTATGATTTACCGAACGAACCAGATATTAAAAAGATGAAGGCTCTCGACGCATTACTTCAGAAATTCTACAGCAACAAATTCTACGACATAACCGGAACAATGAAAGAGGTCTGTATGCGTATTTAAAATGTATAGGTATTGGAAATCATACGATTACTTTTTTTTAGAGTTATAGAGTTAAAGTGAAATATTAGAAAATAATAATCAAAAATATAAAGAAATAGAAATAGAAAAGTTTCTGTCAGAATTTAATGGTCCATTAGTTAAATTTATTTTAGAAGAAAAAATGTAATTTTTTTGTAATAATAAATAAATTTATGAAATAGATGAATTCGTTAACTAATTATGTTGTAAAATAGAAGTACGTCGGTGGTTTTAAAAATTTGTTCAATACCGACGTTATATAGTTAACACAAAATATCAATTCTATAAAATTAATGGATCTCACTAGGTTTTTTCCTAATAGCTCAGTAGGATGACTTCGTACAAAAAAATGATTTGGATAAAATTTGTTTGTTATTAAAAAAGGTACAAAATGGCGTTGGTCCGATTACGAAATTTGCAATAATAAAGCCGTGAGGTTGACTAGAAGTTAGAAAACGCCAATTTTTTTAAGTTGCTGTAAAAATGTTGATTATTAACAAAAAGTGACGAAACTTTAGAAAAATATAGTTCACTAAGTGTACAATAATCACGCTAATGCCGAAAATCAGAATCGTAAAACTTTTTGTTCTATAACGTTTTATACCCCCGCCGTGTCTAAAAGTTTAAACATTTGCGAAATTTTTTTGGAACCTTGTAACACTTGAAATTTGGTATACAATAAAGGTAAATACACAGAAATCAAAAGCATTCTGAAGAATTTCATTATCTTTATATTTGCGGTTTTAACAACGTTTTAAATCTCCCTAGTTTTATACGTCATCGATTTTTTCATTTTTCAATATGAAAATATGATAATTCATAAAATCAACTATCACAGTTAAATTTGTAGACCAATTTACCAACAATTAAAAAAAAAATTTTTAACTTTCGTTGCTTACATCCTGAGATATTTAACATTTTGTGTTTGCAAGCCATACTCGTATATTACTTGACATATCAACGTCTGACAAAAACGTTCGTGTAGAGCAAGTCATTTAACTTATAGATGTAATTTTTTAAGTCTCTAAGTTATAATGAAACTAACGCAACTAACTAATTAATGTTA
The DNA here is from genome assembly GCA_018906965.1 of Philotrypesis tridentata. Classification (NCBI taxonomy): domain Eukaryota; kingdom Metazoa; phylum Arthropoda; class Insecta; order Hymenoptera; family Pteromalidae; genus Philotrypesis; species Philotrypesis tridentata. Next base: position 556,701 of record JACCIB010000057.1, read on the forward strand.
AATAAAATACCATAGCCCCTCTTTCACGTTGTAGCAACAACTCGAGCTCTTGCAGAGTGACCGGTGCCGCATTACCATCCGACAAAAATGATCCGGACATAGTGACGATACTTTCGTCAGTAGAGGAAACCGTACTGAGGACTACGATTGTAACGAAGATGTGTGATTTTCCAATGACGACCGTATCCTCGTCGTCATGGGATATTCCGGGCCTGTCGACGTACTATTCTACAGCGCCGGTGGAAAGGTTCACTTTTTCGGATCCGGTGATGACTACCTCAGGATCAATAGGTTCTGTTGCGGGAACTGGTACTAAGCCAAAGTTTAAGGATTTGAGGAAGAAAATTCATCTGGGTGATCAAGTATACTCAAAGGTGGTGGATATAGAGGATGTGCATTGGAGGAATAGAGAACAAGAGATGTATGTAAATCTCCCGGTATCACAGGTGACGTCAATGTCTTCGGTGGGAGCTGGAGATGATACAAAGGCCGTGTTTTCGATGCCCTATGTGTTGAATAGTGGTTTTGGGTCTTCGAACACAACTAATAATTATGTAAAGCTATCTAGTACTTTCGATTGTGGCAGCGGAAATGAGAAAGCAAGAGAAGATTTTAGAGGTACGCATATGAGTCCGGAGAATGACCGTTGCGATTTCAGAGATGATAGAGGCAACTCTGGAGGTAATTTTAGATCTGCATATTACCATGGTAGTTTAGTAAAGACATTGCAAAGTTAGTGTCATAAATTTCATGGTACAGAAGATAGAGTTGTAGCGGAAAATTTCCTGGATCAAATGCAGGATTGTAGAAGAAGTAAAAATATCCCGGATGAGAGAATATTGACGGCTGCTGTGTGTCTGTTCAAAGGAATAGCGGCTAAGTGGTACCGAGTTAAGAGGAAAGAAATGAAGCCATGAAGAAAGTTTCTTCATGGCGGCAATTGATGGTGGCTTTTAAAACTGTTTCATTGGTGAGATTAGCCTAAGAGACATTTACAATGATTTAATGAGGAGAACTCAAGGGGTGGGGGAACCCATGACAGCGTTTATTGACTGTTTCAAGTATATAGTTGATCACTTGGATAACCCTCCGGACTATAGAGAGTTGGTGGGTATGGCCTTCGAAAGGATCCGATCGGAATACCGGAATTTTATGGTGAATATGAAGATCACGTCATTGGAGGATATTGAAAGATATGGTCGACAATATGAAAGAGTCAAGGAAATTAACGAATATTGGGAGCCTCCACCTTCAAAAGAGAAAATGAAGCTTCCAGGTGCTGTGTTTATTCCAAGAGAAACGGATAGAAAGGTAGTTAAATCAATGGTGGTAGAGGACACTGTTGTGCCTAAGTCAGTGAAGAATAAACCTCCCAAGAAAATAGTGGTTAGTAAAGCTGAAGCTGCAAATAACAGTATGAGTGAGTCTCCGGGGAATGAACAAGCTAAAGTGGAGGTGGCGGTTGGTCAAAATGTGAACAGTTTGAATCAACAAAATCAGAATGGTCAACGCTAGCAACTCCAACAGCAGCAGCAGCCACGGCAACAGTCATCGAATTGGGGTAACATAGGGAATCAGGGTAATGGAGGACAAAGTGGCGGAAATTTTCAGGATAGTTGAAATTTTCAGGGTCAACGAGGGAATTCTCAGCAAGGTCCAAAGAAATGTTATTCTTGTGGAAAGAAAGGCTATTTTACCAACAGATGTCCTAATACGAAGTGTTTTAAGTGCCAACAGATGGGTCATAAGGCAAACCGTTGTCCAGTTCGAGAGAGCTCGGATATTTTCTGCCAGTTGTGTAATAAATCTGGAGATACAGTCAGAGAATGCCCAGACTGTGACATGCTGAATCGATTGGGAAATGGCAGAGCGGGGGCTCAGTTCAATTCCCTGCCCTCCGCGAGCCGATAGGAATTGGTCATAATGGTGGAAGCAAGGATAGTGATTTAATAGAGGTGAATAGAGGAAACCATGAATCTTTGATTGCCAATTGGGGAAGTAATTCATCGAGTAGAAGGAAGCAACTAGTTTTTCCTAGGATGATTGCAGATCCATTAGTTAATATCACGCAAGGTATTGCTATTGGAGGAGAGATGAAATTGGGAAGATCTACTGTTGATAGAGATTAAGAGAAACTTCAGCGTATATTGAGGAGATATGATGAGCCTGCAATATATAGCGGAAGTAGTGGAAATGATGTCAGCAGTGGTAGTCAAAGTAATACAGAGAAGAGGAAGAAGAAATTAAGTATGAAGAAGGGTAGTAATAAAGTGAATGTTACGACTCAGAAAGATAGAATGGACCTGTTGTTACTCAGTGATACACCATCGGCAGAGTTGCGTGCTAATTCAAGAATAGTGGGCAAAACTCTAATGAATGTATCTGAGTTTCGAAAGAAAGCAGATCTGGCTGGAGGAAATGAAAATGTAGAGGACACTAGTGGAGGGAGTAAACCTGTGACTCTTACTAGTGGTAATAAGTTGGATAAGACGGTGTGCCACCAGAGAAGTCCTGTTTGGAGACTGCGAAAGATGTGTCGAAAGGAGCCATTCCGAAAGACAAACATGGTGTTCGACGTTGGAAAAGCAGAAATGTGGAGGAGCCAAATTTTGACTCCCGATGGAAGATGCGCGAGTTAGCACTAAATGGAGGAGATTCTTCATGGAATTTGGAGTACAATGCTGACAACAGAAATAGATATAATGTGGAGGATTGTCAACATAGTGATTCCGAGCCCTTGATTACTTCCTTTCGTGATGTTGCTAAACGGGTTGACAAATTTATAGAGGCAGAAAGCAGAACAAATTCGAAGAATACAGGAAGCAAATCTCATCTTATAACTCAAGGCACCGTCATAACCACTACGAAAAACAGAAATTTCCTGGTTGTAAATTTTGGAGGGAAAGAGTATGTTGCGTTAGTAGATAGTGGAGCAATGGTGTCCTTGATGAAGTCGGAGATAGCGGAAAGGCTTCCTGCCAAAATAGTCTCTTGTAATAAATTTATTTGTGGAGTGACAGGAGAGGTTACTCCAGTGAGAGGCAGTATGGAAATCATGTTGGACATTCAGGGAAAATCCAATATATTGGAGTGTATTGTGATGGATGATCCAGGTGACGATTTCATTCTTGGTGTTGATTTCTGCCGAGATTGGGCTTTGGATATTAATTTTAAGAATTTATGGACGATTAATAATGGCATTTGGTACTCCTTTGAAGAAAATGGTGCTTACGGCAAACCGAAGTTGATAGCAGAATGTGCAAGATTGTCGGAATTGAAGATGGAGGAGCATGAGAAGATTGTGGAAGTCGTTAAAAAATATTTGCCTGAGGATCCACCGGTCCGGTTGAATGCTTCGAATCTGGTAGAGCACAAAATTGTGTATTTAGGGTATGCTCCTATTAAGCATAAGTTCAGGAGATGGTCTCCTAAAAGGTGGAAAGCAGGTATGAAGGAGATAAAGGAAATGTTGCGAATTGGGGTCATAGAGGAATCAAATAGTGATTTTAGTAGCGCTCCAGTGATTGTCTTTAAGGAAAATGGCGATGTTCGTTTCTGCATTGATTACAGAGATGTTAACAAGCTGACTAAAAAGGATGCTTATCCGTTGCCATCGATTGACGGGATTCTAGCTAAATTGCGGCACGCTAGGTACATTTCGAAAATTGACCTGAAGAAAGCGTATTTTTAGATTCCAATGGAGGAAAGCAGCAAACAGTATACGGCTTTTTCAATGCCTGGTAGTGGATTGTGCCAATTTACCCGTTTACCTTTTGGGCTTTCGAATGCTCCGGCCACATTTCAGCGTTTGGTTGACTCCTTGTTTGGGCCAGAATTTGAACCGCATATTTTTGGTTATCTGGATGATGTTATAGTGGTGGCGGATGATTTTGAGGAGCACATTAAGTGGTTGGAATTAGTGTTGCGGAAAATTGTGGAGGCTGGTTTGATAGTCAACCGGAAGAAATGTGAATTTGGTTGTTCCAGAGTGCGTTATTTGGGGTATCTTTTAGATAGACAGGGGTTGAGACCAGATCCAGAAAGAATCGCTCCAATAATGAACTATCCACCCCTCAAGGATAAGACGAAGTTGAAGAGATTCTTGGGGATGATTGGGTGGTATAGCCGGTTTCTGGAGCACGATGCGGAGTTCAAAGTGCCATTGCTTAAAAATGTTAAGAACCTGAAGGAATGGAATTGGGGAGAGGAGCAACAACAGGCATTTGAGGAATTAAAAGAAGCATTAACAAATGCTCCTGTGTTGGCTCGCCCAGATTTTTCTAAACCTTTCACAATTCAGTGTGATGCGTCAAATTTTGCGGTTGGAGCGGTTTTAACCCAAGAAATGGAGGATGGTGAGCACCCTACAGTGTACCTAAGTAGAGTACTGTCTTCGGCAAAAAGAAATTATACAACTACCAAAAAGGAATGCTTGGCTATGGTATGGGCAATTAAGAAATTGAGGCCGTACATAGAGGGATATCATTTGAAGGTGGTGACTGATCACAGTGCTTTAAAGTGGTTACAAAATTTGAAAGATCCTACAGGTAGATTGGCCAGATGGGCTTTGGAACTCCAACAGTGGGATTTTGAAATTATTCATAAGAAAGGTGCTCTATATCATATTCCGGACGCTTTATTTAGAGGATTTGTGTCAGAGGAATCGGGGTTACTCATACAGGATATTAAGGACGAGTGATATGTACAACGTATGAAAGAAGTACAGGATACTCCGGTTAAGGGGTTATGCCTGAGTTAAACCTGAAAAAAACAAATTATTAGTTATTAGGCAAAAAAAAATTATTTATAAGTAATATTAAAAAAATTCTTTTTTCTACTTAAAGTATACATATTAATTGTAATTTTACATATTTTTAAACAATTATATATCTATACTTACTATACAAACAATTCCATGTGTGAAGTATTAATTTTGATCAAATTTTTCCCTTTGCCGTATGAATTCTCAGCATCCGGGTGATGAATATAGACCAAACTGGATGGACAATCTTGTAAATGTCTTTCTCCTCAGCTTGAACGGAAGGGATTACTGAAACATAAACATTTTAAATATTTAGAAACACATAAGGTCGTAATATTCATAATTATAGTGAATTATGCATATGTTCACATGCGTAACATTCTTTAAACTTAGCTTAGCCAATTTCCCTCCGTTCAAGCAGTGAAGAAGGGCTTCCTGGAGTTCTCTAAAAAATTTCAGCTTGATCGGTCCCATAGTTGTTGAGAAATCCTGCGGCAACTGACCTAAAATCACAAAAATTCAAAACTTGAGAAAACTGCATTTAAAGTTTATACATGAAACTTATTTCCATTTATCGGGTAGAACTTACAGAAACTGCTTGGCATATTTTTTTGTGTTTTGGCATAAAATATCCCTGTATTAAGGGATATATTAAGACCCGGGTGCCACACATATTGATATACTAGTATCAAAAGCTGAAATTGAAATATAAATTTTTATACGCATTCACAGTCAGTATGTTTCATATGAATATAATTGTTGGTATTGCTTACCCATGACTTTCTAGGATTGTTAATAGTTACAGCCAACTTCCACAACATCTAACCTTGCATCGAACACAGAAGTACCTTTTCGTTCACATGCCATTGACAGCTTATATACCTAAAAATAAAGAACACACTCACAAAGAACAAGTTCTTCACAAATAATGTGTTATTTAGAGTCCAAAATACTTATCTAAATTTAAACACCACTGACACACAGAAGTTTTCACTTCAGATCAAAATTCACAACATCAAGCTTGCACTAGACTGCAGATCAAGCAGACGAAAGAGCTGTCTGATAGCAAACTTAACTAGGTTGGTAAAACAGTGATTGGCTTTTCCATATGCTGTATGGTACCATGTTTTTAGGTGGTAATTTATAAAAATATTTTAGTTTGCACGCATGCTTATTATTTTATTAAAAAGATTAAATTAATGAAACAGATAAATTTATTTTATTTTTAACATTCACAATAAAAAAATCTATGCTTTTATCAGAATGAGCTATTTACTATATGCAATAATTCATAAATAAATAATTTGTGTTATTTTTAATAAAACTGTCTTTTATCAAAAGGAGTTTGTATGCACATTTAACGATAAATTTTCTATAAAAATGTAATGGCTTTGAATAAACAAAAGCGCTATAGAATAAAATATGAAAAATACTTAATTTTGACAAATTATATATTTTTAGTATTTTGCCTACAATTTTGTAACGAAATTTTTTCGGGCAAAAGGAGTTTCAACAGTATATTCTACAGTAAATTTGCTATTAAAAAATCAAATAAAAAAAATTTGATTTTTTTGAATTTTAACTCAGGCATAACCCCTTAAATATTCTACATGGAGAGTTGATAATGGATTGCTTTATAAACACAGGAATGATCCATTGTTAGATCCCATAGTATTCCAAGAGGAAGGCTGGAGACTAGTAGTACCATCTAATTATAAGAATCAGGTTATGATGGAGGCACACAGTAATTTTATGTACTGGTCATTTGGAATTCGAAAAGACCTATGATAGAATCGCACGTGAATATTACTGGCCAGGGATATGGTGCGAGATTCGTCGATTCATACAGGAATGTGAAACCTGTCAAAAGTATAAATCAGTACAATCTGGTCCTTTGGGTCTGATGGGAAATAGAATTGTGGAACGTCCATGGGTGGTGGTGGCGGCAGATTTGATGGAATTCCCGTTGAGTACGGGCCAAAATAAGTATCTTATTGTATGTGTGAATAAGTGTAATACACTGTATTCAGATGGCTTTATCCTTCGGTGTTTTAGTAATTAGTTTGTGAACTCTGTCGATCTCTCCGAAGTAAATTTGGTAGGAAAAAGGTGAAAAAATCTTACACCATTTTTTCCTTTTTCAACGTTTCGGTGAACATTGTCACCCTCTTCAGGAAACTGTTGATTTTATTAATAAATAAAAATAAATTAATAAACAGAAAATATAAATTAATAAGCAAATGTACTGATAGATAAATCTTTCTTACATGTAAAAGACGCACAAAAGACGAGATTCCGGATTCCTCAGCTACTGTATCGATAATGAGAATACAATAGGATTAGCCGGCGCTTGTTTTTTCGAATTTCGAAGCAAATCGAATTAGTTTTTGATGCCAAAGAATTGAATTTATTTTCATGCGTGTTGTTAAGATTTCTTCTATAATTCATATTTTAATTATCTTGATGGCCCACAGTATATTGTAATAATTCTTGTGAAAGTGATTCCTGAAGTAGATCATATAGTTTTTTACTTTCTGACTCTAAAAACTCTATGTGAATACTGGCAGAGTTTTAAATTATGATTCACAACATCCAGAATCACAAAAAATTGCCATGGTGTATAATCTCATTGACAAAGCTATTAATTTATCGGAAGCATGTTTTCAAAAGAAAAACATAAATATTGTTCAAAAATTACTAGCTGAGAACAATTATCCTGTTGACTTTACTAATGATACATACAAAAACGGATAGACAAAATAAGATCAAATGTACAAAATGAACGTGGCAATAGTGGCGAAAACTTCAAAAACATCGTTGCGATACCCTACGTTAAAGGGTTTTACGAACAAATGCAACATTCTCTAAAACAAAATTGTATTACAACTATTCCGAAAATACACAACCGTATGTGTAATATTATAATCAAAGGAAAGGATAAAAAAGAGAAACAGAAAAATGTTGTGTATAAGTTGCATTGCAATGATTGTACGGCTACATATGTGGGACAAACTAAGAGGAGTGTGTGTACACGTATTGAGGAGCATAAGAAATCAAAGAATAATGTACGACGTAGCAATAAATATTGCTGCGTCGTGATTATTTATTTCGGCCAGCTGACTCACTCTCGGCAGACTGACAGGCCATGGAGCGGAGCCAGCGCTCGGTGGAGCTCGCAGGAGTTGCCTCTAACCGACCGCGTGCAGAACGCAGGATGTGAGCTCCCGAGTCACACCTGCGCAGCACGTTGGAGCTCGGGAGGGGATACAGCAGGAAGCGAGACGGCGGCCGCACGCACGCGGTTACATGCACGCCGCTGCGTATAGAGGGGAGCGCGTGTGTGTGTGTGTGTGTGTGAGAGAGAGAGAGAGCGAGCATGAGTGCGAGCGCGAGCGAGAGAGAGTGAGTGAGTGAGAGCGTGAGTGGGAGAGAGAGGGAAGGCGACGCACATGTGGTGCGAGAGAGAGAACATGCGGCGCGCGCGGTAGCAGGGAGAGGGAGAGCGCTCTCCGTTATCGGCCGCTATAGATTGATCGAGAGGGCGCCTGCTCCTGGGCGATCGATATATGTTTGATATAGAGGTTTTCTTTCCGGAGTATAGGGGAATTGTGAGATAGTAAAGTAAAGGTCGGCTTCCATTATCGTGTAGTACGATATGTTAAGGCTGTCTTACAATTGTTTCTTTTATTTCGTTTGGTGGATTTTGAAACTCGCGCGGCTGTTTAGTTTCTATATAGAGGGAGCTACCTGATGGAGATCAATATTGATTGATTGATCTCTATCAATAAAGGGGGCGCCAATTATGTAAATTCGCAAGGATATAGAGGGCGATAATTGTTTTCTCGACCAATGAGGAAATTAAGAATAGAAAAGGGGGCGTGGGAAAATCAGGTGATGTAGAGATAGCTTGTGGTGGCATTTAAATAGGCCAATGGACTATTTAGACCATTTTCTAGGACCAATGGAAATTTGCCAGCCAGGACGACGCTCCCGGGAGGAAGAAGGCGAGGTGGGAAAATCGCGGCTTCTTTCCCGAGCGGAGCGTCGTCCTCGTTCACTCTGTTCCCGGATCTTCACTTTGGTAGTTCTGCTGATTTTCTTGAGTTTTATTTTTCAACGGTCTTGAAGTTGTTGGTGGATTCCGGCGGCCATTACGAGCAGTCTGTTGGAGGTCCTTGTTTTTGGATTTTTGCTGGAGGAATCTTGGAGAATTAGTTTGTGGATTTCGGAAGGAATATTGGTGAGGTTTCTTAAATATTAGTTTGTGTATATTTTATCCTGGTAATTGGGGAAATTGGAGAAAGTATTAGGTAGAGGAAATTTTTCCCGTTTCAGCTCCGCGAATCTTTTCACGTTTTCAGCAGGAGGCGGATCTCACCTTTATTGTTCCCTTTTTGAATTACAAACATAGCATCATCGTAGAGGATTTTCGCGGCCCTTTTCTTGTTTTAGCAACTCCAGAACCGGCTATAGTGGACTTAGTTATTCGGCCGCTGGCCCATGTGGTATTTAAAGTCGGAATTGATATGTTTGCCTATACGAATTTGTAATAAGGAGTTTACAATATATTTGTTTCATGTGTTAATTCTAATTCTTTTTGTGTTATTATTCATTTTACCAGCCCTATTGCTACCGAAATTTCCCTGCGTGTACCCGTTTTCCGTTTTTCAGAACTCTGGACTCCGAGAGTGAGAAGCAGCCGTTAAACTAAACATTTTTGTACACTAACTGGAATCCTCGAAGTTTAATTTTGAGAAAATAAATATTAAAGACAAAGAATGCAATTTAAATAAAAGGTTAGTTTCTGAAATGTTACATATACAAATGCAGGAAAATGGCATTAATAAAATGGAGGACACACAAAAACTCAATAACGTGTACACACACTTAATATACCGTTTGAAAAGCAAAAACGGATTATAGACGATCCTGATGTATACATATGCGAGAGAGTGACAAGTGTGACGTCATTATAAACACACTGCTCGAAAATTTGCGAGACTCCTCGCCGATATAAAAGCGCTGGCTAATCCTATTGTATTCTCATTATCGATACGACTGGCTGGGTTAGAGAACATTCGATTGACTCATTGTTGTGCGTCTTTTACATGTAAGAAAGATTTATCCATCAGTACATTTGCTTATTAATTTATATTTTCTGTTTATTAATTTATTTTTATTTATTAATAAAATCAACAGTTTCCTGAAGAGGATCGCCGAGGACAATGTTCACCGAAACGTTGAAAAAGGAAAAATAGAGTAAGATTTTTTCACCTTTTTCCTACCAAATTTACCTCGGAGAGATCGACAGATTTCACAAACTAATAAGTATCTTATTATTTTCCAAGACTTATTTACTAGGTGGATAGAGGTAAAACCCATTCGAAAGGCTACTGGTCAAGCGGTGGCTAAGGCGTTTGAAGAGTTAATTCTACTTAGATTGGAAGTCCCAGATTATCTATTAACGGATAATGGGAAGGAATTCATTAACAAGACTTTGGCGGATACTTTGAAGGAATATAAAGTGAAACATGTAAGCACGCCGTCGTATCATCCACAAGCGAATTTTGTCGAGAGAAGAAGTAGGACTTTGAAGACTATGATTGCTTCGTATGTAGGACAGAATCATAGGTTATGGGATCAACATATAAGGGAATTACGGCATGCTTTCAATACTGCGGTACAGGCGACTACGAAGGTATTCTGAATTATGGAAAACAACCCCAGCTGATAAAATCATGGCGGAAATCGGTAGAGGATAGAGGAAACGTAGTGCAGTTACATCGAAAATTGTGGACAGATCGAATCAAGAGATTGGATACACTGCGTGATTTGGTGACTAAACATATAGAGGACGCACGTTTAAAACAAGCCGGACACTACAATCGCGGTAGGAAACCGACTGAGTTCAACGTGGGAGATCTAGTGTGGAGGAAATTGCATATGCTTTCAAAAGGTGTGGATGGAATTTCTTCAAAGTTAGCTGGAAAGCATGATGGTCCATTCGAGATTCTGGAAAAGAGATCACCCTTGGTATATATTTTTGAGACTGCGGATAAACGTAAAAATGCGAAAGCTTATGATGAGTTGGAGGCGGAGATTCTCCGAGAGCAGCGGCGGCGAAGCCGGCCGGCCTCGGATATGACGGCCACCGCCGAGATTTGGGCTCGGCGGATGGAGGAATTGCGGCTCTCGAAGGAGGCCGACTAGAGGTGGTCATTGGGGCCTCCGCCAAGCGCCTCAAAGATTCTTAGGCAACCCTACTCCGTAAACCCTCAGCCGGAAATGGTTGAGGTGGCCCCGGTGAGAATGTTGTATCTCCCTGGGAAGACCGGGAGCGTGGTGAGTGAGAGTAGGGAAGCGGAGGAATCCCGGGAAACGGTGGCGGAGCTCGACGCTCTTGTCGGCATGGAGGAAGGTGCCGCTTCGGCGGCTCTTGTAGAGGTAGATAGATAGATAACTGATGGAGGGATGCATAGACAGATAAATAGATAAATTATTTTGGTTATAGGTGGAGGAAAATGTGGAGGCCGTGGAGGAAAGAGAGACGTTGGAGATCGTGATCGTGAGAGAGCCCGGAGCGCAACTGAGGTGCCAGAGGCCTACCCAATGTTCCGGGGGGCGAATGGAAAGAGGAGGCGATATAACCCGCGGCGGCAGCTCACGCTGGACGACTATGAGTCGTCGATCGAGCTGCCTGGCCGGGTTCGCTCTCCGTCGCCTTCCGGACTTCCCATCAGGAAGGCTCCGGTTCAGGGTGCTCAACCGGGTCCGCTGATTCCGTTTTTTAACCCGGTTGAGGCTCGACTTCGCTGGGAAGCGGAGTCGAGGCATCCACGGAAATCTCCGGCGTGAACGGGTAATAATTTGTTTTCTAGAGGAAATAGAAGATATAGAGGAAATATTATTGTGGTTCTTTTCCTTTCTTTTCTTTGTTTCCAGTTACGCAGGCACGCCATGGAGAGGATGGTGGAGCGCGGCGTCCACGCTGGGAGATGGTAGAGGAGATGGTGGGAAATCCTGTGGTGCCCACCGGGGCTATGCCGCGGACTTCCTGGGAGGGAAGGCGTACCCGATGGGGAGCATCGGCGGAGTCGGAGGTATCCGTCTCCTCAGGAGGAGCCCGACCTATTCTTGAGAGAGCTCTGTTCGGCGGGCTGTCGGCTGTTCCAACCGACCCGGAACGTGACCCTCCTTTTGGATCGTGTTTTAATTGTTGGAATAAGGGTCACCGTTGGAGCAGATACCCCCGGGAGAAGCGACGGTTTTGCTTCAACTGCGGACGACGGGATACGGATCTCGTGAATTGCGCGCGGTGCGGTGAGGCCAACAGTGCTTATATGGCGGAGAGAGCGGGCCAGAGTCGGTCGGTCCCCATCAGCGCCCCTGTTTATCCTCGCAGGGTGGTGTTCGAGGAAGAGGAGCGGTATGGGCCGCCCCCGAGTTACGAGGAGGCAACCCAATTGCGGCGACGAGAGGGCCGGCCCAGGAGAGAGGTGACCACCGTCAGCCCAGTCATCTCTGTTGCTGCTGGTGGACCGGGACTAGGCATTGGCAACGATTATTTATTGCCTATAAGGCAGTTGGTGAATGCGCCACCGTAGGTGCGCGACCTCCTACTGGCCGGCCTGGCCCCAGGGCCACGCTAGTTTTTTTATTTAATAAATGTTTTTTATTCTGGAAATGGTGGTTCTATTATTTAATTGGTCGATCTATCTATCTGGCGGATTTTGTAGCGGAATTGGAGGACATTCTGTTGTTTCAGGTTCACGGAGTGATCCAGTATATCATAGAGGGTTTCTGTTTCAGGTTTTTTGTAGAGGTTTGTGACGGTCTGCCGTCAGCCCCAGCTCGCCTGGACACCACCGGAGCCGTGCTAATAAAAAAAGCATAAAACTTACACCCGGTGGTGTTTACAGGAGTACCGGGCAGAGACGAGAACGGGAGAGAGAGAGAGAGAGAGAGACTACGTTCGGAGCAGCACACACTGTAGCGGCGCCGCACGAGCCAGAGAGAGAGAAACACGACGCGCGCCACACCGAGAGAACGGAAGAGAGAGGGAAGCCGCACGAGAGCGAGCGAGAGAAGAGATAGCGGCAACAGCTGAGAGCGCAGCACAGCGAGCGAAGCCATGAGGCGTACGCGCGCGAGCGACCGCCGCCATGTTGGCGAGCGCCGAAAAAGAATAAGTGAGAGAGAGACAGAGAGAAAGAGAAAGACAGCGTATCGAGGCGAGCGTAGAGAGTGGGGACATGCGTCGAGCCTCGTACATTATTGACGACGAGTGGAGGGCTGCGCTTCGGTGCACAGCACGCACGCGAGCGAAAGACATGTGCAACGAGAAAACATCGTAAGAGAAATGTCAAGCGGAAAAATGTACAGCCAGACACGACGATAATAGTCAGAAATATTGAATAGACAAATTCGAATTTCGCGCGCGAGAATTATAGATAATTAAGAGGGCGCTATGACGAGTAGGACATATATTGGGTTAACACGTGACATCACGTGGTCAGAAAAGGATAGATAGGGAATGTACGCGTGCGAGAGAGACGGAAAGAGACGCCGCGGCCGAGAAAACGCCGGGCGCAACAGGTATGGTCAGTATCCAGTGGGCACCCGCATCATCAGGACGTATTCAGCACAACATTCCCTCCGCATTTGTTTTAGAGAAATCTCCAGTGATTTAAGCTGTCGAGATTCGCTACGCGAGTAGTTTTGCGCCGCGCGATATTATAGGGCCCGAGACTTCGCCAGAACGAGAGGACGAGCAGTCAGCCAGAGTATCAGCCAGGTAGACGCTAATCCTATTTAAAGTGCGCGTTTCCCCGCGTCCGCCAGATACGACGGCCAGGGTGTGCTTCTATAGCACGCATATACTTTTCGTTTTTTTTTTTTTAGTTTAATAAACGCCCGATAATTAAGAGAATATTCTGTGTGTTTATTTCGCGAGTTACCCGACCTATCCTTTCGCTAGTATTGGCGGCCGTGAGAAGTAAGTCCGTGCACCGCTGAGCAGCCGGCGAAGCGGTTGATGAACCGAGCGTCCATCATAATTATATTATATCTTATTTAAATACGGTTCATCAGGCAGCCCAATAACAGGGTGCGACCACGTTGTGGGGCTGTCGCCGGCATTTGCGAGAGAGTACGAAACCACAACGTCACAGGTTGTAGAGGTTTATGGAGGAAAACTTGGATATCCGGAGATATCTAAGATTTTGTGGGGGGTATTGCAATGTAGCAATAATTATTGCTGCGTCAGGTACATTATTGTACGGCCAGCAGACTCACTCTCGGCCAGTTTACAGCTCCTGGAGCGGAGTCAGCTCTCGATGGCGCTCGCAGGAGGTGCCTCTGACCGACCGCGTGCGGAGCGCAGGACGTGACGTATCAAGTTACACCTGCGCAACCTACTGGCGTTCGGGAGAGAAAGCGTGGCAGGAAGAAGTCAGCCGCGCAACTATAAATTAATTGTACACTAACTGGAATCCCCGTACGGGCGGAAAAATTCCACGTTACACAACATTATTCAATAGATTGTATTATTATATTTGATGGCTATCTAGAAAATGAAGCAACATCAACGAAAAAGTCCGAGAGACTGCGAAGAGCAATTAGACAAATTAGTAGAGAAATTATGTTAAATGCATCAACACCTATATGCGTCTCACAAGAAAAGTTCTTATCTAATGATAAAAACAAAAACCAATTGATCCAAATGCTCCAAGGAAAGTTCCAAAGCATTAATATACGTACTATGCAAGTAGATGAAGATGCTGATACTTTAATAGTTAATACAGCTATAGAGCACAGTTCAAAAAGAAACGCAGTAACAGTAGGCGAAGATATAGATTTATTAGTGATTTTATCACAATTAAATCCTGCAAATTTTATATACTTCTTGAAGCCAGGTAAAGGCAAAAAAACTGAAAAAGTGTACACTGCTACTAGTTTTAATCATAAAAATCTCATAGATTTACTTGCATTTATACACGCATTCACAGGCTGATACTACATTAGCATATTTTAAACAAGGTAAGAAAAAACTTATTTAATATAACATTTTAAAAAACAATGTTCGATTAGCGAACGAGTTGCGCAATTTTAATAAAATAGATGTAAGTCGTAGTGATCTCATAAAATCTGTCTGTAAAGTAATTACTGCATTATACGGAGAAAAAGCTTACGAGAAAATATCCTTGAATGAATTTAGATATAAATGTTTGAAAAAGTATTGCCGAAAAAATAATTTTAATTTAGCAGTATTACCACCTTCCAAATCAACTGCATAAGAGCATTTTTTCGAGTATACTTACAAGTACAAACCTGGTTAGGTAATGTTTTTGATCCTTTAGAATGGGGATGGAAAATTGGTAAGAGTGGACTCTTAACTCCAAGATATAGTAACGAACCAATCTTGCCTCCGGACTTTGTTAATGTAATAAAATGTTCTTGCACTTTGAAATGTGGTAAAAGATGTAATTGTAGAAAACATGGCTTAGAATGTACTCAATTTTGTGAACATTGTGTTACAAAAATTTGTCGGCATTTCGTCCGAGCTGTCAGAGTGGGCTCTTTATTAAGGCTCTGATAGCCTCTTTAGACGCCCGTCACTTCCAAAGGAAGCGGACTTTATATGATCTCGACGTGCATCTTTCTCTTGCGGAAGCGTACTTTCGCATAGAGAAAGAGGCACGTCGCCATCTATTGGACACTTTAAAGAATCAGTGCCAAAATTTCTCTATGTGCCTTATATATTATATACGCTGCGCAGATACAGACGATGTTTCACTGTGATGTATTATAATTATAATATGTGTTATATTATAATAATACCTGTGTTTATATTTATAATAATAACTGTATTTATATTTATAATAATTAACGAGGATTTTAGTTAAATGTTTTCTATTGAATATATTATAAAAAGCAGTATTAAATATGATATTTAACCTAAATATCTATTTTAATTAAAACAGTGTGAAACACTTAAGGGGTTATGCCTGAGTTGAACCTGTAAAAAAGACATTAATAAGTAATAGGCTGAAAAAAATTATTTATTAATAGTATAAAAAAAATCTTTCTCCTACTTCAAATATAAGTATTGTACATTGTAAACAATTACATGTATGAATCATTAATTTTCAGCACTTTTTTCCCTTTGCCGCAGGATATCTCAGCATCCAGATGATGAATTGACACCAGACAGGATGTAAAATCTTCTGAATATGTTTCTTCACTGCTTGAGCGGAAGACTTTTCTACAAAAAATAAATTTTAAATATTTAGTAACTCATAAGATGATTATATCAGTAATTATAGTGAATATTACATATATTCACATACGCAACATTGACTTTTACCTTGTATTAGTCAATTCTGCTCCATTCAAGCAGTGAAGAAACATATTAAGAAGATTTTCCATCCTGTCTGGTGTCAATTGATCATCTGGATGCTGAGATATCCTGCGGCAAAGGACCTAAAATCATAAAAATGGCAAAACTGAGAAAAATGCATTTAAAGTTTATCAAGATGCTTATGTATACTTATCGGGTAGTTCTTACATGAACTGCTTAGCATATTTTTCTTATATTTTGGCATAAGATACCTACATATTAAGGCATATATAAAGACCCGAGTGCTGTATATGTAGATATACCAGTATCGAGAGCTGAAATTGAAATATAAATTTTTGATACGCATTCACAGTCAGTATGTTTCACATGAATATAATTGTTGGTATTGCTTACCCATGACTTTCCAGGATTATTAACAATCACAGTAGACTTAGAGCTGGTTGGAGATTATTTATCACACAGGCATCTTGTACACATGATAATTATAGCCCGTACACCTAAAAATCAAGAATATACTCACAAAGAACAAATTCTTTACAAAGCATATGTTGTTTATAGTCCAAACACTTATCTAAATTTGAAGACTAGTAGACTCAGAAGCTATCACAACAGCACAACATCCAGCTTACACTAAACTACAGACAGCAGACGAAACAGCTGATGTCTGACAGTCTGAATGCAAACTCGACTAAGTCGGTAAAACAGTGATTTCCTTTTCCATATGCTGTAAAGTGTCTTTTTTCAGGCGGTAATTTAAATTTGCACGAATATTTTTTTACCCCTTTATAAGTTTGATTAAAAAATTACAAGACTAAATTTAAATCCTAAATTTATTTTATTTTGAAAATTCAAAATAAAAATAAAATCTACGATTTTATAAAAATTAGTTATTTACAGTATGTAATGATTCAATAAATAATATATTTTTTTTTTAAATAAAATTGCGTTTTCAAAAGGCGTTTGTAAACACATTTAATTTTACATTTTCTATGAAAAAGTAATTGTTTTAAATAATCAAAAGTGCTATAAGACAAAATATCAATAATATGCAATTTTGAAAAATTGTATTTTTTTAGTATTTTGCCTATAACTTTGTAACGGAATTTTTTCGGATAAAAAGGACTTCAGCAACGTATTCTACATTAAATTTGCCTTAAAAAAATCAAATTAAAAAATTTTTGATTTTTTTGAATTTTAACTCAGGCATAACCCCTTAAGTCAATTTCGGACAACTAACAGGATCCATTTAGATATTTTCGTTATCATTTTCGAAGTTCGCGACCTTCGGAATGGAATAATATCAAGAATTAGAATTTCTTAAAAAGGTATTAAAATTTTTGTATTCTTTTTTTTTATTACAAAATGTGTTCCTAATCCTATCTCCTCTCTCCATCAGCATGCAGAAGCCTTTTTGCTACAATTTTTAAAATGTCGTCTTGCGTCGGAGGGCGCGTACATTTTACCGCAAAAGCTGCAGGGATCGAGGTTCTCTCGGATGTGCACTTCCTCGATTTGACGATTCAACATACCCGCCCGAGAATATCTTTTTCCGTAGTATGCGCAAAAAGTTAAAGTCTCGGCCTTTTTTTAACCGAGACAGTTGATGGGATCTGGAGTACACCTGGAGCTCAGCAACTGTGGTGTTTGTGAAGATGCAGCCCTTGATTTTGCCATCGTGAATTTTACGATTATAATCGCGGACTGCATCCACAACCTTACAGTTGATTGGTACAGCAACGATGGTACGATAACATCTGGTCGATGTCGCTTGATTTTTATGGTAATGAGGGATGGATCATCCCTCTTGCCCACTGGTCATGCTTTGATCCTGGGCCTATAAAAGCTGGATGCCTGTAAGAGCTTCCTCGTCATCGAGATACACACCGTCGACCGTAATGCTAGCGATTTTCAGCACGGAAATCTTCGGTGGACGGTGCTCCATGACTTATTCGATTTTCATGGAGATGTCCGAGGAAGCACTTTTTACTACCTTACACAACTGAAAAAATATTATATTTATATATATTAAGGTTGAAAGTAAAACTCGTGCATATCAGGCAAAATAAGAGAATAGATATATTTAGTGTAATCAATAATGGGTATACATTTTAACACACTGAGCATCGCACGCTTGCAGTGGTTCGTCAAGACTGACTAGCCGAGCCATAGGTCTGAGAGTATATTTGTGTAAACTACATACCTGAGTGCATCCCCTCTACTGTACACTTTGTACTGTGCAGATTTTTGAGAAGCGACCTTTACAATAGCTATACTACTGTACGTACTTCCCCGTCCCTAATAGCTTCGTTCGGCGAAAGGTGCAGTTATAAACTAATAAACTAATCTAGTCGAGCAGATGTAGAGTTTACAAATACAGCAATATATTTTTATTTCAACATCCTCCCTAAAACTCTACATCTTTTCAATCATACAATGTCATTTTTATGTTTAAGACCTAATTTCTCCCTCAAGTAAACAAACCTTGGCTTCGGTAGAGCTTTCGTAAATATGTCTACGAGTTGTTCTTCGCTTTTTACATGTGTGATATCAATTTCGCCTTTATTGTACATATCTCTTAAGAAGTGGTAACGAACATCAATATGCTTCGTCCTCTGATGGAATTCAGGATTTTTAGCTAACTTTACTGCGCTTACATTGTCAATAAACAAAGTATAGTTACTTATGTCTAAATTACAATGAGACATTAATTTCTTTAACCACATAATTTCCTTAGCTGCTAACGCTCCACTTACATATTCAGCTTCGATTGAGGATTGCGATACGCATTGCTGTCGCTTACTTCGCCATATGATGGCTGCACTAGCATACATACATAATATACCAGATGTTGATTTTCTGGTTTCAACATCACCCGCGTAATCAGCATCACTATAAGCTTCAAAATTTCCCTCTCTGGAATACAATAATCCTACATCAGTAGTCCCCTTTAAATAGCGCAAAATTCTTTTGACTAACATCCAATGAGACTCGGTTGGATTATCTAAATTTCTAGCTGCTATGTTTATTGCAAAACTGATGTCTGGTCTCGTAACTGTTTGTAAAAACATTAAATTGCCGACGGCTTCTCTGTATTTTGTATTGATGTAATTTTCTCCCTTTTTTACTTTCCAATCTACTTCAATAGGCGTAGATACGCTATTAGCAGAATCCATTTTAAATTTATCTACCTGCTACGAGACCATCATCAACGTAAATCGTTAAAAATACTAATAAAAATTGTACCGTCACTTTTATCATAAATGTAAAAATAAGGGTCAGCTTGACTTTGACTGAAATTTAGGCTCGTAATGTAATTAGTGAAACGTTCCGATCAGCATCGCGGGTATTGTTTTAGTCCGTATAAACTTTTCAATAATTTGCAAAGTTTATTCGTCCCGTCGTTAAAGCCTTCAGGCTGTTTCATAAAAATGGTTTCTTTCAAATCTCCGTATAAGAAGGCAGTTTTTATATCGAATTGTCCTCAATGCAAATTCTTATGCGCGGTGATACTTAATAATAATCTTATTGTGTCGAAACGAGCAACTGGACTGAAGGTCTCTTATAATCTACGCCTTCTATTTGCGAATATCCTTTTACAACTAATCGCGCCTTGTATCTTTCCGAATTATCAGGGTTTAGCTTTTTAGTAAAAACTCAGCGACTATTTATGACTTTCTGCCTCTCTGGCTTGTCTACCAAGTCTCATTGTCATGTAGAGTTCATCTCATCTGCCATTGCCTTTTCCCATAACTCCCTTTTTTCTGATTTTACGGCGTCTGCATAATCAAATGGCAATTTTTCGGCTAAAAATGTCATCGGACACCCATAATAATCTGGAGCTTTAATTACACGCCTGTCTCGCAATACTCTTTCGTCCTTATTTACTGTTGATTCACTCTCACTCTCTGCACTCTCATACACGTTGTCATCTTCATCGGTATTCATACTCACATCATTTTGTTCGGCGCTCGATTTTGGAGGATTAACCTTAATCGTATCCGCTACAATCAGCTCTTGTTTAAATATAACATCCCGACTAAGAACAACGTCTCTAAGCTGAGGAACATACACGCGATATCCCCTGCCGTCTTCAAGGTAACCTACGAGATACCCTTTTATGGCCTTCTTGTCCAGCTTTCTCCTTTTCTCCGCAGGTACGTGGACGAAACATTCAGTTCCGAAAATTTTGAAATGCAGTATACCTGGCATTTTTCCGTGCCATATTTCGCTCGGAGATTTATTAGATTGATTGGTAGGCCCCGTCCTATTTATGACATGTGCCGCTGTATTCATGGCCTCTGCCCATAAAAACATAGGGAGATTAGACTTCCCGTATAACATAGACCGACCCGCCTCAATTATTGTACGATTTTCTCTCTCTGCGACGCCGTTCTGCTGAGAAGTGTACGGTACATTTATTGTATGCCTAATTCCCTTTGATGCTAAAAATTCCTTTACTTCCCTGTTGACAAATTCGCGGCCGCCATCTCTGTGCATTTCTTTAATTTTTTCATTAAACTGAGTTTCTACTTCGTTACAAAAAGATTTTAATTTTTCAATGACTTCGGATTTTTGTCTCAAGAAACAAACTTGTCCATACTTGGAAAAATCATCTTTAAAAATAAGTAAATACCGTTTCTGACCCAACGACTCGATTTCCATCGGTCCACAAACATCGGTATAAATAATTTCTCGAGCTTTCGTCGCGCGTTCAGACTTCGAGTGAAAACTTAGTCGATGCTGCTTTCCGTACGCGCAACCCTCGCAGAAAAAATCATTGTTATCAACATTCACATTCAATCGTTTTAAAAGGTCTCTAACATGCCTTATATTCTGATGGCAGAGCCTTTCGTGCCATACTTGCAACGTATCCATTTTTTCAGCAATACTTGCTTCGACTTTAATTTTGAAATGATCAACCGGCGGTAAAACGCGTAAATTGATCTTATACAAATTTCCAATATCCGAACCCGTGGCTATAACCTTTTTATCGCGGAAAAACATACATTGCTTGCCATTATTTGTAATGCTAAAACAAATTCCCTTTTTCGCAGTATATTTAACAGAAAATAAATTACGTTTCATGCTTGGAATAAATAATACATCGTACATAATACCCGCCAGCCATTCATTATTTACAAAAGTTTCGACTTCAATAGTGCCTTTTCCGAACGCGTTCATACTTCCGCCGTCGCCTATTTCTACTTTTACCGGGTTTTAGAAGTCTTCATAACTGCTAAACCATTCTCGACGACCGCTCATGTGCTCCGTCGCTCCAGAGTCGATCACCCAAATATCCTTGGCTGCTGTAGATGTAGTGCTGCTTCCTACAAGACAGATTTTTGAAGTTGAGTCCTGCAGTTCACTGATGCTGTCGTCGTCATCTCTATTTCTCTGCTGTCCATCACTTCTGTCGTTCCTTGCATTACTTTTAGATCGACAGCTTTCACTTCTGTGGCCCATTCTTTTACATATAAAGCATCTATAGCACTCTCTCTTTATATGGCCACTTCTGCCACAATTAAAGCAATTTAATTCTTGTTTATTATTTTCTGCTCTACTTGTCTGCTCTTGAGGATCTCTTTTATAATAATTTCCTTTGGTCACTAGTGCGACTGGTACTTCGTGATCTTTATCCTCATTCCATCTGCACTCTTCGGTCAATAATCTGGTAGTAAGATTATCTAAAGTTTTCTTCGTCTCGTCAACAGAATCCCAGGCACTATGGAAATGATTGAATTTTCTTGGCAGCGCGGTTAAAAATCGAGTAATTAACATCTTTTCTTCTATACCACTACCGAGCATTTTCATTTTAGTAGATATTTGCTCCAATTTTGAAATATTGTGAGCAACACTTTCACTTTCGTCCCATTTGAAATCAAAAAACTTCTTCTGGATCATGCTCAGATTTTCATCAGACTTCATGTCATAAATGGAATTAAGCTTTTTCCACATATCGTGTGCTGTCGTACAGCTTAATAGTAGGTCAAGCGGCTTCCTCTCTACTGATGTCACAAACAATTTTCTTGCAGCTTTGTCTGCCTTTAAAAACTTCTTCTTAGTAGAAGCATTAGCTTCATTGTCGCCTGGGTGAACCAACGTACCATCATACTTTGATTAAATCATCATCTTCCTCCAAGAGTGTACGTATTATAAAACGCCACTGGAGCCAATTGTCCGTGCCACGTAATTTCTCGATTTTAATATTCGCTTCCATTTTTCTTTCACTTTATAATTCTTTCACAACACTATTTTCACTATATTCTTATTATGCACTTGGCGCAGTGGAAGTGTGCTGGGCCCATAACCTATTAAGGTTGAGAGTAAAACTCGTGCATATCAGGCAAAATAAGAGAATAGATATATTTTGAGTAATCAATAATGAGTATACATTTTAACACACTGAGCATCGCACGCTTGCAGTGGTTCGTCAAGACTGACTAGCCGAGCCATAGGTCTGAGAGTATATTTGTGTAAACTACATACCTGAGTGCATCCCCTCTACTGTGCAGATTTTTGAGAAGCGACCCTTACAATAGCTATACTACTGTACGTACTTCCCCGTCCCTAATAGCTTCGTTCGGCGAAAGGTGCAGTTATAAACTAATAAACTAATCTAGTCGAGCAGATGTAGAGTTTACAAATACAGCAATATATTTTTATTTCAACAATATATCTTTATTTCTAACTAAAAAGCTATTAAAGCCTTTTACCCATTAACGCCCAGGTGTCAAATCAAAAATAATAAAGTGGAATTTTTTGAAAAAAATTTTGTTTTTAATCGATCTTTCGACCTCTTTAGATTTTTCTATACATAAAATATTAACTCTAAACATGATCTCGAGGTTCAAATCGAAAGAATCCGTGGTGCGTTATGCCTGAAAATGTTTTTTTTTAATAAAGTGGCTGCTTATGTAAACAGTTTATGGTTTTATGTTCACAAATCTTTTTCTCGAAAAATTTTATAAGAACAAAAATGTCTTAGAATTCCTCAAAGAATCCCTTCAAATTGTTTTAGATTGATCCGGTACAATTTTTAAAATTTCCAAAAGTCAAACAATTGAAACTTCAAAAAACGTCAATAACAAATTTTAAAAAATTTGAAAGGGTTTTTTGATGAAATCAAGACATTATTGTTCTTATAAAAGTTTTAGGAAAGTCTATAGTTATCAAGAAAAAAATTTTTGAACATAAAACCAAAAAATGTTTACACAGGCCACCATTTTATTGAAAAAAAAATTTTTTTCGCACATAACGCATCACGGATTCTTTCAACTTGGATCTGGAGGCCACGTTTACAATTGATCTTTTATATAATGAAAAATTTAGAGATCGAAAAGTCGATTAGAAAAAAAATTTTATTTTCCAAAAAATTGTAATTTTTTTAATTTTAATTTTTATATGATAAAATAAAATTTTAGAACATTTTAATACCTATAATTTAATAGAGCAGCAGTTAGTACATCCAAAACTGCGGTTCCGAAATTGTTCCCGTGCAATTCACTAGATGGTAACAGCTCCAACTAAGGTGTAGAAATCAGTACTCAAATTATTATGAGTTTTTAAATATTCCAAGACTGAACATTTTCTGTTTCTGTAGGTAACTGCTCTAAATGTCGGTATTGCACCGCGCCAATGTTGTATCTTATGGTAATTAAAATAAGAAACAAGACAAACTTTATATTTTTAATATTCATCATATTAATTAAAAGATTTGACTAAAAAACTGTTCCATAATGTACGAAACTTTTCAAAAAGTTGTAAATGTAACGACCATTGTATGCGGATTCAATTGTACTTGTTATTCATATTTTTAATATACGAGTCTTCGACTCATTTTACTAGCTATCTGTAGAGCATCTTATTGTTGTTTCCCTAAAAACCGCAACCTTCTGTTCTTCGAACTCCTTAGATAATTTTAGCACGGAAAAGTGTAGTGTCGAGCTAACACTACACATTTGTTTTCGAGATCAATTGACCGTGTTAGTAAACACAATACGCCGGAGTAGCCTTCTAAAGGTAGGAAGTTCAGTGATACGACAACACTCCGTGGTCGTCGTACAAAGTCAATTGGCCCCGTTACAATATCAAAACAAAACTAAATACTTATCTAATTGTATGCTATTAATTAATAATCGCATGTTCATAATTATATGTACATACAAAATCGACTGAAATATTTGACACTGTTTTAAAATATATTTAGGTTAAATCTATACTATATTTTACTGTAAAAGAAAAGTCTAAGACATACTATGACAGATTTATGAAACCAATAAATTTAAAAATAGGAGATGAGGTATGGTTAATTAAAGAGCCAAAACCTGGAAAATTAGGAAAAAAATCATAATCTAGGACCATTTGAAATTATGGATGTACCTAAAAATTGTAATATTACTATAAATAAAGAAGGAAAGCAAACAGTAGTTCATGCAAATAACTTGGTATTGTTTAAAGAGAAAAATTAATATGTTCAATTTGATTTCAGAATTCAAGATGGTGTTTATCTACATTATCGTTTTCCAAATATTCTTAAAAGTTAATGAAGCTATCATAGGCTATGATTGCGGTTCATCGGCGCCTAATATTACAACATATTCACTATTGGACACTGAAGACTGCGACTTTCAAGATAATCAAGAAAATTCATCAAATGCTATTATTGAACTTATACAAATAGTAGACTTCCGGTCGATTCCGATTATTCAGTGTAAAATTGAAATTCATAGAACTATATTTTCTTGTGGAATTTTTGGACACTTGATAACAATTGGAAATGCGGAACAACAATATATTAGAGAATCAACTGACGAACAAATTTATTCGTGAAACGGGTATTTTTAAATATGATAACGTTCATACTATTTCGGATTTAAAAATTAATTTAACTATGACAAAAGGCATTGATTTTGTGGGAAGTGCGATAGATAGATCGTGTTCTGGTGTTACTTATGCAGACAATTTTAGATCATGGAATAAAGCCTGTGTTCGCAGATTAATTAAAATTACACTGATTCAAAATAATGCAAAAGTAAATTTTAAAAATGATAAATTAATATTAAGTTCAGGCGTAGTTTGTAAGTTTTCGAATAAGAATTGTATGGATATGTAGGTAGGAAATACGTTTTGGCATGTTTTACCAGAAGGACGACGTCAACGAAATGATATAAATCTGGAATCCGTTCGACGGCAGTACAAGAAGCCCAGAGTCATGGATAGCCCACGAGGTGGCGCAAAAACGGCAGAAGAAAAAAATTGAAACAATTTCGCTGTCATCATCATCACCATTATCCCCACAGTCAGCGGTGATCGTGTACGAGAAGTCTCCGGATGTGGAGTTTTTAGTGCACATTAAACAGCCAAGAGACAACGTCGACAACGTTGAGGAAGATCGTCCAAAGAGACATCGGCGTCGACTCACCATTTAAAAAATCCATCGGTCCTTTTCAAGACCATATATACGCTTCTGATATTTGCGAATCGAGTCAGTCCTTAATCTTTTGCGACCCGGTACAATTTTTTCGTCAGTATGTAGCTTTAAAAGCATTGTTGTTATTATTTGCCCCGAAGAGGAACCTTACTGGGCTCGGAACGTAAGCAATAATAAAAAATCATGGCTCGAAGAGATGATTAAATTCTTAATTATTCATTCTATCAACACCTAGCATTAGAAGCAACTATATTAGGCTTCGAGTGATTCGTGACCCTTCGCTTCGAGTGAAATTTTCACTTTGACAAGGGTAAATTTTCCCTCTAAGGAAGAGTTAGTTATTTCCGAACAAAAAATTTTTATCACTGACTACTTTTTATCAATGAAATGTAAAAGTATATGTGTGCGTTATAAATTATTTAAAAATATATCAATTAAAAAAAATGACAGAAGAATGTGAGTTATAGGTACATTTTTGCTTGCTCGTGTTACACGTTAAAACTGCGCACTATACCTATAATTCACATTTCATGCAGACATATATACTTTTAGTTATACATATACCGATATACACAGTAAACCGCTCGCATTTCCTCAAAAAGTTTATATACTAACTAGGGAATAATCTTTGCGCTTGCGAGTTAAAAAAATTGGTTGCGACCTAGCGGCTGATCATGAGAGTGTGCAAGTATATATACATTCTGTGAGATAGAAGATGAAATTATTAATCCAATCAGAAAATTATTGGAAATTATTCTAGAGCATGTCATGGGATCTCATGAATTTTTTCAGAAGGATCAAAGTTCATGAAATCAGGGATTTTCACATTTTTGCCTATTTTCTTTAATTTGCAGCTCTTCGAGAAAGCGTTTTTCGTCGAAGATTTTTTTGTTTTTGACAAGTGATTTTTTGATCTTTTAAGTAGTCGTAAAATTTCAATGCCATTTTGAAACTTGTCCAGATACTTTTGTATTTAAAAAAGTTATCTTCACAAATTTTTTTATCTCAATCCGAAGGATCAAACTTTCAAAATTTCGAATTTAAATGTATAAATTGTGTATAAAGCTACTAAACTGATAAATTTACAGTTGACTCCACGATGCGACGACATGCTGATCAAGTGTAGTTTTCGAGCAAAGCTTGAAAACTGCTCCAACCTATTTAAATTTCGAAAGACTCAGGATGGATTTTGCTGTGTATTTAATTATGCCAGACAATTTGACGATATAGTCGGGTAAGTGAAATTTAAGACTATAAAGGAAATCATTTTTTTACGCTCTGCCATCATATTCCTGACAGTGAAGGGCAGGAAAATGATCTCAACGACGTCCACAAAATCGGAAGTCTCGGAAAAATTAACGGATTATCCTTCTCAATGGAACCTTTTCTCGACGACTACTTCTATTCAATTATGCCCATCACTGGCTGGAAGGTAAGAACACATCACTGTAGACCGTAAAATATTTTCAAATACATACACAGATAGAAGAGAATTTTTGTGTTTACTGCCGCCAGTGTTTCCTTTTGCCAGTACGTAGCCTCTCTGATCTTAAGTTATTAAAATAAAATTGATGACTAAATCTATAACCTAACAGGTAACAATCTTCAACCCAAGCGATTATCCAGACAATACGTCCGGTGGGGTCTTGGATACACTAATCTCACCTCGAAGCGAAAACTTTCTCGAACTTGACGCCGTCTCGTTCTTTAGCGAAGAGGCGGTACACAAAGTCGACATCGAGCAGCGCAAGTGCATTTTCCACAGCGACGCCAGAGCCCTGTACAAGAGCTACACGTACAGCGACTGCATCGTCAACTGCAGACTAAAGGATATCTACGTTCAGTGTGGATGCCGGCCTTTCATGTATCCCAAACTTGGTGAGCCATTCGCCGTTTTATTCTGTTTATTTGGATGCCTAACATGTGTACGTAAAATGAGCAAAGATTTCTTTATATGCTTTGATTTCTTTGGATTTTTACCTTTAGTGAAAGTAATTATACATTTAATAAACTCGATCCAGTCTTTTTTGGTGAAGATCCTTTTCGCAAGTTCCATAGATTCAAAGTCTGAATTAATTAACCTGTATGCTTCAGGTTGCTTTAAGGGGTTATGCCTGAGTTGAATCTGAAAAAACACATTATCAATTAATAAGCTAAAAAAAATTATTTATTAGTAGTAAAGAAAGGATATTATTCACTAATGGTCTTTCGATACTAAAAGTTAAATAAAAGTTATCAATACCAATTCATAATCAAAATAATATGTTTATAATTATTTTTGGTACTTACCATAAATATATATACTGTGAAGGTTCTTGTAAACATACCAAAGGACACTCTTCAAAGTCCATGTGAAGGTCCAATCAACCCATTTACCTATGAAAAAAAAGAAACACAAAGAACTAAATTTTTACAAATATAACTACTACTTACTAGTCTACGATACTTATCTGAATTTTTGTTGTAGAAATTTTTGAACTTTCTATCCACACTACTACACTAGTAATAGCACATAGTGATTTGGAGACTGGATTGCAATTCAAACAGCAGCTTCTTAGGAAACTACTGCATCGATAAAACAGAACTTATATTAATCTTCTTTATCCTCGCTGTGCGGCGCAACATATTCGGTGGCAATTTCAAATCGATTGAATTCATTTTTTGTTCTCAAATTTGAATTTCCTTTATTTTATGATATTGTAGCTTTATGTTTTTTTCAGAAAAGCAAACTAAGAAAAAAATGGCTGTCTTACGAAAATTGGTTATTTAGCGTTTTTTCTAGGTTAATAACTTTTTGAGAAAGAAACTTTTTGGAAAACGGATTTATATTGTATTTTCGGTCAAATTACCAATAAAACTATTGTACTAGAGGTGTTAGAAAAATTCTGCTCAATAATTGAGGTGTAATCAAATTTAAATATCGAAAACAGATGATTTTTCGAAAATTAGTAAAAAATTTTTTTTAATTTTTTGTCTGTATTTTCGAGACAAAATCTTTTCATGAAAAAGAAATTTCACCACTATATTCTACGGACTATTAGCTATGAAAAAAGTGAATAAAAAAATCGCCATATTCATTATTTCAACTCAGACATAACCCCTTAATATTTTATAAGTCTCCAAAATTTTATTTAGTTTCCACTTATCTTTTTCAATTATTATTTGCAATATTTGTTTCATTGTCGATTACCACTTCTGAATAATTGCATCTATCTCAACAGCATCTGAGTGATCTCATAATTTTCCAGAATGGCTTGTCCATTGCCTGATTTATTCAATGTTGTGTTGAGATTTGGTATGAGTACTTTTAATAGTTCTGGATCGCTTGTTACCAATTTTTTTGATGAAGCGTGGTTTTCTGTTACAAGTGTCGCCCTGTTCATCATCAGAAGTAGACTGTAAAAAATAGTCATGAAATGTTACGTATTATTGACCGCATCCACCCACCATTAAGGTGGATTTCCACTTATACAACAATATAAAGAGCAGCTAATCTAGTACAACGACCTTTTCTTTTTCCTCCGTTTTCTTACTCTTCAACGTTTTGATCTTTTTACAGGATTATCTTTAGTACTCTTAGTACGTTGTCTATTTTGATCACCATCAAACTGAAACATACAAAAAATAAGTATGCTTTGCGACGTAGCAATAATTTATTGGCAGAGTGACAGCTCTTGTAGCGGAGCCAGCGCCCTGCGGAGCTCGTAGTAAGTGTCTCTATTCGACCGCGTACGCGGCGTAGAATATGTGATGTAACTTATCACACCTGCGCAACCTACCAGTACTCGAGAGAGAGAGAGAGAGAGAGAGAGAGAGAGAGAGAGAGAGAGAGAGAGAGAGAGAGAGAAGAGAGTTTGAATTTAAATTTGAATTTAGTTTATTAATACGAGGCTGAAGACACAAGGTCTTTGTTAGCCACTGCGTCACAATACAAATAGAATTTTATAGCACAGGGTGAACTAAATCCGCACTTAAGTCACGATTACCGTGACCTAAGTAGTCGATTATTTCACCGTGAGTATTACACTCGCTTCACTCGTGCGCTAACTTCCGGTGAAACAATCGACAGCTTATATCACGAGTAATCGTGACTGCGGATTTAGGTAGGCTGTGCTATAAAATTCTATATGATGCTCGTGACCTAACTGACCTATCACACGGCGTGAATATCACCCTCGCTTCGCTCGGGCGCTATTTACACGCGGTGCAACAGTGGACCACTTAGGTCACTTGTATCGTAATATACTAATTTACATCGGCGATTAGAGGAGACTTACCCTTAACAAATGTATACAAAAATAACATAAATAAATAATTTGAAATCTAAAATAAAATAATAAGAAGGTGTTGTATGAGTCTCTGGTTTCTATAAGTGTGTTGAGGTATTGTATTTTTTCAACTATTATGCTGTTTTCTTGTGAAATTAGTTTTAATATGAAATTATCAGATAAGTATTGTAGTCTTAGATCAATGCTAGGTAAGAGGTTCTGCATGCATAACATTTAGTGGAGTAGAATTCCGGTATCCAAGCGAAAGCCTGATTACTTGATTTTGTATTTTGATTAGTTTGGATCTTAGAGGGGGACTTTTTATGTGTCCCAAAAAGAGACCATGTTCAAAAGTGCCTCTAATTAGAGATTTATATATATTTAAGAGGACTTGAGGGTGACCTCCCCACCAAGTACCTCTCAAATATTTGATGATATTTAAAAGCTTAGTACATTTACCAATTATGAATTTAGGCATGATCATTCCAAGTTAGTTGGTAATCGAATATTATCCCTAGATATCTTACATTTGGTGTAGGAGGTATTTGTATTCCGTTAAATGTTAATTTATGGTGCGAAAAATTGTTGTGTGGTGATTTTGAAAAAATTATGAAATTAGTTTTTTCCGGTGATATTTTTAATTTTAGGTTTAGAAAGTAATTATTAACTATTTCTAGTGCGTTTTCCAGGGCTGTAATTGATTCTTCAATGTTTGTGTTTGAACAGTACATTAAGGTGTCATCAGCATATTGAATTAAATTTATCCCTTCAGGAAGAATTTTTTGGAGTTCACTGACGTAAATGTTATAAAGTTGAGAGCTGAGTACACATCCTTGAGGTACACCATTACTTTTAGTGTAAGGTCCTATTAAGTTGTTACCAACTTTGAAGTATAGTTGCCTATTAGTAATAAGATTGTAAATATTCTAGTTTTAATTGGTATTTGGTATTTTCTCAAAATAGTGTTTAGGATCTACGGACATACGCTATCAAATGCCGCTTTTACATCGATAAATGTACAGCTTATGTATTTATTTTCATTGAATACTATGTGTATATTAGTTAAAATGTGGGTTAGAGCATGTTGGCAGAATTTTGCTCTTCTAAAGCCATATTGAGTTTCTGGAATAATTTTATTCTTTTCTATATAGTGTATGAGCCTGGTGTTAATCATTCTCTCTACAAGTTTTAATATGCACGAAGCTAGTGATATTGGCCTGAATTTGTTCTTAACATTTTTTGGAATTAAAGCTATAAGGAAGTTTTTCCAGGAATTGTGTGTACTACAGGATTGAATGTAGTAGTTTAGGACTTCTAGAAGCAAATTTTTATAATTTTCAGGGGCATGTTTGAGCATTTTGTAGTCGATTTGGTCTAAACCAGGAGTACAGTTCTCTTTAGCCGCATCAATGGCGAGGTTCATTTCAGTAAGGATAAATAGGTCATCAATTTCGTCTGAGTTAATGTTCGTATTTGCAGTATCTAAAAAGAGTTCTGGATCAGGTGGATATGGGACTTGATTAGAACAGTGGTCTTCAATGAATTTTTAGCGTTTTCAATTAGATCACAGTCATTTTATGAAAATCTGTCTCGAGAGTGAAAAATTTGTTTGAATTTACCAATGGTATCCCAGACGCTTTTGGGGTCTGTATCAATCATTAAAGATTGTTTTGCCAATTCTCTGAATTTGGAGGTTTTTATTTCGGCAAGTTTTTCTTTCGTGGATCTTTCAGTTTTGATGAGATGTTTTAAGTTATCTATATTAGGATTGGATAAGAGTTTCTACGCAGCTTCTCTTCTATTTCTTACAAGTTCCGAACAGTTATCATCCCACCGTGGAGCTTGTTTTTGGTCGATAAGAGAATTTTTTTTGGAAATCTATTTGATGGTGAGAAGTAAGATCATGAATTGACAAATCAGGAGGACGGTCTTCATTATTAGTTAAAAGTTGTTCTAATATTGTTTTATTTTGTTTCTTTTTTTAACTTTTGCTACTATTATTTACTTTGTCT
Source organism: Philotrypesis tridentata (assembly GCA_018906965.1). Lineage (NCBI taxonomy): Eukaryota > Metazoa > Arthropoda > Insecta > Hymenoptera > Pteromalidae > Philotrypesis > Philotrypesis tridentata. The sequence continues at coordinate 588,532 of JACCIB010000057.1, forward strand.
TTGTTGAGTATTTTGACAATTTCAATGGGCAAGTTATTAAGTAAATTGTATTTTTGTTCATAATTCATATCGTTAATATTGGGTACTTTTTTTCGAAGATTTCCTTAGGTAAAATGAGTATTTCTTCCAGCTGATCTCATTGTAGTTTAATTTATGCGTAGAGGTGAAGGGATTTTTTTCAAATTTGAGTTGAATAGAGATTTCAATTGGAAAATGATTGCTATTCATTTTGTCTGGAAATACTTCCCATTGAGAGCAAGTTACTAAATGTGAAGATAGTATCGTGAGATCTATTGCTGAGGATCTTGGTAGAGTGTTTGGATTATTGTCTGTATTATTGATCGCATTAGAATAGTATGTATGTGTACCGTCATTCATTATTATAAGATCATATTATGATTTATATACATGGAGCTTAAAACATAATCCGAATCGCGCGCGAAGTACGCGCTTAATTCCTTGTCATTAAAGAAAACAATTTAAAAAAAAACTGAACTCATATATATATATGAAAGTATTGACTTGCTTTTAACTTTACTACTAATTTTAATTGCTTGTATTCGAATAAAAATAATCACGAAACCAAATTAAAGTCGCTGGATGAATTATAACCAGAATAAATCAAAATGAAAGTGAACCGAAATCATAAATCATAAGATGAAGTATTATCATCATACTAAAGCGTGTTATCAATCGACAATAGCACATCAGCCGACTCATCTTCTCTTACGCCAATAACTACTTATATTAATTAAAAAATCGCTCATGATTTAGATAAGTATATAAATTTTCGAAACTAGTACTCAAATACGACTGGCATTGTCAACATACAGAATATTAATCAATATGTGAAATAATTATAACGAGAATAATAAGCACCATTAATTAAAAATCACTCGTAAACCCACGCAGAGGCGGAGGCTGTTCTGTGCAATTGAAAAGCCGAATTCTCTCTAAAATTGCAGCAGAGAAAATTTATCGGTCTGATACAGCCGAAATGCGCGAATGCGATCCTAGTAACGGTATGCTCAATGCATTTAGCCTTAAAAAGGTAAAAGCTATTCGCGATTGCCTCTGACTCGCTAATGATAATCTATATATCTGTAATGAACTCGTTTAAATCTGAATGCGAGAGATTTTACTATTTATATAAATGCATCTGCGCTTTTTATAAACATTAAGTAAATTTAACGATAATAAGCGTTAAATTTTTACGTTGATGGATTTAGTATTATTGTTACATGAAACAATAGTCGATAATAAAAAGCACGAGTGTTTGATACATATATTGCATCTGAACATTAAAATCAGATTATAACATAGTTTTAACACGTAGTTCTATATCTTATAAATGTTAGACTCTGTCCGGTAAACTACTTATTTTCCAAAATTGTATAACAACATATAATAATAAATGTACGACTTCCAAAACTTATAATGAAATTGGTGGGTTATGCGGATAATAGCCCATGTAAGAGTGCACTTACGGCCCAGTACTGGCCCCATAATGGCAGACTCTATAGCAGTACTGACTGCCAGTACTTGCCCATTATTGGACCAGTATCGAAATGACAAGAACGGCCCAATACTGTAGTAATTTACTGGCAAATTACTGGAGACCAGTACTGTGTCGTTAATGCAGAATAAGGAAAATGAAGTATGTAAAAAATAATATATATATTTATATTTGTAGAGAGAAAGAGAGGTATGTATATCAATAATATATGAATAATTTTTATTTTGATTATTTATTATATTATTATTATATTTATTATATTATATACAAAAAATCTTATTTTATGTTCAATACTGAGCCAGTACTTTCGCGTAGGTATTATTTATACGAATATTTGAGCTCCTACTTAAGTCTGGCTAAATTTATTGGGCCAGTATATTTTTACAGTATTGGCTGATTCTTATCAAATCAGAACCGGAACATTAGTCTGCCAGTACTGGTAGACAGTATACTGACCAACAGTACAGGGCCAGTATTAGGCCGTACTGTCAGTGTTGGCAATTCTTACAAGGGAGTACATGATTAGTACCCTCGATTTTTATGCAATTAAAAAAGAAATTCTAATTTTCTTGCTCTAGCTAATATTTCTATTCGTAAAGTATTTTTATCTAATCTCTCTCACGGCTGCCGCGGTTTCAAGATGCCCCCTTCGCACCTTTTTCATTTCCCCTTTCCTCCTTCTCTCTTCCCCTCACCCCCTTCTCACTTCCTATCAACCCCACAGGAGTAAACCACTATAAAAAAGTACCTGTCTACGTACCCCTCGAGTGTCATAGTGTGGAAAAAATAGAAAAGTAAGATAATTTCGAAGAAAAATTTATATAAAAAAAATATATTTTAAAAACATGTCTACGTTTTATCATTTAAATTTATTATTCTATGAAATCATCAAAATTTTTGATATGAAAATTTTCACCGATACGAAGTTTATTCTTCGAAAAAGCAAAATTTTAAAGCTGTTTCAAAAATCTAAATCTACGTCAAAATCAAATTAGGGGTTGGCGAGCGAAGCGAGCAGGGGGGCGACGCTCCACTAATATAAATATAATTTTTGAAGTTATAAGCATTATAAAATTTATAATCAACATAAGTTATCTCAACCACGTCAATTTTATCAGTGAATAACATGCTACATCACGCTGCGATCGTACATATAATGGTTATAGGTCGACTTCACCTGGCATCCACGAAATTAGTTTCTAATCTTTTAAATTTCCCGCGCGCGCCACACGAAATACATCGATAAACAGCATAATCAAGCACATGTGTGAACTTATCGCCTAGAAACTCGTATAATCTACACCAGACCTCCGAGGATGTTAATTCTCCAACTCAATCTTCATACTAACGAGCTGCTCTATCCAAAGTCTGTCTTTCTCTCTCTCTCTCTCTCTCTCTCTCTCTCTCTCTCTCTCTCTCTCTCTCTTCACTCCAAGGGGATAAACCAAGGAGTATTTATCGACCCGCCGAAAAAAGAAAACGAAATAGAACGGCCGCGAGAAAAAAAAGTGAAAATTCGCCTATGCTATGTATACATGCACGTCAGCATTGCCCTAAGAACAAAATGAGCATCAAAGCAATTTCTCTCTCTCTCTCTCTCTCTCTCTCTCTCTCTCTCTCTCTCCGCGGCCTAATTGAATTTCCCGCTCTCCCTTAAATTACGGGGGAAAGTGCAGCGGACGATCTGTAACGAATAACGTTACTCACTCGTTCCACACGTACACATTCTTCGCTGGAGTATGGATACGAGATATAGGCCCCTTATACGACGCTCTACTTTAATGCTTAAAGCAGACATTGCCAGGGATTTATGCACGTTGTATGCTCTTTTTTTATAGTGGACTCGTATCGAGCCGGTAGTAGACGATTACGAAGGTTCTTTGCATTAAAGTTTCACAGAGAGAGAGAGAGAGAGAGAGAGAGAGAGAGAGGAGAGAGAGAGAGAGAGAGAACCGGAGATTTCCTTTCCTCGCGTAGAACTCTGATTAGTTTGGAGAGATGTACGTCGAGCTTATGGTCAAAGGTTACGGAGTTTCTCTCTCAAAGCGATGTACGTAACGACAAGCATTTTCGCGGGAGAGTGAGTTTCTCTCTGCAGGCGCTGCAGGGTGTATATATCTATATATAAGTATATATATGTATATGTCATGGCGTATGCGAATTTTTTATCCTCTGGTGTTACGTATCGAGTTCTCGTCAATATACCGCTGTATTCATTTTACGAAGCTTTCATTATATTGTAAACCAGTGAGGTTTGCACGGAGCTTTTATGTTATACACGTGACATCGACGCTGGATATATATGTATCAAGTTTTTTTTTACGTACACAGAATTCATAGCATGTTCGTTGGGATATCGATCGGTAAAAAATGTTTCCTTTGTTTAGATGCTCTGAGAATCTGCAATGCTTCGGACAGCGAGTGCCTCTACACACATAAATGTGAGTTTCTGTTTTGATACTGCTGTGTCTTTGTAAATTTTCTTCTGTTCTTGCATTATGGAAAAATAGTACTCAAAGTGAACCGCGCGATCGTAACGCCAACTATCTAAAAAGACAAGATTTTTGTGAATTGTCATTGGTTGGAAAACTTTTATCTCTACAAATGGAGTTTCGTCACTTGCATTGGATATCAAAGAACGATTAAAAAAAATTTTATATAATGGTAAATCAAAATGTATAGTTACCAAAATGTCTACAAGTCTTACAACTTTATCCAACTTAATAAAATTTTAATTTTGACTTTCATTGCATAATTATAATCTCGTCCTATTCGTAGATACCAATTAAACTCTTTTTTTTAACTTTGTTAAAATAGTAAACAAAGATTGAGATGTAATGTGGGGGCGCTGCTAAATTAGTTGAACTTGCTATATTAAGTAATCATTAATTTTTAACTTCTTCACTTGAACTCATTATTTTCAAGAGCTACTTATACAGTTGTCAAATACTAGCATAATTCAATAAATAATCAATATTCTTTTTTTCAGCTAAATGGTGGTCAGTAATGCCCCACGAAATGAAAGTCAACACCGAAGAATCGTTAAAATTTGACATCATTACCAACAAATCATGGTCGCTGCGATGCAAAACCTGCTATCCTTCCTGTAACGATGTGCAATATTACTTACAAACTTCCAGCATTCAATTATTAAAGGATAAAACGAATATTTTTCTGTGAGTTCGATAATATATTAAATTTTTCAAGAAATTTTTTAGTTATTTTCAAGAAATCGAAAATTGAGTGTTAATTTTATATTCATCTTAGTTTGTTTAAACAATGTGCAAATTTATAGAATCAGTTTAAAGAACACGTACCATAATTTTCGTCTATATGCCATATATCAGGAACATCGATTCTTCGAAGACCAAAATCTATAATATCATCATTCTTCCAAGTACCGTAGTCTTTCTTTAAATCAAGGCTAGTGCTTTTAATATACACAATAAACGAATGAGTATAAGAATATAAAAATAAATGTAATTCATAAAATTTATCAATACATAAGACGCAATATATTTACCATTTTTTAAATTTTTTTCATAAAATTGTGGATAATTTTCATGAATTAAATTTATTTTTACACTCATTCCTTTATATATCCGTGTTTTTAAAGTAGAGCTATCGTAATAAAAACTACTGGTCTTCTTTTATGATTTTATTGTTTTATTTTGTTGTATTATTTTATTTTCATTTACAGAAAAAACCCGGCATTGGATCCCTGTTTTCTAGTGCATGACGTACATAAAACCTTTTTATGTTCTTCAAGCTATTTCTAACTTTGCAGTTTTATTCAATACATTATATTTAAACATATCAAACTGAGCATAAAAATGCAATGCACTTTTTAATTTTTTGACAATCAACGGCGCTGCAGAGCCCCTTAAATATCCTAAAAATGAAAAATCACTTCTATTACAGCAAAGACGTCAACATCGTAAATCAAAGCCTGGTGCATATCTTCTTCTCAAAATACGGAACTGTGCGTCTGAAGCTGGATATCGCGTACTATTGGTATGAATTGTTGAGTAAGTAAACTTTCATCCTCTCTATCATTCCGGCTTTTCAAAGAAAGTCGGGGAGTTCTAGCGTATACAATGAAATTTGATTGAAATAAAATCAGATGGAGAAAATGCACTGCAGCCTCCTGCCGCGAGATCATTTTCTTATTTTCCAACGTGAAAACCCGACTGGCGTATACCCCCGACGGCTATTCATTTCCGTCAGAAGCAATATACTTTGTTTGCTCAAAAGCATAATTTAATTAATAATTTAATCAATGTAAATTTAATTAACAATTAACTGCAAATACTTCAACTAGAACGTACGACTACTTCGGTGAATTTCCACTTACATCTGACCAACGGACCGACTGGTTCGCGCAAGTCCATAAAACCGCATTTTCAAAGAGCACGATATAGAATCTCTCGAAAATGACGACGATGTCCATCGCGTTTTGCCGAATAATAGGACGAAGAAAGCTTTGAGTGATTAGTGAAAAGGAGCGAAAACGATTTCATGCCGCGGCCAAGATTCGGGGAAAGCGGATCCCAGGATTTGCCTCAAGATGTACCCGCTCACCAAGTCCATTTGAGGGATGAAACGCCATTTTGTAATTTTTAAATATGCCTGTATACGTTGACTTTTACTTAGACTGCTCTTCTTCTTTTTTTTTAATATGTAGGAAATATTGAAAAATCTATGGTGAATTCGAGATGTAGTATTGAAAGTTGTATTGTACGGTGATGGAAAAATGAGATTCAGGTGTATTTGTATATATTGTTACCCAGTACACTGAGATATATAACTTGTAGATTCAATGAAATACGTATACATTTAACTGGAAGCAATTTCAAGCAAATATTTACTCGATCGAATAAACAGCGTCGTTTGATGTTAAATTTAAATGTCCATTTTATCGTGTCAATACATTCATAAAGACTATTTATCAAAAATAATCAAAGCATTAAAACGGAAAATATACCACATAGTTTATAAATTATACACTTTATTAATTGTATATAAATCCTTTTATTAGAATTTTTATTTCAGGTACTGCTTTTATTTTTAACATAAAAACCTTTTTTACTATATGTGTAAAACATTGTTTAGTAATTTATTTTGTTTTTAGAAATTATTAATATTCCCTCGTAAAAATTAGTCTAACTATAATTTTTAAGCAGAAAACGACTAAGATAATAATATGATTGAACGATCATTATAACTAGACATTCAACAACATTACTACCAAGACAATATTTGTTGAATTTTATTTGGAACCATTAATTATTTCTCTCGATGCATATCATTTAGAGCTAATGCAATATTCATTTGATAGTTTGCGAAATTCATAATTAATGTGATTAAAGTGGACCGTAGAACTTCTGATAATATGATGGAATTTAATGTAAAATAGGTCGACGTTAGAGGAATTTAATTTATTTATTTATAATTACGGTATAATTTCAAACTTTAAGCCTTTTAACCAAATGGTAAGTTCGTTTCCTTCCGATAAAAAATGTCAACACAGGTAATGGTAAAAGAACATTATTTTCAAAAGAATTGTCGATTTCGATTCTAAAGTAACAAAAAGTAGATTCTATAGGCTCACAGTGCATTAAACTCTTGAGCGATACAATACACACAAGAATACGTTTCACCTCTTTCTGCATAGTACGACTGCAAATGTAGATCTAAACCTAGCTTGAAATTCTATTTCTTTTCGTACGGGTGATAAGTTTTTCAATTTATATCAATGTTTGGAAGTAGTTGTGTAGAAAAGTGACATTTGTTTAAATTGCTTTTCGATAAACGATATCGCGTTTCCGATTCGCATTTAAACGAAAAAAATATTTAATTGTAATAAAGTGCATTATTGCAATACCGCTGAATTCGCGTCGGTTACTTTTACAGGTCCTCATTAAAAGTCGGCATTTTCTAAATTTAATTTCATGTTTGCTATAGCCTTCAATGCCAATTACAGGCTCAATTTGTTGGCTTAACTACTGATCGGGATTTATGTAGCTTAGCCAGAATAATGCGTATACACTACGAGCCGATATATACTACCGACTGTTTACAAATACGATCACGCAGGCCTTTACGATACAGATCATTAGGACTTGGGCTTGAGCGAAACAAGTTTACCATAATATACCGTCCCGTTATCTTTAGATGCGTCAAATCGTCGGTATTTATTCTGAATTTGATAGTGAAAATTAAAATGCACTTATATGACTCGTAGTGAATAATAATCAGTTTTCTTACATCGTGTATGCTGCAACTGCGGCGCTAAATTTAAATTTTTAATAATCTCTCGGATCCCCGCGAAAATAGTCACAGGCACATTTCCCCGCAGTTGACTACTATTTACAACGGAAGATAAGACTGAACGAGAAGAAAATAAAATCAAAGCATCCTCGACTAAATATTTATTCAGCTATCATTTACACACGCGCACACGGGAAGAGCAAAACCCGTAGACCATGCGTCAGCATAGCGGTCTTGTCATCCCGGCCCTCCCGGCTCTCGAAAATAAACAAATTTCCCGCGCGGCCTTTTGAATGGGCCGCAAATAATGCGGCCGACCTTTTAGATATATTCCTCCTCCTATCCCGCATCCAATAACGCAATAAATATCACTCGATTAACATGCATCTGGCCCGCAGCGTCGGTATATATGCGCAGAACCGCCTGGGCTTTCCGCTCTATAAACCTCCCTTTCAACATCAGCCGCCCACTGCATCGTCCCCTCCCCCTCCTCCTCCTCCTCAAAAAAAAAAAAAAAAAATCAACCAGTCCACGCGATGCGCGACGAAAAAAAGGGACGAGAATGAAAAATGAAAATAAAATAAAAACGACTACGACAACGACGCAAAAATAGAGGAGTATGCGCGCGGGAGTGGGGTGGGGGCGGGGGGGGGGCGGTCGGGAAGAGGTAATCGAGCTCCATAATAAACGAGCTGCCTGCGCGCGCGTTTTCGCGGGGACCGGCGCGGCGCGTGCTGGGGAAAAATAGAATGGAACGAGATGGAGTACAAAAGCGTATAGCTCTGCGCGCGAGTGGTTATAGATAGCTATATATGGCTGCTGCAGGAGTGTATATAGAGCAGTGGAACTTTGCATGGCAAACGCAACAGCGGAGTAATTTATTCCATTCATCGGCGTGGGTGTGCGTATGCGTGTAGGGCCGCCGCCCAACAACGCGTCTTTTATCGCTCCTGTATACAGCCTGTGTATGTGTCTATGTATACGGGATGTGCGAGTGCACGTGCGTAGTAAACTTGGCGCGAAGAAGAATTGATACTGCGCGAAACAGTCCCATTGCTCTCGCTCGGACTTGAGGCTTTTGCGGGGAGAACAATTTTTAAACGGCTTTAATGCACATTATATACACTTCTTAATCGGTTGAAAAAAGATTTTTCATCAGTTTTGGATTTTTTATTGGAGTCTACTTAAATTCTACGGGTGGTGGCTTTAACGATGATTTATTTTCATCGTTGCTTTTTCTTCAAAATATATTAACGTTTACTTGTGAAATAAAAAAAAGAAACGTAATTCAGGAGATGTATAAAATTTGAAAATAAAAATTGATAAAATAAAAAGCAGATTATTTTCCAAAACTATTCATATGATCAGACATTTCTTAAAGCAGTTGTATTTTTAAAACATGTTTAAAATTTATTATTACGAAACCTCGAAAAAGAAAAAATCAAAAACATTTTAAGCTAGGCATAAATTCGCAATCAAACAAACTTTATATTCTATCAAATTCATTTCATAGAATATAAAGTTTGTCTCTCTCAGCTTATATAATGCGATGGCTCGCGCATCATCGTGAAATTTACATTCGCAGGCGCAGTAAAAAGTAAAAAAGTATAGCCTTTAAAAAAAATAGTTTCTCTCCCCATTCTCTGAAGCCCAGGGTAACTAACTCATCGTAGCGACTTTACCGAGCTATATAGTTAAGCTGTCGACAACAAGCCACAAGAGTAGAGAGAGAGAGAGAGAGAGCCAACACAGCAGCAGCGACCAGCCGTCGACAGCTTTCCCCCTTAGTTGCTCGCCAAGTTTTTGCATAATGTTTGCCTCATTATAGACAGCTGATGCTCCTCGCATTTGAATATTTCGCGACATCGCTGAAGAACTCGCTGCTGCGCGGTGCTGAATTAACAATGGAATAATTCCTCGCTTTTCGAAGGTTCGAGTAATCTTGCGCAGTGTATAGCGCGGCGGCGAGATCCGCGGACTTTGTTTTGGAATTATAATTTATGGGTTTCGAGATTTCGAGAGTGCATGGATTACGGGCTTGGATTTTAAGACCGAAAGGATGGGAGGAGGGGCGACTCTGTCAGCGAATACTATGCTTTAGATCTCGAAGATTAAAATGATTATTATTGTTCGAAACTACATTTTGCAGAAAATATCGTAATCCTGGTGGAAAATATATGTGGGGTTTATGATGATAATATGCTATAATTTATGTTGATTGATCATAATATAGCGTACAATGTCATTATAAACCCTGCTTCCATGTTAGTTCAAAATCGAGTCATTTTCTACAATTGCATTTTTCTCAATGCGAAATTCTCAATAAAAATTTCTCAAATAAATATTTTCTAAAATAGTAAATATCTCAATATACTTTTATCAAAATAATGTATTCTAAAATATAGTATATACTAAAAAAATCCAACAAATGTTGAAGAGCTTGGAGAAATTCGGTACATGCTTCGGCCATGTCCAGCTTTGCCGAAATTATGCTAATATATTGGCCCCTGTACTCCAACGTATTGTCAATATACTAGCAATTGTCATAAGCAACATCTTGGCAAAACATTGCCAATGTTTTTTACGCGGGATTCGCGTAGGAGCACGTGTTTAAAATTATCATGTCCCCATAATATAATCAGTTATGATTGTAATATGATGATGGTAACGTAATATGATCATGGTGTATGATGATATAATCATAATAATGAAATATCATCATGGTAACACAATATGATTAGTTATAAATACATTATGTTGTAATAACTCATCATAAATTATAATGATATTACGATAGCCCGACCATGTTTTTTAGCAAAATTTTTACCAAGATAATAGACGATTGAAATCATTCAAAACTATTGCAATTTTATCAACACAACTTTTGTTATTATTTGCAGGTGACATTGGCGGCATCTGCAGTATCTTTATCGGCTTTAGTCTCTTGAGTGTCTTTGAGTTGGCATACTTTTTGGGTCTATCGATTGTGGCTCTCCTCAAAAGCTCGCGCGCCATTGAAAAAACTCAAGATAACAACCAACCCATGAGGCCAATTTACTGGAATGAACTAGCACCTCAAGGAAAGTTCAGAAAAACGGTATACGCTGACAGGTTTTCCAGGAGACGAGCAGTTGCGTATTAAACACGCGATCATACTATTTATGCAAAAATGATGACAAAATGAATACTACTTACCATCATCAAAAATAGAACATGAACATGAATATTTTTAGCACTTTTAATTCTGAGTTTTGTATTGTGTTCTTCTTATTTATTCGTAAAAAATAAATTTATTGAAATAAGTTACACCGTCTTGGCTATCAGCACCTGTCACTGCGGTACAAAGATCGGATTCCCCTCGTAGCAACGACCTATACGTTATACTGATTAAAACTTGTATTCAATTGAATCGAAATTCTTTATTAATACACATCGAGACGAAGACTGATGGATCTTATCTATAAGAAATGAAGTAGTCGCGATTAAGTGGACGACACGAACTGATCGACAATCAATTAAGGTTCACATCATCAGAATCGATCGCTGAAACTTCTATTACCCCAAATATACCGATTACTTTTTTATCTATTCCCCCCACCGTCAGTACACTGACATTTCGATATCTATACTAGAAAATTTGTTCGCTATTATGCGTGTTTTTTTCTCTCTCCATAGATACAGCA